>OV815277.1:4445933-5645933 GCA_929108145.2 Limnephilus rhombicus | reverse complement strand
AATTTGATGACCCAGATGCAATGATAGCCATGTTTGATGGAGTCATAAGAAGTAAGCTGGAGTATGCCAGTGGTGTGTGGACTCCGCACCAAGCGAAATATATTAATATGCTAGAACAAATTCAGAAAAAATTCCTTAGGTATGTCTATATGCGGATGAATGGAACGTACCCGAGATTCATGCACCATATGGAATTACTTGAGGCAACAAATAGACTTAGCTTGGAAACTAGACGTTATGCAAATCTTGCAATTCTTAGTTTTAACATAATCCATAATCGTATTGACAGCCCATTCCTCTTGGAATGTTATGGCTTATACGTGCCTGAAAATTTCAGCCGTAGTAGTCGACACGACTTGTTCAAAATACCATACGGCAGAACAGATGTTCTAGCACAGCATAGCACGACAAGAGCAATGGTGCTGTTGAACGAAATATCGGAAACACTAGATATATATAACTCTTCTTTAGATAGCCTTAAGATTTTTTTTTATATTAATCATCTTCCTAGGTGTTAAGACTGTTAAAATGAGAAAATTGTACAGTAATTGGATAAAAATCTGTTGTACAATTTAAAAAAAAAAAACAAACAAAAAAAACAAAAAAAAAAACAAATGAATAATTCGAATATCTGTTCATAAAATATTCCACAAAATATTTGGTACCCCTATTTGAAGATTGTTGTAAGGCAATGGAAAAGAAGACGGAACAGGGTAAGAGTGACTACCTACACAGATTTTGTTCTATAACATGGCAAAAGCCATTTCAAGCAACGTTACGTTCTGAATTCTCGACACAGGTATATCCTAGTGAGACAGGCATAAAAATAATCCCGTTGTAAATATACTTTATTATAGATAAATAAATAAATAAATTAAAATATCTTTCACTCTGATTTCGGGAACGAATTTCAAATACGCTTACCATTTTTATTTTACAAATTATCTTTCCTCTCAAAGTTGTAAACGAAAATTTGAAGTTATTATAATTCAGAATAAACACAATATTCCAAAATAATGACGCTGAAAAAACGTGTATAAATCTTTACCCGAAAAGCTGTAACTACATTGATGTCACTTTATAAACTTTGAAATATGTTCTTCTTATTAATTTTCTTACAATTTTCTTCTATCATTTTCGTTGTAATACAAGATGTTTTTGTCTCGAAGACAGTTTTTCTTACTATTTCTTATTCTTTATAACAATATAATAAATTTTTTGTGTAGCGTGATATTTTTATTCTCACTTATATTATTAATTTTCATCGTTTCTTGCGCTTGAAGATGGAAATCTGACAACACTAATTTTAATTCCTCCCACCACCCTCATAATAAGCGGAAAATGTTACTTGTGCAATTATGGAGGACGTGGTTAGGTGATGTGGTACCCGATGTTTTGGTCAACTGGAATAACCGATCACTCCACCAAACAACCGAAATATTTTGACCTTTTGCGTTTGAGAATCAACAAAATAATTTTGGCCATTATAAAAGGGTTAATTTACTTGACATCAATGAATTTTATCAATGACATCAATGGCCATTTTGGATCGGTTTGTGTCCCAGTTGTCAAAAGTGTAATGGCTTTTAATGAAGAAGAGTATTTCATTGATTTTGAACTCATTTTTGATTGATAAAGATATTACTTTCCTTGCTATTTATTTATTTGTAAGAAACAGCAGTAAGTAGTTGTAAGTCAGCTGCTTTTATAATATTACGATTGAATAAACATAGGAGGTTTCGCAAAAAAATGTTTTTAATGCTGATGTTAGTTAGAGATATGTGTTTAATTTTGCCTTAAAACTAACAAGAAGGTGAAGATAAGAGCAATAAAGGATAAGGATACGCGATGTCCACGATACATTCCATACTCTCGGAATATGTACTGATCTATTTTTTCTCTATAAAATTGTTAATAACGTGTTTGACTCCCCTGAACTCCTTAGGCTTATAACTTTCATTTATGTGCCTAGTAGAACGGTTCGTCAGAAGGTACCTTACCATTGTAACAATTCAGGTACCAATGCAGAAATAAACTCAGTAATGAACCGATTGCGCAGTGCAGGGAATAAATATTATTTAAAAATATTGTTATTACATCTGTATGTCTATTTTGATGTTTATAAATTTTCAATATGTATCGAAATTTATACGAATGTGCATCCTAGCTCTGTCTGTTGTTTTAAAGTTAAAAATTTTATACTTGGTACTTATTTTAATTGTTATGTCTCTTAATTTTTTGATTATATAAAATGTATTATTAATTTTATCATATGTAAAAGCCCTAATTGGGCGTGTACAAAATAAATAAATAAATTTGTGATAGTAAGCATTTCTTCGGCTTTATATTTTGAAATTGTGGGTTGTTTTTCTAATGATACTTTTGCGTTCGATTAAATAAACAAAAATCAGAGTGTTCAATTCACATGCAGTAGAAGTGAAACCTTCAGAAAACTAAAGTAGACAAGAGTGGGAAGGTTACACAGCACCGCACAAAGAATAGACAGATTATATCTCATTTTCTCGCAGGCTAAATCCAATAGATGTATGTATTTGTCTCTTTTTAGTGTCGCTATTTTTTGTTTCACGTAGTTTTCACGTTAAAAAATTGGTTTTCCGGGTCGGTCTTGCCGGCAAGTCAAGACTCCCTAGCACGGTCGATGGATAAGGAAAACTTTCGGTAACTTCTCATCGCTCCCTGGGACAACTGCAGACCGCTAACGTACGAACAACAGTTGACCTCGAATATATATTAAGAACACTTAGCCAATGTGAACTGTTACTTATTCTTTGGTGATCTGCAGTCATGCTAGGGAACGATCAGAAGTTAGCGAAAGTTATCCTATCAATCCTTATTGATCGACTGTTCCAGGGGGCCAGGTCCTTATTCAGAATTTTAAACAAAGGAATTTGATCAAAAATGAATCGACGGATTTGAAGCGGAATTTTAGTGGAATTTTATTGATTCGGTGTTATTTATAAGGTATAAGTTTAATTTATAATCTACGTGATAATTATTTTTCTTTGAATTCTCAAATTGCATTGAAAACTCTTAATTTTAAACTCACGACCTTCTATTTATATAAATAAGAGTGTCTGTGATAGGCGGGTGGGCGGCATGAATTTGGTTTTTATACAAATCTACAGTTTTATTCCGAGATTTATGAAATTTTGGGTATTTAACCTTCAATAAGGTGACTTTCTACACGACATTCCGAAAAACCACCCTCATCCCCTTTTTGCTCACCTTAAAGCAAAATTTTGATACTTCTTGATGAAAATTTGCCAACTTGACGCTCGCAATAAAAGGAAAATGACATTATATCTTAAATAAATGAAGACAATATTAGCGAAACTCAATCGAAATACTGAAAATAGAAAAATTATAAAAAGATACGGCCACATCTAGGAGGAACATTTAGTTCGTGTTTGAACCTTGCAATCATATATAAATATAGCAGTCAATAAAAATATGCGTAAAAAAAAGAAGATAATGTTGGTAATTCTTAGTCAAAGTATGATATAGGTAAATATTACCGGATCGGATAGGAACACATTAGCTCTGTTGGTAAAGCTTCGCCCCGACAAGGCGTAGATCCTTGGTTCGGGTCCTAGGTATGACCGTATATTTTTCTGATGTTTCTGTTTTCAGATTTCGATTGAGTTTCGCTTAAATTGTCTTTATTTAATTAAAATATTACAATTTGAGGTTTTGTTAATTAATTTTTTTTTAAAATAGACATTATGTCGGTCAGAATCTGATTTCGAAAAAGTCTGTTTAAAGCTCGGGCAACGCCTGGGACTACATTTAATTCTAAACCCTAGAAAGATAATCTACGTCTTAGAGACGTAAGCGATTCACAAGAATTGCTGTTTTTTTTATTTCGCAAAGTAGCGCGCTGTCTATCTCAGTTAGCTTGGTTAACAAGCAGAGCCTGCGCAGGGCGGTTCTGTCACCACGGTAAGTACAATAATTATGTAGAAATACGAACACCATACGTCCGAAAGACGTATGATTACCTTTCGTGTAATTTTCGGGCCTGTTCGTATAAAAGTGATTTAGCGATTTTTAAAAAAAATATATTTTTAAGTAAGCTTTCATAGCATATAAAAAATACGATTTAGACACATAATGAAACATTGAAATTTAATTTTTAAAAAGACTTAATATTTTATAGTTGATTTGTAAAAGGTTAATAGAATTTAGTTTTTTTATAATTAGAATATATTTTTCATAATTATGTTGGTTTCATTTAAAAGGCAAAACCCTAAACTAATTATTTCACTACCCTTTTTTGTATAAATATGATAATATGTCAAATATACCTACACTTTTAAACTTCAATACGTCTCTAAGACGTATCATATCTTTAACATAGGTTAAAACAAGATTATCATTGTAGGGTTAATAAAACGCAACATTTTTTCAAGCTTTCTTCGATTTCACTTCATTCCGTACAGAAATGTACAACAAGTACACCATACACAAGCAACCAGCCTCAGTGCCAGCGCAAGGTTCGTTCGGGCGTTGAACCCAGACCTCCCGGCGAGAGACCCGGTCCCGACCACTGGGCCACGGGCGGCCGTGTAATGGCGAGCTAATGTCTTCATCTTCTCATCTCGTATCGGATGCTGGGTACAGTCAAACCACTGACAGATCCGGCGAAACCTCTCCCTCATTCTCGTAAATGAAGCAAGTGATGGAGAGAGAAGTTAAAGCGGACCTTTCGGTGGCGGGTCCATACGGTCGGCGAATATGCAGATAAACGTTCACCTTGAAGTCTTTGAGATTCTTGTTAGGTTAATAAGATAAGAATTGTATTATTTCGATTGCGTTTGCAAATAATTGTTATGGGCCAAAATAACATACATTGTTGAAAAAATTGAATCTGGTTGTATACATATCTACACTACTTATTAAATAAATTGTGTAAACAAAGTGCTTCGTCAGATACGTTTTAAGATTTTCACGGCCAAAAGTATTTTCGTTATTTGTTTTTGGGCCATAGAGAAGAAGGAGGTTGCGTAACACGGCATAACATCCCAAAAACAAATAACGAAAGTGCTTTGTTTTCATTATCAGATTGACGCCGCAAAGTGAATTTGCGACTTTTGAAGAAGTAAATAAAAAGATCAGAGAGTTCAATTCACACGCGGTAGAAGTAAAACCTTCAAAAAACTAAAGTGGACTACATAGCACATTTTTTACCGATGTGAAGGATAATTTTTTTCATATTTTTGTCGTCGAATTCCAGTGCATCTTGACCTATACCTACATTTGGTCATGTTACTGGAATTTGTGTTTTCTTCTTCGGAGTCGCTTTGTGATTTATGTTGCTTTTTGTGTTTTCGTTGCCTGTTTATTTTGGAGTGGTTTGAAGATTGAAAATTGATTTTACAAAATATATAAAATTTTTTTTTTTTTTTTGGATTTCGTAGATTTTTGGGATTCAATTTGATTTGATTTTCGGAATTCAATCTTGATCTGCTGAATGTCTGTCCTCTGATGTTCGTCGGGCGCTTTATAGAACCTAAAGGAGAACCGTGAAATAAATAAATATTTTATTGCTTTCTCATTCTCTCGCAGGTATATAGATACCTATAGATATATATGTTTGTCTCTTTTTAGTATCGCTCGCTTCCGTTTCATCGAGTTTCAAATCACAACGACGCTAAAGAAGTTTTCCCCTCAAAAATTAAATAAAAAATGCTTAATACAGCTTGTAAATTAGGCAAGTACTTTATATTACGATTAAGAGGTGACCTATTTACTGTTTCATGTTTCACAGTTAAAATGGAAGATTATCTCTTTATCGCCTTTGATTGCAATCCCTTTTAAAGGTTACATAATTTTACTTTTTAATCATCTTGGTGTTGCCATTAAAAACAAATTTGAACGAATGCATCGTCAATTTTTTCACATTTGTCAGTTAGACTGCATATCGTTTCAATCACAACTAACGGGCGGGTATCAATCAACTGTTTGCCAATATAAGCCAGGTATTCCGTACCTGCGATGGGGATGTGGGGAAGCCGGTACATGCTTTCGGAAAGCCGCAGACTGAAAAATTACACCCCTTGCATTGTTTTGTTACAAATGATGAAAAGTGCACCACACACTGTGCGCCATGGGATGATCGCTTTTAGAGTTTTTATTGTCAGTGGTGCGGTTTTGTCAGTGCCGTTGGAGCCGTGTGTATTATTTTATGGAGAATGCTCGCACTGAACACCAAAGCTTTTTTAAAATTATTTTATTTCATCTATCACAGATGTAAACAACTTTACTGTAATGTATCAAAATAGTTTGTAATAATAAAAATCAACTCAAGGGCGCCTTACAATTTATTATGAATTCTTAGGTTCTATCTAACTTTCTTATTTACAAATAGATACAGAAACCTACTTACCTGGCAGGTTGATTCTGATAAACATACTTTTACAGAAAGTTTATGCTTGGAGAAGATACAACTTTGAACGCGGAGGACATTTTATTCAAAACACTGGACATTGTATGATTTTACATTTGCTACCCCCCATCATTGTTGGTATTACGTTTATAAGATGATTACTACCAAAGTTGAGTTAATATTATTTTTGAAGGACTTAAGAATTTAGGACTCTTATGATCTATTACTTCTTCGATGGCGCTACAGCCCATATCGAGCTTTGGCCTCCTGCAACAGTCGCCTCCAACTCCTGTCCTCAGCGGCTGACTTCCAATTTGGTACCTAGAGAAGCTGTGCTGCATCCCCTCTTACTTCGTCTTCCCACCTCAGTCTGGGTCTTCCCACTTTTCTTTTTCCACCTGGGTGTCCAGTCAAAATTCTTTTTGGGACGCGTGTATCCGGCATTCTCTGTACATGCCCAGCCTCAGCCTGAGGAGTCTCATATGTGCTGAGATGCTAGGGGCCTTATATATGTCATACAATTCTGTATTGTGCCGGATGCGCCACTGTTCACCCTCTTTCACGGGTCCACATATTCTTCTCAGCACTTTTCTTTCAAAAGTATCCAGCATTTCAGCCATCTTTACCGTCAGTGTCAGCGCCTCACACCCATATGCCAATACAGTTCTAACAATGGTCTTATATATGGTTTTTATGTTGACACTACGTGACTTAAACACTGGCAGCAAAGAGAAGTGTGTTTTGTTGGCTGCTGTGATTCTCCTTCTGATTTCTTCTGGATCCTCATTGTTCTCTGTCAGACTGGAGCCCAGTAACCTGTAGGTGAATTGATCGACCACTTCGTATGAGTAGTTGTCTTTAAATTGGGCACTACTTCTTCTTCTGTGTGAAGGGTTCCTGCTCTGTATCATCTGAGTCGTTTAGTTAACATTAACCCGCAGTCCTACTTCCCGTGCCGCTGTTTCTAAAGGATCGAAGACCTCCTTAATGGCTGAAATTGATCTTCCGACAATGTTAATGTCATCCGCATATCCGACAACTTGACTGCTACAGGGGTCACCAAATATGATCTATTACAGGGGTCACCAAATAGCGGACCGCGGTCCGGACCTATTTTGTGCGGACCTTGTGTTAACAATACAAAATATTTTACACGAGTGACTTACAACATCGATCTTGATAATGAACGCCTGCACTTCCCTAATTTAATAAATCAGCAGTGACACCAAGCTTGACGTCGGCCAATACAAGACGTTCATTAAGGATCTTATCGGAATTTGAAAACCGATTCACAGATTTTAAGAAAATTGAGAATGTGGTCGGCATCCTCAGTTAAATGTACTCTCTGCATCCTGGTGATGAATGGGGTAATGAAGCTGCAAATATCGCGAGTAATAAAGCTGCTCTCCAGGTGGAAATGATCGATTTCCAAGAAAATACAGTTTTAAAACACAAAAAAACATGAGTTTCTTGTCAAAAGTTTTGGATAAAATTTGTGCTAATAAATACCCAGAATTTAAAAAAATTGTCTTGAAACTTCTCGCTTTGTTTGGGTCAACATATATTTGTGATTCAGCATTTTCCAAGATGAACTTCATTAAAAATAAATTCCGGAGCTGACTTATCAATGAACATCTCCAAGATTTAATGACAGTAGCCTGCACAAACTTCAGTCCAAACTTTGCACGGATAGTCAGAAAAGTCCAAGGCAGAAAATTTCATTTTTCTCATTGATATTGAAAAACCCATTGGTACCTCTTTTTATTCATAACATTTGTTATAAAACCCATTCTTTTTATTCGTTCAATGATATTGTATCTTGTACCTTAAGCGGGGGGGGGGGGGGTTAGGCTTTTTCCGGACCGCGACGGTTATGTTATTTTAAAAAACGGACCCCTAATGAAAGTAATTGGTGACCCCCCTGATTCTAGTACATACTTTACCACGGTCTATTGGATTTTCTAGTCACACGGCCTCATTGTTGAGTTGTGCCAAAGGTAGATTTACGAAGTTTTTAGGTTTTCATGAGCTCTTCAGATCTAAATTACCCTTCATAAATAAATAGTCATCTTTATTCATTTATTACACACAAATAGTGAACTTCATAAAAGAGATATATGAAGAAAACAGAGCTGATAGATGAATATTTACCTCCTTAGGGCTTTTTCATAGAAGAATTATTAATTACATCAGCATACCTCCCTTATATTAGTGAATTTGTAGGTATATAATAAATTCCCGCCAAAATTTCAGTCCCATTTTATATTTATTTTTAAAGAATGGTAAGCAAAATAATGATGGGCAAATATTTTCTCGTAATAAGTAGGTATCACTTAAGCTTCAATTCTGGAATCTGGAATAACAAATCAGGAAAAAATGCGATTTATGGAGGCGGGTATGGGAATCACCGCCCTATGAACCATTTTTTGGATAACCAACACCTCTGCCATGGGTCACTCCAAGTGATTCGCTACGTTGTTGACTTAGCAGGGGTGCCCGGTGTGTATTATCGTGGTGTGTTCAGGTCGTTGCGACGGATGCGCCTGCCTACTAGTTGCGTCGCGGGCCGGATCACGAGAAGCTGGATTGGGGATATCCGTCACTCCTGTATTGCCCCTGCATCCCTACCTACCCCTAATAATAATAATAACGTTATATATATATAGCGCAGTTTTGTGTCATTTCACTTCAAGTGCGCTTAACTACAATAAATTTTAAAATGATCCTACAGTGCTCCTTATAATATTGAGAAAATAATAAAATAAAATACAATATTTACAAAACAATGACAAGAGAACAAAATTAACAAAGACAGTGCTCTTATAGCACACACAGGACAATAATAATACTAGAAAAAAATAAACGGTGCTATTGTAACACAGGACAAAACAAGAACTTTAAAACTAAACTAAACTTGCGTTCAGAAATGAGAAATATTCGGACATAAATTTGGATATTAAACATAAAAATACAATTAGGAGGAAACCGAAACCAAAAAATTGCGGGAAATTTGAGAACATGGCTTATTATTATTATTACATATATATAAAAGATGTTGGAATTCATGAACGGTATAATTTTTTAAGTAATTTTGTTTTTAAAGCCCGTTTAAATTAAGCCAAATTCTGGATATTAGTAAGAGCTGAGAGAAGTTTATTCCAAACGAGAGGGCCAGTGACACGAAAAGAGCGATCTTAGTAAACAGCTCGATTTGACCTAGAAAGTTCGATTAGACGATTAGTAACATCTAGATCTGCTGACCTTAGAGTAAGCTGTCTCTCGCTTAAGTTGTGTCGGACACATAATTCCCCTCATATCATTCTCCATCCTAGAACTTCATCTTCTTACTTTCATTAAAAAGACCTTCCATGCATTATTCCAAAAGAAACTCCATCCAAAATTTCCATCATCCTGTGTGGGGCTGATGTAAAAAAAATTAAAGAGTTTTAGTTTTGACATCCTCTAAAGTCTAAAGCTCAAATGTATTTTATAAATAGTATTTTTTGGTAATTTTGTAATTAGAACTATTTTTATAGTTTTCATTCATTTGCGTTTCCATTTGACTTCAGACATCCTAGCGATACAGCCAATAAAAATTCTGTCGGGCTGTCAGTCAAACTGTCTTTACAAATAATTCATGTCCAATTAAAAAATGTATTCGCTATTATTGTCGTTATGGGCTTCCACTGACGCAGTTCATCGTCGTTGACATTAATTGAATTCCATTTTTTGGCGTTTCTCTCTACATCTCAGAATGTTTTCGTTTTTTAAAAACCCAACTCAATTGAAAATGTAACTTTTTCATTTTACTGTATAGATTATGATACGTTATTCGGAATGATGGGACCAAATTATCGGAAAATGAATCAGGTACCATGTTCAAATTTCCAAGTAAACTATATTCTCTAGTGAAATTGCTTAAAATTGCTATGTTTGGCGATTTGAACTAAAAATTCAGCAAATTCTCAACCTTCCTCCCACTTAACTATTTCCAGGTTTATATTTAGATAATAATTGGGAAACCATTCCCGTTGGCTCCACGTCAAGTAACAATGAAAATAATTTATTTTTTTTACTTATTTGTCCATTGTTATTGAAGTGAAAACTTCTTTAGTGCCGTTGTGACCTGAAACTCGATGAAACGAAAAATAGCGACACTAAAAAGAGACAAAAGATAGGTTTATCTATGGGATTCAGCCTGCGAGAGAATGAGATAGTATAATCGGTCTCCTCTTTGTGCGGTGCTTCGTTGCCCCCTCAATCTTAACTACTTTAGTTTTTTTAATGTTTCACATCTACCGCGTGTGCATTGTACACACTGTTTTTTGATTAAGTGAAAAAATCTTTAGCACCGTTGAGATTTGAAACAAAAAATAGCGACTCTAAAAAGAGACAAACACATACATCAACAGGATTTAGCATTCGAGAGAATGAGATTGTGTAATCGATCTCCTCTTTGCCCTTTTCCCTCCTTCCCCACGTTTGTCTACTTTAGTTTTCTGAAGGTTTCACTTCTACCGCGTGTGAATTTCACACTCTTTTTTTATTATTTTTCATTTTATCCTGATGAAGAAACCTTTGCATTGGTTTTGAACCATGTAGATAATTTTAATTAAATAAGTGTCAAAGTGATGTAAAGTTTGAATATAATAAAAAAAACCTAATAAAAATACGGCATTTTGTTGGTTTACCAGCTGGCAGCCGAAAATAGGAGAAATATTCAGAAAATTATTATACGGAAAATTTAAAAAAATCAATCTCATTTGAAACACCCTGCAGAAGTCCCCTCTTACCCTGCAAGTGTGAAAAGACACTGGGTGTGGATCTACGTTTATCAATTCCTTTAAAATTTAGACTCGCGATTAATTTGGCAATGTTGATTTTATGTTGTTTTTTTGTTTCATTCTTCAGCGTTCCAACTAAACAAAATTATTATGAAATTATTTTATTACCGATCACAAACACTATATTACAAGCTAAGGTCTATTTAAAATGATTTACTTGCACGTACGTTTCAATATTGCATGATGGACTCCAATTCTCATTTTGCGTTTGAAGGTTCTATCTGCTTTCCCATGGGGTATCAGGAGCAGGTAGCAGGGGTGATAGTGGAATACAATGATCGTATGTTGCATCACATTCAATAAAGTAATATTTCTCTTTACCTGTGTATAATCAGACCACCTCGTGTAAGAGTCAATTATTGCACCCTCACAGTCTGCGTCGGGGGCTTCATTAATAATTCAATGTAATTCAATTCAATTTGTTCATTTTAAAAACATTACAAAATTAACATTTCAAACCATTTTTAAAAGAGAAAAAATTATTTAAGACTTGCTGGTTCCCTGGTTGCAATTCGATATTCAAAGAAATAAATTGTTTCTCTTTGCATGTCCTTTCCCGTGCTTACCGGTTCCCCTCCCGCATCCTCTACCCTCCCGCGTTTCCACCTTCCCGCCCCCCATCTCCCCTCTCCCGCTGCCCCCCCCCCCCCCCCCCCCGCGTTCAATATATTCAGTCCCAGTTCAAACAGTTTCAAACAGCTCGCGTGACACTTATAAGGATTGTTTTATTTGAAATTCATTTTTCGCATATTACAAATATTCGTTTTTGTATTTTATAAGAACTATCAATCAAATTTGGTACCTAACGTTGGTACCTATTTAAAATATCTATAATATAAAAAATCCACAGAAAATTCTATTAATACAAAAAAAGCTGCCTGCTAAATTCAATTTCATCAAATGTGTGAACTGTCAAACGTGCGAAGTTAAAATAGTCGTTAAGCTTTCTGAAATTATTAAGTTTTCTGAGAAATTTTCTTAATTTTTCTTTCCGTAAGAACCTTTTACAAAGTACCAAGGGAAACAGGGATTCATTTTTATATATATATTGATAACAGCAACAAAGTTTGCCGTCTAAATTGTGCTTCATTGATGTTAAACATATCGATATTCGAAGTGATTCTATACTTTTTGACAACAAGACAGCTCTCCCGACTGGTTGCTTGGCAACAGTTCTCTCGGCAAGTTAGTTCTTCAAGTCGTGAGATCAAACAGTCTGTGCTGTCGGTGACGGAGATAACCATCGGGAACATAGAGTAATATTAATAGGGGATGATACAAATTTTCACATAATCTACGAATTTAAGTTAACTTCATAAAATGTATCTTGCTTAAGAAGCTTTCCAATATCATTTTATTAAAATACAATTTATTTTCAATCACTAATAATGTCAAACGACAGTAGTAGACGTCGACATTAAAGAAAAATAGATAAGCAGATAGATATTTCAAAATGCCACTTTCTAAGAAAACTATTATTATAGCAATTTATGAATTGGATAACCAACACCCCTGCTGTAGGTCGTTCTAAGTGCTTGGGTGCCCGGATAACATGGCGTGAGGATTGTCTAGGTCTTGGCGGCGGATGCGTTTACCCACCTACTGCCACGGAAGGTGGTAAGTGGAAGAGACCGGTTGAGGGAGACCTTTTAACCACTCCAGCCGGACTCTCTCGATCCATCGCCTTGCACAACGGAGGAGAGTGGATTTATATATTTTATAGATTTTGACAATACTGCAAATATTTTTTAATATAATATAGATATTGACAACTAGCCTGCTTTTTTTCGATAAGTTACTTATTAATTTTAGCTTTTTTTGAAAAGTTACTTCTTAAAGGAGTTAGGACCCTCTAAAAATCGTTAAAATTGCCTGGTTTGAACGGCTTCAACAGACTTTCAATACACAAACTAGACAATGTGTTTTTTTTTAAGTTAAACGAATAGACGTTGAATATTTTCTTTTAATATAGTTAGTAAAAAAAAACGGTTAAAAATGGGTAATACATAACTTATCAGTTATATATTGTTATAATGTGTTATCAGCCTGAGGTTCGGTTGTCCCATTCGCTCAGTGTTTGGGGGAGTAGAGTGACAATTACAGAAACAAACAAACGATGTTTTAATATTCTTTATATTCGTTTCCCCAAATAATTGATTCATACCCAAATAAGCTTCCAAACACTCGATAGTTCGAATCGTCTTATCGTCCTTGTTTAATCACTCAAATTCCGCATCCATTTGTCGTGTTTCAATGGAGCCGCGAGTTCGGTAAATGGTAAACTTAGTGCCGTAAACCAACTAACCAAGTGAATAACCCGCCCGGGCGCAATCACATATGGAGATTCTACGGCAATAAACGCTGATTATAATTAGCTTTGATGTGTGTGCCATTCACCCGCTAGCACCGGTTCCAACTCATACTCATACCTACCTCATACTAACAGCTCACACCGCTCGTTACAGCACATAGGAGCTTACTGCATTATCGAATGCACAACTTTGTTGTCGAATTGGCTGTGCAAACCGATATATAGTCGTTCACATTACAATAACGCGTATCTCGGTTTATGCAGGTTTTCAGGAGCAACTAAAAAATAGCACAACTTTGAAAAAAGGGGTCAAGTAATATTTAGGGATCAGTTATTTGGAGCTTACACCGCTTTTTACAGCACTTCGGAACTTACTGCATTATCGAATGCACAACTTTGTTGCTTTATCGTCGCTCATGTGATCTGTTGTGACCGTTTATCTCATTTTATATAGGTTTTCAGGAAGATAAAAAATAACAAAAACAAAAAATTACACAACTTTGAATCAACTGATATTTAGGGATCATCACATTTGATGATAAAGATGTTAAATACTTTAACAGTTCTATTGTAAAGTTACCGTGTTGACGGAGAATGTTCATTGGGACCATAAACACAGTATTTGTAGAATTATAGATAAACGTGGAGGGTTCTGCAATAGTTTACATTTTAATCGTTTAAATGGCAACACCAAGATGGGTAGGAGGAAAAAGCATGTAACTTTAAAAATCACACAAGCCAACGTGGTTTATATATTACCAGCTCACATTATAACACCGCGCATATATACGGTATTCAGGAGGAACAAAATAAAATTATATTTGCACACTTATTTATTAAATAAAAATTGCACATCTTTGAAAAGAAGGGTTAACTAACATTTAGTGATCATTTATTTGGAGAAGTATTTTTTTCATGAAAAACATAGATAAGAGCTATACTAAATTATATTAATTTTATTCTCCTTACTAAATAAAACTTTTTTATGACATTTAGGTACTGCTAATCTTAGATAAGTACCTAGCAATTATTGTTGCCAAACTTTGTATAAAAGAAGCGGTAATTTTTTTGTCGACACAAACCATGGCGCATGCCCATGGGCGTAGCAACTTTTTGATTTAAGGTGGGGTAAGAAATAAAAATCTGGGGTAGGTACCGAAAAAAAGCAGGCTTCCACAACATGTTCATGCTTTAAGCTCTATGAACACAAATAATATGAACGGAAGGAGAAAAAACCATCCTATGAACTGCTGTAAATTTGAAAACGCGACTCGGTTGACAATCCCAGAGGTCATGCACCGCCCAGCCAGAGTGGGGCAAGCACTCCACCATGCTCAACCGCTGACTACGCCCATGCGCATGCGTAGTTTTAAAATAAATTCGAAAAAAAATAGTATTTTTTGAGATACGCGGTTTTATAATATGAGCGACGATAATGTATCTACGGTAAAAAACTGAAATTTTCGTGTTTGCTACCTATGTTCATTTAGCAATAGCTGAATGGTCCAATACGTACCTATACATCCGCAAGTGGTTCGCTACGTTTGGTGACTTAACAGGGATGCCCAGGTTCATCGGGTGAGGTTTGTCAAGGTCTTGGCGGCGGAATCGGGAGAGGTCGGTTTCAGAGTAAACCTTCGACCTCTCCAGCCGGACTCTTTCGATTCATCACCTTGCATCGCAGTGGGAGGAATAGATTCATATTTCCGTCACTCTGAACATACTGTCCCACAGATTCTTACACCATCCTCATACCTTTTTTCCTTACCAGAACTTCCTCCCCTTTCCTGCCTTAAGGTCTATTTAAATAGACTCTTCACACAGTATCTCCAAATATGATACAGGCCCTACAATGACATAGGCCCTGAGGGAAATTATTTTCCCGTGTATATTCGAATGTTAGAGGGAGTTCGCTAATACTAAAAAAACTACATATTATAATTAGTCGTAGTCGCAATCGAAAATATTTTGTAGAACATTTCTGATTTAATACAGACCAAAAATCTCTCGATAAATCTTTTTAGTAGCATTTAAACGCTGTAATTATTTTCATACCTATATTATGTTAAATAATTAAACCAGATATATTTTTTTATAATTTTCGTGTCATACTTTGGGATTTTTTCTGTCGACCGAATTTCATTTAATTACTTTTTAAGCTCGGAAAATTTAATGTAAAGAGATTATCTTAACAAATAACACTTACATTTTCTGAAGAGCTTGAAAACTTAAAGTGTTTATGGGAATTATGTTACAATTCTTCAAAAATTCGAAATGCGGGGTCTTGTTTTCTTCGCTTGCCTGAATTTTAATTCATCTCAATTCATCATCACTTCCACGAAATTCATCACTCGATCAGTTCCAATTTTTAAAATTTAAAGTTCATTTAGCGTGAATAATTTCACTGAGGAATATGGAGGAATATTTCATATCACAACACAAAATCTAAAATTAGTAAGTTTGTTTGATTGTAGGTACCTAATGTATTTTTTGTCAGAGTGCGTGAGTGTCACCAAAAATTGATGAATGCATTGTCAGACGGCCGGCATGGTTGAGGGGTAAGGCTCTTGACTCGCAAATGCGGCCGTAGCGGGATCGAATCGCGGCGTGGGCGTGGGCAAAAATAAAATTTGTTTAATTGGTGTTTTTCACAATTAATTCATTTAAAAATAATACATAGTATATTTGCGGCACGTCCAGAGTGTAAGATACGCTCGGTATCGTCTTGGTGTAAGACCACCATTCAGAATTGAAACGTTGCTTGAAATGGCTTTAGCCGTGTTTGGTGACCAGATCTGAATAGCCAGGTAACTTCCCCACTTTCCTCTTCCTTCTCCTTCCCCTCCACACTACCTCAGTCTTACAACATACCCCAATTGGGGATGCTTTAGTCTCACTTGCTCCAGACGGGAGCAGCTGGGACTCTTGTGAGGTGTACATATAAAAATAAATACGTCCAGTTTCAGCTTGATCGGTTGTTGAAAAGTGGATTGATTTCCACTTCCAAGATTATCATTCATTCATTCACGAAAGAAAAATCAAAATTCAAATAGATTTAGAAAAATTAAACAATTCAATTTTGTATAAACCACTTATGTAATTCGTAAATCCGACCTGTTTCGGAACAAACGTTCCTTCTTCAGGGAAAGCTTATACTAATTTGACAGTTTCGAACAATGTTTTATTATGGTAGGGGTGGAGCCGTTGCTAGTTATTAACGTAGATTGGGTGGGTATGTATTAATGTAGAGTGGGTGGGTAGGGGAACAAATCCATGATTGGGCTATAAGACAATATTTTTTGTTTGTTAATAATAGATTCATTATTTTTAAGGGATTTTTTTTAATTTCCAAGGCTAATAATAGCAAATTGATTTGTTTAAAAAAGGTTTGCAACCAGCTATCTAATTTTTCATTACCGAATTTTAGAAATTTCCGTTTTACAAAACGGTGATTATGTTTTTACCCATTTTTGCATAAAACGCAATAAATATCTGGCCATCTAGGATAAAATTTAAACAACATATTCGAGATGCATCTATTTACACTTTTTCCCTCCCGTCCAAATGCAACATGGAGAGAGCTATCCATCGAACACATGCTGCAATGGGGCAAAAAGTCCCCTCTCGCCAGTGGCGTGTAGCCAGTAGCCAGATGGATGGGCTCCCGGGCGTCATGCCGCCATGGGGCCATGCATCAGGCGACCGTCATCATCATTACTGCACTAATTGTGCGACTAATTCTGTCTGATTTATCCCCGGACAAATATAAAATGCATTTGCGGTGGGTACTGCACTTTTTGCTGGAGTATCTAATTAGTTGAAGGTAATGTAGATTTTTTTCATTCAAATTGTATCAATTTTTATTACTGAGTTTTAGAAACATGGAGGGCGTTCTCATTTGTAGAACAAAAGGTTCTTAAGTCAGAACCAAAAGATCAGGGGTTTCAAAACCCTTCAAAAGTACAAATTTATTTTTGAGTTTCATTTTATGTTTATTAATTTATACTGGGTTTTACAAATGTTCGCACTTACGTAAGAACAAAACAGTTATAAACTCAGTTAATTTCAAAAATCTACAATTACATACAATTAAATACAGATACATGCAATTAGAAAAACAAAAACATCACAATTAAAAATATAGAATTATATACAAGCTCACTCAAGTAACACATTACAATGAATGGCAACAAATATAATATTCTGTATGTTTCATCATTTCAGAATCGATCCATTCTTTGAATACCTAAAAAATAAAATCGAGTGCAGCTCACGCGCGGTAGAAGCAAAACCTTCAGCAAAATAAAATAGATAAGATTGGGGAGGCTACGAATCACCACACAAAGAGGAGACCGATTATTGAAGTGAAAACTTCTTAGACTGTTGAGATTTTCGATAAATTGAAAAATAGCGACTCTAAAAAGATACAAACACGTGTGTAGGATTTAGCCTGCAAGAGAATGAGATAGTATAATCAATATCGTCTTTGTGCGGTGCTTCGTTGCCTCCCCACTCTTGTCCACTTTAGTTTTATGGAGAAACCTCCAGAAAACTAAAGTGGAAAACCTCCAGAACACTTCTACCCCGTGTGAATTGCACACTCTGTTTTTCTATCTCATTTTATCGCAGGCTAAATCCTTTAGATGTATGTATTTGTTATTATTTTTTAATTTATAAACTAACGTTTAGACAAGATTTTTATGCATAGCACAAAGGGTAACAATTATTACAAGCAATAATTGTCAGCCTGAGACACTCATTTACATTGAAAAATCTTCCGAGAAAAGATACTTGCCGCCAACGGGACTTGAACCCGTGTCCTTCCGATTGCCGGTCGAATGCTCTGACCACTGAGCTATGGCGGCTTATCAAATACCCGCCAAATAATTCAATATATACTAGTGTTTCATTCAACAATTACTGCTTGTTATATTTTTTCCACCTGAAAACAACCAACTTTATTTTTGCGAGGAAGACATTGTTAGTGTTAAATCCCTCGCTAGGTGGCGTCGAGACAAATTATGTCTGCATTTATTGGGGAAATACTTAAACTTGTTAAATATTAATTATTATTTTTTAATTTATAAACTAACGTTTAGACAAGATTTTTATGCATAGCACAAAGGGTAACAATTATTACAAGCAATAATTGTCAGCCTGAGACACAAGCAGTAATTGTTGAATGAAACACTAGTATATATTGAATTATTTGGCGGGTATTTGATAAGCCGCCATAGCTCAGTGGTCAGAGCATTCGACCGGCACTCGGAAGGACACGGGTTCAAGTCCCGTTGGCGGCAAGTATCTTTTCTCGGAAGATTTTTCAATGTAAATGAGTGTCTCAGGCTGACAATTATTGCTTGTAATAATTGTATGTATTTGTCTCTTTCTAGTGTCACTCGTTTTCGTTTCATGGAGTTTCAAATCACAACGGTGCGAAAAGAATTTATCACTTCAAAATATCGTATCAGAACAGATAGGTATATCCTAAATCTTCTTCTTTCAATTCTAAATTCCTTTCCGCCTCATAACTTACCTAACCACTAATAATCAACTTACGGGTACCGCGCCGTTGTTTAAAATATACTTAAATAAAAATACTAAAATTTCCTAGGGTTATTGTTCTTTATTAATCAATATTAATCCAAATACCACCTAGAGAAACCGAAATTTACATGTATCTAACCTAACAATACCAATGTTTATTTTCTCTGATGCTGCATTCTTCTTAAATTTCATATATTATGAACATAATATGAATTTTCAAGGGAACAATACGTGTAAGTTATATCTTTTATATGTGAAAAATCGCAGCAACGCCAACGCCTGCAGATAATTCGTTTTAAAACAACATTAAAAGCACCATCTGAACTTTTAACAGGTCAAATGATGAACGCGCCTGAAACTTTAAAGGGGTTTATATGGTTTTATTGCTTTAAAACGATCACCTTAGCGAACTACCAGGCTCCAATAAATGAGATAAGTTAACTGTGTTGTTTTCTTTTGATACTTTTATGCCATACGAACTGTAATAATACAGGGTGTTAAGGGACGTACTTGACTTACTTTAACCAGTGATTCCTGACATTATTTGGAGTAAAAAATGTAAATGAAATTTTGGTCTCCGGTGACTTTTTTTGACTACTTTTTTTTTTTTCAAAAATTTTTTCTTCAAAATCAAACAAAAAAAAAATTCTTCTGCATATCGTCACTGGTCACTCAGCCGGGTATCCAAATAACCCCTTACCCCACCTCCAACTGTTCAACAACTACCATTTTTTTATGTTTTTGTAGAACAAAAAAAAAAAAAAAACAACAAAAATGTCACCGGAGACCAAAATTTCATTTACATTTTTTACTCCAAATAATGTCAGGAATCACTGGTTAAAGTAAGTCAAGTACGTCCCTTAACACCCTGTATAGGAACTGCGCTTTATTTTTATTAAATAATACTAAAAGCATGCATACATCACGGTGGGTATCATGCGCTGTTCATTATTGCAGTATTTTATACAAGAAATATTTTTATTTATTTACCAGCTGGTTCCCAGCATACGTTGCTATGCCATTTAATAAATAAATTGTTTCTCCCTGCATGTCCTTTCCCATTCGTCCCGTTCCGAACCACCCTTCCGAGTTCCCCTCCCCCCTCCAGTGAACTTTCTGCCCGAGTTCCGCTTCACCTTCTCCCTTCCCCCCTCCCTCCCCCCGTATTCCGTATATTCAGTCCCGGTACATTTAATTTTCAAACAGCTCGCGTGCCACCTATTGCAGGTTTTTATACAAATTTCATAATGCCAGAGCTCATAGTAGTTTTATACAAACCTCGTTCTGACAACAACGAACACAAAAACAAAGAATTATACAATTTGGTGCAATAGTTCGGAAGTTATGCGCGTACATACATTTCGGCGATTCATTTTTATTTAAATAGAACAGAATAGATAGATACTAGATAAATAGATTTTATTTATTAATCTTGAATTAGCTCTCATCGTCGTATATGCCAAAAATTTGAATACATTTTATTTTTATAATTTGTACGTGTAAAGAAAACGTATTCCCTAATTTATTTAATTTTGCAGCTCTCCGATTTGTTGATAAAGCAGTGCTTCACAGTTAGAATTTAAAGGTCAAAACTGACATATAATGTACGACGTGGAAGGTAAAACAGAAAAATTATATCAGATTTATCGTATCAAAATTATATATCAGATTTTTACATAACCAAAAGAATATAGATTGATGGAATAAATCATGAAAGGACATTGACTTAATAAACTTGAGTATCGTTTCTTTGTGTGTTTGTTATTCAAATGTTTTTTAAATCAGTCAAACAGTTTGATAATGCCTTCGCAGGGCGAAACACCTGTCACGCATAATAATAATTACATAGCGGAACTTGTTTATACATATACTGTTTTAATAAATTAAATAATTAAATTATTGAATATATAAAGGAAATAAAAAATAAATTGGAATTGTACAAATTAAACTTGCTAACAATTAAAAAAAGTTTCTAATTCTGTATTTTACCTACCTACTAAGTATCATTAATGCTGTCGATTTCTTCATACTTTTTGGTGAAATGCCTTCGTTTAGGTTTACTGAGACATGGCTTGAAATGGCTAGTTTTAGTGACTAAAACTGAATAACCCAATTTTTCCTGATCTTAAATATTATCTTATTACCGTACTCACATCGCTTAATAACTTTACCAAATATTGGAACTGCTTATAGTACGAGTACCAAAGCTCCGTACAATCGAAACTTTTAAAGTGAAATAAAAAAAAAATATATGTTATTTTAATTTGAAAAATATTGAAGATATGGATAGTAGCATCACCATAGATGGGATTATGAGTGGGGTATTATTCAAGGAATTTGCACAAACCTTTCGAAACTAACAAACGTAGACCCTCTCATGCAGAATATTGCATCTCGTTAATTATTCAAGTTGCAGAAAACTGCAGCAGTGACTAACGGCCAACTGCAGGCAGTGAAACCTCGGTCACACGGGGTGATTTCGTAGTGGATATTTGAAAAAAAACGACGAAAGCGCTTCGTGTCAAGATATTCGCTGCGAGTAGTTCAATTAGCATCTTTTAAACATAGCTGTGATTCGATTAAATTAGAATGTATTCAATTCTGGTTGCGATAACGGTCATGTGGCTCATTTGCCGGTTAAGTGACCTCTTCGCTATCGCTTCGTCTGAGGCATAAAATAGCTAGTGGCTAGTAAATCAATTTGGGAGGCTGGTATGGGTACCGCCGCCCTGGGAACCATTTATTGAATAACCAAAACCCTTGCCGTAGATCACCCCAAGTGGTTCGCTATGTTTGGGGACTTAGCAGAGGTTCCCAGTTTCATAAGGTGCGGTTTGTCGTGGTCTTGGCGGTGAATTGCTTTTGCCCACCCACCGCATGGCCAAATCGGGAGAGACTGGTTGAGGGAGACCTTTTGAACTCTCCAGCTCTTTTGACCCATTCCATTGCACCGCAGTGGGAGAGATTGATTCTCACGTCCGTCAATCTTAGATATATTGTGCCCCAGATCCACTTTATGTCTTTTTTCTTCCTGGAACGTCCTCTCCTTCCTTTCCCTAAAAATCCTCCCCTCACAGCACCTCCATCTCCAGCAAAAAAATCATCTCATGAGAATTTTTTTTCTCGCCAATTAATCAATCGCCGCCACAACGATAGCAGCGACAAAATCGCTCCGTGTGACCGAGCCTTAATAGCTAACAGCTAAAAACACGATGATCGGTGATGCATTCGCGGCAATGCATGATTCGTTCGTTAGCGCCCACTCGGGAACAGGACAAGTTAACACGAATAATACGTACAACAAAACTAAACACATAAGTTGGCTTATTCGCTTACAAGATTTTTTTTTTTTACATGAATACCGCACAAGAGTTCCAACTGCTCCCGTCTTGGCATCCCCAATTGGGGTATGTTGTGAGGCTGAAAGCAGTGGGGAGGGGATGGAGATAGGGAAGAGGAAGGTGGGGAAGTACCTGGCTATTCAGATCTGGTCACCAAACACGGAAGAATAAAGAATTTGATAAAAAATAAACGAATTTGAAAATAAATTAGAACAATGTGCACATCAACATTAATTCTCTTTTCTTCCTTTTTCAGGTAAGATTCGCTTAGTTATGATTCAACTAGCCGCGTTTGCAGATTGCAGATATCAAAGGTAAATAATATTTTATTAACATACAACTACATGAATATATTATTACAACTAAGTAAATGAATTACGTAAGGATAATTATGGAAGGAAGATTATTTTTTTTGTGAACTTCGTAATCATGATTTTTCAACCAGCCAAGGTAGGTAAGAAAAGATTTATTTCTACACGGTGTCGAGAAAGTCGTATATTCGTAAAACGAGCGGGAAAATTACTGATGAATCTAAAATCATATAGTCTACGCTTCAATACATTATATAGAGTATGCCCGAGACCTGATATCTATCAGGTCTCGGGCATACTCTGTCAGAAGGTCAGAAAATTTCCGTTTTGCAGTAAAATCAAAATAAATAGAATATTTCTCAATGTATCCGAAAACAAAAAACCTGTTTTTGAAAGTCGATAAAATATGCTTTCAAATTTTATTATTAGAAATAGCAAACAAAAACCACAAATAATAACAACTAAATAAACTACATATATCAAAAATACACTCAACAAAGTTCGGACTGAAATCATTAGAATACATTGCCTACACCAACTATAACAAATTGCCTGAAGAATTAAGACAAGCCACTAACAAATCTCGAAACGATATATTGAAATCCTATTTTTTCAAGTGTTATTTGGAAAACGAGTCATAAGTAGGTATACAAACTCTGTTCTCCAAGTTCCAAACTTTATACCTACATCCAAATATGATGGGCGCAGTTTATAATAGTCCTGGGTCGATCGATCGTTTTACACGACCCGGGTCGCTCACGACACACTGGTGTCATGAGCGGGTCGTGAAGACCCGCTCTTTTCGCGACACAAAATATGAAACTCGATTACGCTTCACCCAGCTACTTTCTGCTACCTGAGTCGAGAGAGAAGGTGGCGAAACCCGGGTGTTGACAACCCGCTCGCTCTCCCATATTACATCTATCTATCGTCGCTCGCCCCGCCACTTCTGCACCCGAAACCCAGGTAACAGTAGTAGAGCGGTTGCGAGAAGTGGGTCGCGAGACCCGGGTGCTGACGAAAAAATGACCCGCTCACTTTTTTGTGGTCCGTGAGCGGGTTATTCACGACCGACCCAGGACTAGTTTATAACTTTTTTAAATCTTGTCATGTATTTTTGTATGTATCTTGTATTAGGTCTATATATTTTTGAGCCCGTACCTTTTATTGTATTTTCCTGATTTTTTTATGCTTTTCTATAGTCCATCATGGAGGATACTTTATTTTAACTTTTTGACACCAACAGTACATAAATCAAATGAGTGGTTATAATAATTCATTAAATCTTATAAGACATGTTTCTGTGAAATATCTTATCTGTAAAGTGATTCTTCACGTGTTGTGTCTGTATGTTGATTCTGAGAAATGTTTTGTAAAATTTTTCTTCATATATTGTGTCTGCGTATTGGGTTGGGTTGGGTTTAACTTTTCAAAAGTACCAATTGGCGATCCATTAATGAGTTTTGATAACTCATGGGAATGCAACTTCGTTGTATGTTTTATTTATAAAAAAAAAAAGAAATCAACATATAATTTTTGAAATTTTAAAATATTTAACACTAACGTTAAAAAGTTTAGAAAATGTATCACCTTACTTTTTCCTATTTAAAATTATCGATAACGAAAAAAAAAAGAAAAATACACACATATTTTATTAAGCAAATGTATTATAAACGTTATTATCCCCTCACCTTTTTGACGTCTCATAAAAAAATAATAAATAAAAAATTCTGGAAATTTCATATATTTTTCTCAAATTGCTATCGGAAATATTGGTATAATAGTGGTGCATATATATATTTTTCTATGGTTAAATTCTACAAATATACCGCGTATAGTTTTTTCTTTCAACACCGTTTAGATCATTTTTATCACCATGACAGTAAGAGAGAGATACAATGATTTATATGAGGCCTATGTGAGCTGGGACAAATTTTATATCCTGTGATTATACTCGTACGGGTAAAAAAAATTAAATGCCTGACATCAACTCCGTAGCGACTGATTTTTCAAAATTTTATCTTAAAAAAATTCAAATTCGGACTCGATTTACTCGAAAACGAAAGCTCAAATCAAAAAATTCTGTGAAAAGAAGACGTGTTGGCATATTTTCTGATCTCCCATAAGATTGATTTAGTTGTAATTTTTTTAACATATAATTGGGAGGCTGATATGGGCACCGCCGCTCCGAGAATCATTCATTGGATAATCAACACTTCTGTCACTGTCACCCTAAGTGGTTCGCTACGTTTGATGACTTAGCAAAGGCACTCGGGTTCACGGGGTGAGGTTCACGGGGTGAGAACGCGTCTGCCCAACCGCTGCGTGAAGGTCCGGATCGTGAGAGGCTCGATAAGGGAGACAATTTGATGGTAGTGGGAGGGATGGATTTATACGTCACTCCCGGACACACCGACCCCCGGATTCCTAGTCACAACTGATTCCTTTTTCCTTCCTACAATTTCCTCTCTTTCTTTCCCATAAAGAGACCTCCACACAGCATTTTCAAAGATGACATAGGCCATGAAGAAAATTATTTTTCTTCATGGCCTATGTCTGGGGCTAATGTAAAAAAAACACATCTATTAAAACTAGAAAATATTTTTTTATCGCTATTCTGACTTTTCGCGCCACGCAATATTTACACCGCTTTTATAAGAAAGTGGGCAAGCGAAGTGTTTAAATACCCACAGCAAAGGGAGAGAAGATAATGGTGCCATCTTGTACTCCGTCTCACGCCACATCAGCTCTCGCCATGGATAATTCTAGAAGGAGAGATCAGACGGTGGAGCGAAACGTCAAATTGAGTTATTATCTTGATACCTGTGTCCCTTATAATGATCGCTGGGTTATAGGTAGGCACCCAGTATCTACCTGCCTTAACTGGTATCTTGGTAGTCGGGTGGGCCTTCCTTACAAGGTGTTGCAGGGCTGGATGAATATAGCACAGTATGTGGCATTTCATTGTTAAATAAATAATTTAATGTTTCGTTGGTGGTTGTTACTACGTTTTGCAGATGCAATCGATATGGACCCACTTGACAAAGTTGTACCTAACAATATCAATATTAAAAAAGTATTTTATGGTAGCCCGCTTTGTGTAGCTTATTTAGCTTTATTAGTGAGCTTTATTATGTGTTCCGAGGGGAAAAATACCAAAAATAAATATTTATTAATAAAATAATATTATTTCATATTTTGGTAGGAAGCAGTCACTTTATCGTTTGACATATTTAATGAAATAAAACAGTTACTTTGTTTATAAAAAAAGATGATTTTTTTAAAATAATACCGACTGGTTTCGCTTAACTAATTAAAAAAAAATGTGTAAGCTTATATTTACATATGGAAAGAGACAATGAGATAGTATGATATTTAAATCTTAGAAAGAGACAAAACATAATAATAATAAAGGAAATATTTTAGGTTATGTTTTGTCTCTTTCAGTATTTATATGTATTAACTGTAACACATACAAGCTCACACACTGTATTTTTTTATTAGTTTAATTTTATACCCTGATGATGATTGTTTTATGTGAAACCGGTCTGTATTATAAAATTATATATATGTCGTGGTTAACAAAGTAAGTATTATTTCAGTTTGTAGACTTGGGGGAAAAAGCTTGTATGTAGTATTTCAGATGATTTATATTCCTAAACCGCTTCATTTTAAAATAATACAAATATACATATTTTTTTTTAAATGTACTCCCATAATAAGCAAATGCTTGTGTGTATGGGAGGAAGTATTATTTGTTAGGTTATTTTGATTTTTTTTTTATTTAGTATGTATTAAGAATAAGGGAAACATATGTGTGTATATGTATATATTTTTTTAATTATTATTTATTTTTTTTAGTTAAGGTTTTCAGTATATTTTTTTAATTGTGTTTTGAAATTTTTGTACCTGTCCTTAAGGGATCTTCTATTTTCTGGTAATTTATTAAAGAAATTTGTTCCTAAGTATTTATAGTTTTGTTGACCCAAAGTTTTTTTACAAATGGGAATTGGTAACGTGTATTTTTGCCTAAAATTTACTGTGTTTTTGAAGGGTATGGATTTGTTTAGGATATCCTCTTTGTAAACTTGTAAGGTTGAATGATACAGGAAGAGAGTATTTAATTTTCTGACTTTAAATTCTTTGAATATGAGTTCAGATGGATATAGAAATGATTTTTTTAGTATTATTTTAATTATTAGTTTTTGCGCAATGTAAAGAGATTGTGTGTGAGTTTTATAGGCGCCACCCCATCCTATTATACCATATTGGATTATGGATTGACAGAGTGCGAAGTACGTCATTCTCAGTAGTTCTTTACTTAGAATGTGTCTCAAACAGCTAAAAATATATGTCAATTTTCGTACTCTGTTTTTAAGAATGGTTATATGCGGTATCCATTTTAGACATTGGTCAATAGTGATTCCTAGATATTTGGTTGAAGTTTTCATTTCAATATTAGTACACAATAAGTTACAGTGGTGTTGTTGAGTGTGTGGTGCAGAATGGATCCTTATGTTTATTTCATTCGGCGTGTTTGTTTTTTTTATGAAAAATGGTATGTAATGTGTTTTTTTAGGGTATGTTGTGAGGCTGAAAGCAGTGGGGAGGGGATGGAGATAGGGAAGAGGAAGGTGGGGAAGTACCTGGCTATTCAGATCTGGTCACCAAACACGGAAGAATAAAGAATTTGATAAAAAATAAACGAATTTGAAAATAAATTAGAACAATGTGCACATCAACATTAATTCTCTTTTCTTCCTTTTTCAGGTAAGATTCGCTTAGTTATGATTCAACTAGCCGCGTTTGCAGATTGCAGATATCAAAGGTAAATAATATTTTATTAACATACAACTACATGAATATATTATTACAACTAAGTAAATGAATTACGTAAGGATAATTATGGAAGGAAGATTATTTTTTTTGTGAACTTCGTAATCATGATTTTTCAACCAGCCAAGGTAGGTAAGAAAAGATTTATTTCTACACGGTGTCGAGAAAGTCGTATATTCGTAAAACGAGCGGGAAAATTACTGATGAATCTAAAATCATATAGTCTACGCTTCAATACATTATATAGAGTATGCCCGAGACCTGATATCTATCAGGTCTCGGGCATACTCTGTCAGAAGGTCAGAAAATTTCCGTTTTGCAGTAAAATCAAAATAAATAGAATATTTCTCAATGTATCCGAAAACAAAAACCTGTTTTTGAAAGTCGATAAAATATGCTTTCAAATTTTATTATTAGAAATAGCAAACAAAAACCACAAATAATAACAACTAAATAAACTACATATATCAAAAATACACTCAACAAAGTTCGGACTGAAATCATTAGAATACATTGCCTACACCAACTATAACAAATTGCCTGAAGAATTAAGACAAGCCACTAAAAAATCTCGAAACGATATATTGAAATCCTATTTTTTCAAGTGTTATTTGGAAAACGAGTCATAAGTAGGTATACAAACTCTGTTCTCCAAGTTCCAAACTTTATACCTACATCCAAATATGATGGGCGCAGTTTATAATAGTCCTGGGTCGATCGATCGTTTTACACGACCCGGGTCGCTCACGACACACTGGCGTCATGAGCGGGTCGTGAAGACCCGCTCTTTTCGCGACACAAAATATGAAACTCGATTACGCTTCACCCAGCTACTTTCTGCTACCTGAGTCGAGAGAGAAGGTGGCGAAACCCGGGTGTTGACAACCCGCTCGCTCTCCCATATTACATCTATCTATCGTCGCTCGCCCCGCCACTTCTGCACCCGAAACCCAGGTAACAGTAGTAGAGCGGTTGCGAGAAGTGGGTCGCGAGACCCGGGTGCTGACGAAAAAATGACCCGCTCACTTTTTTGTGGTCCGTGAGCGGGTTATTCACGACCGACCCAGGACTAGTTTATAACTTTTTTAAATCTTGTCATGTATTTTTGTATGTATCTTGTATTAGGTCTATATATTTTTGAGCCCTTACCTTTTATTGTATTTTCCTGATTTTTTTATGCTTTTCTATAGTCCATCATGGAGGATACTTTATTTTAACTTTTTGACACCAACAGTACATAAATCAAATGAGTGGTTATAATAATTCATTAAATCTTATAAGACATGTTTCTGTGAAATATCTTATCTGTAAAGTGATTCTTCACGTGTTGTGTCTGTATGTTGATTCTGAGAAATGTTTTGTAAAATTTTTCTTCATATCATTGTACTATGCTATGATTCACTCCCACTTGGATCATATCATTGTACTATGCTATGATTCACTCCCACTTGGCATACCTTTCGGGTATCTGGGGTTTTGCTACCAAAAAATTGATATCGGAGGTACAAATAATCCAAAATAGAGCCCTACGTAACATTTTTGGCTTGCCTTGGGATACACATGTTAAAGATATTTACCGTCACGCACTTGTATTACCATTTAAGATTGTTCCTAGCTTTGAGATAACAAACACCATCTTAAATATTATTCAGTGCAACACCCACACAAATATAAAACTGAACTATAACAACGACGTTCACCAATACGATACACGGCAACACAACAAACTACATATATCAAAAATACACTCAACAAAGTTCGGACTGAAATCATTAGAATACATTGCGTACACTAACTATAACAAATTGCCTGAAGAATTAAGACAGGCCTCTAATAAATCTCGAAACGATATATTGAAATCCTATTTTTTCAAATGTTATTTGGAAAACGAGTCATAAGTAGGTACAAACTCTGTTCTGATAGCTATCCTGATTATCTCCAAGTATCAAACTTTGTACATCCAGATATGATGGGCGCAGTTTATATCTTTTTAAAATCTTATCATGTATTTTTTATGTAAACATCTTGTATTAGGTCTGTGTATTTTTGAGCATGTACCTTTTATTGTATTTTTCCTGATTTGTTTTTTATGCATTTTCTATAGTCCATCATGGAGGATACTTGATTTTAACTTTGTGACACCAACAGTACATAAATCAAATGAGTGGTTATAATATTATTCATAAAATCTTATAAGACATGTTTCTGTGAAATATTTGTAAAGTGATTCTTCATATGTTTGTGTCTGTATGTTGCTTCTGTAAAATGTTTTGTAAATTTTTTCTTTATGTATTGTGTCTGCATATTGGGTTGGGTTAGGTTTATCTTCTCAAATGTACCAATTGGCGATTCCTTAATGAGTTTTGATAACTCTTGGGAATGCAACTTCGTTGTATGTTTTATTAAAAAAAAAAAAAAAAATAAAAAAAAAAAAATATATATATTGTGTCTGCGTATTGGGTTGGGTTGGGTTTAACTTTTCAAAAGTACCAATTGGCGATCCATTAATGAGTTTTGATAACTCATGGGAATGCAACTTCGTTGTATGTTTTATTTATAAAAAAAAAAGAAATCAACATATAATTTTTGAAATTTTAAAATATTTAACACTAACGTTAAAAAGTTTAGAAAATGTATCACCTTACTTTTTCCTATTTAAAATTATCGATAACGAAAAAAAAAAAGAAAAATACACACATATTTTATTAAGCAAATGTATTATAAACGTTATTATCCCCTCACCTTTTTGACGTCTCATAAAAAAATAATAAATAAAAAATTCTGGAAATTTCATATATTTTTCTCAAATTGCTATCGGAAATATTGGTATAATAGTGGTGCATATATATATTTTTCTATGGTTAAATTCTACAAATATACCGCGTATAGTTTTTTCTTTCAACACCGTTTAGATCATTTTTATCACCATGACAGTAAGAGAGAGATACAATGATTTATATGAGGCCTATGTGAGCTGGGACAAATTTTATATCCTGTGATTATACTCGTACGGGTAAAAAAAAATTAAATGCCTGACATCAACTCCGTAGCGACTGATTTTTCAAAATTTTATCTTAAAAAAATTCAAATTCGGACTCGATTTACTCGAAAACGAAAGCTCAAATCAAAAAATTCTGTGAAAAGAAGACGTGTTGGCATATTTTCTGATCTCCCATAAGATTGATTTAGTTGTAATTTTTTTAACATATAATTGGGAGGCTGATATGGGCACCGCCGCTCCGAGAATCATTCATTGGATAATCAACACTTCTGTCACTGTCACCCTAAGTGGTTCGCTACGTTTGATGACTTAGCAAAGGCACTCGGGTTCACGGGGTGAGGTTCACGGGGTGAGAACGCGTCTGCCCAACCGCTGCGTGAAGGTCCGGATCGTGAGAGGCTCGATAAGGGAGACAATTTGATGGTAGTGGGAGGGATGGATTTATACGTCACTCCCGGACACACCGACCCCCGGATTCCTAGTCACAACTGATTCCTTTTTCCTTCCTACAATTTCCTCTCTTTCTTTCCCATAAAGAGACCTCCACACAGCATTTTCAAAGATGACATAGGCCATGAAGAAAATTATTTTTCTTCATGGCCTATGTCTGGGGCTAATGTAAAAAAAACACATCTATTAAAACTAGAAAATATTTTTTTATCGCTATTCTGACTTTTCGCGCCACGCAATATTTACACCGCTTTTATAAGAAAGTGGGCAAGCGAAGTGTTTAAATACCCACAGCAAAGGGAGAGAAGATAATGGTGCCATCTTGTACTCCGTCTCACGCCACATCAGCTCTCGCCATGGATAATTCTAGAAGGAGAGATCAGACGGTGGAGCGAAACGTCAAATTGAGTTATTATCTTGATACCTGTGTCCCTTATAATGATCGCTGGGTTATAGGTAGGCACCCAGTATCTACCTGCCTTAACTGGTATCTTGGTAGTCGGGTGGGCCTTCCTTACAAGGTGTTGCAGGGCTGGATGAATATAGCACAGTATGTGGCATTTCATTGTTAAATAAATAATTTAATGTTTCGTTGGTGGTTGTTACTACGTTTTGCAGATGCAATCGATATGGACCCACTTGACAAAGTTGTACCTAACAATATCAATATTAAAAAAGTATTTTATGGTAGCCCGCTTTGTGTAGCTTATTTAGCTTTATTAGTGAGCTTTATTATGTGTTCCGAGGGGAAAAATACCAAAAATAAATATTTATTAATAAAATAATATTATTTCATATTTTGGTAGGAAGCAGTCACTTTATCGTTTGACATATTTAATGAAATAAAACAGTTACTTTGTTTATAAAAAAAGATGATTTTTTTAAAATAATACCGACTGGTTTCGCTTAACTAATTAAAAAAAAATGTGTAAGCTTATATTTACATATGGAAAGAGACAATGAGATAGTATGATATTTAAATCTTAGAAAGAGACAAAACATAATAATAATAAAGGAAATATTTTAGGTTATGTTTTGTCTCTTTCAGTATTTATATGTATTAACTGTAACACATACAAGCTCACACACTGTATTTTTTTATTAGTTTAATTTTATACCCTGATGATGATTGTTTTATGTGAAACCGGTCTGTATTATAAAATTATATATATGTCGTGGTTAACAAAGTAAGTATTATTTCAGTTTGTAGACTTGGGGGAAAAAGCTTGTATGTAGTATTTCAGATGATTTATATTCCTAAACCGCTTCATTTTAAAATAATACAAATATACATATTTTTTTTTAAATGTACTCCCATAATAAGCAAATGCTTGTGTGTATGGGAGGAAGTATTATTTGTTAGGTTATTTTGATTTTTTTTTTATTTAGTATGTATTAAGAATAAGGGAAACATATGTGTGTATATGTATATATTTTTTTAATTATTATTTATTTTTTTTAGTTAAGGTTTTCAGTATATTTTTTTAATTGTGTTTTGAAATTTTTGTACCTGTCCTTAAGGGATCTTCTATTTTCTGGTAATTTATTAAAGAAATTTGTTCCTAAGTATTTATAGTTTTGTTGACCCAAAGTTTTTTTACAAATGGGAATTGGTAACGTGTATTTTTGCCTAAAATTTACTGTGTTTTTGAAGGGTATGGATTTGTTTAGGATATCCTCTTTGTAAACTTGTAAGGTTGAATGATACAGGAAGAGAGTATTTAATTTTCTGACTTTAAATTCTTTGAATATGAGTTCAGATGGATATAGAAATGATTTTTTTAGTATTATTTTAATTATTAGTTTTTGCGCAATGTAAAGAGATTGTGTGTGAGTTTTATAGGCGCCACCCCATCCTATTATACCATATTGGATTATGGATTGACAGAGTGCGAAGTACGTCATTCTCAGTAGTTCTTTACTTAGAATGTGTCTCAAACAGCTAAAAATATATGTCAATTTTCGTACTCTGTTTTTAAGAATGGTTATATGCGGTATCCATTTTAGACATTGGTCAATAGTGATTCCTAGATATTTGGTTGAAGTTTTCATTTCAATATTAGTACACAATAAGTTACAGTGGTGTTGTTGAGTGTGTGGTGCAGAATGGATCCTTATGTTTATTTCATTCGGCGTGTTTGTTTTTTTTATGAAAAATGGTATGTAATGTGTTTTTTTAGAGTTTAATGTTAGTAGGTTATTGTCAAACCATGTTTTTAATTCATTCATGTCTATGTTAGCCCTTTTATTCAGTTCTAACCATGTGTTTGCTTTTAGAAGAATCAAAGTTCAAAAATACGAAATTCTAATGTTTTCAGTAGGTATCAATATAATATTTTAATGAATTTATGATTGCGGTTTAATTTTCTGTTCTATTTAAGCTGCTTAGGCAAGTTTCAACATAAATAAAAATAATAGAGTGTGCAATTCACAAGCGGTAGAAGTGAAACCTTCAGAAAACTAAATTAGACAAGAGTGGGGAGGCTACGAAGCAACGCACAAATAGTACTAATACTATTTCATTCTATTGCAGGATTAATCCTATAAGTGTATGTGTTTGTCTCTTTTTAATGCCGCTTTTTTTCGTTTCATCAAATTTCAAATCACAACGGTGCTAAATAAGTTTTCACTTCAAAAAAATTAAAAAAGTGTGTTAGTATCTAAATGTAACTATCAACATAGTTGGTAGTTGTTTTGTTTTCCAATCAGTTGATCGGGGTTCAATTCTCGACCGTGGCAATTTTTATTAATTATTTTTTTTACATTCATTTTGAAAATAACTTTTTAAATTTTTTTTATTAATTTTTCATGACCGTGCTGTAGTAATCAATATTAAAAGAATGACAAAACAACAATATCTCATTTCATCACCAATTTATCAAATTAATGTTCATATAGTAATAGGTAGGTATATATTTTGTATACGCACGATAGAAAAAAAATAGTGCATATATATTATATTATAACAACTAACAAATAACACAGTTTTAAATACTTGATATAAAGAAAATTAATACAGTACCTATATAAGTGCGAATCTAATTAATTACCTACTAGATAAAAATGAGGATAAACGTCACATAATATCCAAGGAAATGTGGTAGATAGGTATTAAAAATGTTGCGAAAAACCACACTGAGAAAATGACTCGGCTTGAAAATGACTTTGTTTGGAAGAAAATGCTACCATTAAGTTAATAATAACATGAAAAATTATAAAAATATAGTAGGTATAAAAATAATAATACCTAGGTGTTAAGACCAATTGGCAAAAATAATTTTTTATAACGTATTCTAGGTACTAATAAAATACATTTGTTTTGACGAGTAATACCAACCAGTCATGCTGATGAATTAAATTGCACAATTTTAATTTACAATTTTTATGACTATTATTCAATTTATTTTAGAGCAGAAATTGTTTATAAATAAACCACCCGTTTTCATAAATTAATTATAATATATACACAATATTATCTATAAATTTCAAAATTCAAAAATCTGTTTCTGAAAGAATAAGAAAATATACAGATTTAGGAAATGAGATTAAAAGAATTTGGCATTTTCAGACTATAAAAATTTTACCTTTTGTTATTTCGGCTACTGGCATTTATACCTAGCTTTCTCATTCAAAATTTGGGCATATTAGGTTTGTTAAAGAATTTATATTTAAAAATGCAAAAATCAACCATTTTAAATACTTGTAGGATTAGGAAAGATTTTTTAAATATTTATTTTGAGGGATTAGCAGGATTTATAGGTCCAATTAGGAGTTCCATCGAGCCGAACCCTCTTAATTATTTTCCCATTTGGTCTTGTGATGTATTGCATTGATCAACAGTGAAAATTAGAAAATATCGTAGCTTCCCACTTTAATTTAAAAAGAAAAATATCAATTACTTATAAAACGGACACACCTATGACATCTATCGATCAGAGCCAAGAGAAAAGTAGAAAGAAAATATGAGATAAAAGCGAGATATCACAACTGTCTTGCCGAAGAAAAGGAGAGTAAATATATAAAAATAAATGAAATAAGAGAGAAAACGAAAATATTACAGTCTCTGGTAGGTTGACATGTTGTTCTTGTATTATTTTGTATTTATTATGCTATTGCATAGCGTGAATTGACTAGATGATAATTTGTGGAAAAGTGTGTGAAAGGGTTTAGTTTTTCCTATGGGGAAGATTTAACCCGAACATAATATCTGAAGTTTATAAAAAGTTTAAAATTAAAATGGAATTCTATAATTCCACAACTTCAAAAAAAAATTATTTTTTTTTAAATTACAATATACATATAAAAAGATAAAAATTAAAATGGGATTCTACAAATAAAAAAATAATAAAATACAGCACAATATTCTAGATTATTTATTTATATTAAAAATTGTTCGCATAATTCGAATTCCAAGTTATGGAATTAAATTTAACAAACTTATCGTTAGGCCACATCTTATTTTCTCAGAAAGCTGGTTCTGGAAAGAAGCTTTCTGTAATAAGTCTCTAAAAAAGATTTAACTAAAGCCTATGTAGAATAATTTAGCTTTCTTATTAGAAAGCTCGAGGTAACAGATCAAAGCTTCGGCAATTTCGCCAATATCCGTAAATAATATAATTTCACTAAAATAAATTTGCTCAAAGCCTTTATTTCAACCATAAAACCCAATCACAAATAATACGTCCTTACCTGCACACAATCCGATAATAGTCCATCCATCCTCTTTCCTCTCATTGTTTCACCGGTGTTGATATACCCATCTCTATAAGGCGTGTTTCTATCGCGTTCTCGCTCGCCCGCATTATGGGGGTAACGTGCTTCAGACCTGAAGAAGTACTTGACACATACGTATACGTACGCCCGTTTGTTTGTGTGTTTACGTGAAAGCTTCGCAGGTAGTGGTGCCGGGAATGCACACATATAAAGAATACAGAGGCACGGAAGCGTGGTTCGTGTTCCATGCCTGAAAACTTTGTCGAGCCAGTCGCATTCCAGCCTTAGCTAAGGGTGGTTGTGTCGCTCTCCGGCGCGATTCTCTGTTATTCCGATGCTATCCGTGTTGGATTTTTGATTTCAATGTCCGGCGTTACCCTTTCGGAAATACTTTACTACCGAGTGCTTTTGTAAAAACTTGAAACTGAATCGTTATATTATTGAGCTTTGTGGCGGATGTTCCGAATGCAAACAAATGCAGGAACGTTTGCATTTCTCAATCGTTCCGTTGTTTTGAATTGGAAAAATAACTTTAAAATGCTCTTTTAAATCTCCATTTTCAAAGAATTGGTTCGAAAAGTTGCTGCTGATATAAACTGAACCTTTTTGAGTTTTACGTCAAGTGTTTTAGTCTTGAAAAATGCAGTGAAAACGTGGGTGATTTTGACGATTCTGTTGTTTTGCGTAAGAGTTTCAGAGCTCTGAAATCGTCGGCTTGTTATTTTTGAGCCTCGTGTTGTGAGACAGATCGAGAAATCGGGATGAAAGTTGGACCGATTTAGTCAGATAAACATAGATCCATCAAAAGTCTATTAACAGAGTATCCCTCGTCCCAATCTTCAAGCGCCGACTTTGGCTCTTGAAGGAAAATAACAGTAAGATTTTTTACAGATTTTCTTTCAGTGTCTTTTGATGTCTATTCAAAAATAAAATTCTTTTGATAAATATTTATTGAACTGCCCCACTTCTCATAGACACACATTATAGAAATAACACTTCCATTCAACTTGTTTACTATAAGAAACAACTAAGTATTTTCATTAGGGGAGATCGTAAAAGATCCATTATTTTGTCAATCTAATTACAAAATTTAACGTGTTTTGATAGTTTCGGCTTGCCTTTTTTTGTTTGACATTTGGCGAAAGGTTCCATTTTAATCTACACATGCACAAATTATTTAAATACCTACACCAAACAAAGGACCTAATAACCATCTCTCCGAGGAAAACAGTTGTTTTCCATTGTCATTAAAGTTGAAACAAAGTGTAATTTACTTAATTCTGTTCTTATTAAAATTGCAGCTGTTCAGTACATAATTACCATTGTTTTCAAGATAAATGATGAAACTATGAACCGTTTCTCAACGATGTAAACAAATGTTCGTTAGTACCTAGTTGGTAAACACAAATATTGCACAAAACCTACGAACATAGGTAGTGACATAAGTACCTATCTGAATCTACTTATAATTTTTGTTTACATTAAATTTATAACTTTGTTTGTGCCCGTGATCAAAATTGTTGACAAGATCACCAATATTTGTAATGCTGATAAAATATGGACATTCAATTATAACCCTGCACGTTTGATATAATTTCATTTCTATCTTTATTAATTATAGGTAGGTACCTATCTGCATATTATTTATGGAAGGTACCCATAAAGGTGATTGCTAGTAGATCAAGAATATGTCTAAGTAAATAGATTAAAGAAAAATTTTTGGAAATAAAATGAAACGATAATATTTTGTGACATCTGGTTTTACATACAATGCAAATATTACTTCCTTAACTGAAGTCTGATTGTCGCGGTGCAACAGAATTGCATAAAAATATAACAATTCCTTAACTGACTTTCGACTATCACGGTGCAACAGAATTACATAAAAAAATAATAATACAATAATTTCTTTAATCACATTCATACATATCGTAATTATATAAAAAAACCATGACTACTTTTGGTTTAATTTTAATTTTTAATTTTATTAATTCAAAATGTGTAATTATTTTAATTCATATATTACAATTCAATACATAGCGTAATAACAATAACTAAGTATATTACCCACTCTTCGTCAGGTACCGATTACATTTTCCTTTGAATGCTAAATGAATCATTTTCATAAAATTGACATAAAAAAACATTTTCATTTAATTCAACGAGATATCTTCTATAGAAATTAAGATATAGGTATACCTATTTATTAGGATGATCGCAAAGTTGACAAAATATATTTTTTACTGTTATAATCAAATGATTTCGAGTGAAAAGTCCACAATAATAGCACTCCATTAAATATAAAATTCGGAGAAGTTTTTAATAAAAAACAATATTTCAAAACCCCAAAAATAAATAACGACAATATCTCATTGCCCATTTGGATGAAATGTTACAAAAAATTAAGTTGCTTACCTTCTATTGGCATATAAATACTAAATACCCTCATTTCGCGGATTGTTAAAAAAATCAAACCAATTGTCCAGATTGTCAATAAAAATAAAAATAAAACGATTATTTTTTAAATCAGGATTTCGAAACAAAATATTTACATGAAAAATGACAATTTATAAAAAAAAAACAGCTCTTGATGAACCATATTTTAAGGTGTAGGTAGATTTTTTTAGGTTTCTTTGTGTAGGTATATATTGAATATAAAAAATAATAAGAGTTTATACATGTAAGGGGGTTGAGTGACCCTTTTGACTTACTTTATCCAGATAACCGGTGATTCCTGACATTATTTGGAGTAAAAATGCTAGTGAAATTTTGGTCTCGGGTGACTTTTTTTATATCTGTTCTTCAATTTTTTTCTTCTGATCTAAAAAAAAAATTCTTCCGCATGTCATCACTGGTCACTCGGCTAATAACAGCCCAATGCCCCACCCCGCCCCCAACTGTCCAATACATACTGATTTTTTAATGTTTTAGTTTTAAACAAAAACAAAACAAAAATGTCACTGGAAAACATATTTTCATTTACATTATTTACTCCAAATAATGTCAAGATTACTGGATAAAATAAGTCAATTACATCCCTTAACAATCTGTAGATAAAAAAAAAAAAACTAAAATAACAATTTAATGTGTACATAATATTATAAAAATTTGATATGTAGGTACCCTTTTAGTCCTGATAACGTTTGGGCCTTCCGATTTAATATATGTTATTTATTTTATTAAAAAGACAAATAACTTAGTTTACATCACTTTATTCATAATATACACAATCTACACATGTTTCGTGAACAATGTTCACATCATCAGGAGGATGTGAAGAATATATAATACACAAGATGATGTGAACATTATTCAAGAAACATGTAGATTGTTATATTATAAATAAAGAGATGTAAAATAAGTTACTTATCTTTTTAATAAAATAAATAATGACATTACAAAGTGAAAACCTTTCAGAAGAAGTTTACTTAAAAAATGAATATTTATTATTTTAATATAAATAAACGTACCTACTTTGATCTGTCTTTAAAAAGAAATGGACCATGGATATATACCTACTTATAACCTGTATTTTTTCAAACCCCTATTGCCAAAAACCAGATTTTTCATACTACCCATTGAAAAAATTCTTTCCAATGTCATTTTTCACAACTTTCTTAAAATTATTATAATAAAGACTTCATTACTTCGCAGTTAGCGCAGGTACAAGTACTAACCGGATTAAACAGCACTCGTTTGTGTAAAAGAGAAAAATAACACCCAATAATGAATTCACAGGTAGACCCGCTTTATCCGCACCACTTTCAGAACTTATCCCGTATCAATTTCAACTCGGACCACGATCAGATTACCCATGCGAACGGAACAACACTATGATATATTATTTTATTATGTACAATTTCAGATGTACTCAATCTGCATTTATCGTTACTTGAATTTCTTTTTATAAAGATCGACATTATTTCCAAACGGCATAAACGGAAGGTATACTAGAATTTTTTTTAAATTACCTATATGAATGTGGAAAATTTATATAAATGTGTATTTATATTTTAAATATCGTAGATACTATCCCTCCGAAGGCGAAGCTTCGATTCGTCTCTTCTGACAATTCTGTGGCTTGTTTCTAAAAGGGCCAATGTCAGTTTCTCAATCTTCACGAGGTATATGTAGAATTTCTCTTAGAGAAGCTTTTTTTTATTTAAAAAAGGCAATTTTCTTTTTCGTTATTTGTTTTTGGGGTGTTATGCCGTGTTGCGCTACCTCCTTCTTTAGCCAACATTTCGGACATCGTTGCAGTGTCCATCATCAGGGCAGATCCGGCAGATCCGGTAGCAATTTTCTTGTTTCTTTAGCACCCAATAATCGGAAAATCATTTCTCAAAACCGAAAAGTTCTTTTCAGAATTCGCGAAATCGCGAAAATATTTATTAAAAAAATTGTCGTTCGTTTAAAAATATTGTTTAGTAGCTAGTATTTTTTGTTTACAAATTTGGCTCACTAATTCTTAAAAAAACATTAATTTTCCTTGTAAATTGTCACGCCAATTATAATTTTAACCCATGTGGAAAAAATTTAAAGAAAGAAGCATTTATCGGACCACACAGTCTGGAGTTTATAATAATGATAATTTAATAATTTATGAAATGCCGTTTTTGTGAAAAGTCAACTCAAAGGTCCTGTATTAAAGCTATGAATCGTCAAAATAAGATTTAATACATACCTATATTTTTAAACTTTCACTTTAAAATTTACATTTTTTGCTTGTTCCACCCACTTATTTAGCACTTTAGTTTATATTACCCACGAACAGGCAGTGCCTTAGTGGGTTCCCATTATCTACTTTTGTCTTATATATATTTTTTACTTTTTTAAACTTTTTTTACATTATTTGTATCTTGTGTTATGTTGTATATGAGGCCCCTAGAAACAAAGACGGAAGTGTCCACTTTGTAAAATTGTTGGCAAACTAAAAAAAACGTTTAATCAGTCCAATATTCTTCAATATGGAAGGAACATTTAATATTATTGTCGTAAACCGGTTTAAGAATAATATTTTGAATCACTTATGCATCTGAATGCCCTAGTTTCTTTAAAAAATGCGTTTTTTTGATGGACACTTCCGTTTTTGTTTCAACCATTTGGACACTTTCTGTTTTGTTTCACAAAAGTTGGACACTGCCGGTTTTGATTTAAAAGACAATTTCGAAGATGTTGCAGTCAATGTAAGAAAACAAAATTGAAAAGAAGATTTTTTTTATAAAAAATTTTATTGGAAATGGACATAATATGAACAGTTTAGTTCACTTAATGAATTTATCACACTTAGAAATATTCATAAATTCCGAGAAATAGATGTTAGATTTTTTTAAATAATGAAATTACCTACATCCATCACGAAATAGAAAATAATAGAAATTTTAACTAAATTATAAAATAAAACAAAAATTAACTAAATCATTAATGAGACTGACACGATTTCTGCTGATCCTTGAATGAATTTATAACAAATAATAAAAAATAAAATATTCAGTTGTTATTAATTTGAAATATTATATCAAATAATTTATTTAGGTATAGTTGTCAAAATACATGGCCTAACTGACTCGATCCATAATCCTTACAAAAAAAATGTGAAAAAATTCAGATAAATCTTCAAATGTCATATTTAGATATTTGCCTACAACATAACGACGATTTACCTTTTTTTTGGTAATGTTTGCCTTCCATTTGTGTGGTTGTTTGACACGTTTCTTCGCTGATTCCGGTGGAAAAATATCGGGGAAAGCATCCATTCTTGGAATATGTAACGTCCACTAACAATAAATGGTTATTACAACCCAAAAAATAACTTATCAGTGTACGATTCATTGACGCTTTTGCAGGAGTTTGTATGATTTAAAGTATGGCGGCCATTATGAATAGAGCATCCTGATTGGCTATTTGAAAAACTGCCGCTTTTGTTTCGGAAGGAGGTGAACACTGCCGTATTTGTTATAACAACAAAACTTTAAAGCCAAAACACTATGGTTTAATGACGTTCATGTTACAAACAGATTTATTATGGAGAAAGAATGAACTTTTCTCTATGAAACTGCATATTCAACTCATTTTTGACGTGTGGTGGACACTTCCGCCGTTGTTTCTAGGGACCTCATATATTTAGAAAATATGTAAAAATTACTTTTGAAATGTGTCAAGATATAATGGAAAAATATAAAGGAAAAAAATACCTACCCACTAAATAACCAATTTTTACTTTATAATATGAAAGTTATCTCCACTTCAATTTATTTGACCGTAAATATTTGTTATATTTGTTTTATATTTGTTCCATTATATAATTATAATAATGGAATCCCAACACGAATTGTCAGTTTCAAAAATAGAAATAATACTTTATATTATGTGGGTTGGTATTATAAATAACAACATTTTGACAACCTCTGCAATATACAGATGAGGCATGGAGCATCGTCATACGAGAAAATAACAACCTTTATTCCCATGGAGTTAACACACTACCCGTACCTGTTTCGTACTGAAATAATATTTTAATACAATCTCCATATAGAGTGGCGCACAATGCCATCCAATTATATGCACGTTAATAATTTTAAACTTTGAAATAGAAAAGTTTTGCAATACAATGGCTTTTCAAAATCGACTTCTGAATGAGTTTATTGTAGGATTAGAAAAAATGGTATCAAGTTTGTATCAGTTATCAGTTTTTAAAGAAGCATTTAGGCATAATAATTAGATCTATACAATGGCGTTCGTGTTGTATTGTAAAGGAAGCGTTTTTTACGGTTTTATTCGTAGGTTGGAAACCTAAATTAATACATCGCGTTTACACGGTAAAACGTATTCAAATTAATGTTTGTTGAACGGTGTACCCCGAGGGTCACATTTGGGGCTGATTCTATTTACGAATGACGCTATCAGCATATTATTAAAATCAATCTGTCTGGTAAAATACCTGACGAGCATAAAATTGTTATGTCTTTAAAATGATTTTTTCATCTTCTTCTTATATAAAAAAATCAATATTTGTTTGTTCGTATTTTATGCGCTGCCGTACCGTTCTTTGATTGCGAAAAAACTTAAGGTTATAGGCTATATATTATGGTAAGCTCTGGCGTTATGACATTTGTATAAATGTGTGTATTTCTTATATTTTATCGGCAGGGAGGGAGGATAGGAGCGAGTAGGTAACGAAGGAGGTGGGTTTCGAAGGAGGGGTGATGAGGAAAGTGACGCGGGAGGGGAACGGGACGCATGGGAAAGGACATGCAGTGAGAAACAATTTATTTCTTTGAATGGCGTTGAAACGCATGCCGGGTACCAGCTAGTAATTAATAAAAATCACATTTGTAAATAGGTATATATAGTAATATATTGTCAGCGCTACCCTAAAACGAGACAGTTCTTTGGAAGAAGCCTAGTTAAAAATTGAAAAATTTGAAGGAAGTATTGAAAAACATTTTGAAGTATTTTTCAGTGAATCGGAAAATATTAAAAAAAAACTCTATACTTCTTTGTTTTCTATCTTATAAACAATCCTATATTTTTGAACTCTTGAACTTGAGAACAATATGTTGATATTTAAATGAAATGAATGTGAGATTTATTGTATCTCGTTTGAATGAAGTTTGATTTCATTATGATTTTGACGGACCTTACAACAAACATTATAATAAACGTGTAAAGAATTCAACGAATTCGTATAAAATTGTCGTTAATCAATGTTTGTTACTACACTCCTCCCACGCAGAGCTGAGGTCCAGCATCACCGTACCACCATAACTCGGTTAAATAATAGGTCGTTCAATATCTCTTCCTATCAAATTTAAAATTAATATTAGGCTACCGACAAGGAGGCGTGAATTCGAGAAGAAATTTATTCACTGTCAAAATAATTAAGATAAAAACACAGACGGCTGGATTTATTGACTTTTAAACTTAATTCTGAAAGGGTCTTGGTAAAACGACGCAAGTCAATTTATCTAACTTCACCAGCAGCTTTATGAACTAAAGCTTTAATTGCTTGAATTATGTTGGTTTTGATAAATAGCCTATTATAAAAACGCTTCCTTGATTTTGTCCATATCTAGGTCACTACGTACCCTATTGTAAAAAAGGATTTTGTTCATTTCAATTTTAGATACACAGACTATTTAAAATTTTAAAATTGACAATTTCATGTTGATGGGTGCCTATTTTTCGGATTACGGTTTTTGAAGTATAACCTTCAGAGCGCTTAAAAGGGAGATTTTAGATATATTCAATTGCCCAAATAAAAAAATCTCATTATCCATCAATAAAGCGTCAACATTATTTTTTTAAGAGCAAAGGAAGGACCTTGGTGTTATTTTTGACAATAAATTAATTTTTGTTCCTCATATAAATGAAATAACTAACAGGACCGTGAAATGCTTTGGGTTTATTTTGAGGACTGAGAAAGATTTTAAAATAATTAATTCCTCTAAATTACTACTCACTGGGTTGTGAGAAGCAATCTAGAGTAGAATTTACCAATCTGGGCTCCATTTTATAAGATTTACCGTAAATCACCTTCCACAATGATATTTTTTATGAATAAAAGTCTAATGTATCATAATTAGTCTATGATTAGTTCTAACATTGCTTTTGTCATTTATGTCTATGGACTCTTTGGGGTGGCATGGTTTCGTTTACAAAATATGCTGAAGGTAACCGAAGGTAGGTGTGCAAATTCATTATAATCCTAGAGCTCCGCAAACAAAACATATTCGTAGCTTCCAGTTAGAAAGGACATCAGTCCTCCGAACTGGATTTATACGTAAATAAACATTAAGTGTAATTCAACTAACCCAAGTATTTTAATAAGCATATTATAGTACTGGAGAATACTGGTCACAGTACTGATAAATAACGAATGTGTCTGGAGAGAACAGAAGAGGCATTATAAAAAGCGTTCAGTGGTGGTTTCCTGAGCTTATGTATTGGTTGACTTGTTCTCTTTTTCTTCAAAGTCATCATCGCACACATGGTCGTAGTCAATTTCGTTTTGTGATTGGATTATTCACAATTAAGTCACCTTCCTTGACCATTTTTCAAGTCATTTTGTTAGAGCTCATATATTCTGATGACAGATTTATTGGTCCGGCAGTTTATTATTACATACTTCGCCACACCCATATTTATACGACTTGTCTCCTTACAATGCAAGGTTTACGAGGCATTAATGTCATCTCACCTGCGGTTAACATGATTTTTCTGATATCGTTTTAATTGAAATGTCAAATCCTTCATGGAATGTGATCATAATTCTAATAAAAATAGGAAATTTTATTTAACACCGTTTTTTTGAGAAATGTCACTTCCATGCGCCTCGTGTTATCAAGTTCCTTTCAGTGCCTACAAAAAGTAAAAAATAAAGTTTGAAATCATTTTTTTCATAAAAACGCAGTAAGTACCTATTTAGCTTATATTCTACCTGAGTAGTGCGAATCGTTTGTTGGAATTTAACACAAAAGTAAAGATATTTTCAATTTTTTTTTTTTTTACATGAGCTCCACACAGGAGGCCCTGAGGAAAATAATTTCCCTCGGGGCCTGTGTCATCTTTGGGGATGCTGTGTGGAGGGTTTTTTTAAGGAAGGGAAGGAGAGGAGAGTTCTGGGAAGGAAAGGGGTTTAAGGGGTGGGTAGGAATCTAGGGTTCAGTGTGTCCTGGTCATCCGCCTCCAAGACCTGGACAAACCTCACCCCATAAACCCTATGAACTAAAGCTTTAATGGTACAAGAGTAGGCACCTACAGCAAATGACGTTCTTTATTTTATTTGTTAGGTAGGTACCTACATAAAGGACAAATCACATTTTATTTCTAAATATTATAAATTAAATTCCTCCGCCGCGTATGTCTGTCTGTCTGTTCGCGATAAACTCAAAAACTACTGAACAGATTTTCATGCTGTTATCACCAATAGATAAGAGTAATTCAAGAGCAAGGTTTAGGTATATATTGTGTCAAGGTTTTGTTTAAATTGGTTGAAATATAAAAGAGAATGTCTGTATGTGGTAAACGCGGGGTGTGGATTTGATTTGCATGCAAATCTACAGTTTTATGCTGAGGCTGAATTTTGCAATACGACCTTCAAAACAAGAGGAAGGTCACTGTCTAAATTTGATTTCCAAAACTCTGTGTAAAGCCCGGGCATCACCGGGGACTTCAGCTAGTAAATAATAATAAGCTGCAGCGCGACTTTCATTTTCGATAATGACCAATTTTTGAGGCTTTACTAATTGAATATTTTAATAAATAATAAAGAAGAATATTTTTAAAAGTGGCTGCTTGTGATTGCCTCAATCTCATCCAGTCACACAACTAATGTACCTTTTTAGTTACGGGTATTGTTTTCGTTATTCCCTCTAGGAAAAAAAATTGGTATGAAGAATGTACATTTTTATGTATGAAATTTGAGAAATATTTCCTAATGATCAACATTTTTCCGTAATACCTAAACCCAGAGATCCAACGGTATCACATATCACGCAATTAGTGTTGGTTTCCAAAACTTTTCCTATAGGTCCTTTTGAATCGATATAATGACTTTCAAGGTATTCGAAATCATTTTTCTCATCATTAGATCACAAAATATCACTTTTTTCCTAGAGTATCGTATTCTGCCTAAATTGTGTATTCAAAGCATCTCATTTCCAGATTCATTATTTATTAATAATTCACCTTAATAAAATTACAACGAGCAGCTTTACGAAGAGTTCCAGTATCAAAGTCAAACTGGTTTTGGTGTTTAAAAAAATACAAATTAGGCCGTAGATCGCATATGATAATATCTTAATTTACGGTCGAAATTGAGGTAAAAACATATTCAAACATTTCAGATTCGATTTGTGAAAAAAATTAATCTCAAAAGAAACCAAAAGATGGCAAACAATACAATCAAATGGTGTATTTTAAAATAAAAATTTCATGCTTTTACAAAATTACTGCAGTGTGATGGCTAAATTAGAGTTTGGCCTCTAATAAACAGGAATTTTCAGACAAATCAGACATTCCGATCAAACGAGGAATAGATCATTAACTGGGAAATTTATGACACGGCGTTTTTTAAAGGAACGTTTTAATGGCGTGGTCTATTTTTTCCTTAGGTTTTTGTTTTGAATATTTAAATGCGCTGGTATTTTGTAAATTCCCACACAGAACGGATTCACGGGCTCTTCACAAATAACCGTGTTGAACGGACCGTGTCGTTTTGGTATATTTTTTTCTACTTTGAGGTCAGTTTTTGGGGATCTTTTGACTAACCCATTTTATTTGGAATGAATCAATTTAGTAATAAAGCCATTTACATGTATAATTAAAACATTTCACGTAATTCTATTATTTCATTTTAAGTTGTTTATTTTCTGTCTGATATTTGATTTGCCCAAATTACAGAAACGCATTGACCGCTGCCTGAATTAAATATTTTAATTTATCGGTTTTTCTGTTATATAATAAGCATGTATTATAAACAAAAACCTTCGTCTTGAATCACTCTATCTATTGGTGAAAACCGCATGAAAATCCGTTGCGTAGTTTAAAAGATCTATGCGCACATACATTTTGAGCGACTTTATTTTATACTATGTAATGATGATATTATCGATCTGTGTGTATTTTACAAAAATCATATTATACACTTGACATTGATCATGAGATTTTTTTAAACTTTGACCTCTTCAGACTTTTGTTAAAATTTTAAAACGATGATGTCATAGATGGTTCGCACATACAACGTCTTTGGAGAGAAGACATTGTTAATTTATTATTCTTTCACGACCATCAAGTTCAATCACCGATCATCAGATTTTAATCAATAGACAAAAGGTCAAGTTCTTGCTTTTGAACTGTGGGTCACGGGTTTCATTTGAAACGGTTTCAAAGAAGACATGAATATATTGTATTAAAACAATGCGTTTTAAATACCTTTATACCTGTTTGCCGCTTACACTTGATATTTATAATGTGCCGGTATGATATAAGGTATTTATCAAGGAAGATTTGAATGATAAAAATAATTCATATCTTAACTCTAGGTTGCTGTGCATATAAGTATATCGATCGGCCAAGTCAGACATCTCCAAATACTAAGTTTTTAAATAATAAGGGAAGCTATTTTCGAATGCTCACCGTAAAGGAAATATTATTTTGTGTATAATATCGTAATCGCATCTGTGTTTTACGTATAAATTATGCTATAAAATCATAGCGGGAGGCAAAACGGTCAGGTACATTAGTATGACATTTTGAAACGTTCTACTAATGAAAAAAACGTTTTTTTTTGTTTAATTCACTATAAGTTTTTCTGCATTATAATTGATTTGGTGTTGTTTATTAGTAGTAATCTGAGTATTGTACCAGATATATGGTACACTTTTTCATATAACTGCATACTGAACTCATATTTCGATTTTTCGGAATTGTCTGACTAAACATATGGACGATCGATGTACAGGTGATTAATCTTAAAACTCATTCCATTAGTTTCATTAGATCAGGTGTTCCAATTCCCCAAAATATAGAAACTATATATGGCAACATACCAGTCACACCGGGACAGAACAGTACCTAGCTGGGGAGGTTCAATCGAATTGTGTAGTAAAGGTCTGTACAAGTTATAAATGTACGTCATATTTATCAATGAATATCAGAACATATACAATGCTAGGATTTTTAGAATTTTTTTCTAATGACAACAATCCTCCTTAAGTCAAATGCATCAATCCTTTCAGCGCCCTTGGGATGATTTTTCACAAAAACGGCGCTATACAAATCATCCAAATATTATTATCATTATTAAGACGAAGGCCATCTTCTTCTTATACATAAAAATGAATCGCTGAATGTGTTGCTAAGCGCAAATCTCGAGAGCAGCTGCACCGATTTCGCTAATTTTTTTTAGAATATTCCTTGAAGTACAAGGATGGTTCTTACGGAGAGAAAAATTAAGAAAATTGGATAATTTCAGAAAACCTAACGACTATCGCACGTCTGACAATTTGCGTGTTTGAAAATAACATTTTGCAAAACAATGATTGTTAAATCAGGATTCTATTTTTGAAAATCTTTAAGTTGATAAATTTATTTAAAGTAGGTACTCCCCTAATAGTTTGAATAGAATCAAGAATTTTAGATATTTTAAATAGGTACCTGCGTTAGGTACCAAATTTAATATACATGAAAAATGGAAATTTGAATAAAAATTGTAAAAGGTGGCACGCGAGGAAGCGGCTATTGCTATGGAAAGCGGTAGGGAGGGAGAGATGGGGGAGGGGAACCTGGGAGGGGGGGGAAGACCTGGGAGGGGGGAGGGGAACTCGGGAGGGGGTTCGCGGGACGGGGGAAGGGGGGGGGGAGTGGAGTGGGGAGAACGGAGTCGGAACGCGAGAGGGGAAGAGGACGCAGAGGAGAAGAAGGGGAACGGGACGAATGGGAAAGGACACTCAGTTATATAAATTATACCAAATAAATTTTAATATTAAAGCGTTATTTTCAGAAACTTTACAAAAAAAGCTTTATATGAAAGGCAGCTAAAACCTGTTCTTTTCACAAATCTTTCATACAATGGGGCCAGACAAATTTTGGAGGTTGTATTTAAAATATAAAGAAGTAAGGGAAATTGCTCTGTTTTTAGTCGTAGGAGATAAATAAACAATTGCCAAAGACAGTTTTTCGGCTTCAGGCGTTCATTTTTCTATTTCATTCCAAAGGCCAGAGCCTTCGGGTTTGAATAAATACCTGCTACTACTAAATAACAAAACCGCTAGATTATTATTTGCAAGGGTAAAGATGAAAAAACTATTTGTGGAGGATGTGTTACTGCTTCACACACAACTCTTTTTTATAACGGACAAAAGTCCCGATTGCTCCCAATCGCCTGGAACCAGTAGTGAGACTATGGCATCCCCAATTGGGGTATGTTGTGAGGCTGAAGGTAGTGGGGAGGTTAAGGATACGGGGAAGAGGAAAGTGGGGAAGCACCTGGCTATTCAGATCTAGTCACCAAATACGGTTAAATGTTTCAATTTCGGAATGATGGTCTTACACTAGGGCGATACCGAGAGTATCTTTCAAAGCAATCTAGAAACGCTCAAAGTGCAAAATTGGTTTTAATTTATTTTGTGAAAAAAAATTATAAGAAAGAAAAAAGTTAATCTACGTAAACTGACACATATTGCCATAATATTGTGTGTTTTTTAAGTTTTTCTTGTATTTATACATTTCTAACGAAAAAACACATTTTTTTATATATGGTAATTAACAATTTTATTTTGTATCTACTAAGCGAAACGATAGATAAAGCCTTAATTTGACCAAATAATATTTTGTGATTCCGAACCGATTCGTAGCAAAGATAAATCGTGTTTATAATTCGGAGATCGTGCATTCGATGCATGGTACAAGAAGAAATGTGTATTTTCGTTCAGCGTGTTGAAATGTAATGTCAGTCATCACAATAAATTTATAATTAATATGTCAACAACTATCAATAATGTGGGTATTTAGGTAAGTACTCGTTTTACGTAGTTCCAATCATTCCAACTTTGTATTCGATTCTCTATTCCGTACATTTATAAAATCCGAGAGAGGAATCGGGTTAGCAAAGCTTTTAGCAGATTCAGTACCTTTGGAATATTTCTAAGCTGAAAGGAAGTTAATTTAGGAACCCAGCTTTTCTAATAGAAATAATGTGTGTTATTTAAAGTTTATAAATTTTAATGTATTCACGTAAACACGGCCTTAGAGAGGTTAATTATTATGATTTCGGTACGGAAACCTTATTTTAAATGAGGTTAGTTTATGAGGATGATAAAAACAAGTCTATTATATTATTTATTAATACAATTTACATTTATTATTTACTAGCTGGTTTCCGGCTTGCGTTGCAATGCCATATTCAAAGAAATAAATTGTTTCTCCCTGCATGTCCATTCCCGTTCGTCCCCGTTCCCCTCCCGCATCCCTTTCCCCTCCCGCATTCCCATTCCACCTTCCCCGCCCACCCTCTCCCCTCTCCCGCTCCCCCGTCCCGCAAACCCCCCCCCCGCGTTCCATGTATTCAGTCCCAGTATTCAGTTTTCAAACAGCTCGCCTGCCACCTATTACAATTTTTTTAATTCAAATTTTCATTTTTCGTATATTACAAATATTCATTTTAGTATATAATAAGAACAATCAAAAAATTTGGTACCTAACATAGGTATCTACCTATTTAAAATATCTGTAATTTCCAAAATCCGTAGACAATTCTTTTAATAAAAAAAAAAACAACTGCCAGCTAAATTCAATTAAATCAAACTTCGCGCGAACTGTCAAACGTGCGAAGTTAAAATAGTCGTTAAGTTTTCTGAAATTATCCAATTTTCTGCGCAATTTTATTATTTTTTCTTTCCGTAAGAACCTTCTACAAAACTGAAATAGGTAAGGTTGTTCTGAAGTTATGGCGTGACCAAGGGAAACAGGGATTCATTTTTATATATATAGAGATTAAAATGCGCATTATATTTCAATAACAATGTATCATTTAAAACGGGGAAAGATACTTTGAGGACACCTTATTATTCCTAAACTAACAATTTTGAAATAATTTGATAAACTCTGTAATATTTTTTTGCGTAAATTAGGAAAAAAAATCAGGGAAGTAGTTCTGCTAAATTTATATAGCACCGTTTTGTCAAGGTTAACCTCAGTGCTCTTAGTTAGTGTGTATAAAAATAAGAACAACGTAAATACCTGTATTCTTTTCTTACAGTTTTTATCTCTGATGGTTTTTAAACCATAACCAAAAGGTAAAATTCTAATCACGACAAAAAAAAGCACCTTTGCAGGAATTGTTGTCACAACTTCGTGAAATAAAATAACAATAATATTTGGATGATTTGTGTAGCGCCATTTTTGTGAAAAATCACCGAAGGGGCGCTGTACAATCTTATTATATATTTCTAAAATCTTACTTTCAACTACAAACTAGACAATTACAACAACTTATTGCTAAAAATTGCATCTCCCGGTTCATCGATCACAGTTACGAAAATATATGTACAATAATTTGACAAAAGAACGCGATACTGCGTAAAAATGTACATGTACTATTTTATTCTTACTCTGTATAGACAGAATATAGACAGGACATATACTTACCTGGGAGATCACATGAGATTATCAATGTTTATTGTTTATTTATGGAAATATAGATGCAGTTCGCATGCAGAGGATATAATTGTGAACACATGTTATTTAATACTATATATATAAAAAAATAATATGTACAATGTAATATGTTAAACTGTTCATGATACGAGAACTAAAGTGCAAAATCTCTTACTTATCCCTTTCGCCAAAACAACGTTTGGTCAAAGAAACCTCAGGTACTTTGCAACAAAACTTTATAATACACTTCCACTGACCATTAGACAGCATACTAATCACGTAAAATACAAAACAGATACAAAATTTTGGATCACTACCAAAGACAGATCATATATCAACAACATTTTTAGAACCTCCTAATGCATGCTAACCCATTGATACGATGCTGATTGTCCTTGTACTTTTACTCTAAATGTAAATAACATTGTTGTTGTTATCCTTTATAAACTATTTTTAAACTATTTATGTTAAAATGCGCCTGCTCTCAACACAGGAACTCCCAGTGAGACAGGCACAGCACCATTACCTATGTAACATAAAAAAATTAGATTATAATAAAATAAAAATTAAAAAAATTATATTCTTTAATGAACGTATTTTGGAAAGCAAAAGCAAAATTTTATGATGGGCGGTACAATAGTATAAGAATTTTATGATGGGCGGTACAATAGTATAAGAATTTTATGATGGGCGGTACAATAGTATAAGAATTTTATGATGGGCGGTACAATAGTATAAGAATTTTATGATGGGCGGTACAATAGTATAAGAATTTGATCAGAATATTTGTTTTCCCAAATGTGTTTCGTCCTTCGGTAAGAGACGTATTAATGTATAAGAATTCAAATTATTTTAATTTAATGAAAGTGTGATTGAGACACATCATGGGCAATACAACTATGATACTATCAGATAGATATATTTAATAAGCGTATTAGAGCCAAAAAGGTAGGTTTTTAGTTTGGACCAAAATTCTGTTAGGCTTTTTATGCATCTTCAACGAGGTGGTCATAAACATACATACTTAGCCGACCATATTGTATATAAATTATAACAGGGGTACTTCCAAACGATTCGTAAACTTACGCTGTTGGATTGGTATTTCGAATCGAGTGATGTCGTTTATGCGAACATTCCAAACGGGTTGCAGCAATCTGCCCGGTGCATCGACAGTAAATTTGAATAACATTTTTCTTCCCATCCTTTTCTGTCCTCCGTTCCTTTCTCCTCTCACTATAAGCCTCCCTCTTTCATCTCTCATCTTTGTATCTTTAATTCTTCCTTTTATCTCTCTTTCTTCTCCGCCCAGGTGTTTCTGAATGTAGCATGCATGACTCTCCTTTGTTTCTGTAAGACAGTTTGTAAGAAGGTCAAACATGTAAATATGTGAGTATTTTATTTACGAAGACAGCTTTTGGCTTTTGAAGCTAGAATTATTGTGCAATGCATAATAAAAATCTAGTAAAACTGTTGGCTTTTCCACTTTTTGAGCATTTAAAGAGTGCCACAGAAAGAGTACAGTTTAATAGTTATTGAGTTTAGTTTAGTTGTTATTGAGTAAGTAGGTATTGGGCAATAAACAGGCTAGCATCATTATTTTAACTCTGCATGTGGGACAGGACAGTCTTACTCAAATCGAGTTATTCTCTAGTCGACCGAAGCTGATTAGTCTTATAGATTGATTAAATCCCCTAGTATAAATGTTGTTAAACTTTATTGGCATTACCCATCGTATAATCGAGGACTGTATTCTGCGTTAAAGGCTCTTAACACAGGTATACTTAGATATTAAGAAAACCTACAATCTAAAAAATTGCTACGTAAAGGGCTATTGATTTTGCTTGATTATCCCATCAAAACCTTTACATTAATATTTTTAATTGATAAACTAATGTTTAAGACGAGATTTGTATGCATAGCAGAAAGGGTAACAATTATTAAAATAAGTAATAAGTAATAATTATTATTATTTAAAAATGCCTTTCCCATAGAAAAATAAAGTTGATTGTTTGCAGGTGGAAAAATCTAATAAGCTGTAATTGTTGATTGAAACACTAGCATATATTGAATTATTTGGCGGGTAGGAGATAAGCCGAATTATTAATTAAACATAATTATTAATATTATTTTTATTAATTAAAAATAATTATTAATAATTGGCGAGTTAAAGTATTTCAGCAAAAAATTTAGACATAATTTGTCTCGACGCCATCTAGTGGGAGATTTAGCACTTACAATGCCTTTCCCATAGAAAAATAAAGTTGATTGTTTGCAGGTGGAAAAATGTAATAAGCAGTAATTGTTGAATGAAACACTAGCATATATTGAATTATTTGGCGGGTAGGAGATAAGCCGACGTAGCTCAGTGGTAGAGCATTTGACCGGAAATCAAAAGGACGCGGGTTCGAGTCCCGTCGGCGGCATGTATCTTTTCTCGGGAGATTTTTTCAATGTAGATGAGTGTTTCTGGCTAATAATTATCACTTATAATAATTGAAAACCGTTACAGCTATAGTTAAAATGTTGATTCGTCATTAAACAAATATTGTTCGCCCATAGTTTCCATGAGACCATTTTATTCCAGATAGTCTCACGTTTTATCGTCGGAACAAGGCGCGTTGTCAAGATCTGCACGATTTGTATGACGGAATGCCCTTTTCTGTGTCGAACTAGAAATTATTAAAATGAAGTCACACGTTTTGTTGTTTGAAGACCTCCCGTAATATAGCAGTGAGGGTCCAAACCCAAACGCAAATCTAAAATTTAAAAAAAGTTTTTTATTGAACGTGGAAACGAAGTGAAATATCTGAATCTAATTTAAGAGTCGCCGTCATAAAAAAACACTATTCAGAATAGAAACATCAGTTGAAATGATTTTTTCTATTTTATAACAAAGTGTAAATTGCCAGAGATTTCCCAATCTTACTTTTTCTGCACTACCCCTTTTCCCATTAAATTAACTCTGGTTTTCAGAATCAAAATTTCTGTGGTTTATTCATTTATTTATTTACGCCCTCGGAGCACTTACATCAATCGTGTAACATAGTAATCACAGAAATCGAAACCATTAAACACCAATCATCTTATATTATTATTTCTCTTCCTTTACACCAGTAGAAAGGAAGCAAAATTAAAAAAGAAATGACAACAAAAACAATATTAGTATAATAATAATAAAATTTACTTCAGAATTTTAGAAATTTCTGATATAAATTTAGGTAAGGAATAAATGAAAATATCAAGAGAACGGAATTTATTTCCAAGCCTACGTAGTCTTTGGATTGGGTAGTTGATGAAATAGTTAGTTTTCACCGAAAACAAAGAACAGCTCTGGAAGTCTCGTGTCACGATTTGGTACTCGGAATGTTATTAGTTTCGTTAAGTCAGGTGCGTCAAGTGATCCAATTTGAATGCAAGTACCAGATCGCTCTTGGTTCTTCTACACGATAAGTCAGTTAAATGTTAAGAATTATTGTGAATTTTTAACGAGACCGAATCCTAACCCCTTGACGGCCCCCGTGATCGAGGGGTAAGGCTCTTGACTCGCAATCTGAAGATCGCGGGATCGAATCCCGGAGCGGGTAAATAATTTTTCTTTGATTAATTTGTGCTATTTCACAATTAACTCATTTAAAATAATATAGTAAATTTGCGGAACGTTCCAGAGTGTAAGATACTCTTAGTAGTCTGGTATAACAACACCATTCAGAAATCAAACTTTGCTCGAAATGACTTTAGCCGTGTTTGGTGACAGACAATTTGGGAGGCGGGAATGGATATCGTCGCCCCGGGAACCTTTATTGGATAACCAACTGCCATAGGTCACCCCAAGTGGTTCGCTACGTTTGGTGATTTAGCGGGGGTGCCCTGGTTCATGGGGTGAGGTTTTTCTAGGTCTTGGAGGCGGATGACCAGGGCATATTGAACCCCAGATTCCTACCCACCCCTTAAACCTTTTTCCTTCCCAGAACTCTCCTCTCCTTCCTTTCCTTAAAAAACCTTTCACATAGCATTCCCAAAGATGTGGTCCTCATGTAAAAAAAAATATCTGAATTGCCAGGTACTTCCCCACCTTCCTCTTCCCCATCGCCTTCCCTTCTTCACTATCGTCAGCCTTACAACATACCCCGATTGGAAAGCCATAGTCTCACTGGCTCCAGACGGGAGCAGCTGGTACTATGGGATACTGGGATTTTTTATGTGAGAGGTATTCACATTAAAAAAATCAGAGAGTGCAATTCACAAGCGGTAGAAGTGAAACCTTCAGAAACCTAAAGTAAATAAGAGTGGGGAGACTATGAAGCACTACACAAAGAGACTGAAATTAAAACTTCAAAAGGCAAACCAACTATTTTACTTGTGATATCTCACTATTTGTATTTAGAATTTAATAAACGCAGTCCTTTAAAGTCCAATCCCATCCTTATCCGTATCCACAAATTATAAATATCTCACCAAGGATCACCCCCTCCGCCCTATTGAAATGACTAAACATCCCGTAGTCCGAGAGGCAAAAGCGATGTTTCCGAAAATTAGAAAACGGTTTAAAAGGGTACTGCCGGAAGATATTTCATTTCTTAATTACTGAGCCTGTCCTTATTTGAGGGCTCGTTAAGGCCCGACCAAACAAACACCCCGAATTGATAAAGTCCACATTAATTACGATAACGAAATAAACATTTAGCAACTTTGATATCCATATTGCAAACATAAATTCCCTAATGCGGGGAATGCAAATGGCTCGGTTCCATTTAATTTAAACCGCGGGTTCTTAATTTAAATGGATGCTAACTTGTAAATTATAGGGATGTGATAATGTTAATTATTAGCCTCCGTAGCCTGTGTCTTAATCTTGCCTTATCCAACCTAACCTTACACGAAAATAAACAAATTATTATTTCGTTTTAAATATTATGTTTAAATTAAAAGGGTTCTCTCGTTCATAAGTAATGTGTATGGTTTATGTTAGTCCTCTGCCCAGAGCAAGTGGGAAGATAGCATCAAAAGGGCTGTGAAATGGAAAGTAGGACTGTAAAGACATTGTAAAGTAGGACCGCAAAGTGTAAAGTAGCACTGTAATAGGAGGAAGAAGTTGATGATGAAGAAGTACCTGTCAATTCAGATCAAGTGCTAAAGCTAGCTATTGAATAAAACATTCAGTTTCATTTCACCGATCTCGAAACAATTTTTCCTTCTTCAGAACTAATGCCGATTTAACTAAGGATGATTTTATGATTTGACTGTAAAATGTAAAGTAAGACTGTAAAGTGTAAAGTAGGATCGTAATGTGTAACATTAGGACTGTTAAGTGAAAAGTAGGACCGTAAATTGTAAAGTAGGTCTGTAAATAAAAATAAAATAAAGTAAAGAAGAGGAAGAAGTTGAAGATGAAGAAGTGCCTGCCAATTAGGATCAAGTGATAAAAAATCTAGCAATCGAATAAAACTATTGAGTTTCATTTCTCAATCGCGAAACAACTCTTCTTTCTTCAGAATTAACTAGAGATGCTTTTACGCTAAATAATTCTTCCAAAACCGGTTGAAACTTGAAGTAATTGACAATGTGTTGTTTAAAATAACAGATTTTGATGTTTTTTTCCAAGTCCCAATGTGTGTTTTACAGCCGTGCAGTAAGACAATTTCCAGAATTTCATTTTTACACAATATTTTTGATATTATTTAAATTTTTATTTGTTATCATCATTCAGTTTCTGCTCGAAGTTTTATACCACGTAATATGAAATTTATAACGCGATTTCACAGTTTATAATTAAAGGCAAATTTAAACAGGATGAACTTTAACAACAATTATCAAGCCTGCCAAATTGTCGAGTTTTTCAAACAGTTCTTCCAGCGTTACTTAATCATACTTTGAGTATCGTTAACCCTTGCGTTCGCAAGTTTGTTCAACGGTCCAATATTAGAGGGGCCTCAGTAAACTTTTAATGATTAGCGCGGGGTCATTAACATCCACCGGCGCGATGCAGACGAATCGATTAAGGCGAGGAAATGACTAAGAAACTTAACAAACAATAATGAATATTTTTTCGTCATCCTGCCGAGTTTTGACGGGCGTTGACGGCCGTTGACGACCTCGGTGGTAAAGGGGTTAAGAGGCGAGTTCCGTTTTAATGCTAAGTTTTAATACGATTATCATTGAATAAATATATATTTATTTATATGCATTATACGACTATACAGGCTTTTACAAACATATGATATACCTAAATAATATAATAATAAGTGAAATAGTACATAATCGTTAATCATGAAGTAAAATAAATATGTTATTTAAATTATATTCTTAGAATTCAAGGAAAAAATATAGATGTATATAACACTTACTCTGAATGGTTAATCCATGTTTTTATAAATGAATTATTTTATTAATATTCGATATCTGTGTACCATATTATAATCGACACCTGTATTCGCTTTTCAGAACAACTCATATAGGTCTCATAGAAATCGTTGTATCTCCCTTTCTATCGTAGTGACAAATATGATATAAACGGTGTTAGAAAGAGAAAATACTACGCTTTACATTCAAATAAGTAAAATATCCACCATTATGAAACCAAAATTTCCAACCGCAATTTGAAAAAAATATGAAACTTTGGGAATTTTTTATTAATTATTTTTACACGAAACGACAAGAAAGTAAGGCGATAAAAACATTTTTCTAATGAAATATTATGAAATACCAAGGGTATTTTATGTTGTGAGAGTGGATTTATGTGTTTGTGTAAAAATGACTGGCGAAGGACCTTGATTTTGTGTTACTATCACTGCCTGAAATTATAAAAATACATGTGGCATAGAAAGGAAGGACTCACCAAAAGGATGCAAGAATTTGTAAGCTGGCAATGCCCTCATCTGATTTCTCTCTCCATCCAACAGGCACAAAAACAATAGGCGTGAATTTCGTTATTTTTATAGTACACAGCGGAGTTATTTTAATGACGCTTGTCTCGTGGCGGGAGTTTTATTACAGACTGGGTAAGATTGGCGGGTAGGCAATAGGGATGGGTAGAAAAGGAACTTGCAACAATAATTAATACCAATCCCAAGCAGTGACAGTATGTATGCGTGCTATGTAGGTATGTGTATGAGTAGGTATGTGTATGGGCGTAACCAACGAGTTTTTGAAGTAAAACTTCTTTAGCAACAACAATGCATCAATTACATCTTAACACGAAGATTTTTATAGAGGGTCGCTAGTACAGTTAGTTTTTCATTTAGCCGTCTGCAAAGTTTTCCGCGTCACACCACAAATATCTATTTTTGAAGTGAAAACTTCTTTAGCACCGTTGTGATTTGAAATTCGATGAAACAAAAAATAGCAACACTAAAAAAGACAAACACGTACATCTACAGGATTTAGCCTGCAAGAGAGTGAGATAGTATAATCGGTTTTCTCTTTGTGCGGTGCTTCGTAGCCTCCCCACTCTTATCTACCTTAATTTTCTGAAAGTTTCACTTTTACCGCATGTGAATTGCACACTCTGTTTTTATTTTTTGTTTTTTATCGTTGTCAGTAATTTTAGTTAGAAAAACGTTAGGTGAGCCGTTTTTAAAGATTTTTTTATGTGTACATTAAAAAAAAATTATTATTTTTAAATTAAATGTTTATTTCGATTTATAAACTTTGAAAGCGTAGTTTATCACCTTTCAAAAAGAGTTTTTAATTTTTGAATGCATTCAAAAATATTCCATTTATTTGGACTTTATAACAAAGCGGAAATATTTTGACCTTCTAACAAAATATGGTCGAGGCTTGAGAGCTAAAATCCTTCCGACATTATCTCAATCTAACTCCGTGGGAGATCCTAGACACAATAATATAATATAATGTTTCTATTACAAGAAAACAATCTTCTGTGGTTTAGATTTAAGACTGGCAAATCCAAATCATAATAACGATATTAATTGTATTAATACAAGTAGTCTAGTACGCCAGACATAATACGTAATAACTTGAAATCGGATACATAACTTCTACCACTATGAATAATGTTTCAAATTAAGATATTCAATTGATTTCCCTGATAAATATCTCCTCCAGCATACGCTGTGTTTTCGGGTTTAGTTAATTGTGATCGTACAAGCTACAAGTACAGAGTTGATTAAGATATCAACATACTGGCATGATTAATGCCGACTGTCTTTGGAGCGGCCTCTCTGAACTGGCACCGTGATAAACCAGTTCTCATGAAATATATGTTCGTATTTAAAGAACACGAATTGGTTGACTTATATCACGAAGATTAATCATTTGACAGCGTTTTAAAATGGTCGTGATAAAGGCTCGGTTGATTAAATCGACTGATTTCGTGACAATAAATAATATTTTTAAATGATGTTCTTTAATAAAATCGCGTCATAGTTTTACGCAATATAAATATTTTTTAAACTGTAAATTTTTTGTTCGAAAAAACGTAAGGTGGCTCCATTGAATTCAAAATTTTTATTTAAAAACTTAAATAAAAAAATTTATTATAAATTTGAAAGCGTATTTATCACCTTTCAAAGCCACTTTTTAGTTTTCCGATGCGTTTATAAATATTACTTTTTTTTCCATTAGCTCCACTCAGGAGGCAATAAGAAAAATAATTCCCTTCAGGGCCTATATCGACTTTGGGAATGCTGGGTGGAGTGTCTTTTTAGGAAATGAAGAAGTTCTGGGAGGGAAAAGAGTATGAGGAGTGAATAGGAATCTGGAGGTCAGTGTGTCCAGGAGTGACGGACGTATGTATCCATCCCTCTCACTGAGGTGCAAGGCGATGTTCCGAGTGAGTACGGCTGGAAAAGTCCAAGGGACTCCCTCGACTGTTCTTTCCCTATCCGGCCTGCCTTGCAGCTGGTGGGCACACGCATGTGCTGCCAAGACCCTGAACGTAGCGAACCACTTGTGGTGACCTATGGCAGAGATGTTGGTTATCTAATAAAAGGTTCCCGCGGCGACGGTACCCACACCCGCCCCCTAAATTGAAATTTGTTTGGTTCGGGTAATATTTTGACCTTACGACACAATAAGTTCGAAGCCGGAGGAGTTAATACCTTCATCAGGTTTTTTCACACAGTGAAGACATTATTGTGATTAATGATTGACATTTATTACCAAATGTTCCTTATCAAAAATGTTATGAGGTAAAACGATGTACTTATTGCCCTTTTCCGATAAATTCCCAAAATGATACGAGACAACTTAAGTCGAGCTCCATTTGTATTTAGGTATCCGATTTATTTAAACAAATATTAGGCTATCTAGCAAAGATAGGGTTGAATGACGAAATTACATATAATACACAAGCGAGATTTCACATGGATACCAATATTTCACTGCCACAAATATATACAGATGAAATATATAGTGAGAAATACTCGTACTTAAATAATTATACCAACTGGAATTAAACATGATTGCTGTAACCCTAAGTGACCAGCTATGGGGGCTCCATCGAAGCCAGAGTAAAGTTAGCCTCCAAAAACTGCCAGATACTTTAGTAGTACACAACTGCTAACCCTGTACAAATCACAAGTGCGCCCCACGGTTGAATTTGGCTGCCACCTCTGGTCTGGAGCTCCAAAATACCTGAAAAATACCCTAGACTCTGTGCAGAAACGGGCGGTCCGTTTGATAGATTCTCCCATCTTAATAGACGGATTGCAATCTTTAGAGCACAGGCGTTGGGTGGGAATGCTATCCTTGTTCTACCGGTAATTAGCATCATTGATCCCTTTGGCACCGGTGCATAGTCGGGAAATACGCCAAACGCGTGCCCAACATTTGTACACAGTTGACATTTGTCACATGAGAACAGGTCGTTTCTTCGGCTCGTTCTTGTGTTCAACAGCTCGGCTGTGGAATGATTTGCCGGCCTCTGTGTTTCCTCCTTCCTACAACATGGGTCTCTTCAAGACCAATGTTCATTCCTTCCTCTCTTCAAAAAGACCCTCCACACAGCATCCCAGATGACATAGGCCCTGAGGGAAATTATTTTCTTCAGGGCCTCCTGTGTGGAGTTAATGTAAAAAAAAAATTATGTAAAAAAATCAGAATGTGCAATTCACACGCGGTAGAAGTGAAACCTTCATAAAACTACAGTAGATAGGAGTGGGGAGATTACGAAGCACTTTTTTATTAATGAAGTGAAGTGAAGGACAATTTTTTCCATATTTTGGTCGTCAAAATCCAGTGCACCCTTTTCTATATATTTGGTCGTCTTATTAGTATTTATGGTTAGATGTCGCTTCTTTTGTGTTTTCTTCTGCCTATTTATTTTGGACTGGTTTGAAGATTGGATATTGATATTAAGAAAATACATGTACGTATTTTTTATTATTTCAAAGGATTCGATCCTTGATTGACTAAATGTCTGCAAAGGTTCATCGGGCGCTTTGTACCACAAAACCAAAGGAGACTTGCGTGAGACTGTAGGTACATCGTATTAGATTGGAATTGAGTACCTGTGAATTAAATACATATTAAATGTTATTCCGGCAGGTACGTGTAATTCCGTCGGTGTGTAATTTTGGTAGTGTAATAATATTGGTGCGTAAAATTCACGCATGTGTAATTTCATACACCCAAAGATAACTAGCTGCTAGTTCCTAGCTCAGTTCCATTTGAGCTATTTCAGTACAACGGAAGGGAAGTTGTTGTTTGTCTCTACTAATGGCGCTTCCTTCCTTTAGCCTCGCTTTTGTATCATCAGATGTTGTCGATTCGTTCATTCGGTGTCTTTAGGCTTTTGAACAATAAATATCTCTCATCATAGGCATTTATAGAAAATTGAATGTATACAATAGTTGGTTTTAAATAAACTGTATGGACAGAGTTACGAATGAAGATGTTTTGGTTAGGAAAAATCCGAAAACTTCAATATCTTGGACATGTGATGAGACATCCAGATAAGTACTAAATCTTGCATCTCATAATGCAGGGAAAGATTGCCGGAAGACGGGGCCCTGAAGGAAACCGAAAAATCTGAGTGGGTTGGCCTGTTTGATTTGGCCTGTAGAGCTGTTCCGGGCCCCAGTAAACAAAGTCCGCATTGCCAACATGATAGCCAACGTCCGTTGAACGGACAGGACACGAGAAGAAGAATAGAATAGTTATTTTTATGAAGTGGTTACTCATATCATGGGATGGAAATTTCTTTTAAATATGTGAAATTTTCATTTTCTTAGAAATTCTCGGCATACAAGCAGCAAATATTTTATAACTCCAGAACTCAACGTTGGAGAGTTTTCGAAGCTTCAGATAAATAGATTTTCTGCTCAATCGATAATATTTATTCGTTATAACTATAAATGGTTGATTCCTTACTTTGGTTTTTGGCTTTTGATGACCTGACTTGAGAGCGTTAAATTCGTTCGTGTGGTATCGTTTAATGTAAACATTGTAAACTACCTGTGTTTGATCAAGCCGTGAATATCGTATAGATATTGCCACGAATGACTCGATGAATCATTTCGTGTTGGTAGTTTACCAACGAGCTTTTTAATTACTATTCGTCACGAAAATTAATACTAAAAAAGCAGAGTGTCGAATTCACACGCGGTAGAAGAGAAACCTTCAGAAAACTAAAGTGGACAAGAGCTGGGAGACTGCCAAGCACTTTGTTTGTTAATGAGGAGGATGAATTTTTCCATATTTTGGTCGTCGAATTCCAGTGCACATTTTCCTATTTGGTAATCTTATTAGTATTTGTGTTTTCTTCTTCGGAGTCGCTAGATGTCGCTTTCTTTTGTGTTTTCTTTGCCTGTTCATTTTGGAGTGGTTAGAAGATAGGATATTGATTTTACAAAAATACTTTTTTTTTGATTTCTTAGGATTCGTTCTTAAGTCCGCTAAATTTCTGGCAGCTGAGATTCGTCAAACGCTTTATACCACTATACAAAAGGAGATTTGCGTGGGACCGTGGTTTTATCGTATTATATTGAAACCGAGTACCCGTGAAAAATATAAATATTATATGCTATATTCATTTGCAGGTTAAATCCTATAAATGTATGTATTTGTCTTTTTTTAATGTCGCTCGTTTCTGTTTCATCGTGTTTCAAATCACAACGGTGAGTTCACTAAAGAAGTTTGCACTTCAAAAAAACTTAGATATTACTTAATAAACGAAGAACGTGTATTATGCATGAAACGCCTCGTTTTATATAAATGTATGCAACTGTGATAAAACAGTTTTATTGGTTTATTTGCAAACTAAAATATTCCGTTTACTATTTTGCCGGCAAGCTAACTATTCAGTTTTCAGAAGATGTGCTCCCGGAACGTTCTACATCATGGACTATCTGGTTCCACTTATTCTAAACTACGTTCTTCGGCAGTCGTGGGAACTTGCATATAGCTATAGATACATATGGCTGTATGTATGTTTCGCTTGCGAGTTCCACAAAGGCTATTTTCCACAACAACTTTTCTCGCGCAGCACAAAACGCTGCATTTTTCCGCGCTCTAGAATTATCCTCGGCTCCGTTCCACTATTCCATTCGAACGGAGTTTCACGATTTCCACAGATGTACATTTGTCCACACTCCACGAACAATCCACAAAGTAGCTTTTATTCGTTTTTAAAACTTTAAAGTAGATGCTTATTGTTTTGTTACTTATCAGTTTATTCTCTGAAACGATGTTTTTTTAAATATAAATACCGTACAAGGTCTCAACTCTCAACTGCTCCCAAATTTCTGGACCCAGTGGGGAATTTTGACATAATTTTACTGACACTCTAAAACCAGTGAATAGGTAGAATTGCGTAATTATTTTTGCACTCCGTCAAAATATTACCCAAACTGGTAGCATATGTTTTTCAAAAATAATTTTTGGTTTTGCATAGATATTCACAATTTCGCCAATATCTACATAAGATATATTATATCCTAGACTGTTTTGGCATACATAATATATACATTCACCTAGTTAATTATTTATATAAGTGTTTAAACATAATGCCTATAATCAAGTCGACATTCATAATTTTTCTGAATTAATTTTTTTTTTCCATAACAGGCCAGTTTAAACGCGATATGTTTTGCACTGCCGAAAACAATGACTAAGCAACGAAATCTTTAATTAAGGCTTCGCATCAAGTTTGCACTACGTGCACGGCATTCCCTAGTTAGGTACTCTCGCTCTCTGTTACGCTTTCATCATGCGGCAAGTACTCTGACATACCCGATGTAAATAAAGCAAATAAACAAAGACAAAGCACAACTTGGCGAAATTCTTCCTATTCTCACACTCGGCCATGATACGGTTCTCTGCATACTACTGCAGTGCTGTAGGGAACGAGGAACTGGGTAGATCTGCACGTCTAGGTGTGTAACACCTTCCGTAGTGGAAAATAGCTTAAGCTTTGTTTTTCCTGCCCTGGCTCGAATCGCTTAAGGTTTTTTTTATTTTTTTCCGAACGGGATAGCTCTCGAGGTGTTTGCCTTTTCGGAAAGAAATGCCGGGCAATTCCTCAGTGTCGATGGACCGAATGACTCCTAGATCGTTTCGAACGCAATTGGATTTTCAAATTTCAATTTCGCAGGCAAGATCTTATTTCGCTTTTCAAAAGTTATTTTGTTTAAAAGTATATTTGATCTCATCGTGACTTTTAAGCACTAAATTATATAATTTTTACAATCAGAGATGAAAACGACTATCTCAATGGCACAGTAAGATAGTAATATTTTATGGAGTTCATGACTAATAATATAATTGTTTTAATCAATGAAATATAGCAAAGACAGAGAAAAAGTAATTTTTATTTACCTAAACTTGAGCGAAGGTTACGGTACTCCAGCCAGGATTACTATCCTGTCCCGGTGGGACCGGTACACCGAGGGGCACTGATTTGTTAGGACTTGGAACACGTGCTCTGAGGATGGAAAGGAGGTTGAAGTTTAATCGACCGGTATAAGTGCATGGCACCCTAATAAGCCAATATTGGAATTTAGGATGGGCATCAATAAAGGAATGGATTGAGCGTTATGATTATTATTTTTATGATTATTATTTTTTTTAATCCTTTCTTCATGGCTTCCTTCTTTTTGCCTATTATCAGCACTTCTTAAATCTTTTTGTCTATTTCTGGCTTTTCTTGACTCTTCTTGACTCTTCTTGTATCTTCTTATTTCCTGTTAGGTCTTTTCGTCTCTTCTTGTCTTTTCTTGGATCTTCTCGTCTTTTCTCGGCTCTTCCTGGCTCTTCTTGACCCTTCGTGGCTTTTCTTATCTCCTCTGTTCTTGCTTCTTCTTGTGTCAAATTTACGCCTAAAGCAGTAGGTTTTGTAAAAGGCGTTTCATGAATTATGATAAAGATTTTATTTTCAAAGCTTTAATAATGTGATCCAAATTGCGTACATGCAGCTTTTCTTGCTGGAATTTCGAAGTTAACAAAACTATTTTCGTTTCACAAAGTAATTTTCACAATTAACCGTGCGGTTATGACACATAAATATAACTCTACACAATTCTACGGGCTATATTGTTATTTCTACCTTTTTCAGTAGTAAACAAGAAAAAAATAGTGTCCTGGGCAAAGCTGAGTAAATGGTAAAAGTAGTTAACAATTTTATACTGCATTTAACTTATGAGACCGGTTCATTTGTTTATAGAGATGTTTAAAACAATCTTATCATTCAATTCTAAGAAAATATTTTTTGTCACTGAACACCCTGCATGGCGTTTACTTAAAAAACAAACAAATTAGTACCGTATTTTATAGCTCGTTCCAAAATAACGCAGCCCGGAAAGTTCATTGGCTCCGGCTACTTTGTATTTGTACGTTGTGGTTTGCTTCTTATCTCATCCATCAAAAATAAACTAATCGGTGATTCGAATCTTCAGCCGGAATTTTCTAATCTGGTTTCTGTATGATTAATTGAACCTTGGGCAGGGACTAGGGACTTCTCGCATTAAATTACTTATTCAAAAATATTATACACGCATATTACATAAAGTAAAACACGTAGATATTTTGTGTCGATTTTATGACTCTTCATAAGGCTTGTTTACTTATATGTTTGAGTTTATTATTGGCGTTTTGGCGTGTTTGAATTAAAGTTTAACCATTTTCCCGTTGAAGTAATGTGTAAACATGATATGATTTTATTACTAAAAACCTTTATAACTTTAATCGTAAATTAACATTGAAGTGGACTTCGACCACGAATTTACGGTTACATGTATAGAAAATATTAATGTATCGCCCTTAGAATATATCAAAGTTTCCCATTAAATAGCCCAGAGTAGGTATACATAACTTAAAATAATCAAGATAATCATTATGTATCGATAAATTGATTTCAAATTAAATTAAATTGTTTGAAGCTTTGAATTTTTTCTTGTTTTAATCGTATATTAAAAAACGTTTGCATTGGATGATAACACTATTTTTTTTGACGAAATGATATAATTTTTTATGTTGAAATGCTCTCGAATGAATGAGTCTAAAAACATATATTTTGTAATCGAAGTGATTCAACAAAGTACATTTATGTTTAAATAATTTACCAATGTTTAATTACCAAAATTACAAAATCGATAACTATGTTTTATTGAATATTTAATTTTCTCAGCGTACCTACAAATTTTAAATCGTCAATCACTAATGGTGGGTTTCTTCATTTACCGAGAAAGCTAAATGCAATGCTAATTGTAAAGTAGTGTAAGAATAATATACGACGCGAAAGTAAATGGTAGAAGAAGTCGGAGACGCCCGAGGGAGACATGGCACGATCAAGTGAATCAGATACTTGAGTCGGGCCATGTCAAAAGTCAGAATAATAGAAGAGAATTTATAAATGTGAGTGAGGCAAAAAGTGTGTGCCAAGACCGAGTTGTTTGGCGGTCCGTCCTCTCCTTAGACCAAGGTATACTTGGTCGAAGGTCCTCTCTGCCTACCCCTGCGGGGAAACGGCGTGATGGTTAGTTAGTTAGTTAGTTAAAACGTGAAACAAACAGCAACGCAACCATAGATGAAGCAATTCGCATACAATGTTTGACATTTATTGTGTGGGTTGCAACATGAAAAAAATATAAACACAGTTCCCAATACGAAAATGTGGGAATTAGGTTAGTTTTTATGCTGTCATCCCTATTTACTTTTACCTAAGCAGTTGGGATCGTGAAAAAACCCATTTTGCCGTAAATGTCAAATGCACTGCGAAAGGAACTGTAAACTGCTAAGCTAAAGTAGAGTGCAAATGAAGAAAACCCACCCTAATTGTAAAAGTAAACGGTGAAATGCGTAGAAATTTTTAAATTTCGATCGTTTACTTTTACAATTAGCATTGCATTTAGTATTCTCGGTAAATGAAGAAACCCACCCTAAGTATAACAGCAAGAACGACAAAGTTAATAAAATATGTAATCAATGTGTTGGTACATTTATACGGTAAATAATATTTATAAATTAATGAAGTCAATATTAGCGACACTCAATTCAAAATTTAAAACAGAAAATCAGAAGAAGATACTGTTACATCTAGGAATCCAACCCAGGACCTTCGCCTGGCCAGGGCGGAGTTCTGACAATTTGAGGTTTTACCCGTTATATATATTTATAAAGTTGGGTATGGGTTGTAGATATACCTTAAGTTTCCTTACAATTCTTGCTCATGAAAATCACTACCACAATTTTATTCAATTAAATTTCCACTCTGCGCGACACCTCTGATGACTATCTGTACTCATACCTCACTCAAAAGCTCGCGATATTATCAGCAGCAGCAGAAGCGGGTCCAGAGGGCTATCTGCACTTTTCAATCGAAGGATCCCTTCTGCATCGCACTGCGAGGAGCGAGAACACTTCTCTGTCTAATATATGTATACTGGTTGAGTACTTTTTCACTTTAGTTTTCGGGTTGTGTTGACATGCTGTGAAGATATTTTAAACTTTTACATCATGTTTTTTGAAGGTATAAAATTTACACAGGCTTTTTTCTTTCATGTTTCTAGGTCAACGTAAATAATATTTTCAACTCTCATTGTCGTTTTTGCAATGATTTACAGCTTTGCAGGACATATTTGATTGTCGAAGATAAGACAAGTTACCATACCATTTTTTCAAGTAATCTAAATGCTCCACGCAAGAGGCCCTGAAAAAAACAATTTCCCTCGGGGAAATTTTGGGGATGCTGTGTGAAAGGTATTTTAAGTGAAAGGAAAGAGAGAAAGTTTTGGAATGGTATAAGGAATGAGGGGTTGTTAGGAATCCGGGGATCAATGTGTTCGGGAATTACGGACGTAAGAATCCATTCCTCCCACTGCAGTGCAGTCTGGCTGGTGATATCTAGGTTAGGTCTCCCTCAACTTATCTCTCCCGAACTGGCCCGCCACGCAGTAGGTGGACAAACTTCGCCACCAAGACCCTAGACAAATCTCACCCCATGAACCCGGGCATCCCTGCTAAGTCAAAAATAACGAACCACTCGGGGTGACCTACGGCAGGGGTGTTAGTTATCCAAAAATGGTTCCCGGGGCGGCGGTACCCATACCCGCCTCCCAAATTGAATTGAATCGGGTGAAAGGGAGTAGTAGCTAACTAGAAGTATTATAAGTACTTTGGAAAACTAACTTCTTCTTTAAGCATAATTTAACGACAGTGTACGTGGCATGGAGGAGATATAAAACTTTTAATTAGGTACGTCGATAAAATGAAAACGTATGAATTGTGAACTTGAACTTCCCTCCACCTATTTTTCTAAGCTCTGTTTTGATGCTGAATCGTTTATTAGATAAATTTTGCAACCCACTTGACAAAATTTTCTCAATTTTGATTAAAAGTATCACCAAATTAAAGAAATATTTTTCCAGTGGTCCAACTTCTGGTATAATTGCACCACACGTCGTTGAAACTGAAATTATTCATAATTAAGCAACCATCTTGGTTTCGCTTCGAATTTCTCGAGGAGCTTTCGGCAGCGAGTTTAGCGCCTCTTGCGGCAACTTTGAACACTTTTGGAAATGGGAAATTTCGGGTAGGAATGAGGAATTTCTCGAGAGAGAAAACATCCAAAGTTTGAAGTGGTAATCAGGAATCAAGATGACGCGAGTTGAGCTAAGAATGAATGGGGGTATATTTGGGTTAATAAGCAACAATCGCCCCTGGCAGTGTATTAAATATTCTACCCCTAAATTTAACGGGGGTGTCGGTGGTTGTTCGACCGATTTTCTAGATTTCAGGTGTAAATTTAGCAGATTTACACGCAGAAATGTTAAATGCTTAGCGAACTCACTTCAACAATCAAAAAGTTGTTATTTCGGTTCTGTTTTGATGTAAAATACACCTATTTCCCTTCACCCTATTTACGGTGGTTTATTTAAAGCTTGTGGAAATTAGACTATAAGTACACAGATTATTAAATTAATTATAATAAACACAATTAAATAACTTTGTTTCAATTCCACTTTATTATTTTTTAATCCAACCGGTTTCGGTTCGTACTGAACCTTCCTCAGGGGTGAATAAAAATATATAGGGGTGAATAAAAATATATATATAATAAAATATATATATACAATATATTTTTATTCACCCCTGAGGAAGGTTCAGTACGAACCGAAACCGGTTGGATTAAAAAATAATAAAGTGGAATTGAAACAAAGTTATTTAATTGTGTTTATTATAATTATGTATTCCCACAAAGTGTTTGCTACATATCAAGATTTATTAAATTAATTTAAAAATTAAATCCACCTGGGTACTCTTATTCTACTCTATACCTTAATCTTTATTGGGGATTATTTACTTTTCTGGGAGATTCTTTCCCTTTATTTAAGGTTATGAATTTCCAAGAGAATATTTATTTCTTTCTATTATTGTGCAAATTCACTGCAAGGTGGAATGAACCCGGCGCATATCTATCTATACGCTCATTCAAACATTGCTTTATTCATATTCATACATAATCTCAAACTTTAGCTCACTTGTACGTCATAATTTTAAATTCTCCCGTCAATCCTTTCTCTGGTCATGTACGCCTCATGCGTCATATGTCTGGTAATGTTATATTATCGTGAAAACAAACCTATGGGTCCTAGTAGTTAAGCAACCGTTTCCTTAATCTGGTTTATTACGCTTGTATCGGCCTGGTTAAAGGAACATGGTTTTAATGACCTCAAAGACCTCCTTTCTTTTCGTTCTTTCTTTTGTCAGTTCCGTTATTCACATCCATTGGTATAAAAAATCGCTAATTGTCTGCTTTTTCGCTCTTTCTTGTCTCGTTTCTTTTTTCCTATCCCTTTGCCTCAATTCCTAAATGAAAACATTGATAATTTGTTTGCCAATATTTAAAGGAAGTCTTTTTGATGGGGAAGATAAACGAAGCATGTCAAATGATTATAAGGAGTAATAACATAATATTATGTTTAAATTTGTGTTAAATACAGTAATTAGACTATTATTCTTCCATCACAGTGAAACCTTAACGTGTTGGGCTTTCATACCGATGGCAAATGCATCACATAACAGAAACAGCTGAGATCTTTCTTTAAATCTTAAAATATTTATTATTATTCCGCCATGAGTGATTTTGTCAATTAAAAGAGCACACATTTATATTTACAAGAGCCATTATAATATATTATTATACAGGACAAAAAAAATCATAGGTTTCAATCAGAACACTTCAAAAAAACTAAAACAGCTGAGATCGTCTCTGAAATCTGAAAAGAACGGTGTTTATGAAAGCTAAGCATGTATTAATGTTTTCAGCTTTCAGTGCCATATTCCAAGAACATTTCACCCGGCCGTTATTTGTGATAGCGAGTTCTGCCTATTCCAGAACTTTTAATTACCGTCGCATTTTATTACCGAAGCTGTTATTTAACTGAGGGAAATTTAACATCTCTTAACTTTTGGTTCTTCCCATTTCGGAAATATTATTTCTTCGACAGTTTACGGCTCTTCCCCTATGTCACATCGTTATTTTATATTCGTTCATTTCCCTTCTTGAAATTATCTCATGTTTCTGGCAGTCGTACAAGATGACATCTTACGCTATCTAGTCAGGTTAAGTGATTTTTAATGATTTATTTTTAACCAATTATCACTCAAGTATGTACTTGGACCAGCTTTACGCAACGGAATACACATTAAATATAAAACATAAATTTACAATTTGAGAGTTGGGTATAGGTACCGCCGCCCCGGGAACCATTTATTGGAAAACCAAGACCCCTGCCTTAGGGCGTCCTAAGTTTATCGCTACGTTTGGTGACTTAGCAAGCGTGCGTGGTTAGTATTGGGAGAGAATGGTTGAGGGATACCTTTTATCTCTCCAGCCAAACTCTCCAGACCTATCACTTTGCAAAACTCGACGGTTTTATTTTTCTCAGGACCTCCTGTGTGGAGTTAGAATGAAGTATTTAAGATAAATATATTTTAGAGAAATATAGAATGAAGTATTTAATTATCAGACAAGCGATTAAAGTAGGTAGGTACCAAAAATATTTTATTTTAATAGCTAATAATAATTTGTACATTTGAAACCCTTTATTCTTTCTATTACGCTTTCGACAGATCGAAATATGAATAATGATTTTGACGTTCTGATCGCCTCTAATTATATTTTTGATAAGCAACCATTCCGAAACAAATATTTTATAAATAATTCTTCCAGTCTCACAAATCCTACAATTATAATTATATTCCGTGATTTTTTAAGACAATACCTATAAAAGCACATCAGTTGACACCGTGAACGTAATATGGAACGCATGCAAAGTAATGTGTAAATAAATAGTTTTTCCTTTAATGTCTCATTTTTCAATATTTAATTAGTTAGTTTCCCGAATGCAAATAGTTATCTCTTCTAGTAATTAAGTTGAATCAAAGTTTTTTTTAAATATTCGTATTAAGCGTGTCCAGCTGTTCTAAAAGCTTATCATAATAAAATATAAGTGTTATATTATTTCACCAAAGCAGCTGAATTGTACGTGTTACCTGAAGCCCTCTGACTAAATATATCAATTCACTTCATCACACAAGCGATAATAATCCTCCCCTGTATCATTATCATCCCTTAAGTCTGAGTACACAGTCGTTAGGTACCACGCCAAAACTACCCCCTTCATACTACCACAGTTCTACACTACTGTACTGCCGACTGTTGTTGTCAACCAAACTAATGTTGGTCTCTGAGAAATAAATAACCAAATAAGTGTCTTTACGGCAAGCCAAAATGAGATTTAAAAACATATACATAAGTATAATAATAATATTTGGATGACTTGTACAGCACCGTTTTTGTGAAAAGGGCGCTGTACATATATATAAGCTCTCCTTCCCCCACCGCTTCTCGTTTATATCCATCTTCCCTCATAAAAAAGCCAAAGACACTCAAAGTATCGCTGACCTTTTTGCTGTTTTTTTTTAAAAGCGTTTATGAATGTGATACACCAGTTTCTGCTAGTACAGCATCAAAATTTACCACTGATCATAATCTTAATTTATCATCTATCCACATAGAATATAATGGTATTCTGACTGAACTAAAATTACTAGATCAAAGCAAAAGCGGTGGACCAGATAAAATACCTCCTGTATTTTTGAATAATTGTGCTACCAATCTGGCGTATCCTTTATATTTGTTGTTTAATCAGTCTTTACGAACAGGATGTTTTCCTACTAAATGGAAATTCAGCTTGAAATGGAATGGAAAAGGGTGATAAACACGAGGTGATTAACTACAGACCGTTGTGCCTTTTATCAACAATTCCTAAAGTTTTTGAAAAAAATCTTCTTAAAAAAATTATTTTCCAATTAAATCACGTCATTTCTCTTAAACAACATGGTTTCTGTGCTGGAAAGTCTACCCTCACTAACTTGTTAACGTATCAAAACTATATATCTGATTCTATGTCTAGTAAATGTCAAGTTGAATCTATTTATACCGATTTTAGTAAGTAGTTAATAATAAAAATTGGATAAATAAAGCGCCGTTTTTGTGAAAAATCACCTCAAGGGCGCTGTACAATTTATTAGGAAAGCTTAGGTTCTAACTAATTTTACTATTTACAAATGGATACAGAAACATACTTACCTGGCAGGTCACTTCCAATAAACACACTTTAATTAGAAAGTTTATGCTTGGAGAAGATACGGCTTTGCACGCGGAGGACATTACAGTTAACACACTGGACATTGCATGATTTTACATTATTTGCTATCCTCATCACTGTTAGTAATAAATTGATGAATAGATTAGTGGCAAAAGTAGAGTTGGCATTTATTTTAAAATACTGGAGAATTTAGGACTATTGGAGATTAGTGGCAAAAGTATAGTTGATATTTATTTTAAAATACTGGAGAATTTAGGGCTCTTTAGGGCTGGAGAATGTTCATGAAATGACCTTCACAAACGCTTACATTTTATTTTTTTTGTACGTTTTCACAGGTTAGTTATTTACGGTGTCGCGGGTATTGAATGTGAAGGTGAAAGATATTAGGTGCTTTATATTTGTTTATGTGCAAGCAAAATCTCCTCAAGCGCCCTTGAGGTGATTTTCCACGAAAACGGCGCTATATAAATTAGCCAATTATTATTATTATTAAGTGTTGTAATCAGTCATTTCCTGCACTATTTACTAGTAATTTCGTAAATATTGTTAAGTGTATATATTATGAATGTAAAAGCCTAAATGGGCGTAAATAAATAATGTTAAACAAGAAGTGGTAGAGGAAGGTTTAGAGACCTTGATTTTTTAGCGTTATTTGCTTTTGTTTCTTTTAAACGCTCAAAGTGATTTTTCGTAAAAACAGACATTAATAGTAATCACATTCTTTTATCAGTTTTATATAATAATAAATCAACTTTTTTAAGGACTACCGTAATACCTTCTAAAAAAACTCATATGGGTTGATTTTTATAGATTTATTTAGAAGTGAGGTTAGACAGATGTTTTAGGAGAAATGAAGCTAATATAAAATAGACTAGATACATCAAATGTATACAAGGTGTTAAGGGATGTACTTGACTTACTTTAACCAGTAATTCCTGACATTATTTAAAGTAAATGAAATTTTGATCTCCAGTGACATTTTTGGTGTTTTTTTCTTTTTTTTCTACAAAAACATAAAAAATGGTAAACGTTGAACAGTTCGAGGCGGGGTAAGGGGTTGGTCGGTTACTTGGCTGAGTGACCAGTGATGACATTCGGAAGAAATTTATTTTTGTTTGGTTTTGAAGAAAAAATATATTTTTTTAAATGTGAACAAAAAAGTCACCGGAGACCAAAATTTCATTTGCATTTTTAACTTCAAATAATGTCCGGAATCACTGGTTAAAGTATGCCAAGTACGTCCCTTAATACTTTGTATACGTCATTATTTATCTGATTAAGTTACGGAACAAATGCCAGTACTCATTTGTTCGACAGTAGTCAACCAAAGTAGTACTCTATTCTCCTGCTGACACCCCGCGGAACCATTCCAGGAACATTAGTTCCCGTTTGGCTCACACTCCCCCCTCTACTCAGTACCTACCTTTCCTACCTATCCTACCTACCCCATCCCGCAGTGCACTGAAGAGATAAACAGAAAGAAGGGCGTAGTGGGTTGGGAGGCGGATATGGGTAAAGCCAGAGAACCATTTATTGGATAATCAACACTTCTGCCATAGAATACCCTAAGTGGTTAGCAATGTTTGGTGACTTAGCAGGGGTGCCCGAGTTCATGGGGTGAGGCGGATGTTTTTGCCCACATACTGCCTGGTGGGCCGGATCGCGAGAGACTGGTTGAGGGAGACCTTTAAACCTCTCCAGCTGGACTCTCGACCTGTCCCCTTGCACCGCAGTTGGTGGGATGGATTCATACGTCCGTCACTCCTGACCCAAGACTAGGGAGTTACCCTTTTTTCCTTCCCAGAACTTCCTCTATTTCACAATTGAGGGAAATTATTTTCCTCAGGATCTCATTCGCGGAGATAATGTAAACAAAAAAAAACAAGTGTAATTCACACGCAGTGGAAGTGAAACTTCACCCACACAATCTAAACAAATAGGGGCCTTGAAAAACGGCAAAATAGCGCTGCCTGACGCTTCGTAGGTACTGTAAGGTTTCATCCTATCTCATTCTCTCGCAGGCTTAATCCTATAAATGTATGTGTTTGTCTCTTTTGATTGTCATTTCCGTTTCATTGAGTATCAAATCACAACGGTTTCACTTTAAAAAAAAATCTTTCGTCAACAGATGATCAATTCCATTGACCTTTCTGTATCCTGTAACTTAAAATGTGGTAGGTTATTAGTTTTATTTCGCATCACCATAAATTGCACTTCTAGGAACCATCCATCCAGCGCTGCAGTAGCACTACCTCAGGGGTAGGTCCTGTAGTTAGTGTAGTAACTCTGCCACCTCCGTCACATGGTTGCTCTGCTCTGCAGCTCTGGAGATTGTGTAAGTGTAGAGTTAGTTAGTTTTAGTACCGATCGGTGATATCATTGTGCAACTTTACTATTATGTTACGGATTCCTCCCTACTACAGTACGACTGTTTGATGTATAGTAACGTGTAAGGAGATTATTGAAGTGAAAACTTATTTATCACCGTTGTGATTTGAAACTCGATGAAACGAAAAATAGCGACACCAAAAAGAGTCAAACACGTACATCAACAGAATTTAGTTTGTTAGAGAATTAGATAGACTAATCGGTCTCTCGGTTTTCTGAAGGTTTGACTTCTACCGCGTGTGAATTGCACATAACTTTTGAAGTGAAAACATCTTTAGCACCGTTGTGATTTGAAACTCGGTGAAACGAAAAATGGCGACACTAAAAAAAGACAAACACATACATCTATACAGGATTTAGCCTGCGAGAGAATGAGATACTCGTAGTACAACACGGGCATGTACCCAACATGGTGGTCGAAAAATCCCTAATTTATGTAAAAAAAAAATTCAATGAATAAAGAAAACTTTAAAAATAAAGTATCATTGGTCTTCTCTTTGTGCGGTACTTCGTAACCGCCTCACTCTTGTCTACTCTAGTTTTATGAAGGTTTTACATCTACCCCGTGCGATTGCACACTCTGATGTTTTTTTGATAAATTAATCGCTTAACGTTTCATTTTATTAGAGCATTTTCAGTAACTGGTGAATTAAAAGATTTGAGGTATTTTTTATCATGATAAAATAATATCATACGGTCTTTGAACGACAATATATATATGGGGTAAATGTGGCGATGAAAGATGCTGGGAAAAAAAGATTTTCTGTTTATACACAATGGTATATACAATCAGTAGGGTTAGGGCCTTCGCCCGTGGAGAAGCCGAAAACTGGTTGGCAACTCGATTCACGCTGCAACTCAACTTTACAATTTCAGTAATTCTATCGGTTGCTTAACAAAAATATAATTTATTGACAATTTATCAATTATCAACTTAATATATAATAATAATTTATCAACCTGAACAAAATCGATATTTTCCTGCTCTGACATCGCAAATTACTCGAAAACTTGACACGTGGTGAGGCGCAACCATGGCAACCTGTTCTGGTAACTGAAACGCACCGGCCGCAGCAACTAGCACTGCGAATTGCGAGTCTTTTAACTGATAATAAATCAATTTAGACACCTTCAAAAATTGACATTTAAAATATTATAAATGTAAAGGAAATATATTCCCTTTAAATTTGAATCCTATAATGTCAATTAGAATGCAATCATCGATTGTCATTTGTTTTGTTATTCTATTATTTGATTGTTAGAAAAAACCATTCAAAGTGATATAAATAAACATAAATGTCGTTTCTTAGTTAAAAAAACTTTGCAACACAAGTGTTTTATTTAGAAATTAATAAAAAGGAATTAAACCTATCAACTTATTATATAAATATGTCGTCTGAAAGTGGCTTAACCACAATTTGAAAATGACCTAGTAAGTCGAAACAGCTGAAACAAAAATACATACTGAAATACTTGCAGAACTTGATAATAACTTTATTTTTGATTTTTTTAAACTTTTATGAGTAAAATCTCAAATTATAATATTTAGTTAAATGAAGACAATATTAGCGAAACTCAGTCAATAATCTGAAGACAGAAAAATCAGAAAAGAGCGCTGGGACCAATATCTTTTCCCAGCGGAGCCAATATCTTTTCTGATTTTTCTGTCTCCAGATTTTCGATTGAGTTTCGCTAATATTGTCTTCATTTAATTAAATATGACAATAACTTATCTCTTATTTGGAATATTTCTGAGCATATTAAAAATCAAAAACTGTTTTAGAAAGGTGATGAAATACGCTTTCAAATTATAGAATTCGAAAAAAACATATTTTTTTTAAATTATAAAATTTTTACATACAAACATAAAAAAGTTTTCAAAATGGCTTACCTTACGTTTTTTCTAACTAAAGTTACTGATAATAAATTTAAAAAAAAAACATACATATTTTATTAGACAAATGTATAACAAGCACATATTGTAACCTCACTCTATGGAAAATATTTTTTTTTTAATTCCCGAAGTTTCTAATTCTTTTTTCAAATTGCGATTCAAAACTTTGTGTACATAAAAGTGTACATTTTACTTTTTCGGTGGCTATTTTTTAATTATTATTTTTAATTGTTAAACTAACGTTTAAGACAAGATTTTTATGCATAGTACAAAGGATAACAATTATTATATGCAATAATTATCAGCCTGAAACACTCATCCACATTGAAAAAATCTTCCGAGAAAAAATACATGACGCCAACGGGACTTGAACCCGTGCCCTTCTGATTGCCGGTCAGCTGCTCTCAATAAATGAAGACATAATTTGTCTCGACGCCACCTAGCGATGGATTTAACATTAACAGTGTCTCTGTCGCAAAAATAAAGTTGGTTGTTTTCAGGTGGAAAAAATATAATAAGCAGTAATTGTTGAATGAAACACTAGTATATATTGAATCATTTGGCGGGTATAAGATAAGCCGCCATAGCTCAATTGGGAGAGCAGCTGACCGGCAATCAGAAGGGCACGGGTTCAAGTCCCGTTGGCGTCATGTATTTTTTCTCGGAAGATTTTTTCAATGTGGATGAGTGTTTCAGGCTGATAATTATTGCTTATAATAATGGCTATTTTTTAGATTGGAATGTAAAGTGTGGTGTTTTTCCATTCTAACACCGATTAGAACATATTTCTAACTATGATAGTAAGGAAGTTACGGCGTTTTATATGAGACCAATGTGCGTTGGGACAAATATGGTCTCCTGTGATTAAACGGGATTAATTATTAAATTAAATTTTAAAAAAATAAAATAAAATGGTCTTTAACAAGTTGCCTGTGTGCGGACCGCCAATTAAAGTCGCAAGGTGCTTTCCAGTCAGTGGATGGCGATTGAGTTGCCAACTGTTTTTTTTTTCATTTGCTTCATGAGCTGATGGACTTATTCCTTTATTCAATTCGTTTATTTTATTGTTAATCCTTTTTGCAATTCCACCATGTTAGTGTCCACCTATCTAAAGTATAAAAATTGTTTTTTTAGTGATCAATCAATTACTGGGTTTTTATGCCGTGTCACGCTTCCTCCTGTTTAGCCAATATTTCGGACAGAAAAATGATTTCTATTGTTATAATATTATTCCTAATTCGAGGTTCAACTTCCCCCACCCATTACATTACAGAAGTGACATAGTTTGTTACATTCAACCCTTAAAGCGCGAATGTTATTATTGTGTTCATTTCATTAGTTCTCCCCTGGATAATAAATTGCTGCATGTTAGATGCTTTGCATACTAAAGATAATGCATTTTGCCTTTATTACCTCCATTTGATACATACCCTTAGCTTTTACTCGTAAGAAAGCTTTTGTCAGTGTATTTACGGTTTATTTATTCATCTTAATAGCTTTGGCGCGTATTTTAAGCACACAAGGTCTGAAAGGTATCATAAAATAAAATTGCTATTAAATAGGTATCAAAATGGACTATCTCCATTATTTAGAAATCAAAGTAGTTAGGTTTTTTTTCACAATTTTTTTAGAAAAGAATCTGTCCTTACTTGGGTACTCCTTTCTAAGGTCACATTGTACATGGTTACGCGTTTGAATTATAAGTAAGCACCTATGTTAAAATATTATGAGAGGAAAATTATTCAGCAATATCTCCGAGAAAACACAACACAAGCTTTAATCTTTGTTAGGTTGCAAGCTTTGGATATCCGCAAAGAATGCAAGGCTGATGTAAACGTAATGAGTAAGATTAAGAAAGAGATCCTCCGATGGTTTCGGCATGTAGAGCGAATGAACGAAAAAATGAGTCTAAAGAGAATATATGACGCAAATGTGAATGGTAGAAGAAGTCGGCGACTTGCACGATAAATAGAATCAGATAGTTGAGTCGGGTCATGTCAAGAATCAGAATAATAGAAGAGAATGTATGAGATGATGTATGAATGTGAATAAGGCAAACAGTATGTGTCAAGACTGAGTTGTTTGTCTACCCCTGCTACCCCTGCCGGGAAACGGCGTGATAGTTAGTTATTTTTTGAATATTTTATTAACCGAGGCATTATTTATTTATTTATTTAATATTTGTATTTGTATTAGAAATATAAAAATAGCATTACCTCACCATAAAGAGACAGGGCTTTTGTGTTTGGTGAGAGAATTCAAGCTCAATTATATGAAATCATGTAAGTAAGTAAATAACAAAATATTGCAAATAATAACAAAAAGATAGTAACAAAAACTCAGATTTAAAATAAATTCTTAATAAAAATAGCTATTAACTCCTACAGTAGTTTCATGTAATTTTTTGCTATTGTAATTTAAGTTGCAATTCATGTAAATGTGCAAGAACATTTTTTTTAAATTATACAGCGATTGTTAACTCAAGAGGGTCGATTTGAAGATGTTGCTCGTAAAATCTCTAGATACGTATTTGATTTCCTACTTCCCGTGTTGAATAAACGAACCCTTCTAGTTCGCATAATGTACTTCGCTAACCTAAAAATCTCACGCAGGGGTAGTTTTCCACCTACAAAATATCCTACTTAACTCATTCCTCTTTCAAAATTCGCATTTAAATTCGCGGGATAGTAGGGTGGATTCGGGGTACCCACCGACCGTAGAATATTAATAATATGACCTCAGATAATAAACCAAGTGTGAGTCGGGGCGGGCCTAATTCACATCCACACATCTATAGGGAGGACGTCCGTACACAGGGCACGCGTGCCCGTTTGTGATAGCACGTGTGTACCGAAACGTGCCCGCCAAATAGTGAAACGTCATCAAGTCGGCTTATCTTGGGTGCCGCCATTATACGCGGCTGTTTGCCCGGGCCGTCGATGATTTATGGGTCTGCTAGGCCCCAAGTACCCAGCGGGCTCTCCGGTCTCTCTGCCGGCCCTTAGAACAACGGCCCCTAAGGGTTGATTCCGCTACATTTTGCAATTCTAAAGATTGACTTTTTTTGTACCTTGCGTTCACCACTGCGACATGGTATTTCCTATTCTTTTTGTGAATCTAGGACACAATGCGACACTCAGCGCACTGTCGCATCGATGCAAGGAAAATAGGTAAAAATTACAAGAATGCAGTTCACACGAATTAGAAGTGAAACTTTCAAAAAAATAAAGTAAGCCAGAGTGAGAAAGCACCGCACAAATAGGAGAGCGATTATTCTATCTCATTCTTTCGCAGGCTAAATCCAATAAATGTGTGTGTTTGTCTCTTTTTAGTGCCATCGAGTTTCAAATCACAACCGTGTTGAAGAAGTTTCACTTCACAAATTACAGGTGTGCAATTCAAACGCGGTAGAACTGAAACCTTCATAAAAGTAGACAAGAGTGGGGAGGCTACGAAGCACCGCACAAAGAGGATAGCGATTATTCTATCTCATTCCCTGGCAGGGGAAGGTATAGATGTGTGTGTGTGTGACTCTTTTTAGTGTCGCTTTCTTTCGTTTCATCGAGTTTCAAATCACAACGGTGCTAAAGAAGTTTTCACTTCAAAACTGCAGTCTACATAGCATCCCCAAAGGTAATGTAGGTTCCGAAGACAAATAATCATTTTCTTACACCCTCACCCGTAGGTATTAAAGAATTGAGATGCCGCGTACCGTCGCCGTGCCACAGCCGTAAGAATTATAAAAGTGGCTTATAGACCTTAAATACATGTCGTCCGTATTAAACCGTCGTATCGCCATACAATATTATATCGCTCCATGTATCATGCTACGTCATTGTTATGGGCGGTTGACTCCGCGGTTATGTTCGCATTAATTTTTTTTCAAGCCGTGTTTAATTGCAATTTATAATGTAGAGCTGGGAGCATGTGTGCGGTGGAGCAACATATTATATATTATTTTGCGTGCTACCGACGGGCGAGTGGAAGGGTTAGTTCAAACGTTACGACGCAATAAAAAATATTGGTCCCCTTACAAAATATACTATACTTGAATTCGTTTCGATTGGTAAAATTATTAGCAACTACAAAAAATTGGAATACAACCTTTTAGCTTTTAAAATACCTACTTTACCGATCGAATGTAGATACAATATACATTTATTTAAATAATCTAGTACGATTTAAGGTCTTGTGATTACCTACGAGTAGGTATTTATTTTTTTGTTTTATTTATTTTGAATTTCACGTCTAGCTGGGCTTTTACGCCCAATTATTATTTTATTTATTTATTTTATTTTAAATGCACATTTACAGTTATACATAACCAATAATAAACATACATTTTATTTTATTAAGTAATTATAGCGTTTTTGAATTGATGAATATTTAGTTTAAAAATATCTATGTCAGGGGGCAGGAAATTTAGTAAAATAATCATTTTTCCGAGCGGCATTACTAATGGTAAGTTAGTTCTGCATCTCGGAACAACAAAAGTTCTGTGTCTGCGCGCTCTTGTGAAGTTGTCGGGGACATAAAATTCAAATTTTTGTAATATATCGGGAACACAGATGTTACCGTTTAAAAGTTTATATGCTGTTGTCAGCAAAGCAGTTTTCCTTCTTTCGGCGAGGCTATTAATACCCAGCATGCCGGACAAAAAGGCTGATGATTAATGATGGCTGATTAACTAACTAACCACCACAGGGGTATGCAGAGAGAACAGACCGCCAAACAACTCGGTCTTGGCACACCTCATTCACATTCATACATCGTCTCATACGTTGACCGGACAACTCAGAATCATACAACTTCAACACCATCATTGAAATGTCATTAAAAGTGATGTACACCTAAAAAATGTTTTTATTTTTATTTTTTAATTTTTTTATTTTTATTTTATAGACTTAACAAATATAAGACAAAAAGTCCCGATAAACTACTTTTTAGCAGTTTGTCTAACGGGTTCTTTACATTAAAGATCTTATTATAGTGATTTAATAGTTACATTTTTACAATTAAAGATATAAAATTAAATTAAATTTTTTACAGAAATATACTTAGATAAAAGAAAAATTATGAAAACATGAATAACAATTTTAAAGTCTTTAGAATAAATAATATGTTATTGTAAGCTAATACAAATTAATTCTTTCCGTAAGCCAAGTCTTCAGTAAGTTCACCAATTGTTTGTTTTGGGCACATAATTATTAAATAGGTTACAGTCGTATCTTCCCCAAGCATAAACTTTCTAATAAAGTGTGTTTATCGGAAGTGACCTGCAGGTAAGAATGTTTCTGTATCTATTTGTAAATAATAAAATTAGATAGAGCTAAAGATTCATAATTAATTGTAAAGCTCCCTTGATTTTTTCACAACAACGGCGCTCTACAAATTATCCAAAAATTATTATTAACTCAGGTTATGGGCTATTTTTTAATAAAAAAAAATCATAACTTTTAATGACTTTTCAAAGGGGTATTGAAATTGCATGATTCTGTGTCGTCATGGAACCGTCTCATATTATTCTGACTCTTGACATGGCCAAACCATTATCTGATTCACTTGATCGTGCCATAACTTCCTCAAGCCTTTTCGACTACTACTGCCATTCACATGTGCATAATATATTCTCCTTACACTCCTTTCTTCGTTCATTCGCTCTACATGCCCAAACCGTCTGAGAGTCCCTTTCTTCATCTTACGCAAGCAGTCGAATATTGCTTTCATCGTTATCTCAAAACTTAGTATTTGGAGTTGTCTGACTAATTAACGGGACGGTCGATATGTGCTGCTTAAAAAAAAAACTTGCAATTACCTCACACCGGTACACACTTTTCTGTTTCCTGGTATCATCCAAATGACATAAATTGTGCCGTAATGAAACAAATTTGTTTCCATTTAGTTCGCTTTCAAAGAAGCCATTTAAACACTATAAAATAATGCTCACTCCACCATAAGGCTTTTTAGACCACTAACATAAAACCTTAATGCACCACAGTTAAAGTTGTAAGGCCCATTACTGCCAGATATAAAGTTACCCAAGATCACTGAACAGAAAATCTCTAGAAATGTAATCTATAGATACTATTTCCTGAGATCTCGTATCTTTTTTATCGGAAGGTCAAAATAGGCTTTGCAATAAAATCCAAATAAATTGAATACTTCTAAATGCACCTGAAAACTAAATACTGTGTTTGAAAGATGATGATATTGCTTACAAATTATATAATTGTCAATAAATATATAGTTTTTTTAAATGTAAAAAATTTGAAGAATTCAGATAAAAAGTTTTTAAAGGTTCAACTTACGTTTTTACTAATAACGAAAAAAAATTAAAACTTACAAATAATTTATTAGGCAAATGTATTATAAAGGTTACCGCCAACCAATACATTTTTGTTCTTTCATTTCATGTAAAAATACTTAATATAAGTTCCCAAAGCTTCATACACTTTTTTCAAATTGCGGTCGGAAACTTTGGTTTCATAATTTGGTGCATTTTAATAATGTTGTGGTTATCTTTAAGATTTATTTGTAAAGCATGGTGTTTTCTCTTTCTAAGACCGTTTAGATCGTAATTCTAACCATGACAGTAAGGGAGACACAACGATTTTCATGATACCTACATAAGTTGTTCCGAAAAGCGAACAAATTAGCCTGAGGGGCAAAATGCAGGAAAACTTAGATCACTTAGGACCGTTGTTCCCAACTTTTCGATCGATTAATCTGAGTCCGATCAGCTAAGTGATTTGTTTAGTCACGCACGATTCGCCTGGTCGGAGAGCTGCGATGGGAAGAGCCTGTTTGTGCATTTTAAGAGTGTTGAGCCAAAATTTCGGCTCAACAATTGATCAATAGGATTGGGAATAACGGCCGTTAGGATGTATATTTAAGTTGCTCGGTGTGAGAAATATTTAGTTAAGGCGATCCAATAGTCCAGGAAAAAATCTAAATCGGAATTCACGCCCTTTTATGGGAGGAGCTTAAAAATACTGGAGAAAAGGCTTTTGGAAAGGTTGGAAAAGGTATTTGAGATTTTTTTTACAGGTTGATTTCGTAAAAAATATTAACTCATTTTTTACGCATTGTTTATTGTAATAAAACAAAATTTTAAAATTGATTTCACGGAACAAAGCGGCGCGGAACCTAAGGATCGTTCCCCGCTCCGTCCGGGGGCGAACTGATAAAAAAACGGGCGTGATAAGTTTGGACGGCATAGAGTTTCACTTTGAAAATCCGAATTCGTCTACTGCCGTATTCGTTTATTGTAAAATAACAACGCGAAAATACATATTTTATTTTATTTTGTGAACTTCGGGCGAAAATATCATTTTTTTGCGATTATTATAAAAAGAACTGAATTTGTCTTATTAAACAATAAAACCATATCCGAAAAGGCGTTTATAAATAGGAGAGTTTGGACTGTTTTTTGACTGGAGAGTGTTTTTTATAGACCTTATACTTTATTTTTTTCTAGGCTTATTAAAAGACTTATAAAAAAACTGACCAGTGTTTTTAAGGGCCAAAGCATGTTCTACACGCAGTATTTAATTGAAGCATCTATAATACTTCTAGGCAATCAAATATTCAAAAAAAAAACATGTGATTTTGTATGATTTTGCATTATTTAGTATGGCTTCACCTTAAGTTCTTCAAGTTAGTAATTCTGGCATCCCAATCAGACATATTACATTCCTGATGGAGTATACTGAAATAACTGAAATACCGTCCATTAGACCCGCCCACACATCACTTCTACTGATTTCTATCTTCGGTGCCCAGAATCAAGTGCACTCGCAGTCAAAGTAGGTAGCTTATTTTGAAAAGTAGGCACTATCTGCATTTACAAAACATTCTGCAAACAAAGTGCATTCGTTATTGAAGCTTCTGTCGTGACACGTGTAAAATGCATCGCGGATAGTGCATTTTTTAACCAACAAATCGTGTTTTATGTTGCACCGGCAGTTTTACGTCCGTTTTTGCATTTTGATGTTGCACGTTATTGGTTTTAAAATTTTTAATTTATCATATATCTCGGCCTCCGTGGTCCAAGGGTGAGGCTTCAAACGGAAGGTCGCGAAATCGAATCCCGGCGTGCGCAAATAAATTTTATTTGATTAATTTGTGTTATTTCACAATCAATTTATTGAAAACATAATATGGTATATTTGCGACACGTTCCAGAGTGGAAGATGCTCTCAGCATCGCCCTGGTGTAAGACCAGCATTCATAACTGAAACCTTGCTTGAAATGGTGACTAGATCTGAAAAGCCAGGTACTCCCCCACCTTCCTCTTTCCCATCTCCTTCCCTCCCATTAACTTCATTCTCACAACATACCCCGATTAGGGATGCCATATTCTCACTATCTGGATGGCTCCAGGCTGTAGCAACTGGGACTCTTGTAAGGTATTCATATAAAAAAAACTTCAGTTTAGTTTAATAGTTAGGTTGGTACTACAAGTACATATTCAAGATATTATAATGCAAGTTAGGTACGCATGTATACGGGTATGTAGTTAGTACACGCCAAACTTAAATGCCGACCTGAACTTGATACGATCCATTCTCGCGGTACAGTTACTTTACTGACTTTATAATGACCATGAGCGAAAGAGAAATATGTGTAAAACATAAGTGCGACGGAGAAAGGCGTGGGTGGTGAGGCATGCCACTTTTCGGACCTTAATCTTGCCTATTGCGATGATTTCTGTATCAGCGTCAGTTCAGCTTTAAAGTTTAACGCTTACTATACTTTTATTGGAGTGATTGATTAGCGGCAGAGGTAGGACCAAAATATTAGCCAATATTGTTATCTCATAAAAAAGTTATAGAATAATAATATTTACTAGCTATTAACGTAAGTGGCGCCATCTTTTGGCATTATTAGCTACTTATTTTATTTCGGTTATATTACGATAGTATCTTAGTCACAAACTTCACGTTCACAGATGGTTTCCATGTGGCGCGGTGTCGGAGTTTTACTCGGAGTCGGATTCTCAAATTTCAGTTGTACAGTCGCTAGGATATTAATACTATCAGATAATCAGCGTTTTTGTTATGATCCAAAACACAAAGAAAATATTGACCAATGGATTATGTTCCAAGAAAGATTGTTTTCGTAGCGTCCAATAGAACACATATTTATATAATGTTCATAGGTTGATTACTGCAATGGCATCTATGCAAGTCTTCCTAAATGTCAAACTGACAAACTACAATCAGTTTTCAACGCTGCAGGACGACTTATCACTGGGGTACCCAAATTTTTGCACATTTCGGAACACCTCCGAAATCTTCACTGGCTGAAGTGTCCTGAAAAGATCCAATATAAGTTATGCTGGATGGTGTTTAAATCTTTCAATGAAATGGCTCCACCCTATATCTCTGAACTATGTATTCCGGAAAATATTGGTCTAAGGCAGTCAACTCTTAGATCAGCGACGTCATCTGCAATTGGAAGGTTGAAAGAACCTAAGCGAAATCCGAACACTAAGTTTGGTGATCGTGCATTCGCAGTATCCGGCCCTGAAGTTTGGAATAAACTTCCTATGGAATTGAGATGCATCATCACCAATTCAGCGGAATTTAGATCCAAACTGAAAACTCACTTTTTCCGATACTCATTTCCATAAATTCATCATTCTATTTAAATTTTGCAATTTTTAATAGTTTTTTTTTTCTTTTCCCTTTGTTTATATCTAACCCAATCTGTTTAATATTGAGCGATGAATCACCTAATGCGGTAAAGATCGACCATTAATTTATTTAAAATATCTATACCTTCCCGTAAATCCAGTTAACCCATTAAGATCATTTTTGCACCCGTGTCCTCGAATTTTAATATTATGTAAAAACTTCCTACTTCTTCTGGCGCTAATCTTAATTGTAAATATGTATGTTATTAAGTCATCAGTTTTAGGTCAGAATCTATATGTCTTAGTCATTAGTCACTAGCTATAAGTCTTAGATGTAAGTCACTTAATTGCAAATCTTAGTTGTAAGCCAGTAATATAAGTAGCTATAAGTCTTAGATGTAAGTCACTAGTTTTAATTGTAAATCTTAGTCACAAGCCAGTAATATTAATTATATTACTGGCTTGTGACTAACACAGCGCCCTTGAGGTGATTTTCCACGAAAACGGCGCTACATAAATTAGCCAATTATTATTATTAAAGTTGATATTTATGAACATAGCGATCATGAAACTTTTGAATTGTTCACTTTCAAAGTTAAACAACAAGAAAGTAGGTAACTGTTTGCCAGTAATTTTGAGTTTCGCTGTTATTATTTATGCAACAGAGATGCTGGCCCTGTTTCCAAGAGTAATTTCAACTTTCAAGTGTTGCACTTGTTACGGAACTGCATTCACTGGAATAATAAGTATTCAACTATTTTACTAAGCAGAGAAAATGCAAGGATTTAGACTACCTAGACCAGACGATACAAAATGCAAGTAAAGTGATAGGTAAAAATATAGAAGTGAATGCTTAATTAAAAAAGCTAACTCCTTTGAGCGTACATATAAAAGTTTTTGAGGATATAATCATCATCATCAACCATTGTGTGTTCTCTGTTTGGTGAAGTTCTTTCAAAACAGTTTCCACTTTTCAGTTCTATGCTTTAAGCTGTCACGAATTTCCGCCAATCGAGATGGTTTGTATTATTATTTTAATACTAGTTGTTCTGTGAACAGTAGACCTCGCATCTAAAAAAGCTCGTTTCTAATTTTCTCTTATTTGATAAATTATAACACGTAAGAATCATGTAAGATTTGTAAATAGGCACATAAATACCTACCTACTTAACCATATTTTTAGCCTGTTCCCGGCATGCATTGCAATGCCCTTTAAATAAAGACATTATTTATCTCGGCGTGTCCTTTCCCATTCGTCCCTTCCCGCGTTACCACTCCATCTTCTTCACCATCCCCCTCCCCTCACCCACCTCCACCCGTCCCGGATTGCCGCTAAACTGCATGAAATACACAAAATTTTCAAACAACTCGTGCGCCCCTAATGCAAATTTTTTAGACAAATTTCATAACGCCAGAGCTCACCTATAGATAGAAACCTTCCCGAACGTGCGCACAACAACTCACCAAAGTTTCATCGCGCGAATCGGATAAATAGTGCGGGGAATAATTGTATAACGCCAAAGCTCATTATTATATAAAGAAACCATATCAGTGTGCACAAAGTTTCATCCCAATCGGATGAATGGTTTAGGAATGCGCGAGGGAAAAATAAATAAACATTCATTTTTATATATTAAGATAAAGAATTTTACTATTTGTCCGAAGCAATTTCCTTTTCTCTATGACAATACTTTTTTTTTAATTTTCTTCCGACAGGAATATTGAAAAGCTATTTTCTGTGCCTGACTTCAAAGTACACCTACAGCACATTTATATAAATTGACTGTTACCTTGTTATAATTATACATGACGGTATAATTATACATCACTGGTTTTAAGTAATTTTTCTATCGATGTAAATCAATCCTACGTTAATCTGCATCTGTAAATAAACAATAAGCCAATAAGCCTTAAAATTCTTCTTCTTCTTTGTGTGCCGTATCAGATCCCCCCGACGTTGGCGATCACTCTTGAGAGTGTCTCTCTGTCTTGTGCTGCCTGAAATAGCTCCTCCACACTTCTAATGCCGGTCCACTCTCGTGTATTACACAACCAAGACATTTGTCTCCTACCAGGCTCTCGGCGACCCTCTATCTTGCCTTTCAATATCAAATGGAGCAAGTGATACTTCTCCCCTCGAAGTATATGACCCAGATATGAAATTTTCCTGATTTTTATTAATGTAAGCAGTTCTCTATCTGCTCTAGCCCGCCTGAGAATTTCTGTGTTGGTGATCATGTCGGTCCATGGGACCTTGAGCATTCTCCGGTGAAGCCACATTTCAAAAGCCTCTAACCTGTTCATGGTATTTACTTTCAAGGTCCATGTTTCACATCCATAGAGCAAGACCGACCACACATAACATTTTAGCATTCTCTGCCTTAGTTTTAAGATTTAAATACATACATTTTAAAATTATTGATGTGAAACCATTTATGAAATAGGCACGATTTCATTTTAATTTGAATTAGTGAAATGATCCACCAGGAACGCCAAGTTCCGAGAAGTATTCCTCACTACTCCGCAAGCGCCTTTAAACTGAAATAAACAACAAGACATCAAAAGACACTGTATCGAAGAATACAACAGTTTACTTTTCTTTACAGCTTTCGATGGCGATACCCTCAACGAGATGTGAAGCATAAGACAATGTGAATCAACCAAACTATTTTAGTTTTTGTTTTATTTTGGTTACTGAAACTAGACAAGTGCAAATGAGTGGTTAAATTCAGTTTCTTGTAACTGTTACTGTGGTTTTGTGCGCTTGTCTTCAATATGGAGTCTTCAAAGCAGTTATTTTTGGGATTGTTGGTGGTGTTGGTGATGAGGATAGGATGGACTTTGGCCTTGGGGCTGGGCTGGCAGACCAATGCCTTCACCAACGTGGCCACTGTTGTGTCTCCGTCGGACTATGAGAACTCTTGGCACTTCTACTACGAGCTGCCGTGCTGTTCTGCTACTACTTTTGTTGGGAAAGGGAAGCACCATTTCAGACATAGAAAAGGTAAGAATCATTTTTTTATTAATATTTATATATTTTTATTACTAGGTTTCAACTGAAGAAACACGGAATGCGGCCCTACCATCTACTAAGAGAAGTATGAAAAAAAAAAGATTGCTTAAAATATTTTACGAACGCGTTTGACAGTCAAAATCCATTGACATTATTAAGGACACTATCTCGTCTAGCCCATTTTGCATAATCACAACATTTGCTCTGATGATGGACACTGTAACGATGGCTAAAATTTGTCCCCACAAAATCCCACCCCAAAATAAATAACTAAAATAAATTAAGCAGTTTATTGGAATAACTTTTGAAGGTTATGAATATAATATTTAATCAATGAAGAAATTTAAACGCGTAACAAAACAGGACACAGAAAATAAAAGGTAACGGTCACAACTGGGAATCTTTGTCTTACCGGAACAACGCCACTCAGCCATTGAGACCCCATTATTTTAGGTAATTTTTGTCTCATATCATTATCTTAATTTTACCAATATTATCCTCAACTAATTTCTATCTTTTTTTATTTGTTTTGTAGACTTTTCTAGTTCTTTCTTTTCTAGACTTGTCAGGAATCATTGTATCATATACGTACATAGGTTTAAATATTTAGGGAACGTACCCATACTACTCGTACCTGACCAACTTTTTGCAATTTTTAACCCCCCGGTGACTAAAAACCTAACCTCCCCGCCGCTCATTTGTACCAAGCGTGGTATTTTGAAGACCCCCCCCCCCTGAACGGGTCACGTGGTATGGGTACGTTCCCTTAGGTTGACATCGGAAACAGAGATTTATTTTTATCTTGACTAGAATTTATTTTTATCTCCATAGACTTGAATATCTAGTTAATTAAAATGAAATCAGTTCAATTCCTCGACTGGCTAAGTCCTCCACCACGACACAAGCAACATTTTCCGCTCACTGTGGTGGTAGTATTCAGGTTTTTAGTAACCCGGAATTTTTGTCGAAAAAAAAATTATAATTAAATTTTTTGGATACCACGTGAAGACTTTGTAATGGAGAGTTAAATTAAGTTGCATATTTTATACCAAGTATAAAATCACACACATATTTAACGAATACCTAAAAATATACTAGCTTCTTACTTAATTTTTTAACTTAACTTAAGTTTAATTTTTTTTAACTACAATATTTTTTTAAAGAAATATCGGTAAAAATCAAATTTTTTTATTTTATTTAATATTTGTATGTTTTTTACAATAAGCATACATTTTTTTATATGTTATACAATTTTATAAAGGAATATAAAATAGCATTTCCTCACCATCGAGAGACAAGGCTTTTGTGTGTTGGTGAGGGAATTCATGCTCAATTGTATTAATTCATGTAAGTAAGTAAATATTAAAATATTCTAAAAAATAATAAAAAAATAAGTAAGAAAAACTCAAGCTTTTTCGAATATGGATTTCAAGATTAGAAATAATAACAATAATTATGAAGTTTCAGGAATTTTTTCAATTAAGCTCATGATTATTTTCGATAATTTTTAGATTTAACTGGAGGTTGTTGAAATAAGTTATACCTTAATAGAGATAGGTGTTTTGAATGTGATGGTATAAAATTTTGGGATTTTAATATTATTCGGATATCTTGCTGATATATTGAATTGTAAGTTATTTAGCTGTAGTTCTTTGAAAGTTTGTAACATTGAATCTTTTTTTGAATCTAATTTTGAACAATATATTTTGTTTTTGTAGGTAGGTATGTACATTGAATATTTTTTAGTAGAAAATGTATATGGTTTTTTAAGTTAATCTTAATTATCATTCTTTGAACTATTTTGAGAAGATCTAAAATAACATCATAATGTGTTCTTCCCCAGCCTATAATACCGTATTGTAACACACATATTATAACATTTTGCATTTCGCTTTTTTAAAACGTGTGGGTTATTTATTTTTTCTTTTCACATTTGGTATCTCAACATCAATCAGTTATACTTACGCAATTATGTAATTAATAATTCAAGTTGTCTTTTGTGTTGCGACGAAATCTAAAACACACACGCGATATAGCTATTACCGCTCATTATACGTCGCCATCTTGCCAAGACTGGCCCCAAACGGCTTCATTAACATTACATTATTAAATTAAGCTTATTTATTATTAGACACGATAGTTTGTACAAAGAATGCTTATGATACATCGGCGAAGAATGCCTGAGATTGGTAATGTCTTTTTTTTAATTACAGACCGCCACTTTACGTGTTCTAAAATTTTTTAATGTCTGTCGTAAATAATAATAATATACAGAATAAAGAAAAATAATAAAAACATATTTAAAAAAAAACTCAGATGAAATTATGTGAAGTTGATAGTGAACAATTCAAATTCAAAAAACGTTATTGGTCAAAAATACAGAAAGTACAAAATGATAACTTATAGATATATCATATTTCTTCCAGCTAACCTTATATAACATATTTATATTACAAAACCCAACAATTACATGTTATAGATATTATATGCAAATAAAAAACAGACCTATTTAATTTATGTTAGGTATTCTTTTTAACATTTGTTTGAGAAATGTTTTTAGTGATGATTTAAATTTGAGTATATCGTTTATTTGTTTAATGATTCGTGGAAGATTGGTATATACTTTAATGGCCATGTAGTAGGGTCATTTTAGAAATATAATTTTGTTTGCTTTTGTTGTATTAAGAAGTTTTCTGTAAATCTTGTAACGCGTTGAGTTTTTTGTGGGAACTTTTCTGGAGATGATCGATTTTAGAGAAATACATTAAAATGGTAAATGATAATGTGCTCGCAGAAAAGAATATTTAAGGAATAATGGTCGATCGAGATCTCGGTCTCGGTCTCGGTCTCGGCTACAAATCCTACCGAGAACTCTGTCTCGGCCATAACGGAGACTGTTGTAAATAGGTACGGTATAGGATAATGGGATTCAAATCTACCGCGCGCGTCCACATTCATCACTTGGTGTCAGTGCGTGAGAGAGCTGTCGATTGTGATGAAAGTTTTTATCAGCACCGCCTACTAGTGTAGCAAGTGAACAGCTCTTTAGCAGAGCTGGTCAATTATACAACATGAGGCGACACTCTTTGAAGAGTGAAAACGCAGAAACATTTCTTTTTTATGTGCTACAACATCATGTTGTTCAATTTTGATTACTAAAACTATTTAAAACAAATTGTTATTACATTCTTAAATATACTAGATTATGCCAAATAGCGCATTTTATTTTTTTTTCTCAATTTATATATTCTAGGTCTCGGCTCTCGGTCTCGGCCGAGATTTTAATTTATTCTCGGTCTCGGCCGAGAACGAAAAACCTGTCTCGGTCGACCCTTAATGAGGAACAATAATTATTGTAGCTAAACAAAATAATGAACTTGATATAGTTGTTCCTATTGTAATAATCTCAAGGCGGTCAGAGAATTGTGCAATTTTCAAAAATGTATTTAGTCTTCGGTTTTGTAGTTTTATCCAATTTTTTGTTTGGTAAAAATTGTTGACTATTCTAAATGAGATGGCTTTTTATGTACGGGCGCCTGTAAATGCAATATGTATTAATATATATTTTTTGTGTAAATGTGATTATTAATTTAAAATTTCTCAAATTTTGTGGGAGATAAACTATGTTGCAATTTTTTAGTGCAACGCGAATTCAACACAGAGCCACCCGAACAATGTTGCTCTACGATCCACGTATTTATATTTGTGGTAAACACATGATTTTTGCTCTCATTTTTGTAGAGTAGTTCCCTTCAAGAGACAAAAAAAATATAACATGTTTTGATAATATAAATTTAAAAGGGTACAAAATATATTTTAATAACCTAAAATATTGTTCGTTTTCATTTGCGTAATTTCAATCGATCATTTTCGACTTAGTAATAGAAAGCTCATCTAGTTTATTCTGTGACAATGCATGAAATGTGTACAAAAATAATTACAAACGGTTATATCAAAATACCCAGGCGCCACATGTTGAATAAATAGTCACGCAAGCCTTGTACACAAATACATCAATTTCAATTAAGTAAGCAAGCTAAATAATCATATTAGTCAAAAGCAACAAGGCATTTAATTACACATATATTCCAGATAATAGAACAGGAATGCTATTTTTGTGTGCTTACTGTACTGTTAAATTTATTTCATTCTCCCATTTTAGGTCTAATTTTGTAAGAAATACAACTGAAAATAACCGAAGTGGGGTAAAGTACATTAAGAACGCTTTATCAAAAGGAATAGTTTGATTGTTTAGGATTCGATGTGTAATTGAAGCGAATCGAAATAAATTTTGGTGAGGGGTAGCTTGCTTTGTAAGGGTTTGACGCAACATTTTTGCTTCTAAATTCGGGTCCTACCATCTGTCGTTTGACATCTGCTATCTTTATTGACTAGTTTTAATAGTCAGAAGTTAGAAGAAGGAAAAGGGATCGCGTATTGTGAGGTTAGAATTTAAGAGAACAACTTTAATTTAGCAGCAACGTCGAAAGTCGAAACAATGCAATAGAAACAACCTTTATAATACAAAGAGACTATTTTCGGTATTTGTTATATTTCGTTATCAGCCTGCACTTTACACTGCAACGATGTCCGAAACGTTGGCTAAAGAAGGAGGTAGCGCAACACGGCGTAACACCCCAAAAACAAATAACGAAAATGCTTTTGTCCGTGAAAATCTTAATACGTATCTAACAAAGAGACTTTCCTTTGTCTCATAAAATCGTGTATGGTATTTATAAGAAAGCTTAAAAAAGTATGAATAAACTTGACTTGATTCGCTTCTCGTTTGATACGGAATATTTTTAATTCAAACAGTCAGATTTAGCAATATTATTACTAAAACATGATTATTTGTATCGGAGGAGACGAAAATATTACCTACGTATAATATGTATATATATTTCAATTTGGGAGGCGGGAATGGGTACCGCCGCCCCGAGAACCTTTATTGGATAACCTACACCTCTGCCATAGGTCACCCCAGGTGGTTCGCTACGTTTAGTGATTTAGCAAGGGTGTCCGGGTTCATGGAGTGAGGTTTGTCTAGGTCTTGGAGGCGAATGACCAGGACACACTGAACTCCAGATCCTTCCCACCACTTAAACCTTTTTCCTTCCCAGAACTCTCGTCTCCTTCCTTTTCTTAAACAAACCCCTCCACACAGCATCCCCAAAGATGACATAGGACCTGAAGGAAGTTAGTTTTCTCAGGGCATCCCGTGTGGAGCGCAAGTTAAAAAAAAATTTAATTCTGTTAAAATTAATTCACTTAACTCTACGCCATATTCATATTTATATTAAACTAGCTGGTCCCAGCATGCGTCGCTATGCCACTTAATAAAGAAATTGTTTCTCCCTGAGTGTCCTTTCCCATCGTCTCGTTCCCCTTCCGCCTCCCCTTCTTCTCCTGCGTCCTCTTCCCCTCTCGCGTTCCCACTCCGTCACCTCCACCTTCCCTCTCCCTACTCTACCCCCCCCCCCTTCACCGTCCCGCGAACCCCCCTCCCGAGTTCCCCTCCCCCTCCCAGGTCCCCCTTCCCGCGTTCCCCTTCCACCTTCCCCGCCTTCCCTCTTCCCTTTACCGCTCCCTCGTCCCGCCAACCCTCCTCCCGCGTTCCATATATTCAATCCCAGTACATTCAGTTCTTAAACAGCCCGCGTGCCACCTTTTACAATTTTTATTCAAATTTCCATTTTTCATGTATATTAAATTTGGTACCTAACATAGGTACCTATTTAAAATATCTAAAATTCTTGATTCGATTCAAAATATTACGGGAATACCTACTTTAAATAAATTTTTCAACTTTCAAAAATAGAATCCTGATTGCACAATCATTCATTGTTTCGCAAAATGTCATTCTCTAACACGCGAACTGTCAAACGTGCGATGTTTTCTGTTATTATCTAATTTTCTGCGCAATTTTCTTAATTTTTCTCTCCGTAAGAACCATCCTCGAACTTCAAGGAATATTCTAAAAAAAGAATTAGCGAAATCGGTTCAGCCGCTCTCGAGATTTGCGCTTACCAACAAATTTAGCGATTCATTTTTATATTATAGATTTCATAGCCAATCATATAAAAAATATTGTTGCCATATAAAAAAATAAAATTATTAATGTTATAAAGTGAATGCATTATTGACAAGTCTGATCCTGTATTTATAACAGAAGTACCTACATGGAAATTAAGGTATTAGAATAATTACACATTCCCGTTAGACAAGCTTTGCTTGCCATATAAACCATTCAAAACCTGAAACGTTTATCTAAATGACGATGACTAGCAGCGTCCGCAGCTTCCGCAGCTTCCCCAGCTTCCGCAGCTTGAACCTCAACCCAGTAGCAGTACGCTAATAATTCGATTTAAGTACTTTTGTTTTTATTTTGACAAGAATTTGTTTGTATTGAATGGTACTTCCGACTAATGTCTTTGATGGTCTATTAATCAAAAAGGAAATCCGTGTATTGAACTTCAAGAAGGAATCCGTGAAACGGACTTAACTACACATTTTATTAAATTATATTTTTTAATCCCTAATTTACTATAAGGCGTGAAAGCCTGAAGTACGAATGAAGTAAAACTCGTAGTTCTGAGATTAATGGACTTAGCGTAATGTTGAGGACTCCGACTTGACAGCAACGCACATGCGCTCTGGTGGAATACTTGAATACATGAATACTTGGAGCAGGTGGATGAGTTTGTTTATCTGGGTAGTATGTTTACGAGAGATGGGAAGGCTGATAGAGATATTGAAAGAAGGGTAAATGCCGGTAACTCCATTAATGGAGGACTGAATGCCGTTGACGCTAATAAAAAACTGTCAAAAAAAGCGAAGCTAGCAGTCCACAATGGAGTCCTGGTACCTACCCTGATGTATGGCAGTGAGGCATACTGGCAGAGGAAGGATGAAAGTAAACTGAATGCTGTTGAAATGAGATCCCTGAGAGGTATGTGTGGTAAAACCATGTATGATCGTGTTAGAAATGTGGATATCCGCAAAGAATGTAAGGCTGATGTAAGTATAATGAGCAAAATTAAGAAAGGGACCCTCAGATGGTTTGGGCACGTAGAGCGAATGAGCGAAGAAAGTAGTGTAAAAAGAATATATGATGCAAATGTGAATGGTAGAAGAAGTCGGGGACGCCCGAGGAAGACATGGCACGATCAAGTGAATTAGATACTTGAGACGGGCCATGTCAAAAGTCAGAATAATAGAAGAGTATGTATGAGACGATGTATGAATGTGAGTGAGGCAAAGAGTGTGTGCCAAGACCGAGTTGTTTGGCGGTCCGTCCTCTCTGCCTACCCCTGCGGAGAAACGGCGTGATGGTTAGTTAGTTAGTTAGTCAAACACGGCTACCATCTTGACAGGATTCACCGGACACGATACACACTGACATATTTACAGACAGACGAAATGCAAAGCTTTTCTACACGCAATCAAGTATAAACGAAATAACAAGGTTAAATATTTCTAAGTGCGATGTGAAATCATATTTACTTGCATACATATTAACCACTTGACACATAGATAGTGTTATCTTGATTAAATTTTTCCGATGTCTGATACAATTGATTACATAATATTATTGTGTTTTATGCAAACAGAAACGCTACAATCCGCATATTATGATTTATGAAATAGAATATATATATTGCATCAGCAGTTCTTCACGAGAGCGATTGATTTGGGATGCGGGTATGGGTATCGCCGTCCCGGGAACCGGGTTCGCTACGTTTGCAAGGGTGTCCGTTTTCATGTGTTGAGGTTTGTCTACGCCTTGCAACGCTGCGTAAGCATACGTCCGTTAGTCCTGGACATATTCACTATTCACCCCCAGATTCCTTCCCACCCCTCATACTTTTTTCCTTCCCAGAACTTCCAATCCTTTCTTTCCCTAAAAATACCTTCCACACATCATTTCCAAAGATGACATGACCTGATGGCTTTTTTTCTCTGTGTATCCTGTTTGTTGTGTACCAAATGTAAAATAGTAAAAAAAATAAAAATTGCTTTAAATGTCAACAAAAAAAAGTCATTTCGCAACTCTTCTAATCACATTTATTTCACCCAACGTGACACGATTACTCTACCTAATCGTGTCATGTTGTATGCAACTTCTCAATTTGGGAGGCGGGTATGGGTACCGCCGCCCCGGGAACCATTTATTGGATAAGCAACACCTCTGCCGTAGGTCATTCCAAGTGGTTCGCTACATTTGGTGACTTAGCAAGGGTGCCGGGTTCATGGGGTGTGGATTATTCGGGTCTCGGCGGCGGATGAATCTACCCGCCATCTGCAGGGCAGGCGGGATCGGGAGAGAATGGTTGAGGGAGTCTCTTTGACTTCTCCAGCCGTACTATCTCGGAATATCGCCTTGCACCGCAGTGGGAGGGATGGATTCATACGTCTGTCACTCCTGGACACACTGACCCTCCAGATTCCTACCCACCCCCATACCCTTTTCCTTCCCAGAACTTTCTTTCATTCCGTTCCTAATAAGACCCTCCACACAGCATCCCCAAAGATGACATAGGCCCTGTGGGGAATTATTTTCCTCCGGGTCTCCTGTGTGGGAGCTAATGTTAAAAAAAACTAGTGTGCTTTAGACCACACGTCTGAAGTAAAACTTCTTTAACTCCATCTATATGATAGGAAGAGAGAAAGAAAATGTGCGCGCGCATTGATCTCTCTTGCTCCCACAGTGTGATACAGACAATAGGCCTGCACTGTGTCTTAGATAAACGAAACGTAACTGGCTATGAGAGAAAGAAAATGTGTGCTCGCACCTCTCTCTGTTGCCCCTACAGTAATTTACGAAACTCTTGTCTCTTTCTATCTTCACTAACTCATATCTCCCTCTAAACTACCGTTCGCCTCGCTTTTCATAACGCTCTCGTCACGCATTCACCAGCTTACTCCCCAAGTCAAGCGTGCGTAAAGAAGTTCAAAAAAACTTATCACATTTCAAAATCTGTTCAAAAGTTCATCAAGGTAAAATAGCAATTTTTAAAAGTCTCCGTTGAGATAAGTACCCACCTCGTTGGTTTCGACAAGCGTGAAGAAATTATTATAGTTGGTAGGAGGTTACATTATAAAAACGTGCAAGTCGTGATATTGCACTCATTTACACGAAAAAAATCTTAATATTTCAATTTGGTTTATACTCTGGAAAATTCCCAGGTAAACATGAATCTGAGATCTCAAAAGCGACTGTATAACCTACTCTTACCTGTAATTTAGTAGGCTGATATTAATTATAAGACCTTGCAGGATTACATCTCTTTCAACATTATGTTAAATCACTTAAGACGTGCTAATCATCTACCTGAATGCCTCGTGGATTCTATTGAAGCTGGCAGAGATAACATCTTCTGTTTGTCGAGATAAATTAATACGCCTCGTTTTGTTCTTGGCGTTTTTGACTACATCCGTAATTAATTTCACGGCGTTTTCTAATTATTTGTTCTGGGGTGTTTTAATTTGCAAAATGTGCAAATTAAATTGACTTGCTTTGCAATAATTCTGTTTTTGCTATGTACTATATTTTTGTCGTAGCCATGAGATAATGCTAACTTTAAGCGACGTGAGATAATACATGGTGAACGTGAGTGAAGTCGATTGTAAATATGAAGACAGACATTATAAAATGTTGCTTTTCCCATACATGTTCATGAAAGAACATTATATTATAAATATATACCAGGATTAAATAATGGCTTTTCCAATAACATTTGTTCCCAATTATGTCCTCTGCGTTCAAATTGTATCGAAGATTTTTTTACAAAAAAAAAAAAGTAGGTGTTGAACAGTTGGGGACGGGTAAGAGGTTGGGTGGGTTACTCTGCTGAGTGATTAGTGACGTCATGCAAATTTCCTAAGAATTTTTTGTTGTTTGATTTTGAAGAATTTTTATTTTTAAATCATCGAAAAGTCACCGGAGACAAAAATTTCATTCACATTATTGGTTAAATAAACCAAGAATTTCCAGAAAAGCCACAGTTTACTTTATGTGCATTTATAATACACGAATACAATACCTACATATGCAAATTAAACTAAAGAAAAAGGCTCGATTATCCAATAAAAACGTGGTTTCTGCTTATTTACAATTCAATTATTGTACAAGTAAGGTTTTTTATGGTGTTGATGGAAGTAGTAGTTTAGCTTGCAAAGTTTATATTGACTTTCATAAAGAGCACATCATTTATTCATAATTTCTGACCCTTTTGACTTTTGATCTACGGCCACCACAAACCTGATAAAAATTCAGCAAAACGATCAATCTGTTTGATAGATTCCTTTTGATGTGACAGAAATTGGCTTTCGTCATAAATACTTATCACGACGTAAATTTTATATCTAAAAGCGGAGAACCCTAACACCACACCCTTGCAAAGATAGGAGGTAAATAACTGGCGTAACAATACGCGGGTGAATCCAGACAAGAAAGCTACTAATAATAATTGATAAATAATGCTTTTAACAAAACAGGAGAAAATTTTAACCCAAATGCAATAAAGACATTAAAAAAATATACCCAGCTAAGAAAATATCATGTAATTCTACCTGCATAACCCAGCATAATTCCCGTTTATTTGTTCCGGCTAACAACGATCTGAAATCCTATACCGCTCTATTTAGACAAGTTCTTGCACCTTGGGCAGGTAGACGATTGGGTACTGGGTAGAGATGGTCGGTATTCCTGTCCCGGTTACTTTACCTCGGCGACTTAGCTGTCACTGAAACCATCGATATTATTTTTTTGTGGAACTGGTTCATCGAAAATTAAAGATATTTAGAAAATTTGTAAAACGCGCCAAAAAAATTTGAGGAATCATTTTCAAAAGTAACTGGATCAGGAGTCGGTTCCACGTAGTCTTCGGCAACTGGAACCGCAGTGACAGCCCATTTTAGGTATCAAAGACGGAGGAACGAAGTTATCAACCATGTACTGGGTTGGTGGTGTATGAGCCTAACAGTCCGCCGCCCCGGTGAGGTTCGTACCGCGATACAAAGGGATAGGAGCAAAAACAGAAAACTTCAACAAGTTCAATGTGAATAAAACGGCGGCGCATGTAGGGACCTATCCTGTATGCTGCGAGACGGTGCGAACAGGGCTGTCCATTTAATAATAATATTTGGATGATTTGTATAGCGCTGCTTTTTGTGAAAAATTATCTCAAGGGCGTTGTACAAACTTGTAATACATTTCTACAATCCTACTTCCAAATACAAACTAGACAAACCATTATAACAACTTACGGCTAAAAATTGCATCCACTGGTTCTTCGATCACTGATTCGAAACTGTATCTACATTGTTTGATTAATGAACGTGATGCAGCATGAAAATGTACATATATTGTTTCATTTATACTCTGTACAGGCAGAAAATATACAAGACCATACATACCTTGAGATTAACAATGTAGTTGTTTATTTAGAGAAATTTAGGTACAGTTGGCCCTCAGAGGACATAATTGAGAAAACATGTTATTTTTAATCCTGATATATTTTAATAATAAAATATAATAAAATATTATAATGGGCGGTATAATAGTAGAAGGATGTGATCAGAATATATATTTTCTTAATGACATGCGTCCCGCGGTAAGAGACAGATTGATGTGTGAGGATTCGAATAATGTTAATCCAATAAGAATAGTGTAATTAAATAGCAAAACAAGAATGATAGGTATATATTCTCGAATAGGTATATTTAAATTAATGGTAGGTACGAGAGCCCAAAAAGATAGGTTTTCAGTTTGAACTTATATTGTAGATTATAGGTTAGATTTATATTGTATCTTCAGTAATTGAACGTAGTTTTATTTATTTATTTACGAAATTAGAAACTGTCCCCATGAACTCTTTGCGTTTCACTTAGTTCTAATTCCTTTTCCAGTAAGTTGTACCAGCAGTACATATCACGATATGTCATCTCTTGCATGTTGAATTGACATATATGTCTTTAGCATTGTTGTTCTACTTCTATTATTTGTAATTATTGTTACTTATTTACATGTGTGTCTAAAATATTTAATCTTTTCTGTAATACGTTCGTGTATTACTGACTTGTGGAAACTATGAAAAAGAAATTAATAAATACCTACAACAGGATAGTATCTGTACTTACATATATCTAAACAAAAAGGAATGACAAATAATTCGGTTAGGAAAAAAATTTCAACAAGTAAGATTTTATTTAGAAAAAGCCAGGCCGTGATTTAAGTGAACTTAAAAGAAAATATCACTTTGAATATTGTTTGCGAAAATACTGAAAAATCAACAACCTGGAGCTTTTTGTCTGCAAATATAAAAGGGCATTTATTAGTCTCAATGCTAGCAAATATGTAAGGTAGTTTAAAAAACCCAAATAACTAACCAACGAAATATAATGTATTTTTTTCGCAATGATGGGTAGAGGGATGGAAAACCACTAATACCAGACGACGCTAAATTGGCACACACTTCTTGCTTCGTCATTTTTCTTCACACATCGTCTCATGCAATCTCTTCGTCACACGATCCGACTCAAGTAGTTGATATGCTTGGCCTTATTGTGTTTTCTGATCTTAATGGCTAAAAATTGCATCAACCGGTTCATCGATCACCGATACGAAACTATATGAACAATTATTTGACCGTTTTGTTTCCATATTATCTCGCATTGTTTCTCTTACTAACAATGCGTGTGATATATAATAACTTTTCCCCTCTATAGTCATTGCATGCCACTGGCATTAATTATTGAGTGCAATATTTAAAAAAAATATATTTTTTTACCTGATAAAACTTTTGGTGACCCTGCATCCCCCCTGCATCTGAATGCATACAGGGCCAACAGAGGGACCCGACACAATAGGTCATCACTATCTCTTTCTCACACCTAACTTTTTATTCAGTCCTCTTTCACGCACAAACACACTGATCGACACTGCTCGTGCCCCGTTTCACTGTATTTTTATACCACTTCAAGACGGACGCAAGCAATGTTCTCCTCTCTTTCCAACCGAGCTCAACAAGCCGAATGCATTTCGCCGCGTTCCGAGAAGGGCCAGTCAAAATGGGAACAGGGTAAAAAATATGCGGCCCTTAATTCTGTAAATAATGTAAACTCATAAGCAAAAAAGCTCTCTGTATTTGATAGATTTTTGGTTATTATTTGTTATTTTTTTGAAATGCTCCTGTAAACCCACCTGTATTTTTTCATGGAGAAATATTAGTCATTCTTTTATCCATTCCTTTAAAAAAAATCCAGTGCAATTCACTTAGGTAGAAGTGAAACATTAAGCAAAACAATCTCAACCAATAGGAGCCTAGAAAAGTGAGGTCATAATCAAAGCGGCCAATGAGCGCAGACTTAGCGTCATTTCCGTTTCATATCTCAAACATTAGGGAACGTACCCATACTACGTGACACGTTTGGGGGGGGGGTCTTCAAAATGTCACGCTCCATACAAATGAGCGGAAGGTTGCTTAGGTTTTTGGTCACCGGGGGGGGGGGGGGGTTAAAAATTGCAAAAAGTTGGTCACGTAGTATGGGTACGTTCCCGCGATGCGTCATTTCCGTTTCTTCCGAATTATAAATCACAACGGGGCTAAAGAAGTTTCACTTCCGTAAGTTGAAAAAAATCTTGCGTCCTCGATTGATACAAAATCGAAAATTGGTGAACGCTAAGAAATAAACGATTCCGCTCGCACAATTCCATTGATCGCCAACTGAAATTCAGTTCAATTACTGTACAAGACTAACTAACTAACTTACTAACCATCACGCCGTTTCCCCGCAGGGGTAGGCAGAGAGGACGGACCGCCAAACAACTCGGTCTTGGCACACACTCTTTGCCTCACTCACATTCATACATCGTCTCATACATTCTCTTCTATTATTCTGACTTTTGACATGACCCGACTCAAGTATCTGATTCACTTGATCGTGCCATGTCTTCCTCGGGCGTCCCCGACTTCTTCTACCATTCACATTCGCGTCGTATATTCTTCTTACACTGTACAAGACGAATTACTGTATTGTATATTTGTAAATAAAATTTTTATTTAGACTCCGTTGTCATTACCGTAGACCCGTAAAAATCTACGTGAACCAACGCTACCAGAAAAGTAGATAAGTCCAAGAAAAATAGTTGAGTAATAATAAAAATAGTTCAACCACATAGTTTTAACTTGGCGTTCGCTTCTCCATAGTGGTAGGCAGAGAGGATGAAAACATCTTACATTTGGGTAGTCAGTAACCCTGGCAAACTTTTTTCTCATCTTTTTAACAAGGTGCCTTCGTGTGCTACTCTTGGATTTTGCTTCCAGAATCCGCTGAAGAATCTGTAAATGAGTTGTCAACCTCATCGCTTCCGTGGAGACAGCCAAATTATGGGACTTGTCAAAATGTTTTGAAATTAACTAGTACTGATGCCGAGATGCTGGATGCTGCTGGTGCAGCTAATTTTAGTAATCCCACTACTGGTTCAAAGTGGAATTGTGTCATTTGCATTCCACTCGTGTGAGATTTAAGCTCTAAACATGATTTTGTAGGTACTAGGTAAAGCGCTGCTGAATAGATTACCTGAGTTATTAGGTTACAAGCAGAGTCAGGATGTGAACATGTGGTTTAAACATCTGGGTATATCTATGTATATAAAAATCAAAATATGCTTGCTTGGGGATCTGTATTTATTTATTTATTTATTTATTTGATGCAATATTATTTACATTTTTTACATAATTCAATGATGTTGGCCTCACTGGGTGATTTACCCGTGCTGAGGCCTCCATTTCATATACAAAATTATACACAATACATATAAATATATATATACATAATATTGGTGAAAAAAAGGAAAAAAGTAAATAAAAAACATACGATTAAGATAAATTAAACTTAAAAATTAGAGATTTAGAATTAACGTAAAATTAAGAATAAATAATATTATATAAGGTTAAAAACGATATTTTTAATACGTGTTGTGTGTTTGTGGGTGATTGTGTTTTATATTGGTTTTGTGTGTTACTTATATGTTTTGTTATTTTATGCTATGATATTTTGGTAGTATTGTCTATTTTGGTCTTTAATCCATTTTGTAATTTTGTGTCGGAATTTATTTTTGTTTTCCTCAATTTTATTTTCAAGTGTTAGACTGTTGAATGCTTTTATAGCGTGATATTGGTAATGTCTTTGTCCAAAGCTTGTATTTACCGTCGGAGTTTTTAAGTTTTCTTTGTATGCTTGTCTAACTGGTCTGTTTGTGATATTTTGTGTTTGTGAAGGTTGTTTTTTTGGTCAAAAATGTAATTTAGTAGCGATTTAACATATAATTGTCGTATGTCTAGTACGTCACAATGGTTGAATATTTGGTCTGTGTCAGTAAGTCTATGTTTTTTAAGTATTACCTTTAAGATCGTTTTCTGCGCAATTTCCAGGTGTTCGATAGCTGAGTTTGTTGCTCCTCCCCAAGCAATTATTCCATATTCTATTATAGACTGACATAGAGCAAAATATATTGTTTTCATTTGTTGTATTTTGTATATGTTTCTTATGTTTAGGAAAATGTGTATAATTTATATGAGTATGTGAGTATATGAGTATACGGGATGTCTGTGTATTGCTATAAGCATAGGAAATGTTTGAAACTTTCAAAATACCTTCTTTAAAACCGGGGACGGTTTCTGGATTATTACAACCACATGACAATATATCTGAAAGTTTTTTTAATCATTACAAAAACTCTTGCGTAACTGTCAAAAATGACACCATTTGAGAATGACATTTTGCAAAGCAATGAATGTTAAATCAAACATCCATTTTCGAAACTCTTTAAGTTAATGAATGTATTTGAAGTAGGTACTCGCCTCATATTTTGAATGGAATCAAGAATTATAGATATTTTCAGTAGGTACCTATGTTAGGTACGAAATTTGATTGATTTTTCTTATAATATATAAAAATAAATATTTGTAATATGTATATGAAAAATGAAAATTTGAATTAAAAAAATTATAATAGGTGGCATCTGAGCTCTTTGAAAACTGAATGTACTAGATGCATGGAACGTGAAAGGGCGGTTGGCGGAACGGGGAAGCAGTAGAGGGGCGAGGGAAGGCGAAGAAGGTGGAAGGGAAACGCGGAAGGGGTAGGGGACGCTGGAGGGGAACGGGAAAACACGGGAAAGGACATGCAGGGAGAAACAATTTTTTTTTTTTTAATATGGCATTGCAACGCATGCTAGTTAGATAATATTTATTTTATTTTATTGTTTCTTTGAAAGGTATTACTGCCTACAATTGAAATTTGAACCTCACCACAACAACCCTATTTTGAAGTTAATACTTTTATAATTTATAAGAATAACACAATATAAGAACTGAAAAAAAAATATTGTTCCTTGCGTATAATGGGTACCTACGAAGCTGAAGGAAGTAAATTATTTCTTGAATATTCGCAAATTCATTTTATGGTGTCATTTTAATTAAATTTTATCCATTGGTTTCAAACCATGTGTGTAATTTTGATTAAATAAGTGGTTTATCCAAAGTTATTTGTTTTCATTTAAGAAGTTAATTATGTTTATTGTAACAGCGTTATATTCTATACATAGAGAGATAATGTGGCAAAATAAAGTTATTTTTCTTCGTCTTAAAAATATTAGTATTTCTTTGGATTTTTTCAATTCTTATTGGAGGTTCCATACATTTTTACAATGTGGTAATGGTTTCGCCTTCCGCAATGTAATGAAAATAATTGTAATTTAAAATAGTTAAAAAGGAATAACCAGACAAAACCGGAAATATGTCATTTTTAAATGAAATTTTAGACGTATTGACCTTCGACCGAGTGTCAATGGTATTGACTCTTTTCCAAAAAAAATTGTAAATTGATTTCGAAAGACTGTTCTTTTATCTACTAAAGCTATGTTTTATATTTTGAGAAAATATGTACATTTTTAGTAGAATACGGTTTTACCGTAGGTCGTTGGCAGATTTGTTAAATTTTCAAACTAAATTCTGTGTTATACAACACACATTTCAAATCATATAATCATGCAGTAAAATAAATCAATAAATTATCTGGGAAAGCTACGTTCCAGCATTTTAATTTTATTTAATTAAAATCATTAAAAAAAGTTTGTGTTGTGTTGTTTGTGTCACGTGTTTTGTGACGAAAATACTTAAGTTTGTCTATTTATTTACGGTCTTACTAACTAATATATTTAGGTTTTTTTAACATTCTTATTTTGCTTAGACATTGTTGAAAAATGATAAATAGATATTTATGATCAAAATTTTTTTATTTTAATAGTTTTATCATCGAGTCTTTCAGCATTTTTGAATGAAGGTATAAATTAAAGCAAATTTGGAATGAAATTAAATCGATATTGAGTTATAATTTTAAAGAGCTGGTACGAAGAATAATTAATTTTTCTCATTGGAACCGGCCTGTACGATTGTAAGAACATTTTCGACGAAACATGAATTCTCGGCCGCTGGCTGGTTAATAGCCCTTAAAAGCTTTGCAACGCTAAGGAAATATTCATTCACTTGCATGTTATAATGCATTCAAAGTAAATACTCGTACAATACGATACCTCTTTTTGTTGAATACTTCGTTTGTGAGAAAGAGAGGTTACGTGTTACAACCGAGGTACCAGTTTGTCAAAAGTTATTTCTGGTCATCGGAAGTATTTTGAACTCTTGAGGTCAAAATTAATGATTCATGACGAAATTAAAAAAGAACACATATTTTGGCACTGCTTTGTCACCATTAAGAATGACCTAAGCTAAATAGACATTATTCCCACTAATGGATCTCGTGGCTCAAAGATATAGAAAAAAGCAGCATGGTTTGACGATTTTTTAACTATTTAAGTTTGTAATTTATTTTAAATAATCAACTCTAAAAAAATTAACCACTTATGTTGTGTAAAACTACAAGTATTAATTAATTTATTTACCGACCGGTTTCGCTTTGTTTATGCATCGTTGGGTACAAATCAATACTAAAGAAGAAATACATAGTGTGTGCTTATATATTTATAAATACAGAGAGAAACAACAAGATAAAAATATAACAAAGACCAAAGGGTTAAAATTCATAATAATTCTAGCAGACCCGACCGCGTATTTACAATCCCTACCGCGTTTCAGTCGCGCTACCGACAATTTACATTTTCAATATCAATATTTAAATATTTAGAAATAAAATAATTAATTTCTAGTGTACACATCGGAAAGATTATTTTATATAGATTTTAGAACAATTTTTGTTTTTGCAAAGTGATAAAAAATTATCAATGTAGAGGTGTATTTACAAAATACGGGAATAATATCAAAATTTAAATATTTAGAAATAAAATTATTAATTTCTAATATACACATCAGAAAGATTATTTTATCTTAATTTTAGAACATTTATTTGTTTTTGCAATGTGATAAAAAATTTCCAATATATAGGTATATTTAAAATGTAAATAATTGTCGCTTCCGTAACTGAATCGGTATAGGTTTTGTAAATACGCGACCCGGCCACACGTTGCTGTGGCAAACGAAACACAAAGCCACGCCGTTACCCAACCTTTATAACCAACGCCATCTGTTAAATAAAATCCACACCGCTCGCATGCTAGCCCGCTGCCCGCTTGCCAGCCCGCTCCCTTTATTTATATATTTCAACCAATTTACACAAAACATTGATAAATTATATACCTAAAAACCTTCCTCATGAATCACTCTATCTATTGGTGAAAACCGCATGAAAATCCGTTGCGTAGTTTAAAAGATCTAAGCGCACAGACAGCGGGAGCGACTTCATTTTATAATTTCGATATTGAAAGAGACAAAGCATTGACTGGGAAATTTTTAATGGTTCATTGGAAACAGACCTAATATTTTTCCGTGTTTATGTGGAAATTAGGTCTGTTTCCAATAAACCATTAAAAATATCCAATTATTTTCCGAATATTTGGTTTATTATATTCCAATATTAGGTTATTTTTGGTGAACTTTTGATTGGCATAGCAATTTTCGTTATTTGTTTTTGGGGTGTTATGCCGTGTTGCGCTACCTCCTTCTTTAGCCAACGTTTCGGACATCGTTGCAGTGTCCATCATCAGGGCAGATCCGGCGATTTCTACCGGATCTGCCCTGATGATGGATCGATGTCCGAAACGTTGGCTAAAGAAGGAGGTAGCGCAACACGGCATAACACCCCAAAAACAAATAACGAAAATGCTTTTGGCCGTTAAAATCTTAAAACTTATCCAGCATAGCAATTTATTTATAATACTGTACTAATTCAACTATACAAAAATGGCAAGGGGGTCATCTAATATATTTCATCTCACTGGTCCAACACCTACAACAATCAGACGGATCCTCGTGAACACAATGCGCCCTCTAATGATCAGTTTTGATTCAAGCTCGTTCTCGTTCTTGTGTCGTTTAACATTTAATTCAGTGGAGCGGACATCCTGCGCTGCTCTGGTGCGAGTTGCGCTCCATTGTGATTCGAGCCCTAATGCTTTCGAATGTACAGTGTTTATAATGAATCGGTTCAAATAGCAGACTCTCTAAACTTTAGATTCCGCGAACTCTATTTTAGAGTAATACTATTAAGAAACATGAATACAGTATGCACCCAAAATTTAGATGACAGTTGAGTAGACAATTAAATTAGAACGTATACATCGGCCGTCTTTTGATAAAACCCTTGTAGCAAAAATCAAAATTTTACAGGAAATGATTAAAATGAATAACTTGTGACTCCTCAACTTAATTTCAAATCCAGAATGTTTATTAGATAGACAATAATTATTCTCTTAAATTTTGTATAAATAATGTATATATCAGTGGCGGTCCGTGAGTTTTTAGTTAGCTGAGGGCTAAAATTGAAAAATACGTCGTTATTGATGTTGTTGTAGCTGAAAATGAATTTTATTTTTTTTTCTAAATTTCAATACTTTGTATGAAGATCTTCAGGATTCTAACAGTATGTGGATGCGGCGCATCAACACACTGAAAACAACCGTTATTTGATTGCGCAGCGACGAAGGACTTATTTTATTTTCTTTCTGTGGCTGTTTTTTTTCTGTTTATTATGTTAATTCTATTAATATTGTTCTGGCATTTTGCTTATCAACAAATTATGGCAGACTTTAAGTGTAATTTTGTTAAGTGTGCTGTGGGTACCTATGTTATCAATGTTTGCATATGGAAATGCATTGCATCTACTGATAAAGTTATCTATCATGATTAGAGCACTTAATTTTCATTTATTACTCTCAAATACGGAAAGTGTGACATTGAGGTAGGGCAAGGGTATGGAAGGTGATTTTCAGGTTAAGTACCTATTATCTGAAAATCGATAACTACTTACTACTTTCAAAATTTATTTTATACCTATGCTTAGTGTGTAAAAATAATACCCATCTCTAAGCATGACGTTTTTTTCACAATGATTTTTTTACGTGCCAAAACTCACATGAAGTTTTTCGTCGTTGCGCGCTGGCAATATTTCTCAGTAGATAGCAGAGTGACGTCGTGTCCAAATAATTATTTTTTAGGAAATAAATACCTATTATTATAGAAGAAGAAGATAACACTAAAAATAATCTAAAGGAAAATATGAAAGAGAACAAGACACAGAAAAATAGAAAAAGGTAACGGTCGTAACTGGGATACGAACCCATCTAACCGGGACGGGTGCCTTTACCAAATCGAATTAAAAATATTATCTTCGTCAATTTTACCGTATTGATTAATGGGAATAACCTTCAAAAGTTATAAAAAGAGTTCGTTCCAATAAAAATTAAATACCTATTGTTTAAATTTATCGGCGACCGAGTTTCCTCTTAAAGGTAAGTATGTAATTCTTATATGTGATATAAGAATCTCGTATCTTTATATATATGATTCATCTAATATATATGTGATTTACCTCAATATACAATAAAATTTATTATTAAATTTCATTATTAAAATACATAAATACATGTATTTTAATAATAAAATTTCTAATTCAATAAAAAAGAATGTACCTAATGAAATTATTCCTGTATTTTATTCAAACAATAGTCTTAAAAATTACATAGTAAATAATAAAGATAGAGATTCAAAAATGAAAAAATCTGGAATTTATAAATTAAAATGTAATGATTGTGATTTCTTTTATATAGGTAAAACTTCGAGAAACTTTGAAATAAGGATTAAAGAGCATATGAAAGCTTTAAATAATAATAGTTTCTCGGAGTTTGCCAACCATTTAATAGAAACTAGTCATACCTTTAATTTTAACAGTGGAATAGAATTAATACATTGTAATGTCAATGGCTTTCAGTTGGATAAAATAGAAATTTTAGTATTTAATTAAATGAACACAATATTAGCGAAACTCAATCGAAATCTGGAGACGGAAAAATCAGAAAAGATATTGGCTCCGCTGGGACTCGAACCCAGGACCTTTTGCTTACATGGCAACAGCTCTACCGATTGAGCTGCGTAAGCAAAAGGTCCTGGGTTCGAGTCCCAGCGGAGCCAATATCTTTTCTGATTTTTCCGTCTCCAGATTTCGATTGAGTTTCGCTAATATTGTGTTCATTTAATTAAATATTATAATTTGAGATTTTACTCATAAAGTTTAAAAAATTAAAAATAAATAGAAATTTTAGATATCAGAAAGAGTGTTAATGCAAATTTAAATATTATTAATAATCAAAAAATTGTTTTTAAATGACCCATTATTAAATCTATTCCCCTTTTAAATTTTTAATTGTTCTATATTTCCCCTCGTCCCTTACACATTATTTTCTTTCAAATTTTATTATTGTTTATGTCTATTATATTTCTCTATTACCTATGTATGTCTATTTTTTAAATTAGTTCTGTCAAAACCCTGAAGAAGTCAGCTTTGCTGACGAAACATGTCGGTTTTTGTAAATAATTAAGTGGTTAATACAAAGTTATGTATTAATATGATAATAATATTATTGAAAATGGCTCTAAAAACCGAATTCTTCAGTAACAACGATAAAGCAATTATGAGAGTATGTTGTAGTTGAGATTAAAAAAACATCTAGTTGAGCTTTACTTAGAATAAAAAAATTAACAATCATACAAAAAAACTTCTTTTTTTTCGGTTTCACGCGCGACATGACCTTTTTATTATTAAAATTGTCTTCAAGTCAAAGACGCCTTAAAATAACGCCGATTTCGTTGAATTTTACCTATAAAGAAAATTCTAAATTTGCATTGGGTAACGAGGACTTCACCTGTTGTCTGGAATCTAACAACTTACTACTACTACCAACAAACTACCTCCCCATTCTAACAGGCAAGTACTGTTTTAATATTCTCCGTCAGGTGACGACAAAGCAATTGAACGCCGGCACTATTTTGCTCTTTGGCGTTGGTACAAAATACACGAGATTGGTGCTTATGGGAAAGAAGGATTCAAACCATCTATTTTTACACCATTTTAGTTTTATGTAGATAAGCGTGATGCCAAAAATAAACCTTAAATTAAGCGTTCCGAATAAGACCATGCGACGGCAGCTCCATTTTTTCATTTAACCTTTTTGCTATTGGATTGTTGAAAATAGATTTTTTTTTCTTTTTCACGACCTTGTACAAAACCGAGAAGTCATTTTTTGCCAATTTATTATAAAATTCTGTTTTAAATAGTGGAATCATGGAATGTTAAGCGTGGTTTAAAATTACTCTTTGTCGCAGTGCATCAAAGCAACAATTTATATATTTTTTTACATTTGCTCCGAACGGGAGACCCTTCTTCTTCTTCTCATGCCCTGCCCATTCAACGGACGTTGGCTATCATGTTGGCTATGCGGACTTTGTTTTCTGCGGCCCGGAACAGCTCTACAGTTAACTGGTCAAACCACTGACTCAGGTTTTCAGCCATGATGTTCTCCTTCTTCCAGGGCTCCGTCTTCCGCACAATATTTCCCTGTATTATGTATGAGATGCAAGATCTCGTACTTCTCTGGATGTCTCACCACGTGTGCTAGATATTTAAGTTTTCGGATTTTTATTGTTTTATTAACTTTTTTTTCTTTATTCATCCGAACCATAACATCTTCATTCGTAACTCTGTAGACCCACATTTCGAATGCCGGGAGAACATCAGAGGCTCTGAGGAAAATAATTCCCCTCGGGGCCTTTTTTTTTTAACATTAACTCCACACAGGAGGCCCTGAGGAAAATAACTTCCCTCAGGGGCTATGTCAACTGGGATGCTGTGTGGAGGGTCTTTTTGAGGAGAGGAAGGAATGAACATTGGTCTTGAAGAGACCCATGTTGTAGGAAGGAGGAAACACAGAGGCCGGCAAATCATTCCACAGCCGAGCTGTTGAACACAAGAACGAGTCGAAGAAACGACCCGTTCTCATGTGACAAATGTCAACTGTGTACAAATGTTGGTCACGCGTTTGGCGTGTTTCCCGACTATGCACCGGTGCCGAAGGGATCAATGATGCTAGTTCCTCGGAGCATCTTCCATTGTAATACCGGTAGAACAAGGATAGCATTCCCACAGAGAATCTATCAAACGGACCGCCCGTTTCTGCACAGAGTCGAGGGTATTTTTCAGGTATTTTGGAGCTCCAGACCAGAGGTGGCTGCCAAATGTCATCTTTGGGGATGCTAAGTGGAGGGTCTTTTTAAGAAAGGAATTAGAGGAAGTTCTGGAAAGGAAAAAGGTATCCAGGGTTCAGTATGTCCAGAAGTGACCGACGCGTCGGTCGCGACGTATAAATCCATCCCTCCAATCGTATAGTGCAAAGCGATGTTCCGAGAGAGTCCTGCTGGAGAGATCAAAAGGTTTCCCTCAACCAGTCTCTCCCGATCCGGCCCGCCACGCAGTTGGAGGGCAGATATATCCGCCATCAAGATCCGGATAAACCTTACCTCATGAATCCGGGCACCCTTGCCAAGTCACCCAACGTAGCGAACCACTTGGGGTGATCTATGGCATGTTTATGATCTATGTCCAAAATATTGTTCCCGGGGCAGAGGTACCCACATCCGCCTCCCAAATATAGAAAGTGTAATTATTATTTTTAATTGTTAAACTAACGTTTAAGACAAGATTTTTATGCATAGCACAAAGGGTAACAATTATTATAAGCAATAATTATCAGCCTGAAACATTGAAAAATCTTCCCACAAAAAATACATGACGCCAACGGGACTTGAACCCGTGCCCTTCTGATTGCCGGTCAGCTGCTCTCCCAATTGAGCTATGGCGGCTTATCTTATACCCGCCAAATGATTCAATATATACTAGTGTTTCATTCAACAATTACTGCTTATTATATTTTTTCCACCTGAAAACAAAATAGAAAGTTTAAATATTTCTTTTTAATACGGCTTCTCTGAGACACCAGGTGTGATAGTTGCATTATTTGAGAGCTCATTTGCTAACTCTTTTATATTTTTGCTCAGTTTCTGAGAATGTTAGAGGCTACGATGGACCTTTCAGCGGTAAGTCTACATCCAGTGTTTAGCGCATACCCAGCGTGTTTAACACCGTTGCTTTCTCACTATTAGACAAAGCGGAACAAAACAAATAATTATAATGGACTGTAAATAGTAAAGGGAAAAACAGATATACATAAATACAAAGTTCCCTCGTCTGGCGCTTAATTATCACCAGACTTCTTCTATCTCCCGGGAGGGGGGGGGGGGGGCAGATTGGAGTTTCACAGTTGTTCTTCTTATTCTCCTGCTTGCACTTCCTTCTATGAATCAGCTGTGTATAAAGTATGTATATAGGCTGGTACATAAGTATTTTAAACAGTAGGGGGCCGAAATCGCAAGCCCCGGGTCAGATTTCATAAGTAAATGCGCCCAAATTAATAAACTCAAGAGAGAAAGGTAAGTAAAGAGAGAAAAGGCGGATATATATATATTTTTTTATTTTAATATAAAGAAATGAATTACATTTATATTATACAAAATATTATATTTACGGTCATCATTGGTCATGTATACCTTTTTATCAGAAAAGATGAGCTCTTGTGCCTGATAAGGGAGCCACGGTTTTTACTTAGATTGTATGTTATAATATGTTTTATATAAAATATTCAATTTTTGTGCAAGTTTTGGTTTTACATGTTCTCAGGAGTCCCTGAAGAAAGTAATTTCCCTCAGGGCCTGTGTCATCTTTGGGGATGCTGTGTGGAGGGTTTTTTATAAGGAAAGGAAGGAGAGGAGACTTCTGGAGAGGAAAAGGGTTTAAGGGGTGGGTAGGAATATGGGGTTCAGTGTTTCCTGGTCATCCGCCTCCAAGACCTAGACAAACCTCACCCCATGGGCACCCCTGCTAAATCACCAAACGTTGCAAATCACTTGGGATGACGTATGACAGAGGTGTTGGTTATCCAATAAAGGTACCCGGGCGGCGGTACCCATACCCGCCTCCCAAATAGAAATGAATTTTATTTAAATAAATTAAACAATTTAACTTTTTATTAACCACTTTTATATTAGAGTAAGTCCGACCGGTTTCAGAACGACCGTTCCTTCTTCAGGGCAAATGTATACCGTAAATGTAAATGTATCCCTGAAGAAGGAACGGTCGTTCTGAAACCGGTCGGATTTACTTTAATATAAAAGTGGTTCAAACAAAGTTAAATTGTTTCATGTATCTATAATGAATAACCACAAAGTTATAGCTACATTAAAATTTTTAATTTTATTTATTTATTCTGATTGGTTGGTGATACAACACAATTCAGAGGGGAGGTTATTATAATTTTTTTATGGCTTGTCAAATATAATGGTTAAGCATTAGAATTGTTTTAAAGTTAGGTTAATAAATTGCTTTACATTTCTCATCAGTTACTAAAATTATTGATTTTTCTTTCTTAAATGTTTTTCTTCACACGATTTTTTTCATTATATCGAGAGCTAATATTCCGCCTACGGCGCTTCGTCTTTAGTGACCTAATTTACTTAATTAGAACTGTGTGTGTCCGTAGCTGAGCTATGTCCTTTTTTTAATTCATCACTGTTATTTAATTAAATTAACGAATAGTGGTCTATCACAAAGTTACAAACTTTTTTATGATATGTTTTTTGTACTTTCTCCTTTATTCGTAATTTTATTTTCCCGATTATCTACAATCCCTACAACACGTGTACCTACGATAAGGAAGTAATTTTATTTATTTTTTTATTTTTTTTTATTTACAAAAAGATATCTACATAAATTACAATAAATTTTATACAATAATTAATTACGTAATATATGTATTTGATTTACCCCCATAAATAAGCAGGGCTTGTGTGTATGGGAGGTGTCATTATATTGGTTTAATTTTTAAATTTTTTTTTATTCAGTTTAGATTTTCGGTATAATTTTTAAGCTGAGTTTTAAATTTTTTTATGTTACTGTTGACGTTTCTGTTTTTTTCAGGTAGTGAATTAAAAAATTTTACTCCGAGATATTTGTGATTAAACTGTCTTATTGTTTTTTTACATTTTGGAGTAGGAAGTATTGACTTAGAACATATATTAGAATATTTGTTTAATATACAGGACGTGTGATTGAAAAATTTTTTTTTTCGTTATGTCTTTTTGGGGTTTTATGTCGTGTCACGCTACCTCCTTCTTTAGCCAACGTTTTGGACAGCGTCACAGTGTCCATCGTCAGGGCAGATGTGTTGGACACTGAAATGCTGTCCGAAATGTTGGCTAAAGAAGGAGGTAGCGTAACACGGCATAACACCCCTAAAAAAAATAACGAAAATACTTTTGGCCGTGAAAAAATAAAATCGTAACCGAAAAATATTTTGTTTGTTTTTAATAGAAAAAAATGACATGTAGATTTCTTACTCCGAATATGCTCAGGAATCACTGGTTAAAATCCTTCGGGTACGTGCTGTTACACCTTCTATATTGACCGCCATGCATCTCCCCAAGTGGTTCGCTACGTTTGGCGACTTAGCAGGGGTGCCCGGATTCATGGGGTGAGGTCTGTCAGGGTTTTGGCGGCGGATGGGTCTGCCCACCAGCTTCATGGCAAGCCGGATTGAGTGAGAATGGTTGAGGAAGTCCCTCTGACTATCCAGCTATACTCTCTCGGAACATCGCTTTGCACCGCAGTGGGAGAGATAGATTCATACGTCCGTCACTCCTGGATACTGATCCCCAGATTCTTACTCACTCCTCATGCTCTTTTCCTTCCCACTACTTTCTCTCCTTCCTTTCCTTAAAAATACCCTCCACACAGCATCCCAAAGATGACTGAGGGGAGTTATTTTCCGCAAAGCCTCCTGTGTGGCACTAATGTAAAAAAAAATAAAAAAAAATCAAGTTACCTCGTGGGTGGACATCAAAATAGGAGCACATAAAAATAGTTCAATATTGAAATATGACTGCTAAATTAGCATTTTTAATCTAATTTGAATCTTCGGGCACGCCTTGCATTTGTTTTATAGTGTAATACTTGGGCAATTATGTACATTACGTACGTGTATTTTACAATTTCCTTACTAATAAATGCTTTGTAAGTATTAAGCTCAAAGTTTCCAACCTAAAAGCTTTCGAAAGTCATTTGACGCTAAAACCGTATTATTCCCAGAGTAAAAGTCAGACTTCAAACAATTCGTTGTTAATTTTTTTGAATGAAATCGAAACCCATCTAATTTACGTTTTCTTGGAAACCAAGCCGCACACCTATAGGTGCCACTTAGCCTCTGTGTCCCTCACCCGGCAGCTTACAGCCTAAGGAGCATGGTACTGTATTGTTATTATTATTTGTTAGGTGGCTATAGCTATTACCTTATATAGGCAGCATCCACTTTGTGCCAAGTTCTCCATTCTCTCAGCCGTTTCACCTTTCCATTGTTATTCTCAAGACGGCGTAATTGCTTCCTAGGGCCAGCCCTGGGCCGGGATTATTCCTGAGAGGGGGGCGGGGCGAGGCCTTAATTCGCCCCAAATTAAATTGCGGATTTAATTACGGGGGGGGTTGGCTACGATTTCACACTCCCTCGCGCGCGACACACTTATAATTATGGTTCTTAATATACTCTTTGGACTCCTCGCTCCACGCCATAGGATCTTTTCATACCTTATGTCTTTCACTTTCTTCTCACTTTTAAGCCATCTCTTTGAGACACTGTGGTAGAGCGGAAAGTTGCTTAGCTCTAGACCATAAAATCGCATTCGAACTCAGGTTGGACAAAAAAATCATATTTTCGCTTTGAGTTAAATTACGAATGTATAAGACATATCTCTACGTATTGTAAATTAAAGTACTCCACCGCGTCTGTCTGTTCGCGATAAACTTAAAACCTACTGAACGGATTTTCATGCGGTTTTCACCAATAGTCAGAGTGATTCATGAGGAAGGTTTAGGTATACAATTTGTCAAGGTTTTGTGTAAATTGGTTGAAATATAAAGAAGAATGCGGGCTGGCCAGCGGGCTGTGTGTACAGGGTGTTAAGGGACGTACTTGACTTACTTTATTTAACCAGTGATTCCTGACATTATTTGGAGTAAAAAATGTAAATGAAATTTTGGTCTCCAGTGACATTTTTGATGTTTTTTTTTTTTTTTTTTTTCTACAAAAACATAAAAAATGGTACTTGTTGAACAGTTGGAGGTGGGGTTAGGGGTTTGTCGGACACCCGGCTGAGTGACCAGTGACGAGATGAGGAAGAATTTTTTTTTGTTTGATTTTGAAGAAAAAAAATTTGAAAAAAAAAAAAATTTCGTCAAAAAAAGTCACCGGAGACCAAAATTTCATTTACATTTTTTAATCCAAATAATGTCAGGAATCACTGGTTAAAGTAAGTCAAGTACGTCCCTTAACACCCTGTATTTTAATTGCTTGCAAATCTGCAGGTTAATGCCGAGGTTGATGAAATTTTGCACATGTGACTTAAAAACAAGATCAAGGTCACCGGCTACATATGATTTCGAAAACTCTGTGTAAAGTCCGGGCATCGCCGGGAATTTCAGTTAGTTATTAATAAATCTACGTTTAAGCTTATTATTAAGTTTTGTAATAATAATAATTTTTCATTTCTTACTGGAGCTGGCACTTACTGAGATAATTCATGACTTACTGAGCGACTTTATCTTGTAATACCGTAACTGGTCTTCTTAACTGGAAACCTGGCGGCGGCGGCGGGGGGGGGGGAGGGGTACAAAATAAAATTTAGTTTAGTAAAATACCTATAAATCAAATTTCTCGGTGAGTTCAGAGGGCTAAGTGTGATTAACACTGTAACCTGACGAGACCCCATTATCAAAAGTATTTTATTTTTATTTTCATAATTTTTATATTTTTATTAATTACTTTTTATTTATTTTTTTATTTAGACCACTTTTTTGGTAGACCACGCTTGCTTGGGCTGTTGACTCATTTAGATTCGAAATTATCCATACTCCAAAACGAGACTTTTGAATCCTCACTGTTGTGTTTCATTTTATAACCCACGTTTTCTCAAGTTAAATGTATGTCATATAAAATGTATCAAAACCGCCGGCGTAAATCGACGCGTTTTATGGGCGGCATAAAACGCTCAGGAAATTACCTTCGGGTTCTCGGATAGCACCAGGAATGAATTTCGTCAAAATAATGACAAAGGTGCTTTCGCCGTAGTTATTCTAAACACGTGGGAAGATTACCTTTCTTATGAAAATGATTTCGGAACTCAGGTGTACGAGATTTAGTACATAAAATATGGCTTTCAGAAGTAATTATTTATTTTGCTGGAATCTACTGGCAAAAATATGTTGCTTGGTTTAGTACTAGCCAAACTTTAAGACCGGTCTGAACATGGTACGATCCATTCTCGCGTAGTTACTGACTTCACAATGAACTTAAGCGAAAGAGAAAGATGCGTAAATATATACGTACAACGGAGAAAGGTGAGGGCGGGGGTTGAGGCCTATTGCGACGATTTCTGATCAACGTCAGGCTGGTCTTAAAGTTTCGCGTGTACTATAACTATATCTAATATTCACGATGTCCTGATACTTGTGTGCAAAAGGAAACCGGTGAATCAACATCGTATTTAGAGTTGATTTTATGATTTGATTTGAGCCTTCGTTTTCGAGTAAATCGAGTTCCAAGAAAAATCGGCCGATGGGGGGTTAATATCGGCTATTTAAGATGAAGCCATACTAAATAATGCAAAATCATACAAAATCACATGTTTTTGTTTTCAAATTTTGATAGCTTAGACGAATTATAGATGGTTCAATTAAATACTGTGTGTAGAACATACCTTGGCCCTTAAAAATAACGGTCAGTCTTTTAATAAGCCTAAAAAAATAATGTATAAGGTCTATAAAAAACACTTTCAAGTCCAAACTCTCCTATTAATAAACCCCTTTTCGGATTTGGTTTTATTGTATAATGTGGCAAATTTCGTTTCTTTTATAATAATCGCAAAAAAAATTGATATTTACTCCCGAACTTCACAAAATAAAATAAAATATGCATTTTCTCGTTGTTATTTTTGACATCAATCAATACGGCCCGCACTATATGAATTTGGATTCTTGAAGTGACCCTTATGGCATGGGCACAATAACCATGCACTGGGCAACACCTATTTCGTATCAGTCACGCCCCAACCGGCGCGGGAGATAGTCGTGTGACTCGATTGTTTGTGTTTGATTGATAGTCGTGTGTTTCGTGAAATCAATTTTAAATTTCAGTTTTCTTACAATGAGCAATGCGTAAAACAGGAATTAATATTTTTTACAAGCCTTTACGAAATCAACCTGTAAAAAAAATCTCAATTACATTTTCTAACCTTTCCAAAAGCTTTTTTTTTTATTTTTAAACTCCTCCCATAATGGGCGCGAATTCCGATTTCGATTTTTTCCTGAACTATTGGATCGCCTTAATGTCTTTTAAAGCATAGACCTGGCTCTTAAGGTTTTTTTAACCCTTTAGTTGCCCTCTAATTGTTATGGAAATACTCAGATCGAAAAAGTTTCTTTAGTTAAGGTTAGGTTAGTTAGTTGGGCTCAAATCGAAAAAGTTTTTTTAGTTTAGGCTAGGTTAGGTTAAGTTAGGTTAAAAAATCGAAGTTCTCAGATCGAAAATGTTTCTTTAAGTTATGTTAGGTTAGATTCACCAGTTTCAGCTTGTACCTACTAAGAGTTTCCGAACACCGTATATAATAAAAATATTATGTTAGTATGAGTTTTTTACTGTACCTTCTTTTTCTGGTGTCCTCTCCCATCGGATAATGACTACACGGAGCAATTGTAGCTGTAATGCATTAAAAGAGCTTCTAAGTGATGCCGTCAGATGCCAGCAGTGGAGGTAATCCACCTCTTACCCGCCCTGGTATAAGTAACTGATGGTTACTCCTTCAAGGCTCTCGCAAGATTCTAATTTTTTGATTAAACGAAGCTACATTTATTTATTTTGAACGAATCTAGACCTCCAGTGTCCATGCATACGTTGTTAGTAAGCAGTATGCAAGTGCTTAACAGGAAAAACAAAATGCAAAAAAATAGGTTAGTAAGACAAAGATAAATTAAACAGGGCAAAAGAAAAACTGATTCATGAGACTCCATGACGCGGCATTGCATCTGTAAAAAACCTACAAGCACCTGCATAAAATAGAGAACATAAGAAATACAATAAATCTCAAATCAATTGGCAAGTATGTACCAACAAAAAAATGTGAATGGCTTTTGGTCTGACCATAAACTACACTTAGCTTCCGTGTCCCTTTGCCAACCACTCAGTGAAGCCTCAAAGAATGTTCTGAATATTTGTGGTAAAATGATGATGCCAGATGCCAGTAGAGAAAGTGCGGGTACCGCCGAGACTGATTACCGACCAGATTCAATTAGCCATCAGTATAGATAGGTTTTGTGACTTGCAGCATTGTTATTGTAAATATGTATTCTCATAATAAACCGGTGGTTATCAAGAACCTAGATATATTGAGAAGTCCCCCACAGAACTAATAGTAATTGAATGTAAATAATACCCAACATTACATTTCAAAAACGCTATAATTTTAATTATTTCTAATGAAATATTTTCTTTTGTTCTAGGTATGTTTCTGCACAACTCACACATGTTTGTGACCGTGAAAGATGTTTTTGGTATCGCCGTGGTAAGTAATATACCTACCACTATTTAGTACCTATTGAAACAATCTATCGATTGCAAAAATGTTTCTACTTCAGCACACCTTCATCTTGACCAAATCTTGATATCCCCCCCCCCCCCTCTCAAAAATCATTCAACGCATTCTCTAATCGGGATAACTTCAACCACTGCTACCCGAGCAATGAAATTCATGTGTGATATTAGCAAACAAAACTAGCATTGAGCTCAAGAAAAAGTAAAAACGTAAGTAAGAACGTAAAAGCTACCAGTTCTCATGTGACAAATGTCAACCGTGTACATCTGCAAGGACACCATACCTATCTGACACCAAGATTGCAATCCGCTTGTTAAGGCTCTGCAATCGGGCCGGAAAAGAAGAAGATGGAGAGATACTAAATTACGAATGTTAAAGGAGAGCGCTAACATTTACAGCGACAAAATCGATGCGAAAATTGCGAAAATGTTTAATAAAACACGACTTGTTTAAAATAGAGCAAAAATCTCGCGGGCATTATCTTAAACAGCATTTAAAGAAACACTGTGAATTTTTTCATACACATAACTTGTAAAATAACTGAAACAAACGTGTTAATAATAATTTTTGGAGCATACTTTGCGATTTTTTTCTATCGAGGGAATTTTATATAATTTGCGTTTTGGCGCGGGCAAAGTCTAGATATTATCTTCAAGAATAACATATATTTTTTTAAGAGCTTTAAAACTTACCGTGTTTAAGGAAATCCGGGTTGCAGGCCCTTAAGATAGGGGATTCTATGAAGCGGACTGTTCATACAAGCTTTTTTTGTCAGGGCTCCAGAGGTGGCTACCAAATTCAACAGTGGAGCGCACTCGCAATTTGTACATGGTCAGCAATTGTGAACCATGAGGGTATCAGTACAGTACGCCCAGCTTCTGAGATGCTAACTTGACTCTAGCTTCAATGGAGCCCCCTTTCTGAACTGGTTACTCAGAGTTACACCAAGCATTTCAATAGAAGACATGTGACATGTGGGAAAATTGCTTTCGCCGAATGAGAAGGAAAGAAATTACTACAATAAATTGGCTGTATCATCAACCAATCCGAACAAATAAATAAAACGACCGGTTAGTGGCTGAGTTGTCATCGCGTTTGCGTCCCAACCGGGCCCTATATTTGAATATCTCCTACCACCACCAGAGTAAGCAACATTTTCCGCTTACTGTGGTGGTAGTAGGATATTTTTAAATATTGTTCGTAACACGGGAATGTCTTTGTTTAAAAAAAAATTAAACAATTTTCGGAAAAAGTAACTTTTCTTAAACAGTTAATATTTTATACAAAACATATTATAACATACAACCTAAGTAAAAATCGTGGCTCCCTTATCATGCACAAAACCTCCTCATTTCTGATAAGGTATACATTAGTGATGGAACGAGTATTCTCATTCGCATTCGCGAATATTCGCATATGTTTGCATATTTGCATTCGCATTCGCAAAGTTCGAGCGAATGTTTTGCGAATCAGAAAAAAGTGGATGGACACAAATGCTTCAAATTAGTCTTACGAATCCAACACAACCAATCCAAGGCAACCATTTCACTTATTGAATTATCAACGGCCAATGATTTCATAGATTTATTGGCCCACTGTTTCGTTACATTGACACATTCTTGAAGCCATATCTGTTTCATATCGGATTTGGTACTTTGATGGGAAGATGATGACAGTTCAAGTGTTTTAGATGCATCCTGTTTTCGTTTTTCAAACTTTTCTAATTCGGAAAACTCTGTTTTATGCATTGCCTTCAAATGATTTCTCACAGCCGTTGTTTCCTTTTCAGAATATTCCTTGTTACACAGTTTGTATTTAGCTCGTTCAGCGTCGCAAAGTGTAAAATAAGTCCAAATTTCACTAGAATTTGATTTACTCATGTTAATCACTAATCAATCACACTCTAACCTTAATATTTACTTGTTTTTCTTTACGAGCAGACGACAAAAGAAATAAAACAACCGATCGGCTTTTTTCGGATCAACTCGGAAATTCTCGGAACAAGATGCAAAAATGAGCCGCTATGCCATACATAATTGGAAAATGATATTTGTTACATCACTACGATACATGTTCAATGATGACCTTAAATATAATATTTTGTAAAATATACATATAGATGCATAAAAAATGATGATCATTTAAATAATGCAGAAAATTATTGCATTCTCCTAAAGTAAGTACCCACCTAGGTATTTCCATTATATACACAAACACATTAATATTTTACAATATTTGATTTCTCCGCACTTCTCTTCAAATATCCGTTTAAAATCTGCTGCAGTGGCGTAAAACGGGGCGTATTCAAACGGGGGGTGAGTCTGAACATTTTCAACATTCTCTTTGTGAAGTTTTCGGCAGTTGTCTTACTCGACTCCCGCTACTTAGCCCGGCTGGCAAACACAGCAAGTCCTTAGAACAATGCAACGCCGGTATACGATTCCACAATTCGCAAATCCAAAGTTATTAACTTATTTTAATGGCAGTTTTGTTAACTCTTTTGGTGCTATCGCATTATCCCGCTGTGTGGAACTTGCCTAAGAAAACACGCCAACTTGGAATCAAACGTAGTTATGTCAGCACATTAGAACATTCATTGTTTGCTTATTAATTATATTAGTTTAGTTAATTCTTATTTGGATAACATTAATTGATAGAATTGGTATTTTGCTTAATTTTTGTAATACGTATTTCGTTATACTTTCTTTTTTTACATTAACTCCACAAATTGAATATGCTGTGTGTAGGGTCTTTTTGAAGAGAGAGAGGAGTGGAAATGGATCTTAAAGCGACCCATGTGGTAGGAGGGAGGAAACACAAAGGTCGGCAAATCGTTTAACAGCCGAGCTCAAGAACGAATCATAAAAACGACCCGTTCTCTTGTGAAAAATGTCAACTGTGCACAAATGTTATCCTTGAGGTCATCATTCATCCACAAAATGACGTGGATTTGCAAAAATAAAATAGATCTAAATTTTTATTATTTTTTTATTATTTCATAATTTTTTACATGTTACAGTTTTTGCCATTTTTAACTACCATACTAGGCTATTGCCCGTGTTAAGGGAATCATACATGAAATTTTATTTTATATAAACAGATAATAAAATATAAGAAGAGGAAAGAAAAAAATAACATATGTAGGGATAAATAAAACTAAAAACAAATATTAATCCAAATAAAAATAAAAATATAACAATAAATAAAATTAATAAATCTGAAAAGTAAGCTGAGAAATAATGAATAAAAAGATAATTTAAAGAAGATTGAAATAAACATTGGTAAGTTTTATTATTCTTGAAATAAAAATAGAAATAAAAGTTTATTCTTAGTTGGTAAGTATTCTTCTGCACGAGAGTACATGTTAACTATGAAAGAAATTGTAAAATAGATGTGTTAGAGAAAGTAAATTTTTTGTTTGTTATTTTTTTTTAATGTAGTATTAAGTTAAATTAATTTAATTTGTAATACTTCTTTTAATTAATATTAATATTATGGTTGGGTGGTTAAGATTCTCGACTTCGAATCTAAAGGTCGCGGTTTCAAATCCCTTCGTGCGCAAATAAATAATTTCATTCAATTAAAAATATTTAACATCACGTTCATTCGATTATCATAAAATAATACATATGTTTTGTATTATCGGCACGTTTCAGGATGTTAAAAATCTCGGAATTACTCTGATAAAATTCACCAATTCAATGAAACAATGTACCAAAATGTATGCGTGACATAGCTACAGCCATGGTTGGTGATCAGATCTGAATAGCGAGGACTTTCAAATCATTCTCTTCCCTATCTCCTTCATGTCCCCACTCCATTTGGTCTCACAACATACCCAAAACGATTTTATCGTGTTCTTTGTCAAAACGCAATAAGCAGCTTTTATCAATTTAATCGAATGATTGATTCCCTAACATTTAACCAATCGTGTTTACTAAAACGTCAACAACAAAAAAACATGTAAGTTATTTTCAATTTAAACTTTTAGACCTCTATGACAAGCTTTGCATCAATTTAAACCAAAATTATGTTCACGTCTCAATTTACCATCGAAAAACCCACCTGGCAGTATCCTACGAACATCAATACATTTCGTGTCGCCCACGTATAGAGATAATTTTTATTACAAAATAACTTTTCGTAAAACGATAGTCATTAATGTCTTTAGTTTCTTCAATTGCCATTAATTTCCCTCCAAATCACCTGTCAGAACTTCGTGCATATAATAGGTACATCTGTGCGTTTTTATTACATGTTTTTCGATTATTTCTTTATTTTCACTGTTTTTTGATATGTTTATCACCTTTTTATTTCCTTTCCAAAACAAGTTATTATTTATGAGGAACGTTTTAAATAAACTTTTGGGTTTCAGATATGTTCAGGAATATTAATGTACTTAAATGTTTTATGCCAATTTTTTAATGTGAACGTATACCATGCGAAGGTGGATACAATGTATCGTTTATTTAATTTTGGAATTGCTTTCAACGGCAGTGTGACCTTTTAAGGCTCCGTAGTAAGCGTTCAAAAAGACGAATAAGATAGTTGTAAAGGGAGATATGTAAATACGAATGTTAGATCCCTCTCCCGAGCGCTAACATAAAAAAATGCGTTTATGATTAAAAGGCGGATGCGAAAACATTTCATAAAAAATGACTTATTTAAAATTTAGCAAAATCTTTAATAAATTTATAAAGTAGTATTTAAAGAAACACTGTAATTTTTTTCATACCTATAACATGTTAAATAACAGAACAAAATGTGTATTTAATAATTTTCGGAGCATAATTTTCGATTTTAAAAGCTTAAAAACTTACAGCCTTACTAAAAAAAACCACAGCGCGACCGATTAACTGTGTTATTGCAATAACATAAGTAAAGCTCGTATACACTTAAAGACGTTTTATTACCAATAACGTTTCTTACGTGTTCACGCTGTTAAAACGCATTGAAGATGTGGCAACTTTGTATATGGTTTTAATTTACTAGGAAACAATGTTGTTTTAATTTTTCTCCGCAAGGGGCATTATTGGCGCGCCCATGCATTAGTTCGTCAGCCCGCGACAGTCCGCGATGACAAAACAGCTCGGTGTGTTTTATGGCGGGATATCGAAAATTTTGTGATTTTACTTAATAATTTCTATTGTAGTGACGAATTTACTCTTCTGTTCACATAATTGATATATTTACCATGTTATTTGTGTGGTTTACATCAGTTTAATCAAGTTATTGTACAAACGCCGTACTTTCAAAGTTGAACTGTCAGAATATTGTTTTTTATAGGTTACTTAAAAGATAAAATTTTCATTTTAAGATCTTTATTTTAAGAGAATTTCTTAAAAGTGATAATTTTTTATAATATTAAAATCTAATACATGTGTTCGTAAACGTATCAAAAAAATTAACGTCTTTAGAGATGCAAGAAATCTGTTTTAAATTTCGGTATTATTTCTAAGTTATTTTTTTGGCAATAAAAAAAACTTTGAATTTTTTTTATTATTTTTTTTATTGTATACACGATGAAAAAGTGAGGTGATAGTTTCCTTCCAAATTTATTACACAAAAGGACTGTGTTTTTTAAATTTTGATTTTATTTAAATTTCTCTACATTTTGGTCAAAAATGTTATGGGAGGAAATTTTTTTCCATTTTTTTCCGAGTTTGAATCTTAAAATACGGCAGTTTTTGAAAGCTAAAGTGTATTTCAAATACTCAAATCTAAAAGGTAATTTTATCTAGTTTTCATAAATGGTATTTGTTTTTACGATACCTTCAAAAATAAGAAATATATAGAACATTCAAAATACTATGGAAAAAATTACAAATATCGTTCGGACATCAATGGTTAAAACAGAGATAAACTACCCTCTCAGGCCGTGGAAACCATGTGTATTTCTTTCAAAGAACAAATTCTTAATTAGTAATGTTTTCACATCCGCGGCCGTTTGTCAATTGAATAAAATTTTCACTGGGTTTTTTAGTAAGGCTGTTAAAGTTTACGACTTTACCCACCTTTTGGTTCTTCGCTCGCTCTCTGCCACTCTCTCACACTGCCAAACGTCATATATCGCTATTTTATTTGATCGAAATGAAACTTTTCTGTATTTGAAAATTATGTAAAGAATGTGTCAGACTTTTGCCTGACGAAACCAGGCCACAGCATTTCTTGTTTTCTTTTTTATTCTATGGTACTATTTCAATCAACCTTTCGATTCTTAATCGAAATATTTTGTTGGGATGATAATGTTGTTAACACGCTGCAGATTATTTATTTATTTAAAATTTACAAACATGTGTTTATTAAATATTTTTTTACAATAACTCCACACAGGAGCGAAAGTGAATCAACTTTAATATATCAGGACTATCCAACGACAATTTACAATTTTATATAAAAATATTAGATCAAAAAAATTTCTTCTGTCACTTAACTTCAACAATTTCAATGAATTAAAAAAAGTCATAATTTATTGATTCTAAAGTCATTCCAAGTTTAAAATTAATACACCTCAAAAATAAGGAACTTCAGTGAAAAATGTTATGGCTTTAAAAAAATATGTTCATGTAGACCAATAAACGCTGATTCTGAATATACGAGTCTTATTTAATAATATTAAACGCGGAGTTTTTAAAAAAATATTAAAAAGTTCATTTTCAATCGGGTCGTAAAAACACGCCGTCAAGTTGGCATTATTTAAATTTTAGTGGTGACGTCATTGTTCGACGTGTCGTAACGTCACCGTAAAGTCATTGTATGGGAATGTATGATATTACACAAGCCATCGCATTAATTTATTCGTTTATTTACGTGCTGTTTATAGAGATTTAGTTGTTGTGTTTATTGAAACATTATTTAGGCCTAAATAATGTTTAAAAAATAAAGGTAACTCTTATTAGTTTATCTCTACTATTGAACCTATTAAAAATTAGTAATGCTACTTCTAGGGACAATACTTCGAACAACGGAATTCAAAATGGCGGCAGTTGATCAGCTGATTACCCGATCCTATTGTAATTTTTCAGGAGTGATGACGTCACACGATTCATCATACATAGGGTGGTTTTCGGGGGATTTTGCAAAAATTAAAACTTTGACAAATTATTTTAACTATTAAAACTAACTCTAAAAATAAAAATGCAGTTATTTAAGTTAGAAGGTCATTATTCATTAAAAATAAATAAAAAAATAGACTGGAGTTCTTTATTTGCGTTGGACTCTTTCAATGATATTAATATAATTATTAAAGACAGGTGACCAAATTATTGAATAATATTCTAGAATGCTTCTAACGAGAGATGTGAACAGAATTTTTTATGAAATGTGTGAATATTTTTAAAATCTTTGGAAATCCTTAATATAATACCTAAAATTTTCATAGCCCTGTTGCCTATAGAAGTTACATACAAAGCTTATTTTAAATAAAATCTCGAATCTTTTTTCTGAAACAACAAAATCCTGGGGCGGTAAGGCCTGATAACATGAAATTTTAGTTTCCTAAATTCAAGAATTCCACCATCTTACAGCGAACAAACTGATCACCTACGAAATTCCTCTCCCCTTCTAACGGCCTGAAATGATACACGCCACCCTGTATAGCTTACTAGAAGTCACAAAACTAAAACACACGCAATATAGCTATCATTGACTACCCCAATATCAAAATTTCAACTTTTTGAGCTTTTGACACGCCAATTTACTAGGAAGTTAGAGTTTCATCGAGTAAATAAGTAGCCTTATTTAAAAAGAAAAATAGCTTTAAATAATTCTCATTTTGACGCTAACTTAACATATTTTTTCTAATCAAATGAAAAACCGTAATTATTTCAAATAATTGAAATACGCCAACTTATCGGTTCCGCGACTTTTCAACCCGCGACAAAATACCCCCGACAAAATATCCTACGGACAAAACGTCCCCCAAGAAAACATCTACTAAAACCTAACCCAACCTAACAAAAAAATAGGACAAAAATAATACAGATATCCTGCAAAGACAATAAATTATTGTTCAAAAATAGTAAAACGGGACAAATGCAGACATCCGGTAAAGACAAAAAAATATTGTTCAAAAATAGTAAAAAGTTAAGTAAGGTTAGGTAAGGTTTTAGCAGATATTTTGTTTGTTTGTCGCGGGATGAAAACGCGCAGTACCTACCCAATTTATTAGCTCCACTAATAACACGGTGATTAATATCTCAAATAAGGGAATGCGACAAAGGAGAGCAACAGGTTATAAACGAAAGGAACAAATAATTACACTTATATTAAGAAAAATTGATACTCTCAGACCTGAATTATGTTTTTAAAAAAATTGTAGAATTATTTGATAGTATTTTTAATGCTCCTTTCATTTGAAACAACGTTTGGTCGCCAAGGGCGTGTTTCACTTACATTGAAAACAAAAAAATTTAAGCGTGCGATATACACATAGCTATCGCCTGAGCGAGAGGATAAATGAAAAAAAAATTTAATGCCTGCACAACCAAAACCGCCAATTCAATTCCGCCGAGGAAAATATTGTGAAATGTATGTATTTTCGGTTCCATGACAACTCAGAATCAACTCAAGTTAACGCCTATTTGAAAAGTCATTAAAAGCTACGAAAAAAAAACTGAAAAATAGCCCATAATCTAATCCAACTTTTGTGGGATCGTTATGAGATAACGAACGTGATTTCCTGTCAGATTTGTGTGATTTGTTTCCTTTTTTATATAATTAAATGAATAAATTATCATGCATAATTGCAGGAATTCGTATTTAAAACGATCTAAACTAAAATATGTGACAGTAAATATTTAAAAATCACACAAATCTGACAGGAGATCACGTCCGTTATCTCATAACGATCCCACAAAAGATATAGAATCGCTTTTCTGATGAAGCTTGGTATAAGCGAAACCTGGTTGGCTATCGTTTGTAACTTCAAATAGAAAGAGGTGTGTTACAAAATGTTTTTTTCTTCATTGAATATATAATACCATAACTCTAATTTTTTGCTTAAAATTTAAAAAAAAATCAGAGTGTGCAATTCACACCCGATATAAGTGAAAACTTCCAAAAACTAAAGTAGACAAGGGTGGGGAGACTACGATGCAATTTTTTAAAATCAATGTGAAGAATGATTTTTTCCGTATTTTTGTCGTCGAATTCCAGTGCACCTTTTCCTATATATTTGGTCATCTTATTGTGTTTTCTTCTTCGGAGTCGCTAGATGTCGCTTTTTTTGTTTTCTTTTGCCTGTTTATTTTGGAGTGGTTTGAAGATTGGATATTGATTTTTTATACGATTCTATCCTTGGTGGGTGCACAATGGTGCTAAAAAAGTTTCCACTTCAAAAATTCTGTGTGTTTTATTACATGGTGGTCAAATTGCAAAAATTCTACAAGGCATATATATATATGCCTTATATATATATATATATATTAGTTTAGTGCGCACATTTGGTTTATCTTCTTACTTCTTCTTATCTTCTTCCTTCTTCTGGCGCTAATCTTAATCTTAATCTAATTGTAAATATGTATGTTATTAAGTCACTTGCTTTAGGTTAGCATTTATATGTCTTAGTCTTAAGTCACTAGCTTAAGTCTTAGCTGTAAGTCAGTAGTTATAATTGTAAATCTTAATTGTAAGCCAGTAAAATATGTCTCTAGCTATAAGTCTTAGATGTAAGTCACTAGTTATAATTGTAAATCTTAGTTGTAAGCCAGTAATATTAATTCCTTTAAATACTTATTTGTACAGCGCCCTTGAGGTGATTTTTCACAAAAACGGCGCTATATAAATTAGCCAAATATTATTATTTTATTATTATTATAGGTTATACCCCATCTCCTCTTCCCTTCTGCAAACAGGTAATTAATTAATTCAATGATCACGATTTGTTTGTTTGAACATGAACCGATGCGTGCGGATGACATAATGATTGTACGTTCCAAATTCCAAATTCAAATTCAAATATTGCAAAGGTGTGTGGGCACTGGGCAGGTCCGTTTGCGCAGCGGCTACACTGCTAAATATTAACGCGGTAATTGTTTCGCACGGACAAGAGCTTTAATTTAAATTAGCGTCATTCGAGGGTTAAGTGATTGTTTTTTGGGGTAATTTGCCCCTTTGAAAATTATTGCGCTAAATTGATTTCTAGGTTGTGAATAGCTACTTTTCTAGTTATGCATCTATTCCAGTCAAAACACGACCTTTCTCTTTTAGATTTTTAATTTATTAGTGTTAACCCCTCAGGCTAATTTGTTCGCTTTTCGAAACTTACCTACATGGTTAGAAATATGGTCTAAACGGTGTTAAAAACAGACAACACCTTGCTTTATATCCAAATCTAAAAGTTAACCACAAAATAATTAAAACGTATGTACACCTTTGTGAATCCTAGGTTTTCAACCGAAATTTGGAAAAAAATAATTGATGTTTGGGAATTTTTTATTAGTTATTTTTACAACAAGAAAAGTGAGTTGATGATTATGATAACGTTTACATTACATTTTCCTAATAAAATAAGTATTTGTTTTTATTTTTCGTGAATAAGTGTGTATTTAGGGGAGCCATTTTTAAAACTTTTTATGTTTGCATTAATAATTTTTATATTCCAAACTTTATATTATGTTTACTTCAAGATATGAAATTTGAAAGCGTATTTCATCACCTTTTAAAAACACTTTTTTTAGTTTTTAGATGCATTTAGAAAAATTGCATTTATTTGGATTTTATTGCGAATCGGAAATATTTTGACCTTCCAGCAAAATCTGTTGAGCGATTAAGATCTTCGGATAACTAGAGACTTATCTACTTTTTTTTTCAAAATTAAACATTTATTTATTTAGATACGTTTTTAAGATTTTAACGACCAAAAGTATTTTCGGTATTTGTTTTTGGGGTGTTATGCCGTGTTGCGCTACCTCCTTCTTTAGCCAACGTTTCGGACAGCGTTGCAGCGTCTATCATCATGCCACACACATCTGCCGGATCTGCCCTGATAGACACTGCAACGCTGTCCGAAAAGCCGGCTAAAGAACGAGGTAGCGCAACACGGTATAACACTCCAAAAACAAATAACGATTTTTTTTTTTTAAATTTAATTTCGAAATATTCATGTAATTACTGTACAAGTGATGGCTTGTCAGAATACTTTACATGGCTTCGAAAATATTTAACCTTAATTAGATTTGTTTATCCATGTACATCCACTTTCCGATCGTCTTTCCATCCCATTATTTTCTACTGCCCTTGTTCTATCGGTACTTCAATAGAAGATGCTTCGAGTAACTCTTGATCACTGATCAGTGATCACCGTTACATACTTGGGAAATTCGCTAAACGCGTGCCTAACATTTCTACATGGTTGACATTTATCACATGTTTCTACGACTCGTTCTTGAGTTGAATAGCTCGGCTGTGGAACGATTTGCCAACTTCTGTGTTTCCTCCCTTCTAAACACAGATATTTTCAAGACCCATGTCCACTCCTACTTCTCCCCAAAGATGACATAGAGCCTGTGGAAAATAATTTTCCTCGAGGCCTCTGTGTGGCGTTAATGTTAATAAAAAAAACAGTCTCAACCCAATTCAAATACAGATGCGATAGTCCCACGAGGTGTATCGAAGTTTTCACATTAAAAAAGATGGTAACAATTATTATAAGCAATAATTATCAGCCTGAAACACTCATCCACATTGAAAAATCTTCCGAGAAAAGATACACGACGCCAACGGGACTTGAACCCGTGCCCTTCTGATTGCCGGTCAGCTGCTCTCCCAATTGAGCTATGGCGGCTTATCTTATACCCGCCAAATGATTCAATATATACTAGTGTTTCATTCAACAATTACTGCTTATTATATTTTTCCACCTGAAAACAACCAACTTTATTTTTGTTAACGTTAGTTTTACAATTAAAAATAAAAATTAATAAAGATGTTCTGAAAACTTGACGTTTTCATGAAAGTAAATATTTCCTATGAGCTTTGGAATAGATCAGATGTCAAATACCTAAACGTTCATGTTTCTTAAATTTTGAGAAGGTAAAAAATACTTCCATTTAATAATTAATAATCCCTCACATAGTTACTAGGTAATTATTTACAAATTGCTTCAATTTTCCTTCTAATTTAAACAAACCGGCAAATAACTGTTCGATTTTCGCACAAATTGGCCTTTATTTGAGGGCTGGCCAAACAAAGGCCGTGTTGAATGCCCTGTGCACACTACACACGTGCACACGTGCATACTGGACACTGCACACAGGTAAACGAATTGTTTGTTCATTAAATACCACTTGTGCATAGATATCCATCTGCACGCCTATTGAGCACTTGACTGTATTTGCAGTTTTCGGAATTTGAACTGACCTTGGATCACAGAACTGCAGAAGATAAAACACTATCAAATCAAATCCTATAAATATTAATAATAAAAAAACATTTATTCATTGACAGATTTTTACATTTTGTTTATTTATCATTGATTCTATTGAGTAAAAGGCCCTTGCTCAACTATAAATTCAGGATTTCACCTGAAATGTAGTGGGTTTTCAGCAGTGCTTCTATTCAGGGTGTCTGGGGTTAACGTGCATTAACTTCTGGAGGTGATTCTACATTACGGTAGGAGTAGAAAAGATTATTAACTTTTTCTGAAATTCCAACTTTTTTCCCATACAAAAAGACATATCTACTAAAAATCCTTAGTGCAAGGCACAAATTACTCGATAAAGTTGCTGTTAGCTTGCCGGGCGCGATTATTACACCGTTACTTACTAAGTAACTAACTAACCATCACGCCTTTTCTCCGCAGGGGTAGGCAGAGAGGATGGATCACCAAACATCCCGGTCTTGGCACACATTCCTTGCCTCGTTTACATTCATACAACGTCTCATATATTCCCTTCTATTATTCTACACCGTTACTTGGTAATAATTAATAATAATGCTGCCCGCACACGGCGGTCTATTTTATCTGTTTACCACAAAACTACCACTAAAAGTTGGAATTTCGAAACAAGTTATTAATCTTTTTTACTTGTACTATCATGTAGAATCATCTCCCGAAGTTAATGCACTTTACCACCCTGTATATAACTCTTAAGATGTTCACAATTTTGCAAAAAACGTTTGAAACTGCCCGAAATCAGACCCCCAAAGTTTCATCGCAATCGGTTGAATGGTTAGCAGTGCATTATTTCATGATGCCAGTACTCACTATTGTATAGAGAAACCATCGCATGCATGCGCACATCAAATCCCAAAATTTCGTCGCAATCGGATGAATCGTTTAGCAATGCTTAGTGGACATACATGCATACACATGTAAAGCCGCCCGCAGGGCCTGGCAGCAAAAACCTGCAGAGCGGATGTATATATAAACCATCGCAGGCATACGCACATAAAACCACCAAAATTTCATCGCAATCGGATGAACAGTTAGCAATGAATAATTTCATGTTGCCAGAACTCACTATTGTATATAGAAACCATCGCGGGCATTTTATGATATACGGTTTTATTACCCGGTGGTCATCCTTACGATTTTTAATGCTTCAGGGGTCTCAAAAGTTTCGCATTAGATTACTGATAATAAAACATATTCCGTGCTAGATTTAGTTCTCTATCAGGGGCCAATGTTTGCACAATCATAAATTTTGTCGTGGTTTAAATAGGTAAAACCTTCATAAAACTAAAGTAAACGAGAGAGAAGAGGATACGGAGCACCGCACAAAGAGGAGACTAATTATATTATATCATTCTCTCGCAGGCAAAATCCTGTATATGTGTTTGTCTCTTTTTAGTGTCGATATTTTTAGTTTCATCGAGTTTCAAATCACAACGGTGCAAAAGAAGTTTTCACTTTAAAAAAGGCATCCATCGTAGTTCTTGCATCATTGAAATTGACGGTGATAAATTATTCAAATTACGAATCGGAAACAATCGAACTTGGCCCGTGAAGCCGAATTCAAATTGTATGCAAATATAATTTTTGGCTTCAAAAATGGTCATTTTTCCGCTTTGTGTGATTTTGTACCCTTTTATTTGGATTTTAAATACTTATCAGTTAGGTTAGGTTAGGTGTGTCGGAAAAAACACTTGCAACATGCCGATTAATCAATGCCGATTAATCAATTCCAATTGAGCGCTTTTATTATTACCGTGACTATCCACGATTATGGTAACGTGACGGCATAAAGAAACATAAAACGTACGTTATTTGTCCTAATAATGCTGCCACTTTTTCTCACACAAAATAATGGTGGGATAAAAGATGAGACACAATACACGTGTGTCTGTTTCATACAAAATACTACTTTTTTCCTTTGGAGGAAACATGTATGTGTATCTTATTACGGCTCAGCTACGGTGACGGGAATTGCGTTTCATTTTCGTGTGAGAGAGATGTATGATTGTATGTTCCTTTGGGTGGGGGGGTATAGACATTCGTTCACCATTTGTCTCATATCCTACTATATACTTATGATACTGCATACTTGTTATAATGCTCCTGTACAATTTATTTTACATGTAAAAGCCATCAAGGCGTAAACAAACAAATAAATAAATTTCCGACTGTTGTTATTTAGTGTGTAAGAACCAATGACGTTATATAAATAAATAGACTCGCCATAGTCTCATATACTCACAATATAATGTGGAAAGTAAGGAACACTCTTTTGTTTTCAGCGATTTTCAGTATAATTTCTTAATTCAAAAGTTTATTCCTGTGTGATAAAGATAGACAATCAAATAATGCGTGGGTATGAATGACATGGATATATATGAGCGGACGGGCGTATTGCTTGTCAGTTTTTAATGGAACGTTCGCTGTCTCCTTTTCTTGAGGCCCACTAGAATAAAAAGTCCGGCTGCCTCTCGGAGTTTGATATGTCGAGCTATGCAATAAATACAATTAATAGGGCAACGACAGTTTTCAAATGGTGGCGATTGTCATCAATACTAAACAGATAAACATAGTGTTTAGGCTGATTAGTCTACTTTAAAACAGTGAAGTTTACTTAGCAACAGAAATTTAGCTGTTGTGCGTCTAGACCCTTTACTTTAGTAGGACTTGAATTTTCTCTAATGACGTTTAAAACCGCGAGCGGGAAACATGAAAATTAATTGTAATATTTAAAATAATCGATAATATTAAGTAATTTGCGTGTACTTACAAATGAAATGTTATTCATTCGCCTTTACTATATTTGCCGTGTAATTGAAACATTTTCTCATCACACAGTAGGGCATTTTGACACTTTTTAAAATGCAATTTACTTACTGATAAGTGCTGGTAAGACGCAACCTTACTCGACGCGTAGTAGTTTAGTACTAAAGTACTAGATATCGAGATCGGTACAATTGTCTTGTTCTTGTCTTCCCACTTTGAGATTTCTACCCCTCGTCTAATAATATGTAACGTCATTGGTAAGAACAGCTGCAGCATTGTATGTTTAAGAACAAAAGCAAAACCATCAGCGCATTGACATTTGACGTTTTTGAATTTTCAGAATTCACTCACACTTCAATATAATAAACCTTATAACTGTATTCCATACTTTCAACATTATGGTCACGACTTAGTAGTGGTTCACTGAGACGTCGGTCACAGACTAAGGCAGTGTGTGAGAGCGATGCAAGAAAACTATTACTTTTTTTCCTACGAAAAGGATAGGAAATAGACCTACGAACATTTGTATCTCTTCTTTTGAAAGATCTGCAGCATTATTAGGATAAAGAACGTACGTTTTGCGTTTTTTATGCCGTCGCCGTACCTACCGTAATCGTGAATATCGTCACGGTAATAATAAAATAACTCATTGGATCATTAAAAAAATCATTCTTCAATAAAAGTAGATTGCGACGCATATTATTTTCATGGAAATTTTCAATGAATCAACGCAAAGGAGACTAAAAAAGTACCTACTATAAATGCAATGTTTTGTGACATTCAGTTGTCAACGTGTTCTATTTAGTTTGGTTTCTTCAAAGTTTAGGTTTTTGTTTTTTCGTTTTTTTTACATGTATTTGGTACCTTTAAAACAAATAGGGAAATAATTTCAGGGCATAATATACCCTTTGCACAGCATCATCTTACAGGATGCTGTGTGGGGAGGGTCTTTTTGAATAAAAGGAGAGGTAAACTTGGGTTTTGAAGAGGCAGTCAAATTGAAGTGAGGAAGGAACACGGAGGCCGGAAAATGGTATAAAGCATTTACAAATGGTAAAATATGTGAAAAGATGCCGCGTCAAAGGTGATTTTATGGTCTTGTGTACACATATGTTAGTAAATAATGCTTTCTAACATCGCAAGACATTTTTGGTTATTTATTATATTACTAGACCAGCAGACTATCTGTGAAAAATCACGAATTGTCTGAATTCTCGACAAAACAGTTCCAATTTTTAATCCTCCCCACTCTTGTCCACTTTAGTTTTCTGAGGGATTCACTTCTACCGCATGTGAATTGCTCACTCTGATTTTTTTTATGTAGGTACTTAAATGTTTCTTTCAGCTTATAAAAACAGTAGGTACCTATCGTAAGATCAATTTTAATTCTTTAACCCATTCATTTTAAAAATAAAACAAATCGAAGCATAAAAAGTTTAGAATTATTTAATGAGACCAGCCTTAGAACTGGAGTTCATTGTTTCGCCTTGTGTTTTGACAGATTTAAGCTAAACATCCTGTACTCGCACAAAGCTTTTCTTTCTGTGCCTGACTCACCCCGTGAACATTTCCGTTTTTTTGTGCGAGTTATTTGTGAGGTTTTTTTTAAATGTGAGAGGTTTTTTTCTAGTTTTCCCCCTTTGTGCTGTTTCTCACGCCTCAACAAGGCCCTTTGTTTGTTTTATTGTCATTAGAATTTTAACATTTTTTTGGTTGTTACGTTGAAAATAGTACCTGTTTGAAATTAGGTAGGACTATATTTGTAGAAAAGAGTTTTTTGAAACCAGTTTAACTATTTTATAGGGAATACCGCTGCTCTGTCTGGAGCCATTCCTTGTATGACTATCCTACGTACCTACCTTATGGTAATCATTAGTGATTTACCTATCGATTGTAGAAGGTATATTTTTCCTGTATATTTTCACCTATTTTTCCAAGCAGGTTTAGTGGTATTATGTACAACTGCAGCGTAACTCAAAAATTTCTTTCTGACCTAAAATCAAACTTAGACAGTTTAAACCATGGTTTGAACCAATACAATAATTATTAATATTATTTATCGATTTGGAAGGCTACCGCCCCGAAAACCATTTATTGGATAACCAACACCTCTGCCATAGGTCATTCCATGTGGTCCGCTATGTTTGGTGATTTAGCAGGGGTGCCCGGGTTCATGGGGTGAGGTTTGTCCTGGTCTTGGCGGCGGGTGCGTCTGCCCACCTGCTGCTTTAGATCTGGTTTGACTGGTTGAGGGAGGCCTTTTATCCTCTCCAGCCAGACTCTCCTGACACACCCCTTGAAATATATATTTTATTTTCTTTCCGCTATTATAGTAATTACTTACATTATAAAATAATCATATAACTGTTTTTTCCTCATTACTTATTTTATTTACAGAAGGTTTCTTCGACTGGTCATAGCCGTTATATTTATTTTTCTTTTTCTTTTACTAACACTATTATCTCCTTTTGATGCTACCTATTTCAGAAGAACTATTCCACGGGCTGCTACTTCTATTTAACTTTTGTATAATGTTAATGTAAGTACTTGCATACTGCTTACTAACCCCGTATGCATGGACACTGGAGGGTCTAGAGTCGTTCAAATAAATTTAGCTTCGTTCAAAAAAAAAGTAAAGTCTTGAGGTGTGCGGTGAAGGAGAAAACCATATGTTTCCTTATAACGCCGTTGGGAAAGTGGTGGGTCCCCTCCAACACCCCTTGAAAGGATAGATTCGTACGTTACTCTTGGACACTGACCCCAGATTCATATCCACCCCTCATACCTTCTTCATTCCCCGAACTTCCTCTCTTTACTTTCCTTGAAATGAACCTCCACAAAGCATCCTCTAAGATGACATAGGCCTTGAAGGAAATTATTTTCCTTAATGCTTCCTGTAAAACTTGTTCAACAATAGATATCAAGATAAAAATATTAAAAAGATTTTTTTTATTCAACTACTCCTTATTAAGTTGTGAAGTATTCGTTGAAGACAATCAACATAAAACGAAAAAGACGGTTTTTTTGTGAAGTTTAGTTGCAAACAGCAATCTTCAATGCCGTATGAAACAAAAGCATCAATCTCCCGATTAAAATGTTTTTTTTTTTTAAATCTTTTTATATACTTACTTGCGTTAAACAAAATTCAAGGATGCCAATAATAATCCCTGATATCAAAATACTATTTGATGTAATTTTTTCAGCTTCTCACGATACCCTATTTAATATTTACAATTTTTTTTGCCTTATTCTCAAAAATACAAAAGTAGGAGATTGCTGCCTTTATTTTACACACCTCATTTGATGATTTGAATTACTATGTTGATGATTGTAAGGATTTTGCAGCAAATTCATTTGTAATTTTTAATTATTAATTTCACAGCTGTATTTTTGTAACAATAACTTAATATTTAATAATTATTTTGTCATCACCAGATGCTCTTCTCTATAGGAGTTTTAAATGTAGGTATGCTTTTATGTAGGCCTAAGTTAGGTTGCCATAAAATTATTGATTACTAAAACATTCACGTACAATCCAAGTCAGCATAAACCATTATCTACGTTTTATGCAGTAAAATACCTCCTCGTTAACATTAAATCAATCGAGTGATGGGAAATAAAAGTTTCATTGTCTTGGTTTGAAGGGATTGGCATCGGCCTAGGTCTAGTTTGAGGCGGAGCGCGCCGCACCCCTAAATAGGGGGGTTGGTGCCAACCCTAATAGGCAGGGCTGATTCAGTTAGGGCTACAGGGTAGTGTTTAGGACCATTTAAAATAGGGGCAAGATTACCATACTTTTATTACATCGATTATACTACAGTTTTGTATATTCGGCGAACGTGTAAAAGACATCTTGGTTGTAATGCGTTCAAATATAAACACGTAAATGTAATTGAAAACACCTGCTTGTAGAAAATTTAATTTCACAGGGTATAAAGTCCTTTTACGTATTACGTAATGAAATTATTACCTACATAATTACATTTTGAATGGAATTCTTAAAATACTCTAGGTACTAATTCTTTCATAGACGAAAATCAGCAATTTTTCTCCCGTTATTATAGCAAAAGTGCTAGGCCACATTATATCTTTTAACATTATTTTGTTACTTTTGTGGTTTTGAATTACTTAATGTTTTTTTTATCGCTGAAATGAATTTCTTATAACAAATTGAAATTAAATATCGTTATTTTGAACATGATGTGTGATTGTATGAGAAATGTGGAGATTCGCAAAGAATGTAAGGCTGTTGTAAGCATAATGAGAAATATTAAGAAAGATGGTTGGGGAAAGAAGAGCGAATAAACGAAGAAAGTAGTGTAAGAAAAATATATGACGCAAATGTGAATGGTAGAAGAAGTCGGGGACGCCCGAGGAAGATATGGCACGATCAAGTGAATCAGATACTTGAGTCGGGCCATGTCAAAAGTCGGAATAACAGAAGAGTATGTATGAGAAAATATACGAATTCGAGTGAGGCAAAGAGTGTGTGCCAAGACCGAGTTGTTTGGTGGTTCGTCCTTTCTGCCGACCCCTGCGGGAAAACGGCGTGATGGTTAGTTAGTTAGATATTTTGAATTTTGTTGGGTAACTAAAAGGTAATTATAATACCTTAGTGTTTTATTTTTGTAGTTTTTGTTATATTCATTCATTCATTAAATTTAAATAGTAAGGAATTTGAAGAAGGGGATTAAGGGTCTTGTAGTACAAAAATTAACATTTTTAGGAAAAGTGGAATGAAATTTTCATTGAGCATTTTTTCATGAAGCAGGAATGTAGACTACCCATCACGAAGAATTTATCAAATTATTTCCGTAAAATATATTCGAAAAAGAAAACCTTTTTAGAAACACTTCAGAAAAATAATATGAAAGCAGTTCAAAGTAGAATGAAAAAAATGATTTGATTTGTAATTATTGTACTGATTATGGGAGTTTTCTATTTTTGACGTATACGTATTTGACGATCAGCGTGGTCTGGTGGTAAGGCTCTTGACTCGCAATTCGAATGTCTCGGGATCGAATCCCGGGGTGGGCAAATAAATTTTATTTGAACAATTTGTGTTATTTGAAAAATTTGGCATTTTTTTCAGATGGTCAAAATATTTTCGCTTTACAATAAAATGCAAATATTTGGAATATTTCTGAGCACATTCAAAAACCAAAAGCTGTTTTAGAAAGGTGATGAAATTCGCTTTGAAATTATAGAATTCGAAAAAAAACAAATTTTTTTAAATTATAATTTTTTTTCATACAAACATAAAAAAGTTTTCAAAATGGCTAACCTTACGTTTTTTCTAACTAAAGTTACTGATAATAAAAAATAATAAAAACACATACATATTTTACTAGACAAATGTATGGCAAACACATATTGTAACCTCACTTTTTTGTAAAATGTAAAAATAATTTATTAAAAATTCCTGAAGTTTCAAATTTTTTTTTCAATTTGCGATTCAAAACTTTTTGTACATAAAAGTGTACATTTTACTTACAACCATATTATGTATTTGTTTTTAGTTTCAATAAAATTCTCACTAGTCGCGCCACTGATTGCAAAAAATAACCGAATCAACTTATAATCGCCAAATCGTCTAGCTGTGACCCTGGTACTTTAGCTATCAATTTTAAAACCCACTTAAATCATTTAACCTTTAATATCGGCGTTCACAATCCATTCCTGGTCCCTTATCGCTGAAATGCACTAAATCTACCAGAAAGTAATATACATAATGACTTGATGACGGACTGGGAGCGATATCGCCTCAAACAATCGATTCTTGGCAGCGGCTAACGTGGATTTATGCTTTATAACCAAACTGGCTGAATACTGAACATTTTCATATTTCCTCAAACTTCGCAGACCATTATAAAGTTTACAGCTTTCGTGGTTTGTTGACCCTACGTGATTTCGATGAGTGATTGATGTAATTTCATAATACATTGTCGAATATGTAATGTCAGTAATGTATTACGAGAGAGCATGATTGAGTCCCAATTATATGTGCAAAAATATTTCTAAAAATGTTTTCTTAGTATTAATTGTAATAGAAGCTTGTTTATATAAAATCATAATTTGAATATTTGAAAGCCGTCAACTATTATACATACCTACTTCATTTGTTATTTAATGATCGCAAGTTCACTCTGCGGTGTCAATTTAATTAAATATAAACAAATAACTTTGTGAACACCACTTATTTAATCAAAATTATCAACATGTTTCATAACCAATAGTTCCTTCCTCAGGATATATTTATGAAATAAAACTTCTTTACGCACGCTTGACTTGGGGAATAAGCTGGCGAATGCGTGACGAGAGCGGTACGAAAAGTGTGATCGGGCAAGGCGAACGGTTTAGAGGGAGATATAAGTTAGTGAAGATAGAAAGAGATATAGTTACGTTTCATATATTACTGTAGGGACAAGAGAGAGGTGCGATCTCTCTTTCTCTCTTTCTCTCTTTCTCTCTTTCTCTCTTTCTCTCTTTCTCTCTTTCTCTCATAGCTACGTTTCGTATATCTAAGACACAGTGCAGGCCTATTGTCTGTACATACAGATGGAGTTAAAGAAGTTTTACTTCAGTCGTCTGGTTTAAAGCACACTCGTTTTTTTTAAATTATTTAAGTAAGTAGTGTATACACAGTGATTTATTTTCATTTTATTATGCTTGATTTCTAAATCATCATTACGACAATATCTGCTTAACAATTCTAACACAGAATCATTGTATACTCCCGTATACAGAATTTGGATAGTGATTTTAAGGATGTTGTTGACATATGTTATTTAAAATTACACATAACTTAATCGATTGTCCTGATCTCCTTCAACGCCTATCATTCCATGTTCCAAATCGCAACATCGCTTACCTTTAATCTCCCTCTTTGCAAGACCAACTCCAAACAGAACTCATTTATCTACAGATCCACACACTCATTTAACTTAAATTATTACCACATTGACATTTTTAACTCAACTTTACGTGACATAAAACGAAAACTCACCAAGCAACATGACTCAAACTAGAAAGTTCAATCCCTATATATATTCCCGTCCTTTGCCTCTTAATCCTATTCCTATGTTCCTCCTCCCCCCCCCCCCCCTTTTTATATTTTGTAACAAGAAAATACCATTACAATGTCACACTTAACTATCATCAGTGGAAAGTTCATAATTGGCATAATTAACATCTTATTATTGTATTATTTTGTAATCTCTGATTTGCTGTCAATTTTCTCTAAAATAAATAAAAATAAAATATTATTTAACCCACCAATCACTAAATATAAACAGATCTCAGTAGAATTTATATCAGCAAACAGAACAACAAATCTAATTGAAAGACTTATTTCATTTATTTATTAAAGTCTGATATATACGAATATGATCTTACGAGTACTTCAGAAAAAACGCCAAAACACATCTATCGGATTATCTCTTTAACAGTCTTTCGGAAATTCCTAATCTTTTTCTGATCTGCATTTTAAAGTACTTTGCTTTTTATGTTGTTGTGCACATTTATGTGTTCTATGTCTTAAAAAATAAACATGTAATAGCCGAGCAGGTCGTAAAAAATTAAATAATTTTTAAAAATTTATTTATCTATATAAAATATGTTTACATTGGGTTTTTCGATGCCCGTCCTACTGGGATGTACCTGTGTTGAGACAGGTGCATGTTTTGTATGTATATACCTAGTATATTGTGTCCACGAGTAGGGACCAATTAAATATTTAAAAAAAACACTGGTTAAACGGTTCAACGTCTTTGTAACACGACACACAAACTTTATAACCGAGACCATGTGACCCAAACCTAGCGTAAACAACAGAAAGATGATAGAACTGACCATATCAAAATTATTTAAAAAATCATACCATTCATGAATCCTAACGTCTTTTCAATATACGTAATAATAATAAGCCATGTTCTCAAGCTTCCCGTAATTGTTTGGTTTCGGTTTCCTCATAATTGTATTTTTATTTTATGTTTCGTATCCGAATTTATGTCAGAATATCTCTCATTTCTAAGCGCAAACTGCCTTTCTGTTAGTATATTATATTTTAGTTTTAAAGTTCTTGTTTTGTCCTGTGTTACAGTAGCACCGCTATTGTCTATTATTATTATTGTCCCGTGTGTGTTATAACAGCACTATCTTTGTTAATTTTGTTCTTCTGTCATTGTTTTGTAAATACTGTATATTCTTTTATTATTTTCTCAATATTATAAGGAGCACTGTAGGATTATTTTAAAATTTATTATAGTTAAGCGCACTTGAAGTGAAATGTCACAAAACTGCGCTAAAATGAAATGTTATTTTTATTATATCTAATATTCTGATTCTGATATATTATAATTCCTTAATTATAATTCATCAACAGCATTCTGCAGCTTAAGTGCAAATAAACTTCTTCATTTCCTGATAATTTCGTTTTTAATCACGTAATATTCTGTTCCATGATTATCCTTTCTACATTGGTTGTGATTTCCATATCACCGTGGCATAATTATTAGCACAGAAGCCTTGTGAAAGATCAGCATTAATGTGAAACTCGTTCCATTTTCCATGCAGATAACATTAAACTTCAAGAACCCATACTTAATGCAAATTCGAAGCCGTACCCCATAACATTTTACGTCCTGCGTATGTTGTGTAACGAAACGCATAAAATTATGTAAATGAGAACACAAAGTTTATAACGAATAAAATAATTTGGATCATTGTGCTGTAAGAGGATTATAGTGAATAAGCCAAATAGGTAAATATTGTAAATTATGACAGAATCTGTTAAAAATATAAAGCAGTCATTAGACTGCTTTATTTTGTTCGGTCTTTTTTTAAGTGAAACTTCCTTAGCCCCGTTAGCGATTCGGAATTCAGATGAAGCGGAAATGGCGCGTACAGCACCTGCGAAGCATTATACTCCTATCAAGGCTCCTATTGGTTGGGATATAAAACGAAAACGATGCGAGGTCTGCGCTCATTGGCCTGTTCACTGTGCTTTAGACGTGGGCAGAATGATTCCCAGGAGTGAATCGATTCAGTCTGATTCCCATGGCCTTTTGAATTGATTCCTTTAATTCATTCCTTTAATTCAATTAAATCCCAAAAAAAAAAAAAGAAAAATAAATAAATTGAAAATTAAATGAATGGGGAGGCTAACACCGCACACGAGACCGGGAGGCCACGGAGTACCCGGAGTACCGCGAAAGAGGAGACTGATAGGCTACCAAGCATCGCACAAAGAGGAGACCGATTATTCTATCTGATTATCTCGCTAAAACCTATAGATTAATGTGTTTGACTCTTTTTAGTGTCACTTTTTCGTTTCATCGGTTTTCAAATCACAATGAGTGGGGAGGCTACGAAGCACCGCACAAAGAGGAGACCAATAGGCTACGAAACACCACACAAAGAGGAGACCGAACATTCTATCTCATTATCTCGCAGGCTAAATCCTATATTGTTTGTCTTTTTTTAGTGTCGTAATTTTTCGTATGTAAAATGTATTTATTGCTAGCAATTATATCTTAAAATTATACAAGTTTTCGTTTCACCCTTAAAATTTTATTGATTTTATTTTATTTATTAAACTTATAATTTTGTTCTATTTCACGTGATCTAATATAAACATACATTTAACATTAAGATGAGTATTTTATGACAGCTAACCACAGCTAATTGGCCTTATAATATCTGCAAATTTACATATTATATCGACCCAAGATCTACGTCTAAAAGTAGGTAGGTAGAATATCTTCCGTACGTACCAAAAAACAGATAAGCATCATTTTAGCTTCTCACTGCTGATGTTCAGATTCAAAGTCGAAAGTTTTCGATTAACTATGTAATGAAATTGACGGCTTGGCGCGCGGGGGAATAAATGACCGCGCGGACGGATTAAGGGCTGGCATTGAGGAATGAATTAGTAACTTTTGACTAATGTTTTGTGTCTTACCTAGCAGTGACTTGATTTACTCGCGAGCTGCGGACCTAGGACTGGGATGCGTTTGGGACATATCGTGACATTGACGTGACGATGACGCATGACGTCACAAGTGAAAAAGACTTTTGTTTTAATTCCTCTGTCTGTCGGAATCGGACAATCTCGATTTCGACAGACTAGATACCTGGGACGCGGACATTGAACACGGACCTGGGACGGCGGGGACCTTAGTACAATCTCAGGACTATTGATTAGGATGAATGATTAATTCATTGCGTGAAAGAGATGCTCGGGCAACCCGGATGAATCGCGGCCGCGTTTTGGTCATTTTGGGACATGGACTTTGATGATGTACGGGTGTTTTTAGAATGGCGGCGCGGCGGTAGCGGAATACAATCGTAATAGGCGAGTCGTTCACAATACCGTCCGTCGACCACTTCGCGGCGCGCGGCCCGTTTAATAATATTTAAATACCTATGAAACAATATAATATTTAAATCGTTTACAGAACACATTATTCATTGAAATAATTTAACAGTAAAATAAATGGAAATTAAAAATGTATGGTGTCATTAAAAATCGTAGGATGCAAGGCCAAAGATAAGGAATGAAGAATCAATTCCTTTTGAAATTGAGAATTAGATTGAGTGTGTCACAAGATTGAATTTATTCATTTAATTCGGTCATTCAATTTTGCCCACGTCTACTGTGCTTTGATTATGACCTCACTTTTCAAGGCTCCTTGGTTCTTCTTAGTTTTAGGTTGTTTTGTTAAAGTTAAACGCTTCTACCGCCTGTTAATTGCACGCGATTTTTTTTTCTTAATTTAAGTCCCAAATGTTCGAAGCTAGTTGTGGGGTTGAAGGCAGTGGGAAAGGAAAGAAGATGAGAAAGAGGACGATTGGGAAGTACTTGGTTTTTCTTAGATTCTCCAGAGCGATGTGAAACTCTCCCAACATATTTATTTCCACCCCTTAATAACTAAAATGTTTTTCAATTCCATATCAACTGGTTACTTTAGATAAAACTACATATTTTATTTCGCTCAAGGTAATATTGGAGGCAACAAGCCTATTTTTTTCATCTTCAAAAAAATATTTTGGAAATCTAACTTTTTTATTTATTATTTTATTCTTCACCAATTTCACAATATTGTTTGTAAAGCACAAACATACTAAGAAATCACAATTTAGAAAATAGATGTAGAATATTAAATTTTCAAGTAACTACAATACAAAGGCATAAAATCATTAGACATATAGATATTTATTTATTTATTTTTATTTATTTATTTATTTATTTTCCATGTTCTCCGTAAAACGGTTATTCACCAATACATTATGGAGAAGATTACAAATTAGACAAAAAGTATAGCAAAACACATAAAAAGGTCAGTTTCACTACTTTGTGACATACGTCAAAAGATAATTGTTAAACTGCCTGTAGGTTACGTTAAAAATGTCGATGGTCAATGCAGACTCGTTGAGCAGTTCAGTCGCTCTGTTGACAGGCGCGTTCTGATAGGCAGAAGTCCTCGCTTTTGGAGTATAAAATAGGGTATGGGACCTTCCACGAGTATACTTGTCTGGGACATATAAGTTAATCTCTTTCAAAATAGGTGGATTATGTATAGTTCCAGAGATTATCTTAAAATAATGTTTTCCTAAAAATATTTTTCGGCGGGCTTCTAATGTATTAAGATCGAGCATTCCTGCTAAGAATAAGGATGGATACAGGAAAGGGTAGTACATATATTCCCTCATGTATAGGTAACGCATGAATCTCTTTTGTACTTTTTCTATTTCGAGAATATGGTTTTGCTCATAACACAGACAACATACTTGTAGGCATACACATACTCAAATGCTGCTTTTAAACTAGCTCAAAGGCATATTTATTGAAAAGATTACATGCTTACTGGATACTAATGCATTTAGAAACAATTTCAATAAAAATCAATTCTTAATCTATTAACAATTTATATGTATTGCCAATTGCCATTCCCTTTTTATATGCATTGACATCTTAATAAATATATTGGGTACAATCATTATTGTATTGTAATTGTATTTGTATCGCAATGTTCGTTGCCTGTATTTGTAATTTTTGAAATAGACATATCTTCATTTAGATTACATCTTGTGTTGTGTGTATAATCGACTTTTTCTCTATATATGACATCCGACATTAGGTTTTGGCAATCCTTCAAAAAAATAATATATTACCTGACTCATATAACAATTTTATATCTCTTCTTTGTGCAGAAATACTTTTGCTTACCAAAATCTTAATCATGGAGTTTTGAATTGTTTGAACTTAACCTTTATTTGTCTTACACGAGTTTCCCCAAGACGCTATTCCATGCGTGATAATAGATTCCATGACATGAAATATATAAATTTGTAAAGTTGCCCCTCAATAGATCGCGGGCTTAATTAAATAATCTTTCCATTGGAGTTTGGATCAGTCGTACTTGTTTTGAATAAAAAAAGACATTATTTCTGAACTCCATCTTTTTACTGCACCTTTTGATACCTTTGAGCTACACATGGTAGTTGAAGTAACATAATGTATTATTTTTATTTCACTGCCGTAATTTGGAAAACACTTTCATGAATCCCGAACGACCCTCGTAGGCGTAATGCCCCGGCACGCAAACATCCTAACCTAACTACTGGTTTGCATTTCGTATAAAATATATTAAAAATATTCATGTTAGGGTACGCCCGGGGCGGGGTAAATGCGATCATTATATTCGTTGGCCTATGATTTAACGTCTCCGATACATTTGGAGGTTCGCGGTGTTCTGGGACGTTAGGAGTTGGGAATAGGTGCGAGAGGGGCATGTACGGTGGGGGCACGATCGGTGGAGTGGGGTGGGTATGTATTACGGAGCTAATTTACCCATTTACTCCGTTTTTACCATAAGGTTAGTTGTAAAAGTTTGGGGCTTTGCATAAAAATATTGTATTATATATAACGTGACCACTTACTTTTTCATCCAAACTGGGACACCGAAAAAATGTAGATACTTAATAATAGTAAAATTGGTTTGGACAACGAAAAATCTCCTCAAGAGCGCTGTACAAAAGAGGCTAGATTACAATAATTTATCTTGCAGATACCAATCGCATGGACGATTAGAATTCCAGACCCTTGTTCAAAAATTAAAGAGTTTTTTTTACTAATAAACGTACTCTATATATATATATAAAAATCAAAATATGTTTGTTTCTGGGTTTTTATAAATGTATGTATGTCCGCTATGCTTTGTTAAACCATTCATCCTCATTGCGATGAAACTTGAAATGAAATTATGCATTGCTAACCGTTTATCCGATTGCGATGAAACTTTGGGGGTTTGATGTGTTCGTGATGAGGGTAGGGGGGAGGGGAACCCTGGAGGGGAGAAGAGAACTCGGGAGGGGGGAGGAGAACTAGGGAGGGGGTTTCGCGGGACGGGGGAAGCGGGAGAGGGGAGTGGGGAGAGGGAAGGCAACGCACGCCGGGAAATGAATGAATGAATGGATGAATCATTGGTATTTTCACCTAATACCATGCGAGCGAAGCCGCGGGTAAAAGCTAGTTACTAAAAAGGTTACGTTTAAATTCCGTAAACCTCAGATCAAAGAGCAAATAGTATATTTTCTCGTCAGATATCTTTTCTCTATGGTCAGATATATTATGGGATTTCTTGTGCGAGCGCAAAAATATGCTGTATTATTTTACTGCACATCCACACATCTTCATCTACTAGTATTAAATTCTACCGTCAGGGTTCTTATTTGCTCTCTTTTTTGTGTATTTTTTTTAAATTCTACCGCGAATTTCTTTCTTTCCGAAACGGGACATTTTGGCGTCCCGAAGTTGTGTTGAACGCTGCCTGAAAACGGGACTGTCCGGGTGAAAACGGGACGTCTGGTCATGTTAATTATACAATACCCACCTGCGCGTCGTTGTTGTAACGCTGAAGGGAGTTAAAGGAAGTAGTTAAGAGAAAAGTTCAGTTAGGTTAGGTCTCTCTGTTTATTGAGATTATGGTCACTTTGATTCTGAACGACGATATTTCAGAAGGATTCTACTAATAACTAACCAACAGATTGCAGGTAACCCGCCTAAAAATAATAGCTAACGCAATAAGGTTTCATACATAATTCAATCCTACCTCAATGATTATAATTATTGTATTGTATTAAATTACTCTCATTATTTATGTGCGGCGACGTTGGTGACCTTTAGCCATTTCTATTTGTAACTACGGCCTAGGCAAGGTGAGGCCTTGCGTAAGGTAGCCCTGGACTCCCCGGATTATATCGAGTCTTAATTGGAATTCATTCCCTAAATTGGGTTCTTACCCCGCGCGACACTAATTGGGACTTACCCTACTTTAAATGATTGCCAACACAAAGCTGTTTGTGTGAATAAACAGGAAAGTAATAGACTAATTCCAAATGTCATTCAAGAAGCCTCACTTTTAGAGGGCGATCGTGTTAACTGTCACCAGATTATAAACACGCCCGGCATTCGTTGGAAAATCGTCGTTTTTGATTAATCAAGGTACAGAAGATTTTATCATCATCAACACCCACTGCGTATTATTAATAAATTAATAATCTATCTACGTAATGTTGGAATAAAGGCAACCCAAAATCAATTAATTAATTGCTGGAAACTAAAATTCACACTCAAAATGTTTCTTGATATTTCTTAGCCGAATTTGTTAACCACAACTAAATATCCAGGTAGATACTTAGCTTGTTTCCCCACCTTAGTATCTAGCTTATTTCCCCACCTTCCTCTTTACAATATCTTTTCCCACCACATTCCCTTTAGCCCCACAATACACCCTAATTAAGGATGCCATAGTCGCACTGGCTCAGTTAAGTTAGGAACAGTTGGGACTATTAAGAAGTATTCAAATTTAAATAATAAAATTACGAGTGTGCAGTTCACACGCGGTTGAAGTGAAACCTTTAGAAAACTAAAGTAGACAAGAGTGGGAGGCTACGAATTACTGCACAAAGAGGAGATCTTTTATTCTACCTCACTTTCATGCATGCTGAATCCTATAGATATATATTTTTGTCTCTTTTTAGTTTCATCGAGTTTCAAATCACAACGGTGCTAAAGAAGTTTTCACTTCAAAAAACACATTGTATGGTTTTGTTATATTTTCTTAATATAATTTTAATCCTATTCTATTAGAAACTATTTTCAGTGAAAAATCGTTATATCGGCTATGAGGATTTTATTGTGGTCATTTTATCGAGGCTAGATTGACGAAAACATTATTAAATAACTTAGTTAGTGTACGAGACGAGTGGTGATTTTCGGACACGTTCAATATAGTTAGTTAGGTACGTAAAAAATAAGTCTTAAGTGTTTCGGTATCTTCTGCAAATCTCCTTTTTTCAAGTAGCTGCGCAAAAAATGCATTAAGACTTATTTGCTTTGTAATCTGCCGCATTGGAAATGTTAATTGTGTTGAAACTGTAATTTGACGCCGAAAGTAATGGATGAGCCACCAAAACAAAGCAAAACACACAAAGAGCCGGAAAAAGCTCTAAAACGAGAATGCTTTTAGAGTATCTAAATAATGAAGGCCTTATTTAGTTGAGATTTCCCCCGCTAGGGTTCTATCTGTCTTAATTATCGCTAGACATTTGGCGGGAAAGTTGCTCCATCTGCACCAAAAATGGCGACATTTATTTCCCGCTCTTGCTTCTTTTACACACGGCCAGTTTTTATTGTGGAGAAGGGAAATTTGATTTCATTCCGAATAGCCATTAATACAGCTTTTTGTTTCTGTTTAATTTGAGGAGTCAACAGTTTGGAAGTTACTTTAATAATAAGATGGCTGCGGCCTCGAATGGGGGGATAGATATTAAGATAGCAAATAAGACGCCATCTTGGTATACATTTTTGTGTATTTTGTGGAGGAGGCGTAGGCAAAAACGCCGTAAAAAGATAAGGAAAATTTATCTTGAAATGTTAATTTCTTGTTGGAGTATCTTAATGGGGGTAAGTTATTTCTTGTTAATTGTTTTGCGCCTTCGTAGCTGATAGCTAAACAGCAATTGTAGAAATGAGATATCTTCCGACAAACAGTAACTAAATATCATCCTGCCGTCGAAAGCTCCATTGTTGCTTTTCAGTATGGTACTTGTGAATATGTCGTTTGTTAAAGGAGTCTCTGAGTGATGATTTATTTTTTTATAGAGACGACCCGTCGGCTTTGCAATCTGCATATAAAACTTAACAGTAGTTGGCGATTATACTATCTCAACATATTATAAAACAAAGTCCTCCGCCGCGTCTGTTCGCGATAAATTCAAAAACTGCTGAACGAATTTTCATGTGGTTTTCACCAGTAGATATGAAGAAGGTTTAGGTATATAATTTGTCAAAGTTTTGTGTAAGTTGCTTGAAATATATAAAATATAAAGGTGGCCGAGCGGCTGGCAAGCGAGCGGAGTGGATTTGATTTGTATGCAAATCTACAGTTTTATGCCGAGGTTGACGAAATTTTGCACATGTGACCTATAAAACAAGAGGAAGGTCACTGTCTACATTTGATTTCGAAAACTCTGTCTAAAGCCCGGGCATCGCCGGGGACTTCAGCTAGTTTATAATAAGATAATCAGGATACATCAAAGACGAGACAATCAGGACACATCGCTTTGATAAGACTATTCGAGTAGACCTCAAGTCCAATGTACGATTTTCATGCAGAGTGCGTATTTTTAATATGAACACGTCGATATGACACTGTTAAGTAGGTACGAGTACCTAATATTCCTAGACTCCGGGCGAGTTAGAAATGCTACTTCCTACAAGTAACATGTGCTCTAAGGGCCAGTTGTGTCACAGATTTTAAATAATTTATCAAATTTCAAAGTTAATTATTAAATTCTGTGAAAGTTCTATTCAAATTCTGTTATTATTTCGGTTCTGTGAAAGAACTGGCCAATAATGATATAATGACAAAACATGAATAGAACTTTCACACAACTTGAAAATTAATTTTGATATTGATGCATTTTTTAAATTTTGTGAAACAACGAGCCCTATAATCTGCTTTATTTAATACTTAACTAATTTGAATTATTATTACTATTCAGTTATCGTAAACTTTACTCTCATGAATTGCATTTTCAATTGCCAGCCCACCGTACTAGCGACCACGCAAATTGTTATGAAATTTAATTGGAGATCTATAGAAGTCCCAGAGAGGTTGTACGTATGTCATTTACATCTTTCCCTTGTGTTGACACGTGTTGTGTGAAAACGAAAAAGGCAGAAGACACTAGAATGCATCCAAAGGCTAAAAACTGCTTTTGAAAGGAGATGAAATACACTTTAAAACTTATACATTTTTTAAACATAAAATTTTTTAATGCAAAAATAAAAAGGTTTAAATATTGTTTACCTTGCATTTTTTCTAATTAAAATTACTGATAATGAAAAAAAACTCCCGATGATTAGGCAAATGTATTAAAAAAGTTTTCGCCAACTCACTTTTTTGTCTTTTTATGTAAAAATAATTATTAAAAAAATCGCTAAATTTCATGAAATTTTGGATTCGTAAAGGTTTGAATATTTTTTGATAAATGTTTAGAAGTTTTAGCGTAATTAATAAAGCGTTAATTATTATTTTTAATTGATAAACTAATGTTTAAGACAAGATTTGTATGCATAGATCAAAGGGTAACAATTATAATAAGTAATAATTTATTAGCCTGAAATACTCATCTACATTGAAAAAATCACCCCAGAAAAGATGCATGCCGCCGACATGCCATTTTCAACGTATATTAGTGTTTCAGGCTAATAATTAATACTGATAATTATTGTTACTCTTTGTGCTATGCATAAAAATCTTGTCTTAAACATTAATTTATCAACTAAAAATAATAATTAATATTTGACGAGTTAGAGTATTTCACCAAAAAATGTAGACATAATTTATCTCGACGCCACCTAGTGGGAGATTTAGAGATTTAGCACTTACAATACATTACCCATATAAAAATAAAGTTGGATGTTTGCAGGTGGAAAAATGTAATACAGTAATTGTTGAATGAAACACTAGTATATAATGAATTATTTGGCGGATAGGAGATAAGCCGACGTAGCTCAGTGAACAGAGCAGTTGACCAGAAATCAGTCCCGTTGGCGGCATGTATCTTTTCTCGGGAGATTTTTTCAATGTAGGTGAGTGTTTCAGGCTAATAATTATTATGTTTTTGAATGTAGCTATTACTTTGTGGTTATCCATTATAGAAAAATGAAACAATTCAACTTTGTATAAACCACTTATATATTGCGTAAATCCGACCGGTTTCGGAACAAACGTTCCTTCTTCAGGGAAAGCTTATACTAATTTACCCAATCTACATTAATAACTAGCAACGGCTCCACCCCTACCATAATAAAACATTGTTCGAAACTGTCAAATTAGTATAAGCTTTCCCTGAAGAAGTAACGTATGTTCCGAAACCGGTCGGATTTACGCATTATATAAGTGGTTTATACAAAGTTGAATTGTTTCATTTTTTTTAATAATTATTACTTTTAATAATTTTAATATAAAGCGTGATATTTTCTCTTTCTAATACCGTTTAGAACATATTTCTAACCATTATAGCAAGGGGGACAAAATGATTTCTATGAGACGCAATCAAACGAAAATACAGCTCTATTACCATACTAATTTTGGTCAACGTAGCTTCAGTACCTTGCAACAAGACTTTACAACATTCTTCCAATTAGTATAAAAAAATGTGATTCACAAAAAAAAACATAAAAATTTGGATATAAAATAATGATAGGGCATTTACCGGTGCACTCACCCAAATTCGAAATTAGTAATGAACCAATGCTGTCACTATTGTACCTATGTTATTGTTATTATTAATTCAACCAATCTATTGTGCGATTATTTTCTAATATAGGTGTAGGTATTTTCACAGAATTATAAATTGACGTAAAATTACTACCTCAACACAGGCTAGCCTAGTGAGGCAGGTTACGAGAAACCTACGTTTATAATTATAAATCTCTATTCTTTAAGTGCCTACTGTTATATGTATATTGTTTACCATTGTTAACTTTTGTACTTATGCAACTTTTAAACTATTGTATACTTTTTTTGTATTTATAAATCTTTAAATTTTTGTTCAATAAAGATATATTATTATTATAATACTTTGTGTTACAATTTATTTTCACTAAATACCTAAATAAAAACAATTGTATCCATTGGCATCTCCATAGTATGTTAACAATGTTCCTATAACTCCTTCACCTGTTTTTTTTTAATAAAAAATTCCACCGTATCATAAAACAACTTTAAAAAAATCGCTTTATTGGCATGTTCTGCCAATCGCCTCTAACACATTGCAAACATGTTCACTTCGTAAAAACAAAAAAGCGGAAAACCTCAATTTTTTCCGCGCAAATGTTTACTCCGGCAACGTGAGCGTTTTGAACGCGGGAAAAAAGGGAATCTTTCAAATATTGACAGTTCATAGGCCGACGTTAACGCATACCAAACACTCACCTGCTCGACACAAGGGCACGTTTTGTAATTTAAAACATCCCCGACAGATGCGCTAAAAACGTTACGTACAGGTAACTTCAATCCAGATAAAAGGTGTTGTAAGAACATTATACTCATAATTAGGTTTATAACATCCATAGCAGGTACGTACAAAAAGCGCGTGGTGGTGTGTCTCTGTGTATTTTTTTTTTACATTAGCTTCACACAGGAGTCTCTGAGGAAAAATCATTTCTCTCAGGGCCCATGTCATCTTAGGGGATGCTCCGTGGAGGGTTTTTTAAGGAATGGAAAAGGGTATGAGTGGTGAGTAGGAATCTGGGGGTCAGTGTATCCATGAGTGACGGATATATGAATCCATCCCTCCCACTGCGGTACTGGGCGATGGGTCGAGGGATTCTGGCTGGAGAGGTTAAAATACCTCCTCAAACGGTCTCTCTCGATCCGGCCCGCCACGCAGCAGCTGGGCAAACACATCGTTAGCCAAGGCTTTGACAAACCTCACTCCGTGTACCCGGGTTCCCCTGTTAATTCAACAAACGTAGCGAACCACTTGGGAAGGTATTTTTACACTATGGCAGAAGTGTTGGTTAATGGTTCCCGGGGCGGCGGTACCCATACCCGCCTTGCAAAATGAATAACATCCAGGCACGCGGGTTGTTTAAAAACTGAATGTACTGGGATTGAATATATGGAAAGCGGGAGGGAGGGAGAGATGGGGGGGAAGGTGGGATGGGGGAGGGTCGAGGGGGGGGGTGAGGGGGGGAGCGGGGGAGGTGGAGAAGGCGGAGTGGGAACCCCCCTTACACCATGCGAGCGAAGCCGCGGGAAAAAGCTAGTATTTTATAAAAATACTTTCAACTTCGCAAATCCACAATTATAATATCCCGTGATTTTTCATTCGAGATGTAGGCATTGGATCTACAGAAGAATACTTAAAATAAGCTGGATGGACAGGGTTACGAATGAAGATGTTATGGTTCAGATGAATAAAGAAAAGAAAGTAATTAAAACTATAAAAATCCGAAAACTTCAATATCTTGGACATGTGATGAGACATCCAGAGAAGTATGAGATCTTGCATCTCATAATGCAGGGAAAGATTGCCGGAAGACGGGGCCCTGAAAGAAGGAGAACCTCATGGCTGAAAAACCTGAGACAGTGGTTTGGCCAGTCTACCGTAGAGCTGTTCCGGGCCGCAGTAAATTCCGCATAGCCAACGTCCGTTGAACGGACAGGGCACCAGAAGAAGAAGAAGAAGTGATTTTTGACATGTCTGTGCTGTTTATTAATTAAAATCTAAGTGAAAAATTATTGGCGTACTTATTGGTTTAATGTTTCAGATGTATAATTATTTATTTTCGAAACAATATTTAAATTATAAGAATAATCGTGAAAATAAACGGAAAAGAAAACCGTTAGGGTGACAGAGAATCGAACTCGGAATCTTCAGTTCATTGGACGAGTACGTTAACCAATTACCCGCCATCAAACCACTTTTTAATTGTGATGTTTTTATCAAATGCATACTTCTTGAATATCATGAATATTTTGTCAAAAATGTTATTTATTTCCACGTCGGGTTTTCCCTCACTATTTTTGAGTAAATTTAATAAGTCATGTGATTTGTAAGCAATTTATATACATGCAATGACCTCAAGTGTTCAAATTTATTTCATTTCTAGACGCTGTGAACATTTTTATTGAAATCGTGTTTTTTCTAAAATAAAATCGCAGTTCATCTAACTGTAGACAAAATAAATATAAGAATTTATGTAAAAAAAAATTATCGCCTCTTCTTTAGGTTTTATTGGGTAATATTGGTAATCAATCTGTAAAATCAATCCCAAATATAACGATTTTGTTTTGCCTTCCTTAACATAAATCACCTAACCTCGCTGATTCATAAATCTTTAGCGAATTCCTCCAATAATCTTGCCTAAAACATTTAATCCGGCGAGTTTTATGACTGACGTCGAAAGATAAAAAATGCTTATGTGCGCACGTTAAAATTTAATAGTTTTTGGACGACCCCGGTTATAGCTTATTTTATTGAAGCTTCTCTAAGTAAATTAAGAATATGGAAACTGGAAGAAATTAAGGGAACGTATTAATTTTGAAATATTCATGTTCTGTTACTAAAGCTGTGAAGGCAATAAATAATTCGTAATAATTATATAGGAAAGTGCTTAGACTACTTAAAAGCGTTAGAAATTAAGAAATCCCTTGAAAAATAGATGTTATCTTACAGCCCCAACTAAGATATGTTCCCGTCCACCGCCCGTTCTATCTCCTTCCCCCACTCTTCACTAATCCCTATTCACACATCCATCCCCACTTCAACACCTAAGATTATAGGTATGTTCACCCATAATTTTTTTATATTATTTATGTCAAATTAGTTTATCTTTTGCCCTGAGAGATGAATAGTTGTTCAGAAACCGATCGGCGTTAAAAAATAGTGGTTTAAGATGGTATTACCAGAGACACCCAGAAATATGTCATTTTTAAATCAGATTTTAGACGTGCTGACTCTTTTTCACAAAAAATTATAAATGGATTTCGAAATATTGTTCTTTTATGTAGCATTCGCATGTTTTAAATTTTGAGAAAAAAATGTTTATTTTTAGTATATATAGGTCGTTGGCAGATTTCTTAAATTTTCGAAAGAGATTTTTTATAATACCACACCCATTTCAAATCATATATTCATGCAGTAAAATAAATCAATACATTTTGTAGGTATCGCATGTTTTAGAATTTTAATTTTAGTTTAAATGAAAGCATTTAAAATATATACGTAGATGTGTTTCTTGACGAAAATTGGTCCGTTTGTGTATTTATTTGTGCACTTACAAACTAATATATTTCAGATTTTTTTAAATTCGTATTTAACTTAGACATTATTGAAGATAGTATCAGTGCTTACTACCAGCACTGATACTATCTTCAATTCCTTCAACGTTATGGACATAAAACAGCTCTACTCAAGATCCATATTACTTAATTTACACAAAAGCAACAAAACACCATTCAAAGCTAAACAAACAATACACAATACCCGAGCCAAAAACAACGAACTTCTCCAAACTCCTTTTTTCAAAACCACCTTCGGGCAAAGACACTCTAAATACATAGCTTGCAAACTATACAATTCACTACCAACTACGATCAGACAAAGTGACTCCTTTACAAAATTCAAACTAGAAATTAAAAAATGGATTATAAGTATTGGACGCCACACTATCACAAATATCTGTAAAATAAATCACACATAGACAGAAATAACTATTCACATACAACCTAACCCATATAAAACAAATGAAAATAATGGAATCCTGTCAAATTTAACCTATAAATAGACTAGGCAGAATTTATTTCATTACTCTATCTCCAACATTTATAAAATAACTCTCTTTAAAAGATTTACTACCCTTCCAATCACCCTTCTGTTTTAATTCTATTCATAATATATATTTTACCTGAAATATCCTTGTAACTACTATATTCATTTATATACCTGTACGCCTGTCTCGACACAGGTATACCCTAGTGAGACAGGCATACAAATAAAACCATTGTAAATATATTTTATTATAGATAAATAAATAAAAAAATAAAAAAACTTATAATCAAAAAATAATTACAAAAAGAACATTATTTTAATAGTTTTTACATCACGCCTTTCAGCATTTTTGGATGTAGGCATAAATTAAAGCAAATTTGGAATAAAATAAAATCGATATTGAGTTATAATTTTAAAAAGCTGGTACGGAGAATAATTAATCTTTCTCATTGTAACCGCCCTGCACGATCGTAAGAACAACTTTCGACGAAATGTGGATTTTGGCTGGTTAAACGCTCCTAAACAACCAAATATTGTTTCATTTGATAAACAATAAACTTCACAACACACATATCCAAAAACAAAGACATTTAAATATAAATTTTAAAATTTAGTAAGATAATCGTACTCAAAAAATTAAATAATTTCAAAAATGTTAAAAATTTATATCATATTTAACTTATTATTTGTAATAGTATCAAAGAGATGGCAAATGAACCATTGTGAGTGTGAAACTGGACAACGCGTTTCGCCAAAATCTTTCACCCATACTACTGCAAATCGTATCTACGCACAACTGAGCCCCGCCATTGTTTCGATCTACACTCCAAAAGCATAAATTTCAGTAGCTTGCATGGTCGTAGCTCGGCGACGGCCGGCACGCTTCCAAGGCGCATCTCCGTTTTTTTTTACATCAACTCCACACAGGCGGCCCTGAGGAAAATAATTCCTCTCAGAGCCTATGCCATCTTTGGGGATGCTGGGTATAGGGGCATTTTAGGGAAAGGAGAGAAAGTTCTGGGAACGAAAAATGTAAAAGGGTAGATATGAATCTGGGGGTCAGTGTGGCCAGGTGTGACGGACGTATGAATCTATCCCTCCAATCTAATGTTCCGAGAGAGTCCTGCTCGAAAGGTTAAAAGATCTCCCTCAACCAATCTCTCCCGATCCGGTCTGCCTAGTGTGCAGAGTAGTAGAGCAATTTGGAAGGCGGGAATGGGTACCGCCGCCCCGGGAACCTTTATTGGATAACCAACACCTCTGCCATAGGTCACCCCAAGTGGTTCGCTACGTTTGGTGATTTAGCAGGGGTGCCCGGGTTCATGGGACGAGGTGTGTTTAGGTCTGATGACCAGAACACACTGAACCCCAGATTCCTACAACCCCTTAAACCCTTTTCCTTCCCAGAACCCTCCTCTCCTTCCTTTCCCTAAAAAACCCTCCACACAGCATCCCCAAAGATGACATAGGCCCTCAGGGAAATTATTTTCCTCAGGGCCTCCTGTGTGGAACTCATGTAAAAAAAAAAAGAGTTATCCGCCGCCAAGATCAGAAAACTCACCACTTGAACGCGGGCACCCCTGCTAAGTTACCAAATGTATCGAACAACTTGGGGTGTCCTATAGCATATAGAGGTGTTTGTTATCCAATAAACTGTTCCATCAAATTGAAGTGTGTTTCTATATTATCATCTGTGAGAACATAATATTATAAAGTACGAAATCTTCAATATAATATGGTAGAAACTACAGCGGAGAAGCTATCAACTAATCAACTTTTTCACACCCATACCAAAAATCATTAAAAATGGTAGCATATTATTTTTTTTGGATTTGCCGCGCTGCGGGAATCTATTGCGTAACTTTCCGGCTTTGCAAAATCCGCAAATCATTATTTTACCTCTACGGAAGCTACCGACAAAATTCCTCTCTTTATTAGGCAGTTTAATTTTTATTATCAATTATAAGTTTACCCCCCACAGAGTGCGAACCTTCGCAAGATAGTTAAAATATATTTTTGATAAATGATATTCGTGAGAAGTCTAAAATAATTGTAAATATCCACAAGTCAAATATGTATGTACCAAAGTATTAATTGCTTCTCACAGAATATAATGCAAAATGTTCTAATTAAGGCTCGTTAACCAGCGGTTATTTTTCTTTATTTCATTCAAAATTTGCTTTAATGTACCTACACCTACACACATTCAAGTTAGCGATGAAAATGTTCAAATGCGTGATGATAAAGTTACGTACTTTTTGTAATTATTTTTTTTATCAAAATTAATTATAATTTTTCATTAATTTCTAAATAATTAATTGTGTAAAAAAATTGAAGTACATTAGGGAGCATACATTGATTACGTGAGCAGTTTTTCTTCCAATCCAAACCCCCCCCCCCCCTTGATGAGATAAATTTGGGCCACTTCGTATATTTTTTTCAAGTAACGTGAGTTTTTTCTGGACCCCCCCCCCCTTTGAGCTCACTAATTAAAGTATGCCCCCTTATTTTGTAGGACCGTAAATAAATACAAAAACCGAAGTATTTTCGTCGCAAAACAAGGGCGACTTTTTTAATGATTTTATTTGAACTAAAATTAAAATTCTGAAAATAAATAATTTTTTTATTAATTTATGTTACTTCATTAAAAATAATATACGCTCTTATATTTGTGGCACTTTCCAGTGTGATAAATGCTCTCAATATGAAAGATTAATCTCATGGTGAAAGACCACCATTCAGAATCGAAAAATTACTTTAGTAAGGTAAATGGTCTTAGTCGTGTTTGGTGACCAGATATGTAAATTCAGGTACCTACTTCCCCACTTTCATCTTTCCTTCCTCCTACAACATGAGTCTCTTTAAGACTCCTCCATCTCCTCAAAAAGATCCTCCACATAGCGACTTCAAAGATGACATAGGCCCCGAGGTAAATTATTTCCTCCGGACCTCCTGTGTGGAGTTAATGTAAGAAAAAACCTACCTCTTCCCACTACCTCTATCCTCTTAACTCACAACAAACCCCAATTGGAAATGCCATAGTCTGACTGACTCGAGACGGTTGGGAACAATTGGGAATCATTGAAAATAAAGTGTTTGCACATTAATCTAACCTAATCTCATTGAATATTAGTGATAGCGACGCATGCTTGATTAACGCTTCGTGTGTGTTACATTAAACTGATGCATATTATGCCTAGGATTTCCTTACATATGTTACTGTCCCCGACTTCCCTAGGCAATCTAGGCATTATGAATAATAATCGCCCTATTAATCACTTGGTCCTTAACACATACGCTAAATATCAAGTAGCCAGCAGTTGTCTTAACAAATCATAACAGCGCGTAACGTGACGACTAAAATTTTAGCGGTGGAGATCATTCAGACGGAACGCGTTAATAGAATGATATTGCAAAATGTTAGAAATAAAGAAAGTAAAGATATTACCATTTACTTATATTTTTGTGTTCAAATACTGATCACTAGGCCCAATTGCCAAAACTTCTGGGACTTCGTCTTCTCTAATGGGGAATGCTGTGAGACTGTCAAAAAAATATATCGAAAAAAGATTTTTAAAAATAAAAAAAGACATATATTCCCGGGTTACGAATAACCCAACAATGTTTGAAAATCTCATACTACCACCACACTAAGCGGAAAATGTTGCTTGTGTCGTGATGTAGGATTTAACCAGCCGAGGAATCGAATATGCGAAGCCCGGGTAGGAACCAAAAGCGATGCTCACTCAGCCACTGACCGTCCGATATAACAATAATACCAAAAAATGGTCAGACCGGTCAGTGGTTGAGTGGGCTAGCGCTTGGGTCCCACCCGAGCGTCGCGTGTTCGATTCCTCGACTGGCTAAGTCCTCCATCACAACACAAGCAATATTTTCAGCTTTCTGTGGTGGCAGTAGGAGATTTTAAAACATTGTTGGGTTATTCGTAACCCGGGAATGTTTGTCTTTCTTTTAAAATTAAAAAAAAAATGTATTTAAAAAAATAACACCTCCTAATCCCCGTGATATTACCGAAGCTACGATTAGAGACCTTCTTAAGTTGCCAGTACACGATGTGCCAACGAGTTGGGCCGATGCGCTGACCCAACATATGCAGGATTACCTGGCATATTATTTATATTGGCCGATCAACCGATTAGAGTAAGTTTTTCGTGCATACATTAAATGATCTTAGCGCAAACTCGCCAATGTTGGCCCGACACGTTGGTCCAACGTGGCCTGGTAGCTTTGTAAAATCAACTTGTAAAATAAATTCATTTTATATATTTCTATTTCCTTCGTTCGATCTTCTCTCATTCCCCTATTACAATTTATCTGGAATCACTTTTTTCCTTCAACTGCTTCGTGTTCTTCTGCGGTAACTTTTGGGACGGGTGAAGAAGGTTGGATAACCTGACTTTTTGGCAACACTTAAATCAACTTTTCTTTTCAGACACTCATTTTCTTAAATTCGTCATTCTATAATTGTTGATGTCCACGAATTTATAGGTATATATAATAAGTGGGAGCCTAACTCCTCAATCTGTATGTTGAGCGATGAATATCTTAATGCGGTATGACGATTCATTTTCATTCATTTAAGATAAGCTTGTGTATGTTCCTATAAATCCAGCTAAGATCATTATTGCACCGATAATTCCATTAAGATCATTATTTCACCTGTCTTCTATAATAGTAATATTATATAAGAACTAGCTCCTTCTTCTGGCGTTAATAACACAAAAAAATAGAATATAATATGTATAAAATATCCTATGTATACAATTTATAAATCCTCAAACTGCTTCGACTCGTAGCAATAACTTATCTATGTTACGAGTTTGTACAATACCTACAGAAATTGTTTGTTGTTTGGTTTTTAATGTTATCATTATCACTGACGACAATGGCAAATAAGTATTTTGAAATGTTGATACTGTTAATGTTAGTATTAAGTCTCTAACTCTAAGTCACAGTTGTAAATATGTATGTCATTAATCCACTAGTTTTAAGTCAACTATCATAAGTCTTAGTCATAAGTCACTAGCTATAAGTCTTAGATTAAGCCACTAGTTACAAGTCTTAGATATAAGTCAATAGTTATAATTACAAATCTTTGTTATACCAATTTTATTACATATTTACTTGTACTGTACAGCGCCCTTGAAATGATTTCTCACAAAAAACGGCGCTATATAAATTGGCCAAATATTATTATTTATTATTTAACTTTTATAACGGGATTGTTAATACGTGCATTTTTCAATTGTAATTCCTGTTTGTTTTGTTTAATTTGCGCCATGAAATCGTTAAAAAAATCTTTATTCCCAAATAATTCCCCAATTTGATTTGGCGAACCTCTATTGAGGTAGATCTTTTAGCAAATTATTGAATGCTTTATGTCCATGGTTTATCTATAAATACAAGGTAAAATTTCGTAAATAACAGATGACATACATTATTTTAATTTACCAATATTGCTTGCGTATTTACAATGCCATTCAACCACAACACAGCAATGTTTTACACAATATTAACATTACTGACAATATCGTACCCTGGTGTAAGACAAACATTCACAAATGAAGCATTACTTGAAATGGTTTTAGCCATGTTTGAAGACTAGATTTGAAAAGCCACTTTCCTCTTCTCCATCTTCCCCCCCTCCTCGACATCTTCAGCCTTCAAACATAGCCCAATTGGTAATGTCATAGTCGCACTCACTCCAGGCGGTTGAGAGCAGTAGGACTCTTGTGCGTATTCACATAAAAAAAATAATAACAGGGTATTTGGTTGAGAGCACGGGTAAAAGCTCGGTCATTTGAAGTGTGACATCGAACTATGCATCAATTTAGCATTCCTATCGGTTCCTCAAACGCCAACAGCGATCAGTCACCATCTGCCGGGACAAATTAAAAGGAACCATTCTGTTTTAGACTGCCGAAGACATAACAGCTTTGTAAATCTAATAAAGTTAAACTTTTTTGAACGCTTATTCTTTGACTCTGTTTAAGGTTTTTTGGTACGTTTACTAACTAATCCATCATTGACTCGAAATAAGTTTGTATTCCCACAGATTCATTATATTAGTCGGCTGAAATCTTCGTTTTTGAGGCTCCATCGCTCACTATCCAAGTGCTTTCGGCATACTTTATCGATATAAAGCGGGTCGCAGAACGGTAATGCTTCCCACAGATTCCACCACCAAAGGGTTGGTTTAATCTCGGTTAGGAACGATTTCGACGACATTCAAAGTAAATTTTTGAGCCATTCTGTTGACCATCAATATAATGCATAAAGCGCATTTTTATTTGAAACCTTACTCTATTTTTAAGCTTTGTATTAAGTCCTTAGAAGTTAAAACTAACCGCAATTTAATTCAAGAACAATTTTGTGAAATCGAATTGACAATAAATTAAATAATTATCTACTCATATCTACCTTTCATTATTGTAATGAAGAGGTACACAGAAAATTATAATAAATTTTGATTAAAAAAACCTCTTTTTATAACTTTTAAAGGTTATTCCGTCACTGTAATTACTATCAATGAATATGAAGATCCCACTAATTATCTAAACGAAAATATGAAAGAGAACATGACACAGAAAAAAATGATAACCGTCCCACGATAGGTGTTACAAATAAATAAAATCGGATATATGTTCATCCGAGACACTACCTAGGTTTCAAACCAGTTCTTCGAACGATTGTTTCCAATGAAAAAGGTAGTGAAAAAGAAATGTGAGATTAACAAATATGCCTAAATGTGGCCTAATTAGATAAGGTGTTCGTCCCGGTAAGACAAGAGGTTATGTGTTCAAGTTGCGACCGTTATATTTTTATTTTTCTGTGTCATTTTTTTGTTATCTTTCATATTTTCGTTTAGATTATTGGTGTTATCTTCTGCTTCAATTAAAATTATATTATTTACATGCTGTTTAAGAACCGCCTGTAAACAGGTTAATCAATTTAAAATCATTTTCGTTATTTGTTTTTGGGGTGTTATGCCGTGTTGCGCTACCTCCTTCTTTAGCCAACGTTTCGGACATCGTTGCAGTGTCCATCATCAGGGCAGACAGATAGCGCATCACGGCATAACACCCCAAAAACAAATAACGAAAATGCTTTTGGCCGTGAAAATCTTAAAACTTATCCAATTAAAAATCATGTTTTCCTTACCTAGCGGCAATATAATGTGTTAGATATGTTTCTGAAATTGTAGAAGCATTAAAATGTTTCATTTAGTATTGATTATTAACTATGATTTTTTGTTTTTTTTACAGGTGAGTTAACTTTTCGTCCGTAAAAATTCCGAACTTGAACCCATACTATTGAAGGCGAGTCGATCATCAAGTTGGGTAAGCATTTTTTTAACTTATTAAATAAGTAAGAATTCATTAAATATTAGTTGCAATGAGTGACGATGGTTTTAATTTTTAGAATAGAAATGTATTTTTGTGTTTTGGGAGATTTTAGGAAAATTTCTAGAAAAATGTTGGTAGATACGCGCTGAGAATCGAACTCGGTCTCTATCTCTATCTGCTGGATGAGCCTCATCCACACCCGAATGTCTACATAATTAATACAAGTTTTCAAAAACCTAATGTTAAAATAGACGGCATTATTAATTTTTGATACATTAAAGATAATCAAAAGAATTTAATCAATCAACCATTATCGTCGAACCATTTTCGGGGAATATTCAAGACCTAATCCGTTTACTGCTTCATCCTACTTAAATAGAATCTTCAATAATCTTCCATCACATCAGTTCCACGCATATCTAACATGACTCTACCCATGCATACACGTCGTAATAGCAGAAGAAACCAGACGGCTTGACTCGAACCGAGATTCTGTTTAAATCGCGGTTTCTATGTAAAATCATATCGTATCATATCTGGATTTGAAACTCAATTATGCCGTCATCCCTCTGTAGCTGGAAACACAACCTTTGTAGCACGGATCCAATTCACTGTGCCACCGAGAAAGCTAACATATCAAATATAAACAGTTTTGCTATGTAGTTATTATATTATTCACGATTTGTTGGGTACATGTGTGATTACTTTGCCATGGAACATTTGTACTATTTTACTGTTTTTATTATACTGCATAAGCTGTATTTTTAAAGTTACTTTGGTACGTTATAATATTCGATTTTTTACTCCTGATGTAATTGAATTAAAAGGCTTTATCAACTGACACGTGGAAGAACCTTTATTCCTTTCTTTGAACCGTTCAGGAACGTTTGCCCGGCCCGTTTCATACAAATTTAATTTTGGATTTGAGATCAAAATACCCAACGAAACTGAAAAATTATTTTCGTAATCAAAAGGCATATTATATATCTTGTACGGTTATCATCTACTTTATTTATTTTTGCTTTAAATTATAAGATACAGGCCATTGAAGATTTTAATGTTTTATGATTTTAGATTCAACTTGGGTATTTATTTATTTGTGAATAAATGATAAACATTTAAACAAATAATTTTACTCTAATTATTTTTTAAATATGTTGAAAAATAAAATAAAACAATTAAAACTCGTTTAAAATGCTTTTAGGGTAGTAATTATAATACATAAATGAAAAAAAAAAATTGTTCCGAAAATGACGTAAATAGATACCTTATATGTAATCTTAATTTAATTTCTTTTATTTATTTTTATTTTCAATTTCACCATATTTTTATAAATAATAGAGTAATGTTTTTCATTTCCCCACAAATAATTGTTGACTCTAACCAACTTGACTCTAAAATCATGAAACATGGCCTACATCTATTTATCTTTTTATAATATTATATCTACTCTGATTCATATCCTTTTTAATAAATACAAAATGTTATTTACCTACCTCGGAACAGACTATGTCTAGTGAGGTGGGTAAAATAAAACTTTGTAAATAAATGAAAAATAAATAAACGCCCGGGTTGCCGGCACTGAAACTGAACTGAATCTTATAATTTATAGCAAAAATAATTAGAGTAGCTCATATTCTTACTAGATATTTGATATATCTTTTGATTATGAAAAAAATCAAGTTTTTTCTGGTATTTTGACCTCAAATCCAAAATTAAGACTTATATGAAACGGGTCGCGAAACGTTCCTCTTTACCGAGGTCAAAAATAAATGTGATTTATTCGTTTTTAAATATAAACAGTTTGTCATATTTGGTTTTAATACGAGTATCAAAATTGTTTGTTATTTTTGTATACATAACCTTAAGCAAGCAATAACATTGACTTTTTTTTTAATAATACGTATCCTTCCGTAATGTTCCGTTGTTAACCTACTACCACCACAATAACTAAGCTAGAATAAGATAACGACAGTTGTGATACGCTCCCATTTTAAGAATCCTTAAAGCGTCTCTGTTGTTAGGGATGTTGGCATGGAATCACTTCCTTCGCAGCGAAACATCTCGTCCGAAGTCTTTTGTATGGTGAATATTACATCCTTAAAGTCTAAAACCCGTCAAAAGTTATTTGAATTTCAGCATCCCCAAAGATGACACAGGCCCTGAGAGAAATTATAATTATCAGGGCCTCCTGTGTGGAACTAAAGTTAAAAAATATCTTTATTAATTAAATCAACAATTTACTTAAAATTAATTATCTTTCTTTCATAATAAAATCGTCTGTTATTCTTTGGTTATTCTCAATTCAAATATCGTGTTTCATTTACGATTGAAGTTATTTATAGGTATTTAATTTAGTATATTATCTAAAAATTCTCACGAATTCTTACATTAGGTTGGATTTTAGATTTTTTGATGAAATAAGATATGCTTATAATTAATTGGCTTTATCAGAATTGAAAATATTCGATGTTTAATCAATCTTTAATCCGTCGAATACTCTTTAATTTATTTCGATATTTTAATTAAATTATTTCCTTTTTGAATAACATTGTTGATAATAAATACGACGGTGATGTCTGCTTCTGACATAAATAATGAATAATTAAGCAAGAAATAATTATTACAAAAGAGACTAAATGTACTGAAATCCAAATCTCGGATAATCGCTTTGCACCGCAGTGGGAGGGTTGGATTGATAAGTCCGTTATTCATGGACGCACTGACATCCTATCCACTTTTTCCTTCCAAAACTTCCTTTCCATCCTTTTCTAAAAAAGACCCTCCAGACAGCATCCCCAATGATAGGCCATGAGGGGAATTATTTTCCTCAGGATCTTCTGTGTGGCGAAAATGTAGCTAAAGAAAAATCCATTTAAATTATATTCGTATTTTATTAAAGTGCTAAAAAAAAAACTGAGTGTTACGGCCGGCGTAGTCCAGCGGTAAGGCTCTTGACTAGCACTCCAAAGGTCGCGGGATCGAATCCCGGCGTGGCAAATAAATTTTATTTGATTAATTTGTGTTATTTCACAATTTATTCATTTAAAATAATATATAGTATATTTGCGGCACGTTCCAGAGTGGAAGATACTCTCAGTATCGCCCTGGTGTAAGACCACCATTCAAAATTGAAACGATGCTTGAAATGGATTTAGTCGTGTTTGGTGACCATATCTGAATAGCCAAGTACTTTCCCACCTTCCTCTTCCCTATCTCCTTCCCCTCCCCACTACCTGCAGCCTCACAACATACTCCAATTGGGGATGCCATAGTCCCACTGCTCATAGCTCCAGACGGGAGTAGTTCGGACTCTTGTGCGGTATTCATGTAAAAAACAAAAATTCACACGCGGTAGAAGTGAAACCTTCCAAAAACTAAAGTAGACAAGAGTGGGGAGGCTGCGAAGCAGCCAACAAAGAGGAGACCGTTAGGCTACGAAGCACCGCACAGAGGAGACCGATTGTACTATCTCATTCTGCCGCAGGCTGAATCCTGTAGATGTGTTTGTCTCTTTTTATTTTCGCTTTTTTCCTTTCATCGAGTTTCAAATCGCTAAAGAACTTACACTACAAAAAATTTTAAGTACGCATCTTTGAATTTACCCCTCTTTTCGTATTGCTTGAATGTTGAAATAAAGCTGAAAATGTTTTGCTCCAACAAGAAAGCGTTTAGCTACTTGTTAAAGCAACATCACAGCTTTGTACAATACAAGTATTTCCATAATATTTGAAACTATCGAAATTTACGTCTTCGAAACCGCAGTTTGCCATCTGTATACATAGGTAGGAACCTACTGGCACTGTGCAGAGCAAAGACAAAGATATAACCACCCCTAGAGAACGGAATATCCATAGAAGACAATATTTAGTAGATATGACAGAGGAGGAAGAACTTTGCCATAAGACGACACGTGTTTCTGACAGCCACTCTGACGTTTAGTGGCAAAACTTGTATCTGCGCTGAACACTGAACACGTACTCTACCCGCTACCCGGTGTACAGGGTTAACGTAAAATGATTGTATACTTATTTTCATAAAGTAAAACTATTAAACAATTTTTTATCATTTGTGTTTCGTTAACTTCCGAGGATATATAACATCGTTGATGTTCGTACAAGAGCGAAACATATTTACTCACCTAGAAACTAAAACGAATATCGACTCCCGATAAGAAGACATTCTTTACTTTTCCTTTTCATATCGTTTGCCATACATCTCTTACCTCATCGGAGCTTAGAGTGGTGGACTCTCTCAGTAACACCCTGATGATAGACCACCATTAAAGAGCCGTGTATAATGACTGGATCTTAATAGCCAGCAACTTTCCAACCTTCCCTTCCCCATCTAATTCGTCTCATTACTCTATTCAGCCTCAAAAATTCCAAAATTGGGGATGCCATAGTTTCTCAGCTGCGAGCAGTTTTTTTTTAATGTGACTTTATATAAAGTGCCTATGTTTACATTGGATTTTTCGATGCCTGTCTTACTGAGATATACCTTTGTCGTTTACCTTATTATATGTGAATACCTCACAGTATTCATTATTATTATGTGAATACCTCACAGTATTCATTATTATTATGTGAATACCTCACCAGAGTCCCAGCTGCTCCCGTCTGGAGCCAGTGAGACATGGCATTCCCAATTGGGATATGTTGTGAGACTGAAGGTAGTGGAGAGAGGGAGGAGTTGGGGAAGAGGAAGATGGGAAATACGTGGCTATTCAGACCTGGTCACCAAACACGGCTAAAGCCATTGTAAACAATGTTTCAATTCTGAATGTTGGTCTTACACTAGGGCGATACTGAGAGTATCTTCCACTCTGGAACGTGCCCAAATATACTATAATATATATTTTTTAAAGTGACACAAATTAACCAAATAACATTTATTAATGCAATAATTAAAAACACTTTGTTTTTACCACAATAAACTTTATTAAAAAGTCGACATGTTTCGAGAACGATGTTCTCTTCATCAGGACATATAATGTACTTTTTGTCCTGATGAAGAGAACATCGTTCTCGAAACATGTCGACTTTTTAATAAAGTCTATTGTGGTAAAAACAAAGTGTTTTTAATTATTGCATTAATAAAATGGTGCCACAAAGTGAATTTGCAAAATTTGAAGAAATAACATTTATTTGCACACGCCGGGATTCGATCCCGAGACCTTCGGTTTGCGAGTCAAGAGTCTTACCTCTCGACCACGGAGACTAGAATATTACATAAAAAAATATTTGAAGTTGGATAAAACGGACTGTTACTTTTTTCATATTCCCTACATACGGATGCATATGAGATCTCGATAATTTTCTTACCATCATCATCATCATCTTCTTCCCCTTATCCTATTAGGGTCGGGGACCCATTGCATCGCCAAGGCTCCTCCATACGTCCCTGTTTGTGCTGATTGTTCTGCCTCTGTCCATGATAGACCCATCCTCTCCTCACACAGTTTCTGAAGTTGCCTCGCCCAACTGTGTCTGGGGCGGCCCACTGGACGTCTACCCTCTGGAATCGCACTCAGTATCTTCCTCGGTATTCGGTCTTCAGACATTCTTAGGACATGCCCAAGCCACCTCAGTTGCAATTTTTCTATGAAGAGTAGCAATGGTTCAATGTTTAGATCATTTCGGATCGTCGGTTTCTTATATGATCCCATTTCGTAATCCCTGCCACTCCTCTCAAGTAACTCATTTTGGCAGCTTGGACTCTAGAGCGTGTTCGTTCATTTAGCATAATAATAATAATAATAACATTACATTTATATAGCGCAGATTTGTGACATTTCACTTCAAGTGCGCTTAACTATAATAAATTTAAAAATAATCCTACAGTGCTCCTTATAATATTGAGAAAATAATAAATACAGAATTTACAAAATAATGACAGAAGTACAAAGTATACCGTTTTAAACACTGCCATCTTTGTCTTGATGCTGAGCTTGGCTTTTCTTATCACTGAGCTGTATAGAGGACGCAATTCACTGCTTGCCGCACTTATTCTTCTATCAATTTTTCCGTCTTGCCGACCATCGCTAGAGAATTCGATCCCAAGGTATTTGAATTTTCATTAGGTATAGGAATTTTCTTACCAATTTCTTTTTAGTTTTGAAAATAGAACCTTCTCAAGAAACGAAAGAAATACATTCTTATATTATGTTCGTTGTTTTACTTTCACTGAATATAATAACTTATGTTATCTTTCTTTGAATATTCCAATTAATTTCACAAGAATAGATGTAAACTTTTCGAAAACCCTGCGAGGAATCTTTGCTGTGAATCTCTTACAATACCCGTCGTGTAGTACTATTATTGTTTGCAGTATTTAGCTGCGCCTCTCCCACTATCATCCCCCCTGTACCAAAGGTCCTTGACTTGCCTCGTTTACAATTTGAATATAATTAAACTTGGAAATGAAATTCAAGGTATTCATTTTCCTTTATGCTGAAATGCGTTGTTTCAATATAACCTCTGCACTTGATCTGACTCCTTACTGTTTGCATTTATCCATCCCTTTTCATTTTCTTCGGTACCTACCCCAGTTTTGTGACATTCAAAATCTAAAAACATTGAAGAACTTAAAAAAAAATAGAACTTAGAAAAAAAGAGAATAATATCTAAAAATATGAAGATCTCCTTAAACAAATCCCTTCCCAAAACCCTTACCTCAATCCCCGTCACAACGCCAATCAAACGAATAGCGATTTAGTTCCCCTGTCATTACACTGTACTTTCAGAGCGGTGTGACACTATTATGAGGTGTAACACAAAAAAAAATAAGTTATAACAGTTTACTATTGCAACATTTTGTTAGTAAGATAATGTTCAAGTTTTTTAATTGTTGTATCTATTAGTTTCCAATGTTAATACAACTTAAGATAAGTTGGTTATCTTCCAAATAAGTTTGAGGTTCGTGTGTTTACTAGTTGATTTATTTAGATATCTCAGATATTTACAATAAATATTAAACTGGACAGACGTCCTTACTTGACTAGGATCTAAATAGTTCTGCCGCTATGACTGGTGGACTGAAGGTGCCCGCCCAACTTGCCGATGCCTTTGGCAATCATCGTACCTCAGACACGAACGACGATAGATGGTACTCTTTTGATATCATGCTCAACTGCCATCTGTTGGAATATAGCAAAACTTCATATAAAAAAATATTATCCATGCTATCGACATCTATTGCAGGAAACTGAAACACAAGAATATTCAATACACAACATTAATGTAAAATAAGGTGATTAATAAGTGTTCACTTATAGCTTAATACCTATGTTTACGATTATTACATGAAGAAATTTATATTTTTTTATTGCGTTACGTCCTTTTTCATTTTTGTGAACAATATTTTGTAATCCTTTTTTTTGTTTCGCTGCTTAGAGTATTTTAATTGTTTATATTTAGGGTGTTTTGCTGTGTTGCGCTACCTCCTTCTTTAGCCAACATTTCGGACAGCGTTACCATGTCCATCATCAGGGCAGGTGTGTAATTGTTAGTGGTGCAGTGTATTATTCAAAACGGTTTCCTGCATTTAGCTTTGGTGTGGTTGTGGTGTTTTGGCATGGTCGTCATTTACTGGCTATTTAGAACTATTTAACTTAGCTCCGTCGTCTCCATTATTATAAATGGGATTTTATGAATTACAATTGCCTCCGTAATTAGGCCTGCTCATTACACATCTGCCATGATGATGGATACTGTAACGCCGTCCGTCGTAATGAAGGAGGTAGCGTAAAACGACATAACACCCCAAAAATAAATAATGAAAATATTACAATGATTTATTGTTAGGAGCCCGTCCCACAACATTTTCCAACCAAAAGGTTGTATTTCAAACTAGCCGGTACCCGGCATGCGTTGCTATGCCATTTAATAAAGAAATTGTTTCTCCCTGCGTGTCCTTTCCAATTCGTCCCGTTCCCCTTCCGCCCCCCCCCCCCCATTCCTCTTCCCCTCTTGCGTTTTCACTTCGCCTCCTCCATCTTTCCTATCCCCACTCCACTCTCCCCATTCTCCCGTCCTACAAACCCCCCTCACGAGTTCCCTTCCCCCTCACCTGCGTTCCATCAATTAATTCCCGGTACATTAAGTTTTCAAACAGCTCGCGTACCACCTATTGCAATTTTTTTAAACAAATTTCATGCCAGAGCTCACCAGAGAATAACAAACACAATAAAAAAGAATTATCCAATTTTATGTATTCGTTCGAAAGTTATGGACGTACATACATTTCGGCGATTCATTTTTGTACGATTTCATAATGCCAAAGCTCACCAATAGTTTTATACAAACCTTGTCCTGACAATAATGAACACAAAAAAACGAATTATCCAATTTGGTGCTATCGTGCGGACATACATTTCGGCGATTCATTTTTGTTATATTTCAAATTCATTCTCAGTTCAAAGGAAATTTCGTTACACTCCAATGTTATATTGTTTCAATTTTCAAACACGTCTACAAAGAAGCGTGACTCAATTCTTACGCCACAGTTTCTGAGTTTAGAGTTCTTTTTTGCTCACCATATTGAAATTTGAAACCTTGATACCGATCGAGAACGCTTTTTCAGCTGTGCCACCAAGCCTTTTAATATTTAACTGAACTTATTATTTACCGCAGAAATCTCGTCCACTCAAGTCTTTTAAACTTTTGACACATTTAAAAATGTATTATTAATTCTATCTTTGCCCTGAATTCATCTTTAACATTTGAAAATTATTATTTCTCCAGTTCCTGACTTGTGACATTTTCTAACGAAAAGAATAATTAAACTCAGTCCGGTGGCAAACAAAAACCGAATGAAATAACTTGAACTGTCATAATGCTAACGGAAGAACTCTAAGAAAGTTGTGAATTTGGACAGAATATCAAAACTTTGCAAGTGGCAATGTTTTCTTTCCGTTTTGGACACTAAGCTCACACTTCTGTAGAGAATACAGTTCAGCAATGAAAGTTTGAGTGATAATAATCTTACAGTAATATTATAATGGGGATTAGAATGGCTGAATATAGTCAAATAACTGTAATTAAGGCGGTACACATTTTTTTTAATAATCTTATATATTTTGTTTGCTCAAAACTCACATTTTAATAATTTCCGTCGAATTCGTAACTATAATAACTTTTTTATTTCCATGCCGCACAAGGAACGCGAATTATTTATATTTTAGATTAATAAAAACAGCACCTTACCAGTAATTATTTACGTAATAATATATTTTACGTACAGCGATTTTAATACGTTATAACTCGTTTTTCAACTATAGTTAGCGGTAAGCACAAGATTTTATTTTTCTAGACAATGAATTAATAACTTCAGGAGGACAACATTTTAAATATTTGTAACACGTTCTTCAGAATTAATTAAAATGAACGCGGCAGAAAGGTCGAATCTCAAGGCCTGCTAGGGTGAATTCGACCGTACGTTCGTACAATACGCCGTGCCGTGGCGTATATTTGTTTACACGCTTTCTTCATTTACGTCGTCAAGATTCCTACATTATTTTTCTTCTTCTTCTTTTCTTTGGCAGGGCAAATTCGACAGTAGGTCCGTCCAATACACGGGTCACGAGTCGCAATTTATATACACGGCTTCTTTTGTTACGTCCTTAAGATTCTGAATGTATTTTAGGGTATATTGTTGTCTTAACACTATGCATTGTGTAAATATGCATGCTACTCGTATGTATCGAATAACTGGTCGTGAAAAAGAGCCAAAGAAAAATTGTATTTATATCGCATATCAATTTGGTAGGCGGGTATGGGTACCGCCGCCCCAGGAACCATCAGTCACCCCAAGTGGATCGCTACGTTTGGTGACTTAGCAGGGGTTCCCGTGTTCATGGGGAGAGGTTTGTCTAGGTCAATGAGTTTGCCCACCTACTGCGTGGCGGGTCGGTTGTTTGGTTAAGGGGGACCTAATCTAGATCTCTCCAGCTGTACTCTCTCGACCCATCGCCTTGTATTGCAGTAAAAGAGATGAACTCATACCTCTATTACTCCTAGACACATTGACCCCCAGATTCCTACCCACCCCTCATACCTTTTTCCTTCCTGAACTTCCTCTCCTTTCTTTCCTTAAAAAAACCCCCACACAGCATTCCCAAAGATGACATAGGCCCTGAGGGAAATGTTTTCCTCATTCCTTATTGTGACTCTCGGTGTCTAACATCCATTAGGCCAGTGTCCTTAACCCCTCAGGCCTCGGCCACACTTTGTCAGGGGGTCATAATATTTCCGCTTTGTAAAAAAATTCAAATAAATAGAATATTTTTGAACGTATCCGAAACTAAAAATTTCTATGAGACAAATGAGTTCATGGGCGTAGGAACGGTGGGGCAAGGTGGGGCATTTTCATAACCCTTGCTGGCCGATGCACCTCTAGAATTATAGACCGAGTCGCGTTTTAAAATTTACAGCACATTATAAGCTTTTCCTTTATCCTTTCATATTCTTTGTATTCATAGAGCCTAAAGCGTGAATATGTTGTGGAAGCTTACTTTTTTCGATACCTACTCTAGCATTGTATTGTTTGCCCTACCCTATATCAAAATCTGGCTACGACCATGTGTGAGTTGTTATAACTCTGGGGCCCTGACCTTGGTAGACCAATGATATTTATCAATCTCTGAATCTTGTATTATCCATGGCTCTATCTTATTGCTACAAGTGCCGTATGTGGATAAGACCACAAACTATTATCTAGGATACCATATTCTTCTTGATCCTTCATGCCATCTACTTCATAAAAAAAGTCAGTCGCTACAGCTGTCGTTACGTTAGTAATTACAGTCAGATTGTCCTAATTATTTCAGTTAATTAAATAAAAAAAACTAACTAACTAACTAACCATCACGCCGTTTCCCCGCAGGGGTAGGCAGAGAGGACGGACCGCCAAACAACTCGGTCTTGGCACACACTCTTTGCCTCACTCACATTCATACATCGTCTCATACATTCTCTTCTATTATTCTGACTTTTGACATGACCCGACTCAAGTATCTGATTCACTTGATCGTGCCATGTCTTCTTCGGGCGTCCCCGACTTCTACCATTCACATTCGCGTCGTATATTCTTCTTACACTACTTCCTTCGTTCATTCGCTCTACATGCCCAAACCATCTGAGGGTCCCTTTCTTAATCTTACTCATTATGCTTACATCAGCCTTACATTCTTTGCGGATATCCACATTTCTCACACGATCATACATTGTTTTACCACACGTACGTCTCAGGGATCTCATTTCAACAGCATTCAGTTTACTTTCATCCTTCCTCTGCCAGTTCCATGCCTCACTGCCATACATCAGGGTAGGTACCAGGACTCCATTGTGGACTGCTAGCTTCGCTTTTTTTGACAGTTTTTTATTAGCGCCAACGGCATTCAGTCCACCATTAATGGAGTTACCGGCATTCACCCTTCTTTCAATATCTCTTTCAGCCTTCCCATCTCTCGTAAACATACTACCCAGATACACAAACTCATCCACCTGCTCCAAATATTCATCATTCACAACAATGTTGCATACTGTTTTCGTACTCTCCCTTTCAAACACCATGACTTTAGACTTACTTACATTCATCATTAGCTCATTCTTCATACATACTTCGTTCATCCTAGATACAAGAGACTGTAGATCTTCCATATTGTTAGATATCAGCACCGCATCATCAGCATGCAACAGGCAACATACTTTCAGATTACTCAATTTCGCGCCCAATCCCACCTCTTTCAATTCTTGCATACAAGTATCCATGTATAGATTGAATAACCATGGTGACATTACGCAGCCTTGCTAAATTAAATAAAAATTAAATAACACATTAATAATTTGACGTTCATTGCGGAAATGATTGAACAACATATTAAATCACTTCTTAAGGTGTCCTCTGCTATCGTAGGTTTGCTATCATCATGGTACTTTTTACCTGCAAGTTACTACGCGAAATACTTAGTGGAACTGCACTTTGCTGCTTTGGAATCACGATATATGGTTCTTCCTCCACCACACCTTCCCTAAATCTTCTGAATTTATTGTCTTTTGAATCACTTTGTGTTTGTTGTTCTTAGTGATGTGATGTGATCAAGGTATTATAGTTTTTAACTTTTTCATAACCTACATTACACTAATCATTTTTATTCTACTGAATTAAAACTAGCTACCTACCGATGAATACATTTCTATACCTGTGAAGACCAAAAATTCACACAAATCTACTCTCAGGCCAACTCGCAAAAATCAACACATTGTCATCGCTGATCATATCAAGTACCTTATTGAGTCTGCTATAACAATAATATATCTATAAAGATCGCATGTCAGCGTGAAAATATAATAAGATCATTTTCCTTCGTAGCAACACTGCCTTTATTATTTTGTTATCACCGTCAGGACCCAGTCGCATCCGGGCATCTCCATTTTGGGAAATTTTTGTATGTCTTTGCGTCGTTTTGTATGTTTTCCCGGGTATTTTTGCGTCTTCCGGGCCTTTTTTATGTCTTCCGAGATATTTCCTCCGTCTTTTATTCTGTTTCGTGTTACTTCACCCTATGCTGCGCCATAATAAACATGTTTTCGTGTATTACACATGTCACATAACTTCCTGGATTTAAACACGAAAAATTGTCTCGTATTTCATTCAACGTTGTTGTTATTTTGCCCGCAGCATCATTTCGCACCGATATACTAGTACTATTACAAATGCAATGGGAAAAAAACCCACATGCTAGATCACTCATTTATTTATTTTTTGGCCAATTTTCGTATAAGACCGGTGAGGCGGTTGTTCCTTCTAAAGTATTTATTTATTAACGCTCTTTTAGGGACAATTACATATGGATAGTCAAAATTATATCGTATTTATTGTACATAACTGAACTGCTTCAGTAACAAATTTTGTATTTGTTTATTGACAAAATGAAAATGTCCACTGAATTGGTATAATTATTTCCCCCCCCCCATTAGTATTCTGGGCAACGAGGAATACACACGGTAGTTATTCTTAGAATTTCTACACTTAAATTAATCCCGACTTCTGGCATTACGTAATGGATTCTAAAAGCTAATCAATGCAGGCAATTCTGGTCAATATCTCTATCTCTACATATTATAAATTTAAGTCCCCCGCGTCGTCTGTCTGTCTGTCTCGAAAACTACTGAACGGATTTTCATGCGGTTTTCACCAATAGATAGAGTGTTTCGTGAGGAAGGTTTAAGTATGTAATTTGTCAAGGATTTGTGTAAATTGGTAGAAACAAAACGATAATTGTTAGAAGTGTCGGAAAAAGTCGAGCCGCCTGGTAGCTTTCATGGAAAACGCTGCCTAATCCTTTTGGGATATAACAAAACAATGCATGGTGGGATATTCCTCTTTTATAGATCTACAAAAAAGTCCGGGAAGGCATATATCTATCTTTTACGGAAAGCTTACCATACCCATTCTATCTTCTAAAAAAATGTTCACGTATATTGCGGTAATTGAAAAGTTATTTAGACGGACACAGTATTAATCCTTATTAACATACGTTAGTTACCCCAAGCATTTCATGCACATTATTATAATCTTTCACACCATCTCTACGTGTTATAAATTATCCTTCGCGGCATCTGTCTGTCTCTTCGCGATAAACTCAAAGACGGCGGTGGTTTTGGATAACCATCCAGTAGATGACGTTGTGTTTTATTAGCCACAGCAACGCGTGGCCGGGTCAGCTAGTTTTTTATAAAAATTCCAAGTCGGTGAAATTCCTTATGTCTGACAATTTAAGCATATTCACATCATTTAAAAGAGTGGTGTAGTTCAACATAATTGCTAATAATGATTCATTTAATAAAATTTGGCGTGGATGGAAAATAAAAAAATAATTAATGAACAGTTTTTTCGTCTGAAATGTGCTTTCTATTGGAATTTTCTAGTAGGAGTACAACTTATTAATTTACGGATCAGATAGTAATTTGAAATAAGAACCGTGTTATCTCTACAATGTTTTAAAAATGAAAAAAAAAAATACTCCCATCAGGAAGACAAAATTTTCTTGTGATTTCTGGAATTCCTTGACATCGTTACACAAGTTATGAACCAGGCCAACTGCACACGGTCGCTGATGTCGTTTGAACTCCTATAACTGAGTGACCAACATGAGATTCCTTCATTGATTATTGTAGGAACATCTCTGGAAGGAGAGTACGAGGAAGATAAAGTAAAATGTGACAGACCAATGAGGAAGTTAAGAAAATACTAACCGGAAGGAATTCAAGATTACGGAATTGTCGAACGCTTAACTTCACATGATTTATTTATTTATTAATTTATTAACGCCCTTTTTCGGGGCTTTTACGTATGAAGAGTAAGAAATATACAATATTTATTGTACATAACTGAACTGCCTTCGTAGCAATATTTTATATTTCTTTAAAGATAAATTGAAGATGTCCACTGACTTGGTATAATTGTTTCCCTCCATTAGTATTCTGGGCAAAGAGGAATACATATGGTAGTTAGTTCCAGAATTACTGCACTGAAATAAATCCTGACTTCTAGTATTATGTAGTGGTATCCGGAAGCTTATCAATTCGAGCAATACCGGACTGTCAACTAAATCATTTAGAATTTTATACAGAAATACCAAGTCAGTGAATGTTCTTCTGTCTGACAATTTGAGCATATTCGTATCATTCAAAATAGTATTGTAGTTCAACATAATTGCTGGAATACCCATTTTCAAATTAATAAAACGTAAGAAGTTGTTTTGAATTCTTTCAACAGCTTGTACATGAATATTGTAACATGCGTTCCAGACGGGAGAATTGTATTCAAGTTGACTTCTAACTATGCAAAATATAACAGTTTTATACACTTTATATTGTTAAAATTTCTAGTTAGCCTAGTTGTAAATTAATTGTATTCAAGTTGACTTCTAACATATGCAAAATATAACAGTTTTATACACTTTATATGGTTAAAATTTCTAGTTAGCCTAGTTGTAAATTAATTGTATTCAAGTTGACTTCTAACATATGCAAAATATAACAGTTTTATACACTTTATATTGTTAAAATTTCTAGTTAGCCTAGTTATAAATCCCAACATTTTTAAGGCCTTATGATAAGATAATAATATTTACATAAAAACACAGCCTTCGAACCCAAAGTCAAGTATATTAATACACAATGGAAATCGTTATGCTCATCCATGTCTAAACCGTGCACGCATGTTATTACTATATCATTATTAATTCATTAATTTCCTACGTATTTTCAGTAATTATCTCAGTACCTACGCTCGTACTGAATTCGGGTAGGTAACTTCTCAGTAGGTACCCTAATAATCTTAGTCACGTCAAAATGGTTTCTGTATTAATAAGGCTTAATTTAAGTGCTTATTAATCGTTGTACGGGCGTGACGTCAACTGGAAACTTCCGTGAATCCGAAATTCGAGACCATGTTCGTGCGTCTGCGAATTTGGCGGGCATTCGCCATTTTGCATTTCGATGGCGGCCATCTTAGAATGGGAAGAGCCATTGAAGCTCCAGAAGAGTGGCCTTCTCGTGATGACGTTTTTTAAGGGCGGCCCATAGAAAAGTGAAATTAATACTGTGGGCACCTTGTAAAAAATGCAGCTTGAATGCATGCAAATGGAAACCGAGTGAGGGGGGATCGCTCACCATTTTTAATGCGGCACTTAGTTGCTTGTGGAGGGGGTTTTCAACAATGGCCTAGGTTCCAACATTGTTTAAAAGGGGTGTTTGATTGTTTTCAGAAGTAGATATGTATCTACCAATAAGCGTTCCTAGGAACCCGCCTTTTATTATAGATTCATTCGTAGTATTTTTTATGGAGAGGAGAATTTTTTTAAAGAGAGGAAGTTCTGAGAAGGAAATATAAGCGATGGGTCAGTGTATCCAGGAGTGACAGACGCATACATCCATCCCTTTAATTATAGTGCAAAGCGATGGGTCTAGGGATTCTGTCTGGAGTGGTCAAAAGACCTTCTCAACCAGTCTCTCTCGATTCGCCCTACCACGCCGCAGGTGGGCAGACACATCGGCCGTCAAGACATTGACAAACTTCATCCCAAGAAACTGGGTACTCCTGCTAAGTCACCAAACGTAGCGAATCACTTGGGGTGACCTATGGCAGAGGTGTTGGTTATCTAATCAATGGTTCCCGGGTAATATTAAAATAAGTCAATTGCATTGCATTAACATAGTTTCTTCTGTAATTCGTTAAACATCTGTATTTTGCAGAATTTACAATTTTTTATAACAAATCTTAATTTATATGTAGGTATATACTAAAAATGAATCTAGTTTTTGAACTGTTAATTCGTGGTGGAATTCCATTGTATTAGAATTTGAAATTAAAACACTTTTGTACTTTCTTCCACTTATTTATTTTCACCAGGACCGGTTTCATCCTACTACGGACATTTTCAGACTGGTAGTTGAAATTCTTATGCTACGGTATTTATACACGCTTAGGCAGAGGTACACAACATTGTCTCTATATAATGAATGTTTCTATTTTGTTAATTTTAAGGTATTATAAGTTATTTTGTTAATTTAAGGTAGGTACATATAGGTAATTACGAAGTTTATTATTATAATTACTTTATAATTACCTATATGTACCTACCTTAAATTAACAAAATAACTATATGTACCTTAAATTAACAAGATTCATTATAAAGAGACAATGTTGTATACCCCAGCCTAAGTGTGAATAAATACCGTAGCATAAGAATATTTTAATAAATTATAATAGTAGGATGAAACTGGTCCTGGTGAAAATAAATAAGTGGAAGAAAATACAAAAGTGTTTTAATTTAAAATTCTAGATACTATCAAATAAAAATAAAATTTATGATTAAAAAGCTGACGTAGAATTTTGTCAATGCGAGTAGTAGGTACCTATGCTTTGTCTTTTTTTTAAATTTCGAATAGAAAATGCCCCCTTTGATGCCCGCAGATTACATAAATCCCCAAGGACTTATTTGAGCATAAACAACAAAATTTAAATATTTTTCCTAATGAACCTACGAGTCGTCAATCTGAAATTAATTTGAAGATGGATTTTTCTATGTTCCTGACCCCTCCCGATCTGAAACCCTTCAACACGTCGTATGACGCTGGGTAGGTACCGGTACTAGGTAATACCCCCTTCCTTCTGGGTACCTACCTGCGGCAGCATCTAGTTAGTCCGCCATATTAGTTCGCCACTAACAAGATGGCGTCTCGTCCTCAGCAGCTCGGTGAAGTCCCCTTCAATGCGAACCTTATTGTTTTTACCTTGTCCCCCGTCTAACTCTCGTCATTGTTTTGAGTGTGCCCCGCTGCATGTGTGAGCGATGAGACACTCTGAGTAGGCACCTATATTTTTACTTGTCGGTGTGTGCCTGCACTTAGTTTTTCATCGTGGCCATTCAGAAGCCTCTGAAATAATTGCGCGCTTGTGTGAATACACCCCTTCTGTTCATCGCGGCCGGAAGAGGATGCCGCTTCTTTCGAATTCAAAATGGCGCTGACTCAAGATGGCGGACAAAAAATGACCATTTAGGCAAAACACAATTTTTCGATAATGATGCAAAATCAGTTATCTTATCACGTAAAAAGTTTCATAATTTTATCTCCATTGCAAAACTCTGTGATCTGAAGAAACAACCACTCTCGAAGAGTATGCTCTGGCGTCATGCATGACCAGTTAGTGGCCGAGTGGTCATTAGCATCGAGTTCAGATCCGTGTCTCGTAAGTTCAATCCCTAGCTGGCTAAGTCTGACATCGCACAAGCACCATTTTCTGCTAATGACTGTAGGAAGGGAAATTCAAATATCCGATTTTAATTAAGAATAGATATTACAACAATAAAATTAGGTCATTAATAATTCTCATTAGTTGTAAGGTATTCCCCAAACAATATCAAAGTAAGCTACGCATCCGAGGTAATTAAACCTACTGGGAATAATCAAAATAATTAGAAATTCGACAGTCGAAGATAACTTAGTAAGAAATGTAAGAAAACTCATAATTGAATAAAATCCTTGTAGACCACCCCTTTCCCCCCACCCCCATATGTTATGTATATAATCTGTAGATTAAGAATAATTTGTAACAGTCTGAAAATGATGGCTTTAAGCTGAAATCAGTTACGGTCTAATAAATTTTAGTGAAAATAATATTATTGTCAGATTTTGCGTTATTTATTTTTGGGGTGTTATTATTATTTTCGCTCTCATAACACCCCAATAAGAAATAACGAAAATACTTTTGGCCGTGAAAATCTAAAAACGTATCTGACTATTGTCAGGTTATTTGTTTTCAAGACGAATTTTCTAGTAAAGGAAAGTTTTCATCATAAATAAATACAACTAACGAGCAATGCTCGAGTGTCGTCAAAAATGTTAGTATTGTAAATGATTTAAAAAATATATTACAGTGTTTAACGCTACGCTCACCAGGGAAACCTTTATTGAGGTGTTCATGTGTATTTTTTGTTTTAAGACAGTTCTATATTATTGAATACAGAGTTTTGGGAAAACCTTTAAAAAGAAGAAGATACACACACCCATTACGATACGTGGCGGAAAGGTTGAAATTCTCGCTTAATACCGGGCGTTATCCTGGTTTATTGATAAAAACTCAAAAAAATCATAAAATGTCAATGCATACAACTTTTTACGTAAAAATAAAAAAAACAAGCTTTCGGGAGCCTTGGCGGCTCGGACGGAATGGGTTAAAACAACTAAAACCGTTGAATATTATTTACCGCAATTTTTTTGATATTTTTTGATAAGTACAGAAAGGCTCTCGTTGCTCATTACTGCTTTAGAGTCTGATTCCCCAAAACCTAGATAAGTGAGCTTTGAAATCAGTAGCATTCTATCCTCCTGATCCCGCTATCAGAAAACATTTTTTTTCTGTGACTTAGCATTTGTCCTTGCTATACACTCGCTAACATTATAAACATTTAGGCCAGGATACTTTGGCTTAAGTCAACTTATCTCTTCATCGTTATTTGGGTATTATTTTAGGCACGAGATTTAAATGATTTCTTTTGTTCGCTCGTTATAATTGAAGCTGAGTAAGACCTAAGTCTGTTTAACTTTCTGGTGAAATAATAGGATTTGTGTGAGATAAGCGGATAATCTTCTCCCCCTATCTTTTGAGAAAACACTACTTCACCCGATATTAATCTCTCGTTCCAAGACATAACTCTTATAAAGATACCGTAAACAAAATTTGGTATTTGAATAACTTGTAGTACCTTTAAACAGAAACACGAGGAATAATACTAATACACATTATTTAATGTAATTTAAAATGATTTAACTTTTCACCTGTTTTTCGAAACTCATAAATGTTTTTCCTACTGTTTCAGGTGAGGTACCAGTTTGGGAAATAAGTTCATTATTCACTCTTCATAAACATTCTTCATGAGATGGCAAGTTTGTAGTATTAAAAAATGTTTTAATATTCAATTTACATTTGTTATTTGTATTTTATATGTTCTGCTACCGGTTTTGACACATCCGTGTTATTCACTAGCAAACTTAATACAAACTTAAAAATGCTGTACAAGTACCAAAATGATTACATTTCATTATATGGGGGGAGTGGGAGGGGTGATTTTGGGAGAGAGGAAAACATATAAGGTCAACATTAAATAGGAACATCGTTAATTAGGGTATAACACTTCAAAACAAAATGTCTACAAATTGTTACATACTCGTAGTTAATGTCCAAGAAATACTAAAAATTTAAAAATGTTCTATTCAAGGAGTCGCAAAATGCAATACAGCTTAGATAAGCATATAAATTGTATATTATATGTATTGAATATTACCCGACCTTGTGTGCGTTTCAAGACTGTTTTATCTATTTGCACTTTCTTATTGAATACCTATCGGGTTATCATTATGAAAGATACTTGGATATTTTAAAGCTGTATAGCTCAAGATAGAATTAATGCCACGAACTACCAAAGTAACCATATTGTTAGTTGTTAAATTTTAATTTAATCCCTACAACACAATTTGTGTACCTCGTAAACATGGAATATCTCTTACATGAAACGCGTTAGTAATTACCAAATATCACTTTTTTTTTCTTAAACTTTTCGACAAGAAACTTGTACGAGTATTTGATAAAATATTAGGCTTAATGATAAATATTATCTATTTCGTGTGAAACTTTTTTCGAGCTTTTCGAGATTTAAAAAAACAGTTATATTGGAAATCCTGTACATTTTTGTTTACATGTTGTATATCCTGTCGTGGGGACTGAAAATATTTTCCCAGTACAAGGGTAGCAGAATTTGAGGCATATGGATTTGGATGTTAATACAAAAAGCCTTTAAAATCGACATAACATTGTCGGAAAGCATCAAATTCTCTTAGTGCCGAGCCAACATACAGTGAGCTTTTACGTTTAGAGTGGTAAAGAGCCTTTTTCGTACATATACATTCTACATAGTAGCTTCTGAGCACTCATGTTTTCCCTACACGGAGTACGTTGTTTCCGCTATGGATTATTTCATATTATTGTTGTGAAATGCCAGTGAACAAATATTTTAGGAGCCCACATTATATACATAGGAATACCTAACCAAAACATTAAAACGATATCAGATAAGTAAGCAGCAAAATTTGCAAGCTTTAAAACATACAACCTGTTGTCATTTGTAGGTTTTATAATTTTCGACTTTAAAAAAAATAAATTATATCATTATTTTAATATTACATTTGATTAAAATAATGACGTATTGCCTATCTCACTAGGTGTGAAACGCCTGTGTTGGGATGGCAATTTACAGAGTGTTTGTTATCTAGGTTTATATGTTATAAAATACTTCTGTTAATATTTATTGGAGGTACCTAATCAATCATTTTATTTTTAATGAACTTTCGGTTTTCGTGTTTCTAATATCAATGGGTAGAGCATTGAATAGCTTTGTATCATTATTTTTTAAACTTATTTTCCCGTTAGAGGTTTGACAAACATGGAAGTTAAAAGATTTTACATGTGACTCTCTTAAGGCTGTAGTGCTTATTCGTTCTTCAAACATGTGTGCACTTTTAAATTGATGAAGCAGGATATTTTTTTTCGCACAATTTTTTTAAGTTACATTTGTCTTAAAATAAAATCAGTGCTCGTCCTCATTGGGACTTCATGAATAACTATTGTTCAACTATACTTTTTCTATGTAACGAACGAGAACAAAATAAGTTTCAAATTCTCCAAAACAGGGCAATGAGAATAATACTACGGCGAAATAGATTTTCAAAAGTAAACAAAATGTTAAAGGAACTGAATTGGCTAACCGTGAAACAGGTGCTAACCTTGAATACAATGATATTTATACATAAAATAATTAACAACATTTTACCAAAATACTTTTCAAATAAAATTATATTCAATAAGGACATTCACAGACATAACACAAGGACGTGCAAAGAAATCAGGCTTCAAAAAAAAGGACAAGGCGAATACGCAGAACAGTTTACTGTACAAAGGGATGAAGTTATATAACAAGATACCAGAAACTTTAAAATCCACACCAATTGGAAAGTTCAAGACGTATTGTAGGAGCTACATAAAACTACATAAAATTTAGTTTGCAATATGAAATGTTATAATTAATTAGAAATTTGTAAACTTAAATGTACAAATTACTAAAATAAAATTAATAAAAAAACATGCCTACATGCTAACTCTAGCAAACGTCTACTTTCTTCTTCTTCTTCATCTGGTACCTTCTTTCGGAAGTAGGCTCCACCCTGCAGGCTGCAGTTCAGAAAAATTATGCGGAAAGCAAATTTTGAAGCTATGAAGGGCGCATTCTTTCTTTTCCTCTTTTGAAGCAATGTTTCGAACCCGTAACACCGTTGGTAAAACATTTCGGTAAACCAAAACCTATCTGAGTTATCTATTCGGTTCAAATCAATCTAGCCTACTAGTATTTCCTAAAGCAGCTTCTTTGGTTGGTGCAAATAACTAAAAATTGTAAAACACATATTTTGCACTTTTGGTCACATTTCCAGAAGTGTTTAACTAACAAATCTGCTCATTTATTGGAGCACCTATCTGTAAAGATTTTTATTTTATTTTGTTCACGTCATAATAACAGTTTTCATGTGAGACGAACAGGATGAAATAAAGGTTTCATGGTTTTCCGCAGTACCTCACCAACAAAGAGTCGAACTCTAATAATTATCTATGGGATCCTTCGGTTGATATCAAATACCGCATTGAGCCAACTAAGGCAACCATCGATCCGCATGAAAAAGATGTTCTGCAGTCATGATCTCAACCTTGGATTACGAATGCGAATGGTCAGATGCTACGTGTTTTTGATATTATTTTATGGAATGGAAGCATGGACGCTTACTGAAGAACTAATTAGGCGACTTGAGGCATTCGAGATGTGGATCTACAGAAGAATACTTAAAATAAGCTGGATGGACAGGGTTACGAATGAAGATGTTATGGTTCGGATGAATAAAGAAAAATAAGTAATTAAAACTATAAAAATCCGAAAACTTCAGTATCTTGGACATGTGATGAGATATCCAGAGAAGTTAGAGATCTTGCATCTCACAATGCAGGGAAAGATTGCCGGAAGACGCGACCCTAGAAGAAGGAGAGCCTCATGGCTTAAAAACCTGTAACAGTGGTTTAGCCAGTCTACTGTAGAGCTGTTCCGTGCCGCAGTAAACAAAGTACGCATAGCCAATATGATAGCCAACGTCCGTTGAACGGACAGGACACTAGAAGGAGAAAAATGAGTTATTAAGTACCAATATCAGTAGAAAAAAATGTTTGAGTTAGTACAACTTCAGTTTAAAGCATTGTAAAGAAGCTTTTGCGGTTATATTTAACCAAATAGCTACGTGAAAATCACCTAAGTGGGTATTACTATGTACTTCATGTTTAGTGACTGATCAACATGATCTTGAAAGAAATTGATCAAAATGACTTCGGGATAACCAACTAAAGCATTAAAATTCGCTAGCATTATATCAATTATTTTTAAGCGGGTGTTTCAATCTACTAAAATGGTTATTGTCTGAGTGAACCCTTTCTAAAAACGAGTTTTCTTCGTTTGCAAGTTTGAATATTCAAGTATCATCTCCCATACTGAGGAAATGGTGATCTCATAAAAATTCACCCATTACTTGGCGAGGTAGAAGGGTGTAATGATGGGGAGCAAATGAATTGAGCTATATATAGACTAGATGCAAGTATGTATGTAGGAATGTAGGTACTAGAATAAAGTGTCCTGATGCATATATTATTACGTATGGGAACTACGCACTTGTTAATCAGCCCTTTAGTTTCGTAGAGGATAATTAAACCATTTGTTTTTGAATTGTAAGTAGAACCTTCTATAAAATTGATATAAAGGGTATTTTCTGTAAATTTAAATACATATTTTTAAGTTAATTCGAACCCACAATGTAGAAGTTTGAATATTTTCTGTTACAGATTATTTATTTTATTCTGTTTAATGGAAGGTAAAATGATTAGTAATAAACATCTTATAAATTTACAGAACCGATAAACAACCGTTCTTGTGTAGTAAATGCTTGTTAATCAGTTGTGTAAAATATTTATTAGTTAGAAGGTAATTATTTGATTCATTTGTTTGTGTCATGTCTTCGTAAACTATCACGGTTTCGTTCGTCTACTTTTGCTTCATATATTCTCATAAGGTTAATTTCTTCATCCACCCACTGTGCGTGTAAAAACCATATAAGCGAAGCCCTAAATCTAATTTATTACGCTTACAATGGCTGTGCATTCTTTTCGGATGTCTTAATTCTTATCGTGATTAATTTTTGGGTTATTATGCCGTGTTGAGCTTCTTCCTTCTTTAGCCATCGTGCATCGTTTCGGACAACGTTAGTATCCATCAGGACAGATGTATATGCCTCGGGAATCTCAGCTATACATTCTCAGCTATTTATTCAATGTTCGTCCTTTCTTTACCATTAATCATGTTGCAGACTACATCAGTGCTCCATTCACAGAAATCATTAATCCTTTATTATTTGATTTGGTGATAAGAAGTATTTCGCCTGCGTCGCCATATCACATCTAACTCTCTTGCAGTTAGATCGGCTAATTTGTAGCCTTATGTAATCTTCAATAAACCAGATTGTTAATATCGAGAACCGAATATTGAGAAAATCTCCACAAGTATTTAAGTATTTTGGAGTATAAAGAATTACAGAATACAGCAATATTAATATGTAGTTTTTCAAGACATCTAAATTAAATATATCATGACGACATAAAAAGAAGAAGTGAGTTGAACACCTCTGCTGGGGGTTGGGCCGACATGCAGCCTTAGAAAGTACAGTGTGTCATTATAAGGCTTACGCTCCACCCGTTTACCAGTGCTGTCTGTAAGGAATGTCACCTCCCATCCCATTACGCATTTTAATAAATGTATGCCGTAGGTACACGTGCATAACTAGAGCGATTAATTATGTACGTCCACAATTTGATCAAGTTTCCACACAAGAGTCCAGCGGTAAGGTTCTTGACTCGCATTCCGAAGGTGGCGGGATCGAACCCCGGCGTGGCAAATAAATTTTATTTGATTAATTTGTGTTATTTCACAATTTATTCATTAAAAATACCTAATATTATATATTTGCGGTACGTTCCAGAGTGGAAGATACTCTCAGAATCGCCCTGGTGTAAGACCACGATTCATAATTGAAACTTTGCTTGAAATGGCATTAGCCGTGTTTGGAGACCAGATCTGAATAGCCAGATACTTCCCCACCGTCCTCTTCCCTATCTCCTTCCTCTTCCCACTACCTTCAGCCTCACAACATACCTCAATTGGGGATGCCATAGTCTCACTGGCTCCAGACGGGAGCAGCTGAGACTCTTGTGAGGTATCACTATAAAAAAATTTTAAAAAGACATGGCCGTAGTTATGTTTAGTGGACAGATCAGTACAGCTCGACGCTTTCCAATATTCCTTTCCTTTAACCCAAGCCCATTTTCTGTGGTCTAACATCGTTCGCCAATTAGGAATAACGTACTCGTAGTTCCACCACATTACAGAATTAAATTAAAACGTAATACTTACGTATGGCTTACCATTTTTGAGATTTCGATTATTATTATTATTTATAACGTCATTCGCCATAATGACTTATCTACTGTTTTGAAAAGTTTTAATTTTCCAAATTTTTTTTTTTTTTTTAAACAAAAATGTCTAGAAATTGTTACATAGTCAATGCCCAAGAAATACAAAATACTTATCTACTGGACTGTGCATGAAAAATTAGGTAAACTGTTTCTCCTAACTCAGTTTCATAAAATGTCACGACTTTTGGCAGTAAACCAACGAAATAGATCGGGTATTCGAACTTACTTTCTTACATAATTAAAACAATTTAAGAACATTACTTACTCGCCTTGAAAACATCTGCACAAGTTCACATATTATATACAGGAGCATACATAGGAGGCTGAGTGCCGCATCTGTAGGCGAGATGGGAAATGAAGGGAAGTGAAAGGGTACTTGTGCATCAATAGTGAAATGAAGTAAACTGCACTTTCTAATGCGCTCCTTCCGGTTCAGGGAGGCTGTGGAGGGGATGAGCTCAATGAATGGAGTCGGGGGTGTTAATACTTACAGCTCAAGATGAAGCAGTGATTCTGAATGCACGCTGCAAGGTTTTATGATGGGAGACAATGGATTTTCAATGACAGGTGGAATTTTAGATATGCGCGAATATGTAAAATATGCATGCATGTAAATGGAGAGAATGTTATGTAGATTGTAATCTCCTCCCTTTTCCATTAAGTTGAAACACTTACGATAATCACCGCGTCCCTTTCCATTTTCTGAAAGGTCGTTAGATGCATATTGAGATTATAATTTTTATATTTTTTATTTTCGTATACGCAGCAGAATTTTATGTAGTTACACCAGTGAAATAGAAAAATAAACACTTTGAATATATAAATAAATGAAGATAATATAAGCGAAACTCAATCGAAAATCTGGAAACAGAAAAATCAGAAAAACATATTGACACCTCTGGGACTCGAACCCAGGACCTCTTGCTTTCCGGGCAAACGCGCTAACCACTGCGCCACGGTGTCGATATGAAATTCGGTCATGTTTAACTATACCATACTTCGACTAAGAACCACCTACATTATCTTCATTTTCTTTAACGCATATATTATTGGCAACTATCTTTATGTATGATTGCAAGATTCAAACCCGAACTAAATGCTCTCTAGATAGTGTCTGGATAAATCTTTATCCATTTTATTTAATATGCGACATCTATCGACTTTTCTGCAAGTCTAGGATGAATATTTTATTTTTAATTTTTAACTTTATGAGTAAAACCTCAAATTGTAATATTTAAATAAATGAAGATAATATAAGCGAAACTCAATCGAAAATCTGGAAACAGAAAAATCAGAAAAACATATTGACACCTCTGGGACTCGAACCCAGGACCTCTTGCTTTCCGGGCAAACGCGCTAACCACTGCGCCACGGTGTCGATATGAAATTCGGTCATGTTTAACTATACCATACTTCGACTAAGAACCACCTACATTATCTTCATTTTCTTTAACGCATATATTATTGGCAACTATCTTTATGTATGATTGCAAGATTCAAACCCGAACTAAATGCTCTCTAGATAGTGTCTGGATAAATCTTTATCCATTTTATTTAATATGCGACATCTATCGACTTTTCTGCAAGTCTAGGATGAATATTTTATTTTTAATTTTTAACTTTATGAGTAAAACCTCAAATTGTAATATTTAAATAAACTTTAAACTTAACTTTGAATATAAATTGATATCATCCGGAGAAACGATTCCGGTTCAAGTTTAGGGATGGTGAATTGTTTTTAACCTTAAAATTAACGACTTTTTCGTTAACTAGGGTCTATTTGGGTTCTACTTAAGGATAAGGAATTTTCCTGAACCTTAAAATTAACAACTTTTTCGTTAATTAGGGGCTATTTCGGTTCTACTTAAGGATAAGGAATTTTCCTGGACCTGAAAATTAACGACTTTTTCGTTAACTAGGGGCTATTTGGGTTCCACTTGCGGATAAAGAATTGCCCTTAGCCTAAAAATTAATAACATTTTCGTTAACTAGGGGCTGTTTCGGTTCTACTTACACATAAGAAATTATCCTTTACTTTAAAATTAACGACTTTTTCGCTAACTACGATTCCAGTTCTCTCAAATGACAGCAAAAAAGTCGTTCATTTTAAGGTTATAGTCAATTCCTTATCCTTAAATAGAACCAAAATCGCCCTTCTGGTCTTATAATATCTGATTGTAAAGATTTTTCTTATAGAATTTGACACGATTTTTTATTCATCACTTGCTTACGCTATCGCCAAAACATATTGTTTCATAGCGCTTTCACATAAACGACATATTGGATTCCTTAAATCTAAACCTAAAAGTCGAGGAGATTTTTTTTACGTTTGATCTTGACAAGTGTTATTATTTGAATCAGACTATTATTATTAAAACTCCAATGTTTTAGTCATGGTCGTGTCATGAGATTGATAAAAATACAAGATTACACAACTTATCATGGGGGGGAGATTGATGAAAAACGTTTTAGAGGAAAAAATGCGCATGAAAAGACTGCCTTTTTCTGTATTGCAGTATTGACGACATCTAACCGCCAATCCGAAAGGACTACAAAGTAATGCGATTTGAATTGCTAGAAAGACTTCAATTCTAATTCTAAAATTTTCGAGTATTTAGTTTTCCTTAATTTTTATTTATTTAGTGAATAAGTGACACCATCAACTATAATATTTTTTTTATAAAATCAAGGATGCAACTACTACTCCATGTCGCAGATTGGAAGAAATTTTGAAGGAGGCCAAGGCTCGAAATGGGCTGTAGCGCCATTGAAGAAGAATAAGAAGAAGTGACACTATCAAAGGGTTTTTTCGTGTCATCTTTTTTCGCAGCCACTCTTGCTCTGTTATTTTTACTGGATTCAACCAAAAGGGCGAAAACCTACCTAGTGGATGAAAATAATGCCACCACAGTCGTTAACATAAATGTATGAGTCTATGTATTATGTATATATTTATTATAATTAACAAGTTCATTCGTTTGTGGGAAAATGGTAGAAAAAAAGGGCGTGCAGTGTTTGTAGGTACGGTTAGTGGTATTTTATATTGGATGATGGTTGGAAAATTAATACGGTTAGTTCGTAATGTTAAATTTGCTAGGATTGGGCTAGAGCGTTGAAAGGCACAGCAAAAATCATAAAGCGAATGGGATAAAAAATTGCTTTGAGTGTAAAAAACAGTAGGTTTTGTTTGCAGGCTAATTTTTAAATCGGAATGTTACAATTATTATTTTTCATTTAGCGTAGGTATCGGTATTGTTGTTCACTGTATGTGATTGCATTTTTTTTATTGATTATAAACTTCGAAATGATGGCTTCACATCATACTTCATAAAATTGGTCGCTGTTCTGCCAGAAAACATTACCTCTAAAATATATTTTCTACGTTTCTGTTTTAGAGTTTAATAGTTACCCAGGTAGTCGATTGATACAAGGTATTTCACATCATCAGTGTTCAGGGAAGTAGAATAATACACAAGCCAATTCCAACCTACTTTAATGCTTCTCGAAATGACATCGGATTCCCTGGAGAATATTTCATATTTGTATATCTTAAATGAGACACGTTGATATGAATATAAAATACTGTTTGTTTAGGATGGCATGGCTTGTGATCGATTCGAGTGATGTCTTGTGGACATTTAGAATACGTACTTTAGTAGATACCTATCTGGGACATTTGTAGCGATTAGGTACATAAAATTCTCATATTCAGATATTGATTTGCTTGAAAAGCTGATATGGTTTGTCTGTGGATTGTTTGTGTTTATAATAGCGTGCACTTTACTAAAAATTAAAAAAAAAATTAAAATCCTTATGTTATAGTTACTCATTCCCACGTGCCCGACAACTTTTCAAAAGCGAAATCTTTGAAGACGGGCTGTTACATAGAATTTAAAAAATTCATAAAATTTCAAAGTTTATTTCCAAGTTCTGTGAAAGTTCTATTCATTCAAGGCCAATTTTTTCACGGTACTTGTATAATAACTTAAAATTTTATGAATTTTTCAAATTCTATGAAACAACCCGTCGTTACTATCTGACACAATAGCATCTAAAAAAATATTACAATCAAATGATAGGCAAACAACAATCTCCCTTTGTGTGGATGTTGGCTCTGAGATATAATATTGCGAGGTATTAATTTTTTTTTTTGCTTTTAGGCGCTAATTTTCAATTAGGGAGGCGGGTATGGGTACCGCCGCCCCGGGAACCATTTATTGAATATACAACACCCCTGCCACAGGTTACTGAATTTAGTTCACTACGTTTGGCGACTTAACAGGGGTGCCTGGGTTCTTGTGGTGCCTTGCACCGCAGTGGGAGGGATAAATTCATGCTCCTGTACGCATTAACCTCAGATTCCGACCCACCTCTCATACCTTTTTCCATCCCAGAACTTTCCTGAAAAGACCCTTCACATGGCATCCCCAAACATCACCTTTAGTGGAATTATTTTCTTTTATGCCTCCTGTGCCGAGCTATTGTAAAAAAAATAATATGTAATTCTTTTATTTGTAAAAAAGTTGGACCTCTAAGATTTTTTTAGAAAGTTGGTCCAATAAGATTTTAGCTTTGGAGTAATAAATTGACCATTGGGATCATTACATGGCAAGATACCAACAATTTTTGTTATAAATCGCCGTGAATTCAATATGCATCAATGCACATACCAATATTCACATACCAGTTGACATAATTTCGCCATATTTCTGAGCTCAAAACTAACCCAACTATTCCGCATGATAGAAGCTATTTATTTGACAACCATGACCGCAGCTTTGACTCGCAATAAAAATGGTCAGCTCATTTTCATCTCATCTCGGTCACAAATTCCCAGTGGTTTTGCCACACCGCCTCGTGAAAGGACTCTGATACATAAACATGATTTTCTGCAGCGTTCCTGTGGAGCGGTTTCCCTTACCAAATGTATGCAAATAGTGCACTCTCGGCGCTGCATTCACAGCATTGCAAATATGAGGCCATTCCTTCTACTACCGACGCCTCCACATGAATCGTGAGTCATAAAAGAGGCGTGATCTTGGTGTCAGATCAAATCAGATCTAGTAGACGCTTTTTTACCTGTGTCTATCTCTCTTAAAATTCTGCATTATATTCTGATATTTTTCTTATTTATTTAAAAGATAAATAACAACCTTTAATTATGTTTTAGTTTTTTTCTTTAACCTAGATTAAAAAAAAATAGTTTATATCACAAAAATGGTATTATGGCGATCTCTGTGGACTATTGGAGACGCTAATTTGTATTGTGCTTGTAAATTGCATAATGACTGAAGTGTCCTTTGTTATTTGAATTTGTTATTGTAACAAGATACAAAATTCAATCTGCCTAACTGTTGTGATCTGCCTCATTGTGAATTTTACTTTCTACGGGTGAGCAATCAGTGTTAAGGAAAACCAAAATAACTGACGCTTGACAGTACAGTTGTTTCACCATTTCGTACATATAATTTAAACTAGTAGTTCCTTGAACAATTAGTAGACCTATGTCCAAAAAAGTATATTTTTAATGTTCTCTTCTATATACTCGTACATAAAAATGAATCCTTGTTTCCCTTGGTCATGCCATAACTTCAAAACGACTTTACCAATTTCATTCAACTTTTTTTTAAGTTTTCTAATACTTTATAGAAGGTTCTAACGGAGAGAAAAATTAAGAAAATTGCGCAGAATATTGGATAATTTCAGAAAACTTAACGACCATTTTAACTTCGCACTTTTGACAGTTCGCGCGATTGATTAATGTGAATTTAACAGGCAGCGGTTTTTTTTGTAACATGAGAATTGTCTTTAAATTTTAAAAATTATAGATATTTAAAATAGGTACCCACGTTAGCTACCAAATTAGATTGATTATTCTTATAATATACAAAAATGAATATTTGTAATATATGAGAAATGAAAATTTTAATTAAAAAATGTAATAGTTGGCACGCGAGCTGCTTGAAAACTGAATGTACTGGGACTGAATATAAGGAACGCGAGAGGGGTGAGGGTAGACGGGAAAGGTGGAAGGAGAACGCGGGAGGGGAAGGGTATGCGGGAGGGTAACGGGGATGCACGGGAAAAGACATGCAATGAGAAGCAATTTATTTCTTTAAATATAGCATTGCAACGCATGCCGGGAACCAGCTAGTATTTAAATAAAAACCATAACATAACATATTTTTTTGTGAAATGTTTTAAAATTTAAAATTTTCTACAAGCAAGTAGGTACCATAAACCCCCCCCCCCCACAGAGCATCTTCAAAATGTATAATATAGGATCTGAGGAAAAATTTTCTCTAATTTATTCTGTTTCAATATTTTGATTGAGAGTAGCTAATATTGTTTTAGTATTGATTAAATACCTATTACAATTTGAAGTTTCACTCATTAAGTTCAGACAAAAATACAAAGAGAATCATAATTATATCCAATCGTATTACGAGACATTTTATCTTAAATGAAATATCTGACTATGATAATAACAAGTCTACGTAATCTTCTGGTTTTATAATAAAAGAAGTCTCGTGTAGTTTCCTCGTGCCACGACCGGGAGCAAATAATAATTTCTACACCGTTTCCACGTATTCAATTATTGCTTCAATGGTTTCTTTTCATTACTAGCTTTTACGTGGTCGCTCCATTCTGGTATACTACAAATAATGTCGTTAACGACAATGCTTTAGAATGTCTGGCCTCGACCTGTCCTTGTAACATAACACAAGTGGAAATCAAAATGCTAGAAAAAGTATCCAAATCAACTTGAAAGAACATTGTCGAAAAAAAACTGTATTTATTATTGTGGCCATAAATTGCTTTCCAATGTGACTAAAATACGATATGAAGTGAAATGCAAGATATACCTGAAAATGAATTATACGAGAAAGAAAGACGAAAGAAATTTGTTAAATTTATTTTCTGCAAACTCAACTATCGATCACTTAGAAATCGCACAGAAAATGATCTTAAAGGTAATACTTAAAAAACATAGACCAACTGAAACAGACCAAATATTCAACAGTTGTGATGTACTATTACATAGACCAACTGATTCAGATTCAGACCAAATATTCAACAGTTGTGATGTACTCAATGTGATGTACTTGGTCTATGTAGCTATTCGCCAATTATATGTCATATGTAGCAACTCAGTTGTGATGTACTTGGTATATGTAGCTATTCGCCAATTATTAATCAAAAAACCAATTTCAACAATCTCAAAATATCACTAACAGACCAATTAGACAATCGTAGAAAATTAACATAAAAACTCCGACGGTAAATACAAGCTTTGGACAAAGGTACTATAAAGATCATGCTATAAAAGTATTCAACAGTCTTACCATTGAAAATAAAATGGAAGAAACAAAAATAAATTCAGACTCAAAATTATAAAATGGTTTAAAGAACGAAAAAGACAACATTATCAAAATTAAACATATACATGTACCACACAAAATCAATATAAAACACACATCACTCACAAACGCACAACACATAATATACACCGATTTTAATTTTATTTCCTTTAATTTTACCTTAATTATAAATTTTTATTTTTATGTTAAATTTAGCTTACATTTTCTTCCAGCATTGTATTTATATATTATTTATTTATAATGGAGGCCTCAGCACAGGTGAACTACCCAGTGAGGCCGACATTGCTGGATTAAAATGTAAGATATTGTATCAAACAAATAAATAAATAAATTGAATGTGTACTAATTTTGAACTGTTCGATAGTTCTATATAATATTATGGTAGCAGTCTAAGCGTTTTTTTAACCGATTGAACGATGTTTTCATGTTTGCAGTAATATGGTTCCAAATAGTGCTTCCGAATTCCAGTTTACTTAAAACATTATAAAGTAATGTAAAGGGTTACAATTGATTGAGGGTCTTGATTAATGGTTTGATGATTCGTTGATTAAATCCTAAAGCATAAAAGTGATGCCCAAAACTCACCTATATGAATATGAACAACATTATTGCAATTTTTTCAAATCATTTTAAAATCAATTTTGCGATGAAACTTTGGGGATTTGATGTGAGAATGCCCGCGATGGTTTCTATATATAATCGACCGGTCAGTGGTTGAGTGGGCATAGCGCTTGGGTCCCACCTGATCGTCGCGTGTTCAATTCCTCGACTGGCTAAGTACTCCATCACAACAACACAAGCAACATTTTCGGCTTTCTGTGGCGGTAGTAGGAGATTTTCAAACATTGTTGGGTTATTCGTAACCCGGGAATGTTTGTCTTTCTTTAAAAAAAAATAAAAATAATAATAGCAAGCTCTGGCGTCATGAAAATGCATTACTAAACCGTCCATCCGATTGCGATAAAAATTTTGTGAGTTGTTGTGAGGTTTCTATACAGGGTGTTAAGGGACGTACTTGACTTACTTTAACCAGTGATTCCTGACATTATTTGGAGTAAAAAATGTAAATGAAATTTTGGTCTCCGGTGACTTTTTTTGACGACTTTTTTTTTTTCAAAAAATTTTTCTTCAAAATCAAACAAAAAAAAAAAATTTCTTCTGCATATCGTCACTGGTCACTCAGCCGGGTGTCCGAAGAACCCCTTACCCCACCTCCAACTGTTCAACAACTACCATTTTTTTATGTTTTTGTAGAAAAAAAAAAAAAAAACAACAAAAATGTCACCGGAGACCAAAATTTCATTTACACTTTTTACTCCAAATAATGTCAGGAATCACTGGTTAAAGTAAGTCAAGTACGTCCCTTAACACCCTGTATATACTGGCGAGCTCTGGCATTATGAAATTTATATATGTATGTGGCACGCGAGCTGTTTAAAACTGAATGTTACCAGGACTGAATGTATGGAATGCTGGAGGGTGGGGAACTCTGGAGAGGGTTCGCGGGACGGGTGGAAGCGGGAGAGGGGAGTGGGGAGATGGAAGGCGGAGAAGGCGGTGTGGGGACGCTTGAGGGAAAGGGGACGCGGGAGAGGAAGGGGAAGCGGAAGGAGAAGCGGAAGGGAAAGGACACGCAGGGAGAAACAATTTCATTACTAAATGGCATAGCAACGCACGCTGGGAACTCGTTAGTACCATATAAATCAATAAGTATTTCAATAATTTCCAACAGAAAACTATATTTTATTGAACCTTTAAATCTTGTGCTCTTATTGAGACATACTACATTATTGGAGTACTTACAATTTTAATATAGTTTTATCCAAATCAGTTCAAATCTTGACTCAATTTCCTTCGTTTCTGCCTAAATCATTTAAACGCTACTAAATAAATTATTAAATAACCCAATAAAATAAAATAAAAATTCCTATCAACTTTTGAATTTTTTTTGCTTCCAATTACCTCAGGTCTGTGGCGGATCTTTGGGCCAGGTAATTGATAATTCGATTGAAGTCGATCCCCAATTGTCCGCCCCGTCACGTATCGGCCAAAACGGATGTCGGAGCAGAAAATAATAGTCATTCCCTTAAGTGGTTTCTCCGAATAACCCACGTGAGCTTTCGAACAGCAGCCTTCCCGTGTGGTAAGGCTTTGATATTTTACCACGCTGGGGAACATACAAATAGGGGTATTTGCAAGAATATCAGATTAGCCCAGTTTACTCCCCGCGCTGTAATTGAATTAGAATGTAAACATTAGATGCTTGATGAATTACTTTTTTGATTAATTATTCATGTATCAACTAGGCTTTGGCAGCTATTCAATACTGTTAAACAGGGTTCAACTGTCAACCCTTAATTTGTCAATTGCTTTTTTATTTTCCTTTCGTAGAGAAAGGTATCCAAATATGTAATACTGTTTTGTTTTTACGCATAATAAATAAATATAAAAATCAAAAACTTTTAATCGTAATTACAAACAAATACAATAATTTTGCGCTTTACCTATTAAGATTATTGTATAAAATTATTAAATATAACTACTATATTTTCTCAAAAACAAAATCAACATAAAGGTATCTAATTATGGAATGGGTAACCCAAATATGGAACACTACAAAAACTATAAAAAATCAATCTTAACTTCTATGAGATACTTTAGAAACTTTGGTCAAATATAAAAAGTTATAATCACAAAACCAGGTGTCGAACTCTGCACCAGCGCAATCATTAAGTGTCCAGAGTTCGCACATGAGGCATTTTATCTAGGTTTCTCCTCGAGTATCTTCAGAAAACAAAACCTTCTCACCGCGGACACAGCACTCGCTCGACTGACAAGTTGAAACCTGTATGCGCTGTAGTGGTAGAAAGAGTTAAACGGTCTCTGTTTATTGCGTCTAGAAGTATTATTTGTTTACGAGAAATGTCGGTATTCCATATTAGGGATACTATTCCATATAGGTATATGGTTACTTTCCAAAATATAATAAACACTAGAATGAATACTAGACAAAATATAACATTCTTTTGCAACACATACACAACTAACTATCAATCACACTCACTTACCAATAGGATGCATTATTTAGGCAACAAGTTTGGTGGTATTGTAGATGTATTCGCTGATTCCCTTTTCATTCTAAAATGCAATTTAAGGTGAAACAGAAGCGACAATTCTCATACAATCTGTTTTTCAGCCGCATTCGAAAACTACAGATAGTATGTTATTTATTTTAGTACAAAAAAATAACACTAATAATGAAATTTACGCGAACAAAAATTTCACTGTTATATGACTTATAATAACGAAGTTATTACATTAACAAAAGTAATTATTTTTCATCAGATTTACGTTAGACACGGGTAGCTAAACTCCGCTACACCCGGCGCGGGGCGCGGGCGCGGGAATAGGTATCCGCATGTTAGAAGGCGACAAACTTATGTGCGAGCGATCCCGATTATGCACGTCTCGTGAACGCATTTAGCACATTCCTATGGTGTGGTAGTTTGATATTATATCTGTCGAAAAAATGTCAAGTTTCTTTTCTGATTTTTTATGATTGTTTCTGTGCGCAGGGAATATTTGTGGTCGAGACACGCAGTAAAAGTGGCAAAACTAACTACATAATGATAACAAGGGCCGCTGTAATAGTTTAGAACTTTCATAAATCTGTAACTATCACTAGGTAGGTAGACTTGCCTAGTTATTTTGTTGTTGCGATTTACTAAACAATAAAATGAATAGGTAGATCAAACTGCGCGGGTATCTACATTCTGTCACATAACGTGATTTGTCAGTCTTCTCTACTGTTATTTCGAGTGACCGTTCTCAAATAATATAATTGATTTACTTGGTTTCTGCGAAAAAATACCTCAAGACACAGTGATATAGGTAGTTAGAGGTGCTTAGCCTTCCACAAATCCGATCGGGAGGGAGTGGTTGAGGGAGACCATTTGAGGCTTCCTGCACTCTTCTCTTGACCCATCGCTTTGCTCCGCAGTGAGAGGGATGGATTTATACGTCCGTCACTCCTGGACCCACTGCACTGACCCCAGATACCTAGCCACGCCGCATGCCTTTTTCCTTCCCAGAACATCCTCTCCTTCCTTTCTTTTAAGACCATCCACACAGATGACATAAGCCCTGGAGGAAATTATTTTCCTATTGTAGCTATTGTAAAAATAAATAAATAACACAATTTTCTCAAACACAGTTTTGCGTTATTCTAAAACATTAGGCATGCATTTTATAAAAATTACAAATACTCTGGGAAGAAACGAATCCCAGAATGAGTGAAATACTTATTATTTTCACAAACATTTGCTAGGTAGGTTCCTAGGTACCTACTTTAATTATCATCTAATTTATTTATTTACTGTGTAACCATCACGCTTCGCGCCCTTTCCTGGGAACCCCTGCTAAGTCATCAAACATAATGAACCCCTTGGAGTGACGTATGTTGGAGATGTTGGTTTTTAATAAATGGATCCCGGGGCGGCGGTAGCCTAACCCGCCACTCAAATTGAAATGTCTTCCTCGGGCGTCTCCGACTTCTTTTACCCTTCACTATCGTGCCATATTCATATTCCTTCATCGTCTCATAATAATATTATTATTACCTATCAGCAAAATCATAATACAAACTTATTTTTATTACGTATAATGAAGTTGTAAATGTGTCCTGGATTGAGCACACGAGAAACCATTTCTCAGATATAGCAATACTCACCACTTTAATAGTGTGATAAATTAGCTGCACACATATAAAGGAACAGATCCTAACCTTTTGACAGATATCACTCATTTATCGCTTTTGACAAACATAGAAAAAAGCAAACACGTACGAGGGTACATACAGCTTGCGTCGTTTGGGGAAAAGCCCGTTAAACACGATAAAGCATTTAGTTTTTTTATTGAAATTAAACTGAAAAGTTGTCAGCAAAATGAGGCCTGGTATTAGAAAAAAACTAGTGTTTGCAATCATATTTGAGCTAAGATGTAAGTCACTTGTTATAATTGTAAATCGTGGTTGTTAGCCAGTAACATAATTCACAAGCTATAAGTCTTATATGAAAGTCACTAGTTATAATTGTAAATCTTTGTTGTAAGCCAGTAATATTAATTCATTTATATACTTATTTGTACAGCGCCATTGAGGTGATTTTTCACAAAAAACGATTATTGGCTATTTGAGGCTAGTAGCAATGTGAATGGTTGAAGAAGTAAAGGACGCCCGAGGAAGACATGGCACGATCAAGTGAATCAGATACTTGAGTAGGGCCATGTCAAGAGTCAGAATAATAGAAGAGTGTGTATGAGACGATGTATGAATGTGAATGAGGTAAAGAGTGTGTGCCAAGACCGAGTTGTTTGGCGGTCCGTCCTCTCTGCCTACCCCTGCGGAGAAACGGCGTGATGGTTAGTTAGTTAGTTACTGGCGATTTAAGCGCATTTTATCCCGCTAATTTGCGAAAAAATATTTTTATTACCGTTCTATTCTGATTCAGAGTAATATCACAATAAAACTATGTTGATTTTATCCAATACTTAGTGTAACTAATATCACTTAAACACAAATAAAAAATATATGTATTTTAAGTTGTTTAATTTCATGTAATATAACACTTAAAGCGGTACCACACGCGCAGATAAAAATGTGGCTAGGCCTATTTCAGCATATTGCTCGCCATTGGGAATGTACGACGAGCGATATGCCGAAATACGCCAAGCCACATCTTTTATAGCTGCGTCAGGCACAGGTCTTATGTTATATTATACTTATACTGACTTCGCGATCTCATTGAACACTATTATAGTAACTAAATGTTTAAAAGTGATTAAAATTACTCCACTTTTTTAGAGGTCTTTAAGAGGAAATACCAGCGGCGTTTTTTCCATACAAACGTATTCCCCATTTATCTCTCTGGATTTTGACCCTAGAGCAAAGAGCAAGCTTACATAATATAGATATTGACCATTAGCGTGTCGGTACGTATTGTTTTTTTTTGATAATTTACTTCTTATAGAAGTTAGGACCTTCCAAAAATGAATAAAATTGCCTAGTTTAAACGCCGTCAAAAGACGTTCAGTATACAAACTAAACAATGTATTTTGAAAAAAAAGCAAAACGTACCGGCATAGAATATTTTCTTCTAATACAGTTAGTGAAAAAAAAATTAAAATTGATCCAGTTTTGGAGAAGAAAAATGGGGATTACAAAACATCGATTTTGACGATTTTATTTAGGTATTTTCGGCCCGATATGCAGTTGTCCCTTTCGCTCAGTTCCCCTGAGGGGAGCGCGGAGTGGAACAGAAGACATTGGTTCAATACCTATCGACGATAATTTTAAATGACCGGAATAGCTCTTAAGTGGGCAAGCACTTTAAATTATTTCAAAATATAATTTGACTTACAACGTTCTTCATTGAGCAAGTGATGCTACTGATACATCTCGAAGAATTTTCGTGAAGGGAAGACATAAAAAAAATTATAATAGGTGGCGCATTATTTTGAAGGAGAAACAACTTCCATACAAGAAAAAAGTATCCACTGTTGACGTTTTTCTGTAGAAGCGATAAGTATCTACGTCGAAATTCATTAATTTTACACGCTGAAAAGGGCTATTAAAACTACATACAGGTGGCGTTGAAGGAGTGCGAAATTTTCAACAGCGACACATAATATTTACGGAAACCTCCATAAAACTTAGAACTTTTCGTTGGAAAAAATATAAATCACTGGAAAAAAATACAATACAGTTTTCTGGAACCATGTAATACGGACTCTGTAGCCCGAACATCGTTGACAGAAAAGTAAGTCTTGCAAGCGGTCTTTATAAAAAAGATCCAGTTAACGCCAGCAACCGCAATATATGCTCTTTTAACTCAGCTGACCCTTTTTATAAATTATTCTATCTCCCCGGGTGTTGATTTAATTTACTAAATTCAACAAACTCTAGTCTTCCGTCTCTTTTGAACTAGTACGTTTTGGCGTTAAATTTACGAAATGCACTGTTTATCGCAAATATGTTTCGGTTGGGTAAAAAAAATTCTGTATGATCGCACGCCGGGTTGTAGCAAATGTATTTTTTACGTGTTAATTTTGTAGTAAAACTGTGTGTTTTTCAGCCGTTTTCTAATATTATAAAGTTATAGGTATAAAAAACTATTTAAACAGATTGCTATACCTTATGTACGGCCGCAAACCAATAATTCATACCAATATTAAAAAGCATAACGTGTAGAAAGCGTTTTATTCGATAATATTGAAATTAACGCCATCTATCGGTGTGAAGTTTCGAAATATATTTTGAGAATACCCTTAAACCAACACTTTGTGGAATCCTACAAATTATTGTAACATGGGTATAATATATTTAATGATTTGATTTGTTATTGTAATGTTTATATTATATTTTGTTCTATGTTATTGTTAAATATTACATTGTTTAAAATATTTCACGGTTTTTCACAAGATTATACAAGTGGTTTTTTTTTTCTTTAAAAACAACTTGTATATTCTTAAAAGTTTTTTCACTTTTATAACTTTTGGTATAAATTCTATGTATGTGTAATCCTCGATATCTTAAATATTATTTTCTAATCTATGTAAAAGCCCCTACGGGCGTATAACAACAATAAATATATAAATAAATAAATAAATGTTTTAACATACTTAAAAAACTTACTAAAAAATTTAAAATTCTAAAAAACTTGAACTATTTCATAATTCATAATAGATGTACCCAAGAAAGGTCACATTCTTTTTTTACTTTAGTAAAATATTATTAAAAAAATTAAAATCACCACAATTTGACAACACCATAATCATGTCCAAAATGTTGTTAAATAACAAAAAAAACAAAGTTTTTATCTCAAGCTGTTATCTCTAACATAATAATATTATTGTTAATAAAATATTAAGAAATTAATGAATGAAACTATTGTGGAATTGAACTGGTTTAATTCTTTCATGGGCATATCGGAAATGCTAAACAATTTTAATTTATGAAATCAGAACCGCAGTGATACTAAACTAATGAAATACCTAATTTGATTATAATTTTCACATTTGTTTTAAGCCCATTTTGCATTGTGCAATTGTGCATTTCAAAATCATTTTAATTTGAATGCTGATTCTGATGTTTTTTGCAGTCAATTGCGAATTAAATTTTATTTTCTGTAAGCCACTATCAAAATACATATGACAGCCCATTTAAAAAAAACTCAAATTACAAGTATGAATAATATGTACTTGTCTTTTTTTATTATTATGTGATTGTTTTGGGCGGGTTTACATTTAAAAAAATGTATTAAATTTAATATCTACGCAAGTAAAACATTAGATATTTAAAAAATTGTTTATCGAATCAAAATATTTTTTCTTTTATGTGTAACATAATCACGAGAATGTATTATTTCTACAACTTGAGAACGAAGATTCTTAATCCCAACCCTTCCATTCGTCGTCACACGTCACAGCCCCCTCCGTACAATGAGCGTCGCGCCACTGTTGTACCAGTTAATAATTGGACAAGACGTGATTTTCATTGCCATTAGGGCCCATTGTCGTTGAGTCAGGGGCGTAGCGGGATGGCGGGCGGGCGGGCCACTTTGTTAATTAGAAATCTCGGACGGGGAAAGATGTAGGCGATTCGAATGTTACAATCCATCTGCTCAACCCTCGGGTGGCTACCGAAACTACCGCTTTATGTTACTAGTTACTACGATTGGCGTTGCGAGGACAAATAATTGTCTTGATTCAGATGTTGCCGAAAATGTCATTTTGCTTCGGACCAGCCGGTAAATAATTAATTTGTTTGATTACTACTCGTAATTAGCGGGGTGTAGGAGTATGCAGTAGTTTGAAGATATTTTGGGATCAAAAAACCATGAAATTCGTGTGACGTAATTTATGGATGGCCCCTTATAGGAACTACTGTTAAGGTCATCAATAACACCCTGGTTATCTATCGTATCATTATGCAATCTGGAATAATTTTATCTTATGTTTGTGTTATTTACCTTTCTTTATAATCAGTTTATCCAAGCGAATTTACATTTCTCTGGATCCATTTTATAACTTATTAGTGCTATTAAAACATAACAAATATGCCATATTAAACATCGACCTGGACGCAAATGGGTTGACCTCCCACATAGGGTGAGGGTGTGAGAAGGGTGTTAGGGGATGGAAAGAGGGAGGGAATGTTACAGATCAAAGTTGTCACATGACAGTTGGGGCAACAGGGGTAGCTACTGTAGCTTGTAGTCTTTAGCAGTAAGGGTAGATGCCGCCTCACAAGACATACGACGAGATGTGGATGATAAAATAGTCGGAGTGGACGGCTGACGGAGCAATTTATAAATATTTGACTAAGTAATTATTTGCCTTTCATTTGTGAGCTTTGATTAAATTATGAATCCAGCTTTGTGTTCCACCAATGTATTAGTTGCTGATTAAACAGTGTGACTAATAAAATTAGTTTAATTAAATAAATTGTAATTACACGCCGATGTCCTTAAGAGCGTTTAACCAGCCAGCGGCCGGAAATTCACATTTCGTCGAAAGATGTGCTTACGATCGTACAGGGCGGTTCCAATGAGAAAGATTAATTATTCTCATTACCAGCTTTTTAAAACTATAACTCAATATCGATTTCATTTCATTCCTAATTTTCTACATCCAAAAATGCTGAAAGGCGTGATGATAAAACTATAAAAATTATGTACTTTTATAATTTTTTTTTTTTGATCATAAGAGTTTATCATTTTTCAATAATGTCTAAGCAAAATAAGAATGTGAAAAAATCTTAAATATATTAGTTTATAAGTGCGCAAATAAATACAAAAATGGACCAATTTTCGTCAAGAAACACATGTACGTATATATTTTTTAATAATTTTATTTACACTAATATTAAAATGCTGAAACTCGCGTTTCCCAGATAACGTATTGATTTATTTTACTGCATGATTATATGATTTGAAATGGGTGTTGTATAATACAAAATCTTTTTTGCAAATTTAACAAATCTGCCAACGACCTATGGTATAACCTTATTATACTAAAAAATAAACATTTTTTCTCAAAATTTAAAACATGCGTTTACTACATAAAAGAACAATCTTTCTAAATCAATTTATATTTTTTTTGTGAAAAACAGTCAATACTTCTAAAATCTGATTTAAAAATGACCTATTTCTGGTTTTCTCTGGTTTATACCTTTCTTAAACGTAATTTTTAATTGAAATAAAACAATAGCTTTGTTTGTAACCATGATTCATTTATTTAATTTTTTAATACCGATCTGTTTTGCTTAATATAAGCATCTTCAGGGTATAAAATAAACAGATAAAATATACATTGTTTGTGCATATGTACATTCTGAAAGAGACAAAATATAATATAAAGGAACAGTGAGAAAATGAAATTAAAATCTTACATACGAGAGTCAGAGACGGATATCGAATGAGTTATCATATTATAAAGTCACGTGAACAGGTGATTAAGGTTTTTTACAGAAATATCCCTAATATAGGGCTATTGGACAGATTTTACTGATTATCAAGGATTTGGGTTTTGGTTTTAACATCTTTCTTTATTAAATCTTTCTTTATTCTTTTCTAAAATTCTTTCTGTACGTACATATATATATAAGCTCACACAATGTATATTTTTTAATCAGTTTAACTGTATACCCTAAAAATGCTTGTGTTAAGCGAAACCGGTCGGTATTAAAATTTTGAATAAAAAAATCGTGGTTACAAACAAAATTATCGTTTTACAACCAAACTTTTTAATTATATTATCATCCAAACTTTTTAATTATATGCCCATTACTCTGAAACAACAACTAATTGCAAATACATCTACAAACATCCACAAAAAAACATATCACAGCCTGGATCAAAAATCAAGATATTCACTTTATTTAAAATACTTTAATCCCTAACCAAACATAACCAAACTATAACAAGTGTAAAATAAATAAACATGTCTATCAAGAATTTACCAACTATTCATATGAACATTGTAATGGTCCGCCACTCCTGGCTTTGACACCAATTGTGATGAACCCTACCTAATTGATTTACTTTTCTAAGCTTCTACCTCGTAGTCCAAATCTCGTAGCTACGTTCATAATTCTACCCTTATGTCCTACTGATCACACCCCTAGGTATGATGGCCTGACCTAACCCCCTCCCCCTTTTCGATTTGTTTCTACCTCAGGCTCGTGATTGTCTAACCCCCTTACTTTATAATCTAGCTGAACCTACCCTATTTTCTCAAATCCCTGCGATTTTCTCGCAGTAAACAAGATCTAAGATTTTTGTTCACATTATTTCTATATTCTTCGTTGTGTATTTTTTTGTTTTAGAATTTACATCTGTTTGCATACTTAATATGCACACATATGTAGAGAAGATAATGTATTACGTGTGGTAACCCCTAGATTCTTTTAGAGAAAGTGTGAGAATTTTCCGATCTATTTAGTTATTATTATTTTAGTATATTAAACCGAGTTTGATAAACTAGCCTCACCCTTAAACCTCGTGTCTGCTTGATTTCCGTAGGAATTTTGTTTGTTTATTTAATCCTTCCTATCACCGCTGATGCGTCGATAACATAAAACAACAGTTAATAAATTCAACATTTAGGTAGAGAAGTTTACCTTACCGTTGTAGGATGGTCGTTTTTGAAGGTCCAGTTTTATCACTCGAAGTCCTTGTCTGCAACTTCCCCTAACATAGTGTTTTGTATTCATGGTTAGTATTCATGGTTAGTTCTCGCAAAATTGTAGAAAAGTAGGAATGGATGGGCATGGATGGATATGGGGATAAATGGTTGCTGAAAAGTCGGCTCCTCCGCTATCCAAGTGAAAACCGATGAACAACAATTACAAACCGGATTCTCCCCAGTACGTTTGCTAGGCTTATCCTTAGATCCGAGTTTTACCCTCTTCAACGGGCGTCTCATGCTATGAAAGGGGCCCTTCACGCCAGCAGGGGGAATACCTAGTCTTCATGCCGTTTTTCTGTCTTACTCCGACTTCCGTCTCCTCCGGATTGAATTTTTACTCTACTGAGTCTAGAAGGGGTATTACATGTCTTCCCTTATCATGCCTCTATCCGTTGAATGTGGCGTAAGCTTGTGACAGGCAGATCCATCCTCCCACGTGACCGACCCAGCGTTACACTCCACCTCTGACTAGCTGACATAAAACGCACCTCATGAGCCTTATGTTTGCTTTCAGGTTCGACAAGGACCTACGGTATGCAAATAACCTGCAGCTTTAATGCCGCGTCAGCGTACTGTCCGCATACGTCCTTCCTCTTCCCCGTATGCCCACCTCGACAATACCGCCACAAGATCAAAGCTCTCCGACCAGAAAGGTTGACACTTACATTTCCGGATAGCCCATACTCACATACAGAAGCCTTGAAGTCTAAATACGTGTGCAAATTCAGGATTTAGGACTGTATGAGTATTTGAACACCAGTGTTTTTAAATGAGGTCACTAGTTCCTCGTGTGTTAGGTATTTAGGATTGCGGATGATTATGGATTCCTGGATACCTACTTCCTATAAGAGAAATTTATAAAACGAGATAAATCAAGTCGTCATTGAATCAATGACCTCCTGAATAATTATGATGAGCTCTTTTTGAGTTTGGAGCTATTCGCATTATTTTACTTTGCGAAATTTTGCACGCTGAATCAATGCTACCTATTGGCGATCGCTCTAGTATAATCAAGTTGTTTAGAATTGAATGAATTTAACGTCAATATTGCTTTCACATATTGAATGCAGATTTCGTCGTAAGCTATAATTGATAAACTTGTCCCTTGGCATTTATGCTTTGTTTTGTTTATCTATTGATGGGATCTAGGTGACTGTGTCAATGGATGACATTGAACTCCAATCGAAATTTTTGATGCACAATCGAAGGTCATATAAACATACCCTTATCATGCTGGTGAAAGGAAGCTAATAGGTATTTGTTTTACAAGTACGCTAGGATATCAAAATTGATTTAGTGATGCGTTTCTATCTAATTATTTGTTAAGTATTTGCTTTACAGCATTTCATTCTGTATGGGTGAAGTGACATGCGAATGCTAATAATTTGGTTAGTTATTTATGTACCCTTACTTGGTATCACATTCATCAGTGTCAGGTTACCCACAGGAACCTGGAAAAGCTTAAATATTGTAAGGACTCACCAAAGCTCTAATGTCTTAATTTCAGCTCCACCGGGTAATTATCATCGGTATGAAATTTATTAGAGCATCCAGACTACCTGTATAACTTATCGCACTTTTATTTCGATTTCCTCCTTTTAACGATTTAATCCTACAAGATCCGGAATTCATTTCCTTCCTTTCCCTTTTTAATAAATCCCTGATGTATAAAATCCTCACGTTTTCCTTTAATATCTGTCGTTATTATTGAAGAAGACCGATTCTATCTAACTAACCCCGACGATCCTTTTTTTATTATTTGATATATAATTACTCTTCAATGAATTAGTTTATTAATTCGAAATTTTCTTTAAATTTGAATTATTCCACTTTATAACAATATTTAAGGTTTATTTATCTTTTTCCAATTTAGATTATAATTTTTTTTTATAACAACTAAAGATTTTCTTTAAATTTGAATTATTCCACTTTATAACAATATTTAAGGTTTATTTATCTTTTTCCAATTTAGGTTATAATTCTTTTTATAACAACTTAAGATTTTCTTTAAATTTGAATTATTCCACTTTATAACAATATTTAAGGTTTATTTATCTTTTTCCAATTTAGATTATAATTTTTTTTTATAACAACTAAAGATTTTCTTTAAATTTGAATTATTCCACTTTATAACAATATTTAAGGTTTATTTATCTTTTTCCAATTTAGATTATAATTCTTTTTATAACAACTTAAGATTTTCTTTAAATTTGAATTATTCCACTTAAGAACAAAGTTAAAGTTTTATTAATTTTTTTTTCAATTTAAATTATAATTCTTTTGTGTAAAATTAATAATTTGGGTTATTTATTCGAACTTCGGGTTAAGTATTTTCCAGATTTCGGATCAAATATTATTATTACTTTGTCATCTAACGATAATTAATATCTCGTAATAAAATTTCCAACTTTCGACTAAAACGTTAATTTTTTATTTAATAAAACTTATTAGACTGTAATTTTCTTTATTTAACCTCGGACTAAATAACTTTATTTTAACCTTCATATAACAGATTTAAATCAATTCAAACACACTATTTAACTCCTTCCGCATTGAATTTATAATTAATTAATTAATTATTAGATTTTATTGAATCGGAAATTATTGCAAACACTGAATTTTAGATTTATTATAAGATCATAACACTCCGTTAAATTGCACGATTAACCCTATCCGGACACTCCACTCTCTATTTTATCATTGAATTTTTTATAAGTATAAAACAGACTACTTTTCCACTGTATTTTTAAAGTATAAAACTGATTCTAGACTCTATTAATTAATTACCAGGGTAATTCTCACGACATGCGCGACGTTTTGAGCAACCTTGCCAGTTGTCGAAAGACTCCCCGAATGCTTCCAAACGTGCTTTTTTATACCCAACACATCTCCAAAAGGTCGTAATCGTATTTTCCTTGTCAAGAAAATTTAATCCTAAATAGCTCGAAATCTTTCGAAAATCTCCTCCCGTTTTCGCTTGTTCATACATAAGTCCTTTCGATTTTTCGTTATGGTTCGTCCCACAATTTTGTCTCGCTTCTCTAAGGTTTATAGTCCCGGACTTAGTAAGCTGCCATCCAGTTTGCCCATTTTTCACATGTCTTCTGTCTTCATAAAATATTTTATAAACATGGTTTTAATCTTGTTTTTTTTTCTCAATTTGAAACAGGCCCATAAGTGATCTGCTAAAACTATATTTTAAATTGGCATACATATTTGCGAAACGTAGATTCTTCGGTCTCCTAGTTTTAAACGCTAATTTTCCTGTATGAATTTTCACGGAAGTTCTTCCTTTACCCCTAGTCTACCTAAGCAATTATGTCTCAGAACCGTATTTTCACCCTTTTTGTGGCATATTCAACTTTTCCCTTTTCCCACCTGAATTTCCTTCAAGTAACGGTGTTTTAGCAACTATTCTTAAATGATTTTCCCTTCGTTGTTCGTAAGGAACCATATCCTGGTTCCATATCTACTCTACCTTTAACGTTTTGAGTTTTCCCCATTTCCTTACCTGAGTTTTCCGGTTATGTCGGGTTTTCGTTCTCTCCCCCTCCCTAACCCATGATCCATTATTGAAATTTGACGTTTGCCTTTTATGTCGTGATTACATCCCCACGCTAAACCCTTTTTCCCTTTTGATATATTATTTATGGGGTTTTTTTTTTCTGCCCACTACCCATTTCCATACTGGAATATCTGTCAAGCTATCTACTTTGGTCAAATTCCGCCCAATTCTCCAACTCACTCTTACCCAAAATCCCATAAACCATAAGTTTTGACACCTGTTTACGTTACAATTTCTACATACTTGGCAATAAATTCCTTTTTATTTGTTTGTAATTAAATTTTATATGAATTCTATAATGTAAACATTACGTTAGAGCAACGTTAATTTTTATTGCCCTTTTTAATCGATAATGGGCCTTGTGTAAATAAAAGGCATGTTCGGATCTTCATTGTTTTTGAAAACAAAATTCATGTGTGGTCGACAACCATTTCCTGCGTCCACTTTGTCAGTAGCCAAGCTCAATTATGTGATCCTTTCAACGGCACAAATGACATAAAACGACCATTTCTGTTGAATAAAATCATCCGTAATTTGCCCGGTATTGTTACTCGACCCCAGATACTTAACAATACTAATTGTATTCCCTTTGAGATTGCAATTAGTACACCGAGCCATGCTCTCGCATGCTCTATGCCCCAACGAAACCACCATCTTTTTATTAAATTTTCTTCTAAAAATTGTCTTTCTAATATCTCCGCTTCATTTAGAATTGATAACAATAATTTTCCACTGTTTCAAACGTTTTTCATTTTTCCTTTCGTACGTTTTCCCTCGAATTTGGCATCTCGGTCGTCATACATAGTTATTCTATAGTTGAAAATCTTCCGGTAGGCGTGCCTCTCGATCCCTGCGTTTTCTACTCAATATATTACTGATAAAAATTTTCCATCGTTATCCAAGTGCGTTTTTCCGCAACTAAAAGCCTTCAATGCATTCGAGAACTAAGGTTCGCGATCTCTTGAAGGTACCCGTTATTAATAACATTCCTTGAGTTCATCGTACTAAAATCCTTGAATTGTTCGTTATTTACATCTCAGTGCCTTAACCCCCGTTCTCCGTGGGAACGTCAAACCCATTAATTATCTCACTAATCACTTGGGTCAAAGTCCAGGCCTTTGTGTGAAAAATGGGCACGGCCCTCTTCTTGCTGATAGGCCGAATTGATTTTAAATTGTCTTTCCTGCTATTTAATTGGTTGTTTCAATCCTCGTACTTATAATTGGCCCTGAGTCCCTAGGGACTCCCGATAAATATTGATTTTATCACCATCTGTATGTAACCTAAAACAACTTTAAATCATCAACCAACCTTACACTACCTCCATTTCGAGTAAGTTTTGTATTTGATCATACAGATGTCGTTGCGCTGCACTTTTCCTTTTAGAATATTTTTTTTTTCCGTAGGCTTTCTCGTAGATTGGAGTTTACCAATCATCACAACATATAATATACATGTTTACCTTATATATTTTTTTTTTCTTCTAAGTAATCTATGTACAATTACCATTAAAATGTAAAAAAAAAAAGAAAAAAAACTAACTTTCTACTACAACACGTAAATACCTGTACCTGTCACACTTAATCATAAACACGTAAACACCTTAGCACAGGTTCTCCTAGTGAGGTGTTCACGAAATATACAATATTACCAACCAACAGTTTCACCTTCTCAAACCTACCTAACACACAACATAATGAAATGTAATATTAATATGTAAAAATGTTTTCAAAATATATTACATATGTAAAAATGTTAACAATAAGGTGTAAACTGGAATATATAGATATAAATAAATATATATATATAAATAAATATATATATAAATAAATATATTTCAGTTAATATGTCAAATCACAAAGTGACTGCTTTCTACCAAAATATGTAATTTTCAATACCTATAACGATTTCGTCATTCTTCGCGAAAAAACTAAAACTCGTTACTGTAGCTTAGACAGGTCTGGTGAGTGTTTTGTGGACTATTGAAACAGTTGAAAACTTTATCTACTTTTTCGGATGTTTAATCTTGTTTATTTACCAAAGAGTCTGGATTTGTAAAGTATAGCTAAAAGCGTTAAAGAAAAGATAAATAAGCGAGGTGAGGTGACAGATAATACTGATACCGAGGTAAAATATTTAAACACCTAACACCAAAAAAACCAAAAGGTGTGATGTTGTTTTGCGTGTCCAACTTTCCACCGTTCTCTACATGATAAAGTACACCCGTACTAATAAAAAAAAAATAAACGCTGGCCATATATATCAAAGGGTCTAGATTGGGGGAGGCCACTCTTGCTTCCTGTGCCATTATTCTTAATTATGGTGGTACCTCACGGGGTCGAGAGATGCGGGGGAGATTTTGGGGATGACACGAATCCCATCGAACCTAGTCTGGTCGCCTGTTTCTAAAAATGAAATTTTGACCATTGTCTTGTAAAAAAAACATTTAAAACTTCATACTCTGAGCAAGCTTTAAACTAGTCTGAAACTAAATAATGAATATTTCTTTATTATAAACTAAATCCTGCCATTCTTGTTAAATACTCTTGAAGGGTATGGTCTGGACATCGTTAAATCTTGCACAGTCATTGCTGTTTAAATATTCTTGAACAATATTACCATTTTTAGATTTTCACGGCCAAAAGCATTTTCATTATTTGTTTTTGGCTAAAGAAGGAGGTAGCGCAACACGGCGTAATACCCCAAAAACGAATAACGAAATTATTACCATTTGTGATCTGTGGAGCTTTTAAATATCCGTTGAACTGACAAAATGTCTCATAATATTGTTTGTTATTTAAAATAAAAGTTAAATCATTTTTTTATAATGAAATTCTTGAGGCGGATGTGTTGTAAAACCATGTATGATCGTGTGAGAAGTGAGGATATCCGCAAATAATGTTAGGCTGACGTAAGCATAATGAGTAAGATAAAGAAAGGGACCCTCAGATGGTTTTGGCATGTAGAGCGCATGTAAGAAGAAAAAAGTGTGAGAAGAATATATGACGCAAATGTGAATGGAAGAAGAAGCCGGGGACGCCCGAGGAAGACATGGCACGATCAAGTAAATCAGATACTTGAATCGGGCCATGTCAAAAGTCAGAATAATAGAAGAGCATGTATGAGACAATGTATGAATGTGAGTGAGGCAAAGAGTGTGTGCCAAGACCGAGTTGGTTGGTGGTCTGTCCTCTCTGCCTACCCCTATGGAGAAACGGCGTGATGGTTAGTTATTTATTATGTTTGTTACCTCATTTTATAAAACAGCCGACAATAATATTTGAACGCCAACCAAAACAAATATGAGATCTTTTTTAGCATTATCCGACGGAATCGTTTTATTTTTAGCATGAAGCACGAATTATGGAAATTAACTATTAAAAATCCGAATAAATTACACTATACTACAAACCAATGTAAATTATTACAATAAATCGTGTTGTATTCGACACCAACAACCGTTCACTTAATTTTTTTTAAATACTCTTGTCAGATACACTAAAAATATCGCAACGAAATCAATCTTAGAATTACTTTAATCAGGGCATTATGCCATTTTGATAAAATGTTTGTGGATTCATCCGTAACCTTATTACAACTAGAAGAATTGCACCACGTCTCAGAGGCGCCCTAAAAAAACGCTACTAACTGACCGTACGTTCCTTGGAGGGTAGTTTTCAGTTTTCACGAGATGAGAATACCACTGGGTGTGGGGGTGGTTTCCCGTGTTCTTAGGTCATTTTTTCCGTCATAAGGATAATCAGTCCGAGCAAGTGGAAAGACCTTTGCGGGGCTGTCAAGGGAGTCGTTTGCCTTGTCACATTTCCAACGACTTTTATTCATTTTTATTATTGCCTTTCTTTGTTCTCTCATCCTGTAAATTATTGTGAATGTCGTGCGACAAAATATTTGTCAAATATAAATGCTTTTTAAGGTCTAAATTTGTTGACGTCTTAGAATAAAGTATGCCACTTGTTTGTGTGTATTTAAAAGTCAATTTTAAGTACCCGTGATTTGTGTTATTTGCCTTTTCCGAGAAAAACTATATTGAAAACCAAACTTACCTGCTAAAAATAAAACATGAATTTCTAATGTGAATAATTCACAAAGGGGCTTTCTTAGAAAAGCTTATCTCGTTTTTAAAGTGTTCACACACGATTCGCCTCTTCTACGAGCTCGTAAGTCTCTTGTAACCGCAACTTAAAGATTTCCGTGAGACGGGAGATGGGAAATAGAAAGGTTGAGAATTAAACAGGGCGATGTTCAGTACCGAACTCTTTCTGGCATGCAATGAAAAAATACCGTGTTTTAATGACAATAATCATGTAAATTGGAACAAATACTTTTTACTATAGAAAAATGAAACAATACAACTTTGTATAAACCACTTATATGATGTGCAAATACGACCGGTTTCGGAACAAACGTTCCTTCGTCAGGGAAAGCTTATACTAATTTGACAGTTTAGAACAATGTTTTATTGTGGTAGGGGTGGAGCAAAAATTTTTTTTTCTGAGTTCGCTAACCATTGTAACATATCTATTTCGTTCAAAATAGGTACTGTTTATTGTCTATGCTTTATTTATTTTTTCTTTTTTTTTAACTTTGTTGGTTGGCCAAACTAGCACGGCGACGGAAACGTCATTCGAGGAAAGATGGCGGCAGACATCACGTAATTTTTCGAGGCGAGGGGAGATTTTGGAGGAGAGTTTTTGGTGATCAAGAATTCTAGTGCGATGTAGCCTAGAATGAATTTATTGTTTCTTTCTGTGAGCGTGTGACGACTCAGATGGCATAGAAGCCTGTTTATTTTATTTTATTTCTCGCCGGATGCCGAGCGATTGTTTGAACCGCGTGCGGAAGTGAATTTGATTCTGTAATCAACGGGGGATGTATTGAAGGAAACGGCTTTGCTCTGCTTTGGCCGGCGAGATTTTCTACCTACCGCCTGATGGGGGCTATATCTGCTGTGCCTGGTTGTTGGGAGTAATCCATTTGAAGGAAACGGTTTTGCTCTGCTTTGGCCGGCGAGAGTTTCTACCTACCGCCTGATGGGGGCTATATCTGCTGTGCCTGGTTGTTGGGAGTAATCCCTTTGAAGGAAACGGCTTTGCTCTGCTTTGGCCGGCGAGATTTTCTGCGCGCCGTTGGATGACGTGCTGGACGGTGTCTTGGGGATTGCTGTCGTCTTTTGGAGGAATGTCACGACTGTCACGGCGACGGGACGTGTGCGGTATTAAAATTAATCGTAATTGGTTGACTCTCTCTTTCTACATCAGTTAATAATCGCTCAAGGTATTTATGTTTTATTTACAATTTCCTTTGTTCAATTTTCCCTTGCAAACTGCAATAATGGCAACATTAATTTTCACTAGTAAAATATGCGTCTTTTATATGCATGACCTCTAAATCCTTATCTCCACTATCCTGCGATGGAGTTCTACTTGCTCTGAGAAGACAGCGGTCGGATGACAAAAGGTATAGGTTCTACCTACACAAAATTCATATTACCTTAAATCATACATTACACCATATCATTGAAAATAACCACAGTTTTGAAAAAAACACAGGGATAAATATTCTCCATATTAATCATAAAGGAAAACGTTTAGATAACTTAGAAGTTTTGGAAATTAAAAAATCCCTTAAAAATAATGAATCTATTATCAACAAACAAAAAATATTGTCATATAGCCCAATCATGGATTTGTTCCCCTACCCACCCACTCTACACTAATACCTACCCACCCAATCTACATTATTAACTAACAACGGCTCCACCCCTACCATAATAAAACATTGTTCTAAACTGTCAAATTAGTATAAGCTTTCCCTGACGAAGGAACGTTTGTTCCGAAACCGGTCGGATTTGCACATCATATAAGTGGTTTATACAAAGTTGTATTGTTTCATTTTTCTATAATGGATAACCACAAAGTAATAGCTACATTCAAAAATATATACTTTTTACTATCCTCGCCTGATTTAGAAAATGAAACCTCTTGGTCTACCATGTTATTAATTATGCTATACCTACTTACACGACATATATTTAATTGATTTTGTTACTTTAGGTAGAGTGTTTGAATTCACTGAATCCCATGCAATTTTGGTAATCATTTCAAATGTGCGGTCAAAACCACGATCGAACAGGTTAGTCCCATTAACCTGTCAAAATCAAACGTCAAACAATCATTCCCTGACTAACCAATTTCAAAATTGGAACAAAAGCAGGTCAGAATAATTATTTTGAAAATGGAAGATATTTTTTGTTTTTTTTTTCTACGGAAACAGCTCTGTGTAAACCATCCGGTTATTGTTATTGTTTTGGTCTCTGTAGAAATTAACGAGAAACCAGTATTGAACGTAAAAAGGTGCTTAGCTTGAATATCCAAGACAAAGTATTGGTCGTATCGACGGCCTCCGTGGTCGAGGGCTAACGCTCTTATTAATTAATTTTATTTGATTTATTTGTTATTTTACAATTAATTACTCAAAAATAATATATAGTACCTACATTTGCGGCACGTTTCAGAGTAAAATATACTCTAATGGTGGGTTTCTTCATTTACCGAGAATGCTAAATGCAATGCTAATTGTAAAAGTAAACGGTCAAATGCATAGAAAATTTTAAATTTCGATCGCTTAATTTTACAATTAGCATTGCATTTAGCATTCTCGGTAAATGAAGAAACCCACCCTCAGTATGGCAATAAGACTACCATTCAGAATTGAAACGTTGCTTGAAATTGCTTTAGCCGTGTTTGGTGACCAGATATGAATAGCCAGGTACTTCCCCATCTTCTTCCCCTCCCAATTAATTTCATCCTGACAACCTACCCCAATCGGGGATGCCATAGACTCACTGGCTCCAAACTGTGATTGGAACTCTTATGCGATATTCACATAAAAAAAATTGATAGATACTCTCAGCATTGCCCAGGTGATTACTTTAGCCGTGTTTGGTATCCCGGTATTTCCCCACCTTCCTCTTCCCCATCTGCTTCTCCTCCCACACACTTCAGCCTCACAACGTACCCCTATTGGGACTCTTGTGCGGTATTAACATTAAAAAGTTTTTACTATAACAATACCTAATTTTATGCTAAGAATTGCTATTTATTATTCCAAACCCTTCAAAAGCAAATATTTTCAAAATTCGCTCAATTTACAATCGCAAATCTTGAAATTTTACTCCCCATTATAGTCTATAAAAGAAATGTTACTCCCATAATTACATTAGTTCACTGAAATTATCCAACATAACAGCGAAGGCTTTAGAATTTTTATGACGGAATTATTTAAAGTTGAACACAAGTTTGTAATTTTTGTACATTCGTACCGAATTTCGTACTAAAACAACGCTGTGGCATGCGAAAGAAAATTCTTAAACACAGTCGTGAATACCGAACCACCCCTTTATTTGATTCTACAACCCTTACAGGCTAAGCAACGGAATTCCGTGATTGTTAAACGTTAAATTTAATTTACCTACCGATCACGCAATAGTTCAAAATCAAAACACACACAGTAGAATGTTTAGTATTGCGTATGTTAATAATAACTTCGGTTACGACTACGAACAAAGTTCTAATACACTATTATTTTTTGGGTTATTACACCGTGTTGTACTTCCTGATTATTTATCCGTGTCCATCATCGAGGCAGATGTGTAGACAAACACTTCACAATAATCCAAACGTCTGCTCTATTGATGGACATGGTAATGCTGTCTGAAACTTTGGCTAAAGAACGAGAAAGCGCAACACGGCGTAATAACCCAAAAATTAATCATGAAAATACCTTGGGCCGCGAAAATCTCGATGCGTATCTAAGTTCTAATGTAAGTTGTTTATATTTATAAGAGTATTTATAGGGAATGTTTCCACACGAATCTCATTGAGTTGCAGTGAGAATTCTATTTTATTTCCCCATTAAAAGGTGTACTACATCTTGAAGGGGAAAGAAACTTATCGATGTAATGTCTTTGCCTTTTGTATAATAGACCTTTACATCGAAACCTTATATTGGAATGGCGAAGTAATAGTCTATGGACTGTAAATAGCACAATTTACTATCTCGGATGACCGGTGATAATGAGGAGAAACTATGCATCTATTCTTGAGTCGTGTTTGGAAACCAGATCCATGATCGATGGGTAAGGCTCTTGACTCGCAATCCGAAGGTCGCGGGATCGAATCCTGGCGTGCGCAAATAAATTTTATCAGATTAATTTGTGTTATTTCACAAGTAATTCAATAAAAATAATATATGGTATATTTGTGATACAATATACTTCCAGTATCGCCCTGGTATTAGACCACTATTCAGAATTCAAATGGCTTTAGACTTGTTTGGTGACCAGATATGAATAGCCAGGAATTTCCCCACCTTCCCCTTCTCCATCTCCTTCCCCTCCCCACTACCGTCAGCCTTACAAAATATCCCGATTTGGGATGCCATAGTCTCACTGGTTTCAGACGCGAGCAGCTGCTCTTGTGAGGTACTCACATAAAAGAACAAAAAAACCTGGTAGTTACTTCCAAAAACTTTCCCTTTCCGCATCACCTTCCCTTATCACCTTCACTTTTCGACTTTCGTCAGCCTCACAACGTAGCCCAATTGGGGATGGCCTGGTCCCGCTGGCCTTTAAATCCAACGTTTTTTGCAAAAATTCGTGAATGCCGCAAAAGATCACATCTGCACGAAACCAATCGGTCGATGACATCCCAATTTTTGGAATACGTGGAGGGAGTGAGAAAGAGAAATGGTGATAAGCGAATCACACCGTCTCCCTCCATCGAAACAATCACATCGTTACTAAACAACCCTTCGCCATTAAGGGCACATTCAAGAATTTAATTCAATCGGCATTAGCCATTGTAAAAAGTAACGCCCATTGTGAAACACATTGTTTCGGTGGTATTATAGGATTAACATTCACGGACCACGGTCCAAGCCCGTATGAGGTGCTCCTATAGTTCTCAATTTTATAAACCCAATTTACAAAATTGTACATTTTTTAGCAATCCCTTAATTTTAATATAAAGAATCTGCAAATCTTCAAATAAACGATAACTAAAAATTATATTCGATTTCAAAGGCTATCTGCAACCATTCCGTAATAAGTAATGACCAACCTAAACATTAGGCATTTTGAAATTAATTTGTTATATTAAGTTTTACACTTTGAACGGTGAGCACTTGATGTACTCGTTGTATCTCCCGACCTATGGGACTAAATTACCAATGGTCATGCTAGTTGGCAGGGTTGTTGTTGAACATAATCATTTTAGATATAGATAGTTATACTTAGCGGTAATGAATGCTTTTAAACGGCAAGCTTTGTTGCTGCTCCTACATGGATGATACCTATATTAAAACTTTGTATTTTTTTTGAAATTTGGAAATTGAATTGATTTGAAAATGAATTGAATTCAATTGAATTGAATCTGAAATTGAAATTGAAATTAAAACCGAAAACGAAAACGAAATCGTAATCGTAATCGAAATTGAAATTAATAAAATAATTAAATCATCGCAATTATTTTCTGTTTAATTTGTCATTAATACACTATCGTAATCATGTCACTATCATAATATATTGAGCTTTGAAAGATAATTTTTTCTGCTAAAATATACGACGTCCTATTTAGTTATTTATTTATGTGGCGTCATTTATTTATTTATTTAAATATTTTTTGTTTCTTATTTTTAAATCCACTACTCAGTAGGTATAAGCGGGTGGGAAAGCTATAATAAAATACCAATCTGTTATGGAGATTTTCGCCTGCGCACGAATATTATTCCTAGTCGAAAGTCAAAATGTTCCGTCTACGGTATTCTCTAACGGCACTAGTAAACAAATGAGTGATGCTACGACACAGCAATTTAGAAATAACTTGTACCATATTAATTTAGATCCCTAACACTGGTTAATAATAATAACAATTAAATTGTACTGCCCTATTTAGTAATATTTCACCCCAAGTACCCTTAATTCTAACAGCTTAACCTATATTATACTATAAATTTTCGCAGGCCACATTGTATCCTGGGCTGCTCTTCATACTCAAAATAATTACTGCCATAGTGTGTCTACATATTATATAAACAACCTTAATTACATATGTGTACAATATATGTACATCAATATGTCTATTTACCTAACAGTTTCATGCGATTTGGGATATTTGATATTATTGCTTTGAGATTAGATTCAATAATATGGAGAGCACATGGCAATAAAAATTGCTAAAAACACACAGAAATTGTTATTCACATTTACACGGAAAAGCATGAATACGAATAAAATTTCAACATAAAGCAAATATTTTACTTTGAAACGAATAAGAGACAGTAACTAGTAAAATCTTTAAATGAAAATAATCTAAGAACCAATAGCTCTTAAGAGTTGTTAGCAGACAATCAACACATGTTTGTCATAATAATTATAGATATACTTGGTAAAGAGTATAAATAGCCCCAACAAAGGCGAACTTTAAACCCGAAGAAATAATACATATGATTAATTATGTAAGCGGTGTTCTCACCTCACAGATTATGGTCAAGACTTGCCTAAACGTGTAATGAAACGTCTATGCACTTATACCGCAATATTATAGGCCTCTTATATCTAAGTATTATGAGCACGCAGTTTATTTTCATCAATTATGTTGGGAAAGAAGTTTGTATCTTAATACCAATCTCTTGAAACCAAATTTTCCAAAGACAGATAAATAATAATCGAACCTCGATAAAAAGGCAGAAAACATACCCACATTGTGGGCGCCTGGCGTTTAAATGTGACAGCTATCTACCCACTTTGTGGGCGCCAGACGCCCTCGTTGCTAAATATGTATTTCAAAATTATGTGCATTTAATTACTATAGTAGTTATAGCATAAAACATTGATTTACGTTATGTTATCATAACTGATTATTTTATTATCACTTCTTCAAATAGTGATTATTTTATTATTATTTCTCCGAGTAATGAAGAGGTGCTAAATTTTATCACGTGCGAGTATGGAACAGAATCGTAAATCCCGACAAAAGCAACATAAAATACAGTAGGAGCTTTGAGCTTTGGGTTTGTCACCGCATGTTGAGAATTACCTGGACAAACGGAATAACTAATATACAGGTCATGACAAGAATGCCCAAAGACAGGAAAATAGACAAAACTCTCCAAAAGCGAAAAGTTTCGGGATCAAAATTAGAAACCAAATGAAAAGTGTATGCTGGAGTAAATTTAATATGCATACAATATGTGTGCTGGTGGTAGAAGATGATCCTTGTAGCTCAGGAATGTCTAAAATTGGTTTAGTCATAACTCATAACACAACATCTCTATTCCAGACTGCATTGGTAAGGGTCCGAAATATTTAACAGGAACAGACATAAGGTACCGTAAAAAGACGAAGGGAATGGTATTTGACTATATTTGACATGCAGTTTCTCCAGCGGAATAGGCAGAAAGGATAAACCGCCACACGACTCTGTCTTGGCACACGCTCCTTGAATCATTAAAGCATGCCTCTGACGGCCTCCGTGGTCGAGGAGTAATGTCCTGAAGATTACAGAGGTCGGGGTTTCGAATCCCGACATTCGCAAGTAAATCTTTATTAATTAATCTGCATTATTTCACTTTTAATTAATATAAAATATTATAAATTATATTTGCACCATGTTCCAGGGTGGTAGATACTCTCAGTTTCGCCTTTGGAAAGACCACCATTTCAGAATCGAAAGGTTGCGTGATGTAGCTTTAGCTGTGTTTGGTGATCAGATCATAACATCCCAACACTTTCCCATCGTCCTCTGCCTCCCCCCTAAAGGAGATGCCATAGTCTCACTGGCTCCGGTTAGTGATAGCATCTTGTGCAGTATTCACATTCAAAATACACACTATGTTCTCTGTTATTCTGACTCTTGACGCGACCTGACACCCGAATAAAAATTTTGACACCCGAAATTTTTTATTCATTTGATAGTGCCATGTGTTCCTCGGGCATGACCGTTCTCTTTCGCAACATTATATTCTCCTTACACTCCTTTCTTCATCCATCTGCTCCACGTGTCCAAACCATCTATGCGCCTCTTTCCCATGTTCACGATGATTATATACTCGGCCTTGCATTTGTAACACGGTAACACATTTTTTTTATAAAATTTCTCTGTTAATTTACATTTACAAAGGGTTGCTTCGGTCGATTATTTTCAGAGATTTAGTTTTTTTATTGACATTGAGAGTGTCCACTCCTGTGAAAAACAATAATTTCCGAATAAGGTATTGTAAATTTATAAAAAATAAAACAACACTTTGTATTTAACCACGAATTTATTATTTATATATCTACCGGTTTCACTTAGACAAAGCTTCCTCAGGATAATATATAACAGTTATTATTTTATCCTGAGGAAGCTTGGTCTAAGTGAAACCGGTAGATATATAAATAATAAATTGGTGTTTTCGTTATTTGTTTTTGGGGTGTTATGCCGTGTTGCGCTACCTCCTTCTTTAGCCAACGTTTCGGACATCGTTGCAGTGTCCATCATCAGGGCAGATCCGGTAGATGTGGTTAAATACAAAGTGTATAAATAAATTCGTGGTTAAATACAAAGTGTTGTTTTATTTTTTATAATATAATGTCTAACCACAAAGTAATTGCTTCTGATGAAAAAAATATATATATATATATATATATATATATATATATATATATATATATATATATATATATATATTTTAAATTTTTTGCAAAATTTTTTAGAAGAAAAAAAAAATTATTGCCTGTAAAAATTTATAGAAAATTCAGCGTTAAAATTTTCAACGGTTCCCGTACCAAGTTTTTGGAACCAGTGAAGTTCGCCAAAATATTGGATAATATTCAGAGTAATTGGATTCGGGCGAATAATTTGCCACGGAGAATTTTGCCTCGTCCATGCTCCTGGCGTGTAAAGCCACGTGGCAAATTGGGGAATGAAAAACAAATAATCAAATTTTATTTATCACAATACACTTAATGGAGTTTAAAGAGGCAGTGTCAAAAGTAAGACAATCATTTAAATGGTCAGCATAACAAATACTCCCTTACATTAATAAATACAAAACACAAGAAATAACAACTAACACGAATATTCGAAACACTTATCTCAAAGTCAAAAACATACTAACTACAAAAATAGCATTTTGGCAAAAAAGATTCTTATACTATGGTACTAAACTACAATAAAATTACACTCACTGTAAAACCGCAACAACAAAATAGATTTAACATCTCAAAAAATCTGGATACAAAATTAATACAGGAGGATCAGAAATATAAAATATATTGACACCAAATGCAGACTGAAACCGAAACCACTCACTGCACTAAAGAAACACAATCTAATTTACTTTATATTTATTTCGGAAAAAACACTAAATAATATGCCTCGACGGTCCCGAAGAACAATGTCGAATCTGATTAAAATTGAGAATCGTTTTGTTGGCTTATTTACGGGCTTATTGTGTTGATTTAAAAGTCGGTAATTTCGGAATTTTGAATGAAATGTCAAAATATCAAAACAACACTATATTTCTGGATCTACAACACTATAGCTCTGCTGGAAAACCACAAAATCGCAAATCCGATATTGTTCTTTTGTACTGTCGATTTATAATGACTTCATATTATTCACATATTATACAAATAGTCAGTTGGGCATCACATGTGGTTAATAAGTAGAACATGAATAATCAGCAAATAATGTCAGCCCCTTACCTAACCTAACCTAACTACAGAGCCTGATATTTTGTCACTGTTGTAAAAAACATCGTTTTTAAATGATTAAATAGATGTTTTTTCTTTCTAATCGAACATTTAAATTGCGAACCATTTAATTGCACCAAATTTTTCTTAGCTATTTATAGAAATGGAACATTAGAGGTTGTGTAGAAGAAGGTTAAACATTTTAAGGTTCTTTTTTTTAAGTGTCGAAATATTCTCCCAGAATATGAAAGGAAGGAGAGGAAGTTCTGAGAAGGAAATAGGTATGGATAGGTCTAGGTTAGGTGTCCCTCAACCGGTCTCTCCCGATGTGGTCAAACGTATTCACCACCAATACTAGACAAACCTCACCCCATGAACCCGGACAACCCTGCCAAGTCACCAAAAGTAGCGAACCATTTGGAGTGACCTGTGGCAGGGGTGTTATCCAATAAATGGTTCCCGGGGCGGCAGTACCAATTACCAATAACCGACTCCAAAATTGTATTAAATGACTGTGTATAAAAACGTAAGACATAATAAACAATGGAAGATTTACAGCTCACGTTTAGTATAATAAGTATAAAAAAGTATGGTAATAAAACTTAACAAGCAGAACCCAAGAGATCGTTTGTTAATTTTTAACTCATCTTGTAGTAATAATAAAATTACAGCAAAGGTATTTATTGCTTTTTATTAGCCTGGACCGCATCGTTCCAAATATCTGATCTGGGCCTTAAAACATTTTTTAATTTGCACTGAAAAGATACACCGATAGATGTGTGCAGTCGACTTGTTCGTCCGTCCAAAGTAGGGTAAATTTTTTCTTATTTTTGTAGAAATTGATCAAATCAAGAATAGTTTTTTTTAGACAACCTCCGTGATCGAGGGGTTGAGACCTTTGTCAAGAAACGAAGAGGTAGTGGTTTCGATTCCCGTGTTATGCAAATAAGTCTATTTTTATTATTATTATTGCCTGATATTTTGATTTCAGTTAATATAAAAATATTAAAAAAAAAACATGAATTAATTCTCCCTTTACCGTCCTGGTAAAAAAACACCAATATCGAAACGTTATTCGAAATTAGATTTAAGTAACCAGTTACTTTCCCTTTTTCCTGTAGTGTACAGGGATATGTACGTAGTTTCAATATCTTTCAATAGATTTCTCTAGTATAGGTAGTTATGTGTAGTTTTGACGTGTCTCAACAGATGTCAGTAAATTTGTACTATGAGACAATCAACTGTCGCCCGTTCGTTTCTAACACCCGAACGGTTACGGAAATAGCCGATGATATCCGATCGATAGCTGGGAACCTTCAGTGACGAGCTCTTCTGCATCAGATAAACTTATAGCAACCATTAGAATGGAGGTTTAGTCCAGTTATAATTGATTGTAAACAAGACAACAAATAAACACGACTCGTAACTTGACTAACCGAGTATCATTGAAACTACCGATCATTTGAGAAATATTTTTCATCAGAGGAAACCACAAAGACCACTCTTCATCTTTCACATCTTTATTCCGTCCCCATTCCTTTCAACCTCAAAGTATACCTCAATAGGCCACTTGCATCACATTTTTTAATTTTTTTTTTCCGGTTTAGACAAATATTCTAAGACATTCTGTATTTTTTTTTAATCGTATTTTTGAAACACTTGGGATTTTTTGAAAATTTTAATCCAAAAAATCAGGCCATTTTTTATAAACCGGAAAGACGGGACATAATTTTATAGGTGCGAAAAAACGATAATTACATAGCCAAAAATCATTTAAAAAAAATAACGTTTTCCATACGAATGGCACAGAAGAATAATGAGGCATACCAAAAAATGTAATCATCTCATAAATATTTTTTTCCTTGATCCATCTTATTGATCATAAATCATTATAATGTACAACGTATATATTACTAAATCCAATGTAATATGCTTGTAAATTATAATAATAATAAGAATATTATAAAATTTGATTTGTTAAAATCCGCACCATAACCATTATACCTCTAAAACACGTACCGACTTCTAAAATGTACGGGGTTCTCTTCAGAATATCTGTCATAAAGTCAAACCAAATGATGAGTTCCCAGAGAACAAACAATAAGTGAACGAATTAAAAAATTCGCCTGAAATCAAAGTGATGCCATATAAAAAAAAATCAGTGTGGAATTTTACAAAATTAATAGGAACATTTTCGGAGACGGGACATTTTCATGTAGTGATGTCACGAGCCCAAATAATGGATTTATTTATTTAAAAATAAAAAACTGTAGATTTCTAAAAATTTTTACGAACATTTTCGCAATCTTAATAAAAAGATCTATCCACACAATTTTTTCCAAGTCGTTATGAATTCAATGCAAGTAGCCTATTGGAGATGCTAGAAGTTGGAATCTTGTAGAACGATCGTACAAAAAATAAAAATATTGTATAAGGTTGTGCAAGAATTAAAGACCGTCCTTTATTTTCGGTGAAGCCTACGTGGACATTATTTCTCGAAATACGGCGGCACTTGCTTCAGCAGTGATCCGGCTTGGTAGCTGCTTCAGTGCGATCTTTGTGTCCGTTTGCGATAGTTCTAGTAGTTCTTTCTTAGGCTGATCACTTAGCAGTTTCATGAGTTGTGAGGACTTGTGCAAAATGGCGTCATAGATTTTATTTAAAATTGTTAAAGTTAACACTTCTAGAGATAATCTGTTCAGCGTTACCATGATGTTCATTTTATGACAGAACAATAAATTGTTTCACTGTCCGAGCTGCTATTAAATACTTCAAACTAGTTTAATGCCTTTTTTGACCGCCCGACTCAAAACTTAGTATATTATCGTCTTTTTAAAAATTGTTATGTTCTTGAGTAAATCACTCTGCCTTTCGTGTCTTTTTAAATATCTTTATAGGTATTACTGTACAAGACATAGATTCCTAACTTTCCGGAGCCGGTAGGACTATGGCATTCTCTTTTACAGAATATTATGAGGCATGATGCATAAATAACTAATTTGTAAAAAAAAAAAATATTTAAAAAATTTAAAAAATCTTAATTGTAAAGGTCATTTCATGAACATTCTCCAACACTAAAGAGTCCTAAATTCCCCAATATTTCGAAATAAACATCAACTCTACTTTTGTCACTAATCTTTTAATAAATGTAATACTAATAATGATGGGCTAGCAAATTTAAAATCATGCAATGTCCAGTGTTTTAAATAGAATGTCCTCCGCGTGCAAAGCCGTATCTTCTCCAAGCATAAACTTTCTAATTAAAGTGTTTATCGGAAGTGAACTGCCAGGTAAGTATGTTTCTGTATCTAATTGTAAACAGTAAAATTAGATAAAATCATAGAATTCTTAATAAATTGTACAGCGCCCTTGGGGTGATTTTTTTTTTACAAAAGCGGCACTATACAAATTATCCAATTATTATTATTTTTATAAGGAAGTTAAAAGGGGAGATGCCAGAGAGGAAAATAAGAAAGTACCTACATACCTGGTCTCTCAGATTTGTCACTGAAAACATATCCAATGCCGTCATTTTGGAATGTCATGTGTCATGCAAAGCTTTTCTGTTCATGATATCTTAATTTCCATCATGAGCTGTGGAGCTTTTAAATATGCACTTATGACAATAAATTAGAAATAACGCTAAGTTGTACGTTCCATCATTAACTTTTATATTAATTATTATTTTTTAATTGATAAACTAACGTTTAAGACCAGATTTTTATGCATAGCACAAAGGGTAACAATTATTATGCTATTTTTTGTGCCCCTTTGTGCTTTGCATAAAAATCTTGTCTTAAACGTTAGTTTATCAAATAATAATTAATATTTGACAAGTTAAAGTATTTCCCCAAAATATGTAGACATAATTTGTCTCGACGCCACCTAGCGAGAGATTTAACACTAACAATGTCTCTCTCGCGAAAATAAAGTTGGTTGTTTTCAGGTGAAAAAATATAATAAACAGTAATTGTTGAATGAAACACTAGTATATATTGAATTATTTGGCGGGTATTAGATAAGCCGCCATAGCTCAGTGGTCAGAGCACCTGACCGGCAATCAGAAGGACACGGGTTCATGTTCCGTTGGCGGCAAGTATCTTTTCTCGGAAGATTTTTCAATGTAGATGAGTGTTTCAGGCTGATAATTATTGCTTAAAATAATTGTTAACTTTTATATTCTTAAAGGTACACACTACAAATTCCTTTTCTTGTAGATTTGTGTGAAAGTTTATGCCACCATAGATTTTTCATAGTAACTATTGATTTTGGCCCATTTGGTACACGCTCTGTCTCTCTTACACTTGCCTGATGCATCCCATTTGATCGATATGAAAATTTCATAATGACGACCCTAGCTAGATAAAGAAACACAGAAGTGTATTACATGAAATTTAAGCAAATAATGGTCAGATTTTTGAATCACGAATTTCTTGTGTTCTTCTGTAATAATAATAATAATATTTGGATGATTTATATAGCGCCGTTTTAGTGAAAAATCACCTCAAGGGCGCTGTCCAAACATAATATATTTCTAAAATCTAGAAAAACTACAAGCTAGATAAACAATTGAAAAACAACTTATGGCTAAAAATTGCATCCACCGGTTCATTGATCACCGATACGAAAATATATGTACAATGTTTTGAACAATGAACGCGATGCTGCCTAAAAATGAATGAATAAAGGACCATACTTACCTGGGAGGTCGCTTGAAATTAACACTGTTCTTTCTTCTTTGGTCTTGGGTATGTACTGACAGCAGTGCTAATGGTTTATAAATGTGCTTTAATTAAGGTTAATTGTGAACCAATTTTTACAAACATAAAATTGGTGATTAAAACGTTGTTTCTCATGTCATTTAACAAACAATAAAGAATAATGAACTAACTACCCATAACTGTATATTTATGATAGGTACTGATGTTTAAATTTTGCGAAAATTAATTTCGACGTTTCGCACGTGGATTAATAATATTCAGACAACCGGCAAAAATTCGATTTGCTGTAAATAATTGATTCAATAAAAATACAATATAACGAAATTTCGATTCAGTTGTAATTGAGCAACAGAAAGGGTCGAATTGGACACCCTCTGAAAATATATAATGAACTAAAAATGACGTGGGGTAGTGTAATTTGATGATTATTCATACATAACTCAATTATATTGTGTTGTTTCGTATTGAATCTTGTGTATCTCTGAGTTCAAATGGTGATTTTGTAAGTCTTGCATACCTTCACCCTTTACTCTGTACGTAGAACATGAAAACAAATACCTAAGTACCTAAATACAAGGTACATATATTGTGTTTGTGCATACCTCCGTAGAAAATAATACGTAAAAATAAAACCCTATTTTAATATTGTTTTAAAATACGTATCAGGTAAAATGAAATTAAACTAGGTGACTGATAATATAATCTAACAAGTGTATTTGTAAAAATGAGAGATTTGTTAAGGCGCAACACGACAAGATACGCGTTACTAGTGTTGCCCTTTTCTGGGTGTGCGACTATTATATGTGCCACAAATTTTAACAATGTTGCTTGCGGATTTTGACTTCCCGCATCGCACACGGTTTTGTCGTCTATGCTTGTAGCATGCATCTTTAACGATTCTGTTGAGGCAATATAATTTTTGTATGTATTTATTTAATTGTTTATTTTCGTGGTTCTAATAATTATTTTCCCTTTGTTGCAGGTAAATTAAAATGGCTTCAACATTCAAAACATTATCACGAGAAGTAAAAATGTTAATCACGTAAGTCACAATCTCATTTATCGCAGGTTTACAATCCAGTTTAAACGAAAAAAATATATTATTCTTCTCCTCGTGCCCTGTCCGTTCAACGGACGTGGCAATCATGTTGGCTATGCGAACTTTGTTTACTGCGGCCCGGAACAGTCCACAGTAGACTGGCCAAACCATAGTCTCAGGTTTTTCAGCCATGATGTTCTCCGTCTTCCGGCAATCTTTCCCTGCATTATGAGATGCAAGATCTGGTAGTTCCATGGAACTTAGTATCCATACTCTTAGGGTAGTTCCCTGGATATCTCATCACATATCCTATAAAATTCGTTTTTTCATTGTTTTAATAGCTTCTTTTTGTTTATTCATCCGAACCATAACATCTTCATTCGTAACTCTGTCTATGCAGCTTATCTTGAGTATTATTCTGTAGATCCACATCTCGAATGCCTCAAGTCGCCTTATCAGTTCTTCAGTAAGCGTCCATGATTCCATTCCATAAAATAATACCGAAAACACGTAGCATCTGACCAGTCGCATAAATATACACATATTATAATTTTTTTGTTATTTTAAAAGGTATTCAATACGTGATGAATTATAGTGTTAAGAGTTAATACAATAATTATTATGAGAGAATTTGTTGCTATTAATTTAAACTATATTACGTTGACGACGATGTTGGCCCGATTTTAAAACTTGTAATTACGCCACTAACCTAAATACCACCCGCAATATTCATTATTCTAACAATATGAGCCACTGACATTTTGCAAGTCTGTGGAAGCGAACGACTTAAATATATGAATATATCGAAGGGGTAGGTACTAGCAATGTAGTATGTTTGATAAAAGCCGCAGCCACTAAAGCAACCCATTCAGGCCTTAACAACTTCCGACTGGATGTGAATATGTTGTTTTGTCATAAACGTTCCTTATTCCCGACATTAATGGTGTTGATATCTTGAATAAGTGACAGTACTAAAGCAAGATTAAGCTTTATGACTGAGCGTGTTAAAATTCGCGTACAGTTGAAAGGACCTTGCGAATAATAAATTAAAGAGGATGTGTAAGAGTAACATTTTTGAAAACGTTTAACGCTTATTTATTTATTTATTTATTTATGCCTATTTAGGCTTTTACATACATATATATAACAATATTAACGAAATTATACTAGTAAATAGTGCAGGAAACTACTGTTTAAAACACTTGCACAAAAATAAATACAAAGTAAAAATATTAGGTATTGAATTTGAACCACACAGTATGTAGGTACAAAATACAAAAAATCCGAAATAGTTTTTTTTTCTTTCAGCCAACAAAGTACTGTCAATGTGTTAGTCAATTTTGATAGCTTTAGCAAAATATTCCCCTATTTGATGAAAAAAACTTCAATAAGGTATGCTTATATAATAAAATTGATGTACTAAATATATCAACAACATCGGAGTATTTGTTTCCAAGCTGTTGAATCCGTCGCATAGGAGTATAATATTGACTTGTTGAATTAGAATTGCTACAATAATATGGTAGGTACTGTATAGTATTCCCAATGTGTGCCCAATCTTGAGCCCAATCTTGCATTTCCTTTCACAATCCCGAGGTTTGAATTTTTCCAACCCAACTATACCTACTTCAATGTTAAAGTTGCTGTGTAGGTTTTTATAAAACAATTTAATTGAACAATTTAGATAGGCTGATTAAAATGACAACCCTTTTGAAAAAAAGTCGGATTTTTGGCCCATTAAACAGCGGCCGAGAATTAAAATTTCGTCGAAAGATGGTCTTGTGATCGTTCCCTTGCAACTGTTCAGGGCGGTTTTGATGAGAAAGATTGATTATTCTCCGTTCCAGCATTTTTAACTTACAATTCAATATCGATTTTATTTGAATCAAAATTTGCCCTAATATTTATCTACTTTGAAGTTAGTGTATTTTTTAATGATTTACACAAACAAATTTAAAATTGCCCAATCTTTTCGCAAAGAATAACAAACTTAGAACCACAAGTTATTGTGTGTCACAAAAATATCTAAATGATCACAAGGATGTTTGATGGTTTGGCGTTTAAAATTCCTTACTTTTTTGAGTATTTTAGTTTTCATACATCCATTTTTAATTATATTAAATGATAAGATTGCTTTAAATTAAAATAATGATTTTTTTGTTGTTGATGTTTTTAAACAAGTATCTAATGTAAATCTTATACAATTGTATGATCCAAGTAGGGATCGTTCTATCCCAGTAATAAACTTGAAAATTAACGCTCGTCACAACAAATAATAACGCGACGTAAACAGTTTTACGAGGTTTTTGTGAAACGGGGCGCCAATTCTATCGGGAACAAAGCCACTTTAATGGGGGGCGTAATTACACCAGATAAACTGAATAACGTACGCGCTTAAAACACTTGCTGAGATACGACTGTTTTACTACATTTAAGTAATTGGGTTTGAATTGTTCAATTCATAGAACCTACAGCAAAAAATGTTGTACTGAACATGTTTGTAAGCACAGTAGTGGATACCTTCACGAAGGTTTATGGGGTATTTCGTAAGTCACATCTTCACATCCTAGCATGTGATATTTTCCCAACTTTTTGGTGATTATGCTTGGTTTCATTATTGAAGTGAATATTTCTTCAGCACCGTTGTGATTTGAAACTGGTGGATGGTGCGGTGAGATGGTGCGTGCGTGGTGTAGTGGTGTGTTTTTAGGAAAGAAAGGAGAGGAATTTCTGGGACGGAAAAGGGTATGAGGGGTGGGTAGGAACCTGAGGGTCAGTATGTCCAGGTGTGACGGACATGTGAATCTACCCTCCCACAGCGGTAATGCGATGTTCTGTTCCCGGGGCGATTGTGCCCCTTTCCGCTTCCCAAATTGATCATTCTTGAAAAGAATTTAATGTGAAATTTTCTCAACTTTTTGATGGTTAGGTTAGGTTTCATTGGTTTTCTTTTTCGTTTCAAAGGTGGATTGAACTATTTTTAAAGGTGTATGTCACAGAGAGAAGTTCAGAAATAATTTTTATTTTATAATTTAAATTAGTAGGAATAACCCTGCCTTTTTAAAATGTGAAAACTGTACCATAACTGTCCGGAGTAGATGAAACTATTGCGCTCCCAATTATTAGATATCTCTTGTAAGGCTGAATGGTGTGGGTTGGGTATGAACAGGAAATAGGGAGGTTGGGAAGTACCTGGCTCCTGACTCACCAAACACAGCTAAAGTCAATAATTTTCAAGCGGTGCGGTGTTTCGTTTCTGAATGGTGGTCTTTCACCAGGAAATACAGTATATATTATTTTTTTAAATATATCAAATGTGAAATAACACGTTTGAATTTCGCAAAATTTATTTGCGCACTTCACAATTTGAACATGCGACCTCTGGATTGGTGGTCGAGGATCTTAACCACTCGACTGAGAAGGTTGACTGTTGCCTAAAGCATTAAAATGTGCCCGTAGACCGAACCAATCTGCTGACTTATAGTGCCACATTTTTCTCATCAGCCTCTCATTTGGCAGTCTGAAGTTTACAGGGATTGATGCCGTCACCAGGCAGTGGTCAGACGATCCTAAAGGCGCTGTGACTTCAATCCTTTAACCATGTGGCACAGTGGTTAAAAATAGGTCTAATAAATTAGAAAGGTGAGTCTGGATATCAGGAACCCTTGTAGGCTTCTGAACCATTTGCTCCAATCCGTAGCAAAGGGCAAAGGATTCCGCTTGTCGTCCAGCCGAGTCTGTTGATCCTGAAAACTTCAACCAAGGTTCGTTATGAACATTAAAGTCCCCCAGGACCACAACGTATGTAGTTAAGAGGTTATAAAGTAGCTGAGAAGTAAAAATAAATCCATTCAAATATTTTTCCTAACATATCTCATAAAATATTTCAAGTACGTAGCAAATACCTTAAGAACTTTAAGAATCTTCACGACCTTTAAGCAAAAGTTGAGCTGAAAAATGAAGGCAATAAGTAGAGGGATAAAACGCAACGAGGCACGAGTTATATAACTATCCGTCACCCGAGCACCCCTTGCTCTCCTGTCACCCCCTGCACCCCTGCGCCCCCGGCACTCTCAGAGCAATCTTAGCACTACATTATAATATACGTTAGGGGTAGTTTATTATGCGATGCACCAAATTTTCTTTTACGTTCAAGGTATTTAGGATTTACGATTTTTTATGTTTTTTGCATGAAGATACTCTTTTACTACCTACACCAAAGATATTCAAATACAGAAAAGATATGCTATGGTGTCCGCGCAACTGTCGCCGGACTACGCGCTAATTAGCGTAGTTTTCATACAAAAAGAATTTGTTCATTTCGTTGATTTTTTGAAAATGTGCATTAATATTGGTTAGCAATATATTTTGAATAAGGAAAGAATTCGTTAATTTGGTTTAACGTTCTTTTTTTTTTTTTTTTTTTACATGAATACCACACAGGAGGCCCTGAGGAAAATAATTTCCCTCAGGGCCTATGTCATCTTTGAGGATGCTGTGTGGAGGGTTTTTTTTAAGGAAAGGGAGGAGAGGAGAGTTCTGGGAAGGAAAAGGGTTTAAGGGGTGGGTAGGAATCTGGGGTTCAGTATGTCCTGGTCATCCGCCTCCAAGACCTAGACAAACCTCACCCCATGAACCCGGTTCGTTTGGTTTATTCGTTAATTATTTGTTCTTTTAGTTTATTTGTTAATTGGTAAACAATATCGGCGAAACCCGGAAGCGCAGACCCACATAGTAAAAACAGCAGATAGCACATCTACTTATATTTCAATATCTTTGACCTAGACAAACCTTTAAATTTAATTAAATGTAATCTAAACCAATTTGTTGAGAAAATAATTGAAACAGTAGGTAGACACTCTATCATGTGGGATACTTCAGAATTTTCCGCACTAAATGTTAATGTTTCCTTAATTGTTTAATAATGACGTTACTGCTATGACTGATTTAAGTGCGTTATATTGCTTAGGTTTTTTAAACATACTAAGAAGTGGGAAATAAATAATTTTCCTTACTTTATTAATTATCGTTACATTGCGACTATTCGTTCGTTTATTGATTTCTAATTGTTCAAGCAAATTTAATCGAAGACCCTTTCTTTTTATTTGTAATGTTTTAGGCTTGTTGTTTTGTGGAGTGTCTACTGTCAATTATTTTCTTAGCAAATCGGTTCAACCGGTAATAAATCATTTTTTTATTTTTTTTATTTATTTATTTATTTCAAGATTTTTGTTTATACATTACAATGATAATATATGCAAGATTACAAAATAATTCATGTTTTATTCTACTACTCCATAAGTTGAGCTCTAGGAGTTCGTGTTTATGGGAGGAGTATTTTACATGCAAAAAAATTATAATGATGTTCATTATGTAAACAATTTTCAAAGAACTAATGAAATAAATATCTTAGGTAGGTACACAATTTAGACAATATCAATACAATTTTTTTAAATATTAAATATTACTGTTTAAGTAAGGGTAAATTAATTAATTACATAAAGGGATCAATTTATATACCTTAAAAATTGATATTTAGAATCTTATAAATAAATCGTATCAAAGTGGTTTAACCACAGTTTGAAAATGGACTTATAAGCCGAAACAGCTGTCACAAAAATAAAAATTAAAATCCTTGCAGAACTTAATAATAACATTACTAAATTTAATTTATTTTATTCCAAGAACGGTACATAAAAAAGATATTCCTAGTTTTACATAACTTTTCTATAAATTACATCTAGGGATATATCCTTATGAGGATGAAGAAGCAACGAGCTACGTTTTTCTTTTGAAATTAATGAAACCCGATCTCTTGATACGAGATAATGATAATAATAATCTCTTGATATGGAATATGGAATATGGAATACAATTTGCAAGCAGGCGCAATAATTGGAGACACATTGAGTATTTTATAAATGATAATTTGATTGTCAACCATTGCTCTGCGTAAGACATTAATGTGGCGTTGTGGAAATAATGATCGCGTTTCAGTAATTGAAGTGAAAACTCGTTGTTTTCAATGAAAGCACGGTAAGATCTGTCGCGTTCTCACAATATTAAGACGGTAATACCCCCCTCACAGAGCCTTCCCTACAAGTCAATATTATTAGGGGAATTCTAATACTACGGCTGCGGGTATTCATCTTTCGTCCCTTGAGTAAACAAGTGATATTCGAGATACAGAATTTTGCAATTTAGAAATATATTAAACCCTTCTTTCGAGCATTATACGTTTTGTTGTCTCTCGGATCAAATTGTAGGCTTTCCATTAGCCTGTAATTGGAAATGAAATATTTCGTTTGAAGTCGACTGCTCGTGGCCTCTTCGAGCGGTTTCTCCTTTGACTAATTCTACGTGAATTGTATTTAGGTATTTAAATTATTCGTCTTTATTATTTCGCTTTTTAAATGATGGACACGGTTTTCTTTGTGGTAACTATCTCAATGGGCCAAACAAAAACTGACGCAAAAGATTTTACCACTTTAAAATAGTGATGATTTATTTTATTTTAAAGGAGGTGCCCGACGAAGACATGGGTGGCTTCAGTAATATGGGAGAAGATTGCGTTTATTAATTTGTACAATTTTCATAACATTACGGATTTGGGTCCAAGTTGTAAAAAATCCCTGTACATGCATTATAGGACATGACAAAATGTATTTATGAAATCATAGGTCTCCCAACAGGTGATTTCACTTTTAAATTGGTGCGCTCTACAGTACAGTGGATTATGGTGATTTCATTGAGAGTGAAATTCTGGTACAAATAAATTTATTGAAATCTGAATCTCATCGCTTGTAAAAATATAAAAAAATCGTTAATGGAGATATACCTTTAAGTGTCCCTGAGGAGTGATAATAAGTCATGCGCAAAATATAAATAAATGGGTAGAGCCAGGAGTAACGTTTGTTGAGAAGAAAATAAAAATCTTAAAACATTCTTGCGGATTCTTTCAATGCGCAAATGAATGATGAATGAACAGGTGAATTTTGCGAGGAGTATGAGCCAATACAGAGTTTTACGGAAGCTCGTCTTCTCTGCCCTCCCCTGTGGTCATGATGGAACATGAAATATATGTGGATACCCATAACAACGTAGTGATTCAATTAAATGTCATTGAACCTTTTTTTAAAGTTATATTGCAAAAAATACAAAGAAGAAACGTAAAGTTGCGTTTAACTTTCCACTTCTACGCTTCGTGTAGTATATTTTCATTCCTCGTTTACGATAAACAAAATTCCGCAGCATTAACGTCTAATTCAAACATTAAAACATAGCACGAAACATTAACATTCAACATTCGAAACAAACCTTTTATCTTGTACACGGATCCAAAGTGCTTTTATAAACCGAGCTTTTAAGGCTTTTGCGCCTCTCAACCGGTTCGTGGTATAGACAAAACATTAAATTAGTAAAGGGACTCTAAAAAGCTAGGCCAGGACTACTTGTTCTTTTGTTGGAAGGAAAAATACATCTCTCCAGATGGCGGTCGGAGGCTGTGGAGATAAATCATTCAACAATGAAAGCTCCACATACTCGAGGCTCTCAGCTTTTAAGCTCTTTGAAAGGAAATCGCCAGCGGCCTTGTTGGCACTCGAAAAAATAACAGTTTGTCTTGCCAACTTGTTTTCTTGCTTATTTTCACACGTGGAAATGTTTATTTGGCGACTGTTTTATCATGAAAGGGACTTACCAGTATAATAATACGTGCCCATCCCACGACGTTACCATTAGCTTAATGACAGAGATTGTTAGATTCTCCACAGCGATTGTAGGTATATGTATACACATATAAACCGCACGTTTTGCTGTCTTTATTCTAGTCTTTAATGATTTTACAAATAGAATTCTTTTCGCAGGAAGCAATTATTTTATTTAGGCCAAACTGGGCTTTGACAATTTATTCCAAGAGTATTTGTGAGAAATGGTGATCTCTTTTAAACAAAAATGTTAAGTGGTGGTTTTGCGATACAAAGTCTTATAAAAATAAAAAATACACATTCAAAAAAGAAATTTCAAAGTAAAATAATTATAGCATTTAACGAAAACTTCTCTTCTGAATATTTCTACATTTAATGAAAACATATTTACACCTTGTTGTCTCGTTTATAAAGCACTTTATTATGGCATTACTTTCGTGCAACTGTAATATTGTATGTAATAGCAAGCCACCATGTATGCAAAAATGGTTTTTATAGTTTTAGTGGTAAAACATTATTTGGCATAATATCATAAAATAGAAAAATCGTTTGATCTCGGTTTTTACGCTTAACGTATATATCTTATTCTACTATGTAAACGCAATACATCTTAAGCGACATTAATTTAAACATACCATTAAGACAAACACGCTTAATTACAAAACAAATGCAGCAATTAATTCGCCAATGACCGTGCTCTTCATAATTTTTGCCTGAACTCTAACATCCACGTTTTCTCCGATTCACTGCCCAAATTAAAAAAGAGCATCATGTCAATAATATAAACTGTTCAATGCGCATACATATCCCTTTACACATCACCACTTCTCACACCTACAAACATACTCACACACCACCACTATGCACATTAACCGATAATATACATACCACAAATAAGACACCACAAAGAAACGTATCGTAGGTACGTACCTACTAGGTTTGCCAGACGTCCTTTATTTTAAAGGATGTCCTGTATTTCAGACCCAAAAATCGACCTTGTCCTCTTATTTGAAATCTTAAATAGAGGACAATACTTTGTCCTTTAATTTGGAAAAAAATAAATCAGCGTGATCTCTGTATATTAAAGCCTCTCCTGACGAAAATCATAGACGATAAGAAGTGTGAAAGTGTTCTTAAAAAAATTATTCAGATTCTCAAATCTACGGATGAATACAAGAATCTGCTAAAAATAATACAATACGTATTTTCCATCCCAGTTTCTAACGCCCAAGCTAAAAGGATTTTTTCGTTGTTTTTTCCAAGTTAGATATTGACACTGTAAAAGCAGAACTACAAATAAAGTCGAACTTCAACATGAAATGGAAACAATTTTATAATTTCATTATAGAAAACGACGAAGCTCTTAGAGCAGCCAAAAGTAATACCAAGTATATACTCTTAAATGCAAAAAGACTGATAAAGGTCGTACTACTTACTTTGGCTTCGGTTAACGACAAACTACGTTACATTGCATACTAACATTGTTTTTTATTAATAAATGTCGCTACTGATACCATAACAGCATTTTATGAAAAAAATATGGATGTCCTTTATTTTCATCCCATGTTCTTTATTTAATCGTATCAAATCCTCTAATACATAAAACGGGAGCTGGCAACCCTAGTACCTACCCACCATGAATACTACCTGTCTTTAAATTGTCCCATCACTGTAACCTATGTAGATACTGTTTGTTTCTATATAAATAAATTATGTACGATAGATACTACATATTATATAATTCTTTAGATTTTATTTAATATTTTCTAAGGTTATATGTCAGAAGCCACAATATTTGTCTTCATTATTTGTGAAGTTTGCCGTTTTTGGCTCTCCTGTAAAATTTGTATTTTGTGGCTTTACGACATATTACAGAATCCATTAAATAGACAATTTTAAAAGAAACTTTATTGAATTCCTGCTTTTGTGCTGTGGGTTAATACTTATCTAGATTCTGCAAGCAAAACCCCATTATGAAGTCATTTCAACGAACACCAGACTAGTACTGTATCTCAGAGCAGTTTGCCTGAAACTTTCCCCGTCCTAGAAATCGCATCCATCTCAATATGCGTGTCATATTAGTCGTAATATTAATTTATGCTCAAACTCCGCGATCTCCATCCATCTTCCTTGAGACTTCGCAGAACCTATCTTTCTTACTTTCTCTCCCTTTCAACAACTTTAAAATTGTCTTCCGGATTAAAAGTTCCTGCCATATAATCCTCGTCATAGGTATCCCCGCACTATATCAGAATTAGCAGAAAAATATGGCACTTGCTTAATAATAAATGCCATGAGAAATTGTATGCTTTCTCATTACGCTGCAGGGAGATAGTGAGCCCTCCAAGAATGCTGGATACCGTGGGTACTGGGTAAGACTTCTTACTTCTTATCTATCGAGACGAGAATCCTGGAAGGAGGGTGTTCGCAAAGAACTTTTTTTTAATTATTTTTTTTTAAATTATTAATTAACCAAGATAAGCACAAATACATTTTTTGTTTTTTTTTTTTACAGTTTGAAGTATAATACATATTTTTGGTTTTTGGTATTCACCACCTCACTAGGCTGAGCCTGTTCCGAGGTGGCAGGAATTAAGTCAAATTTTGATTACTTAATCTTGTAAGAAAAGAATAAGATAATTTTTTTAATTTAAATATGAAAAGATAAATTGAATGAAAGAAAAAGAAAATAAAAAAATGTTGAGAAACATAAAAAATATTCATACAATTAATAAGATTTATAAAAATTTAAAATAATTATATAAGAATACTAAGCAATTTAGAAATAATAACAAATATTTGAGAGGAAAAGAGAAAGATACAGTTTAGTGTGTTGTTATATGGTATAAATTATCTGCCCGCAGTATACAACGCCTTTGTTGAATATCCACGTATGAATTTTGTGTTTTAGATTAGCATTTTTAGTCACATGAATATCTTTAATATCTTTTTCAATTAAATTTAAAAATTTTGGAGCCAAATTACGGTAATGTCTTTGTCCATAGGTGGTATTTGTCTTTGGAGTCATGTGTTGGTGTCTGTGTCTTGTGTCGTAATTGTGTTGTGCAGTATGATCGTTTAGTTTGTCCTTTTGGTAATGTATAATTATAATTTTGATGAACAGTTGTTGTATGTTCAATACAGCAAAGTCCTTAAATAGCTGTATTGTCGGGAATCTATAGGGTTTTTTTGTAATAACTTTAATTAAGGCTTTTTGTGCTTTGACGAGAGGGTACATATTAGTTTTAGCAGCACTACCCCAACTAATCATACCGTGAGTGATAATTGATTGGGCTAGTGCGAAGTATATCGTTTTTAGAGTCTTCATTGGCATTAGGTTTCGTATGTTTTAAAAAAAATATATTAGTTTTCTAACTTTACCCGCTGTTTTATTTATTTGTTCTGTCCATCTAAAATAGTTGTCAATATAAATACCTAAGTACTTGATTACCTGAGTACGAGTTAGTGGATTGCATTGACAGCTTTCTTTGGATGTGCAATCATGTATGGTTAAGAACTCAGACGTAATATCGTATTAAATCTATCTCGCTACTTAATTACGACTTAAGTCTTATAATAATTAAGAAGCAACATATTATTTTTTTTATTATAATACTTTTGCAGACGCGTAAAAATCATGGGATGTACTTCATAAATTCAGCTTTCCAAATCTTAACTCAATTATAGATTTGTATGGTGCAAATATTTAAAAAAAAATATTTGCCACATAATCATTACATTTTAAATGAACTTAAAAAACTACGAAATTTGTTAAAATTTACACAAAAGATGTACACATTTGAAACATCGAAATATTAATTAATAAAATATTTTTATGGATACCGACTTAACCGTTTGTGTGCATCGTTGCAACAATCAGATCCAATTTTGAAAATCAGGAGTTAAACAGACACACCACCGAAATTTTCGTTTTTGATAACCATTTGTTTTAATAAACGCATTTGTTTTGATAAACGTATAAATACCCAATAACACCTATTGAAAAAAATATTTTTTATAATTTTCGGTGAATAAAAGGGATCGTTAATTTTTACCTTAAAAACTTCATAATGATTTTACAATAAGAATGCTGATAATATCGCGTGAAGAACCGTTAAGGACATGTTTTTTAGTATTACAATTGAAACAGTCAATAGTCAAGTAAGGGTGCCCGAGTTCATGGGGTGAGGTTTCTCCTGATCTTGGCAGCGGATGCGTCTGCCAACCAACTACTCAGCAGGCCGATCAGGAGATTGGTTGAGAGAGTGCTTTTGACCTCTCCAGCAGGACCCTCTTGGAACATCGCCTTGCACCGCAGTGGGAGGGATAGATTCATACGACCGTCACTTCTGGACACACTGAAACCCAGATTCCTACCAACTATTTATAACTTTTTCATTCCCGAATTTCCTCTCCTTCTTTTCCTAAAAAGATCCTCAACACAGCGGCTCCAAAGATAACATAGGCAAAGGGGAATTATTTTCCTCACGGGATCCTGTGTAAGCTAATATTTTTAAAAAAATGGCGTGAATTTATGAATTCAACCCTTTAGTCTCAAAATTCTGACTGAAAAAAATAAAAATAAAATGTTCTACAAATTGTTGATTGATTGTTGGTGATCTCACTAAAGTAACCACTCACTCACTCTGAATGCAATTATTAATGTTCTCCGAAACGACCTTGAAAAAAAATCACGTCTTTGCGATTCTTTCAAAGACATAAAGTCTTCGTTCAGAATACAATTTTGAATGTTATCAAAAGTTGTCTTGACAGAAGCGAATTCCTGTGATATATTGAACGAAACCATTCCTTTATTAAGAATGTTATGAACAAAATATGAAATTTGGCTGTCCTGAAACGGGTATCCTTCCCAGTTGGACAGACACAAATAAATAAATAGAAATTGATTGATTGGTAAAGGTTCATGAGTATTAAAATTAAGGATTTTGGAGGCTAGAGAAGGATGAATATTGGCTGTTCATGCACTAAAACAGAAAATGCAAATCTTAGCTCGGAAATTGAACCGCGAGCAGAAGAAAAAAGCGCAAGATTAAATAATTGCAGCGTAATGATGGGCCATTCTTCTCTCTAACCCTGTTAGTCCCATCACTCCGGGTCTGGCGGGAGTATCTAGTTAGGAGAGTTCAGATTACTTTTGTATTTAAGAATTGCATCTTCCTTTTCTCGCCATTATCTCTTTTCCGTTGCCGTATTTCTTTATTACTCAATCCCACTTTAATATTTCCCATTTAGCGGAGGCTGCGGAAGCGGGAAATCCCGCTTTTCCCGTTTTCCGTATTTTCCCGCATTGCCCGTGTACTTTGACTCACTCACCGGGGAAAAATGTTTATTTCGATTGTTCCTAGCGACGGTATCTGGGAATGATTACCGTGAAATATTTATCGCGAGAAGTTAGAGTCGTTCCTGGGCACTACTTGTAAATGTCAACCCTATAAATATACACTTCAAATGTATTATTCATCAGTTTTTTCTCCCCGGCGAAATTCCCATTTGACGTACGTTGTATACTATTATCTTACAACAAAAGTTCAAGATATGGTTTGTTATGGTTTACAGTTGTCGTATGTCGTGGTGGTGACCGGGGCTAGTTTAGTCGGGGGCACTTTACATGTTATTATTTTGATAAACCTATACAACCTGTACTATTCTGTTCACATCATAATGATTAGAGAATACTTTCTCATAGATAAATGCCAATTCCATGTCTGTGGCTAGTTGACACATATCTCGGGTGAGTTGTCTTAAAATTGAAAAATTGATATTTATTAACCTTTTTTGACTTTTTTTACCGGTGGCCGATTTCAGCCTACCATGTCCATATTCAGACTGGTGCCTATAGCATGTATCTATTGTATGTAAGCACTTCATTTGGGAAGGAGGTATTAGGGTTGGAAACTTATGAATAAATTAAAATTATATTGGTTTCCGATTTTATTTACCATGTAATGTTTCACAACAGAATTTCCAATTATTTTCCGTTTTCCACAAACAAACATTAATTTGACAGGGGTGACCGGGTTCATAGGGTGAAGTTTGTTTAGGTCTTGATGGCGGATGCGTTTGCCCTCCTTCTATGGCGGGCCGGATCGGGAGAGACTGGTTGAGGGAGACCTTTTGACCTCTCATTGACCCACTTTGATGAAACATACATCCGTCTCTCCTAGACACATCAAACCCCAGTTTTCGACCTACGCCTCATACCTTTTTGAAGTGAAAACTTCTTTAGCACCGTTGCGATTTGAAACTCAATGAAACGATAAAGCATAACTAAAAAGGACAAACACATACATCTGTAGGATTTAGCCTGCAAGAGAATATCGGTCTTTACTTTGTACGGTGCGTTGTAGCCTTCCCAATCTTGTCTACTTTAGTTTTCTGAAGGTTTCACTTCTACCGCGTGCGAACTGCACACATTTTTTTCCTTCCCAGAACCTCTAACCCTATCTTTCCATAAAATAACCAGTACCCCCAAAGATAACACAGGTCGTGAGATTTTTTTTTCCTCACGGTCTCCTGTGTGGAGAAAAAAATTAACCTCCATACAAATCAAAAATAGTTTTCCTGCGATTTGAATTTAACTCTAAACGAACAAAGCAGAAGTTATATTATTTAATAAAACCTTATTTCTTTGTACAGAATAAAGGATCCAATGAACAAGCTAAGCCTACCTTCCACAGAGCAGGAGTGTTTCTTTCCCAAAAAGTAATAATAATGATAATAACCGCTGGTAAAGACAAAGCAATTTCCCGTTGCAGTACTGTGTGCTTAAGGGTAGCAAGGCTTGGGGGGTTAAATCTCATAAATGCATCCGCAGGAAAATATTCTGCCCACTACCTTCTCGATGTAGGAGGGTTGGAATCGTAAGAATATTATATATACCTCTATAATATCAGATTTTTCGGTGATATACATTTACACACAACAACACAATTTATTCATTTTAAAAACATTTCAAAAATTTATATTTCAAAGCGTTTTTAAAAGAGAGAAAATATTTAAGATTAGAATCTCTTATCCTGACGAAGAAAACTTTGTTTTTGAAACATTCGATAATATAGATTAAATTGTAGTGGTGTTATACAAAGTACCTAATCTGTTTTCATTTAATTAAAAATGACGCCACAAAGTGCATTTGTAAAATTTGAAAAAGTAAGATAAGCAGGTTTAAACTAACAGCAATAAAGCTTGCCATCTGCATTGTGCTTCATTGATGTTAAACATATCGATATTCGAAGTGATTCTATTTAACAACATAATCATTAACAATTTAGTTCTGCAAGCAGGGTGATAAAACAGTCTGTGCTGTGGAGAAAACCATTGAGAACGTAGAAACTAAGGCTCTCCATGATTGTCGAGGTTTGGAAATATCAACGAACCAGTCTGAAGAAATGTGATACAATTAGCATATCCCTTTTGACCCGTAGATGGTTCATACCTATCATGACATATCATAAAGCCGCATATCATTGAAGATTATTAATTTTGTTTTATGTTTCACAAAGTAATTAAATATCTCAGAACTTTTCACAAAGTTTTATTCTGGATGGGAGTTAGTCGGTAAGTACCCATTCTTCAAGTTGTCTCATCCATTTATACAACTTAATTGGTCTTAAATAAACATGGTCTAAAATACGTGTGAATTTAATTGTAATTTTACCATGGATATTAAATTATAATTATAATAAAGTATTCTCACGGAAGTATTCTTGACCCAGATGTAGATGTTAGATGCAGAATTGAAGCAGTAAGAACTGCGTTCAATAAAATGAAATCCCTCTTCTGCAATGACAATATCAGCTTAAAACTAAGGCAGATAATGCTAAAATGTTATATGTGGTCGGTCTTGCTCTATGGATGTGAAACATGGACCTTGAAAGTAAATAACATGAACAGGTTAGAGGCTTTTGAAATGTGGCTTCACCGGAGAATTCTCAAGGTCCCATGGACCGACATGATCACCAACACAGAAATTCTCAGGCGGGCTAGAGCAGATAGAGAACTGCTTACATTAATAAAAATCAGGAAAATTTCATATCTGGGTCATAAACTTCGAGGGGAGTAGTATCACTTGTTCCATTTAATATTGAAAGGCAAGGTAGAGGGTCGCCAAGGGCCTGGTAGGAGACAAATGTCTTGGCTGCGTAATATACGAGAGTGGACCGGCATTAGAAGTGTGGAGGAGCTATTCCGAGCAGCGCAAGACAGAGAGACATTTTCAAGAGTGATCGCCAATGCTTTTGCATTGACACCTCCATGGGCTTTAGAATTGTAGAGATTGACCATTACAGTACAGTCCTGTAGGCGCGCCCGCATACCGCCACCTAACACAGTATGAGGGGACATTGAAGGTCTAGATTCATTACATTAAATGTAGAGCCGTTTATTCAAAAAAATTAGATTCTTGCGAGAACTCCGAAGGGGCGACCATAAGTTGCCTATACTGGGGTGGGACAGTGGTGGGTACTTCAATGATCGCCAACGTCGGGGGACCTGATACGGCATACAAAGAAGAAAAGGATTAAATAAATAAATATTATTGTGAATATAATTATTTTATTTCTTTACATCTAGGCGCAGCCCCGAGACAAAGAAATTAAGCGGATATATTTTTGTACGGTTTCAGTAATAATTGTAACAAATTAATCTTTCTACCGCACCGCAATGAACGTTAAATGACGTACCACAACCCCTCTTTCTACCTTTACTCGCTTCTTAGTAGTGGAGATTAATGTTGGATGCGATTCACAGAAAAAAGGTCTTGCCGAATAGTAAAATAGACCAATAAATTATTATGAGTAAGTAGTTCACATTAATACTGTATAAAAACGACAAATAACGTTGATATGTACATAAGATGTCAATTTTTTTTTGTTTTTTTTTTGGGATTTTTAATACACACTCGTTTTTTCCCTCGGCTTTGCTCGCATGGTATTAGGGGGGTTCCAACTCCACCCCCCCACCCACTCCACCCCTCCCTCCACCATCCCCCTTCCCACTCGCGCATTTATTTGAAGTACTCCCCTAATAATTTGAATCGAATAAAGAATTATAGATATCTTACTAATCGTGCCACCTATTGCAATCTTTTTTATATGAATTTCATAATACCAGAGCTCCACGGTATAGCCTATATGTTATCCAGATGAATGAACTATATTATTGTAAAGTTTCATTAAAATTCATTAAGTAGTTTTTGCATGAAAGAGTAACATCCATATGTACATCAATACATCCATACAAACTTTCGCCTTTATAATATTTGTCGGAAGAGTTGGTAAAATATAATCGGTACGTACGTGTATTTTCATATCTCCCTTTCTACCTCTTTTTGAATACTTACCACCGGGCCTTAAGGGCCCGCAACCCGGATTTGTACCGTTTTATTACATATTTTCCTTAAACACGGTAAGTTTTAAAGCTCTTAAAAAATATATATGTTATTCTTGAAGATAATATCTAAACTTTGCCCGCGCCGAAACGCCAATTACATAAAATTCCCTCAATAGAAAAAATCGCAAAATGTGCTCCAAAAATTATTATTAACACGTTTGTTTCAGTTATTTTACAATTTATATGTATGAAAAAATTCACAGTGTTTCTTAGAATGCTGTTTAAGATAATGCCCGTGAGATTTTTGCTCTATTTTAAACGAGTCGTGTTTTATTAAACATTTTCGCAATTTTCGCATCGATTTTCTCTAACATTCGTAATTTCGTACCTCTCCATCTTCTTTTCGGGCCCGGTTGCAGAGCCTTAAAGCAATGAATTGTCAATATGATCATACATGTTTCATTATGCCCACCCCACTAAATCTTAAAGAATAAGTCCATGCCTTGAAAACAACAGACATATTATAATAGTCAATCACTTATAATTTGAAATGACTCGATACTTAATTTTATTTTCTGCCAAGGGGGCAAAGAATAAAGAAGATATGACAAGGCATCCGTTTCAGGGGATAAAAGTCATAGCTCCTATTTTTCAATTTCCACCTACTTACAGTTAAATAATTGTCTGCCGCCCCTAGAAATCTATGGAGGCTCGTCTTCTACCGTACGAAGAGGGGAAGAAGTTTGCCGTACTTATTTCTGCTCGTATTAATGTATACCTATTAGATAAGCAGCAGATTGGGGGAAGGAAAGAGAATAATGTCATAATAACTACGCTGAGAAATATATAAAATAGGTACCGTTAATACAGCATTGTGTGTTTAATACGGCATTATTCCAGGAGAGATTATATTTCAATGAACCAGTGAATAGTAGATTTCTCAACGAGGGAATTCGCCAAAAAATAGGGAAAAGATTTGAAACATTTCTTAAACTTGAAATAATGGAAGCTGGTTTGCAGGCCCACATATTAAACACGGTTTAAGAGCCAACAAACAAGCAATGCATTTTTCCGTGATTTCTCATGTTTATTCTTAATTTAGCGAAAATAGTGAAAGTATTTCCTAAAACACGACTAGTTTAAAATAGAGCAAAAATCTCTTTCCAAATTTTCGAGAATATTAGCTTTTGGTGTCTTAAACGAAATGACATTTTACGAAAACTTTGTATTATTACCGCTTCACAATTAAAGCTCTATAAATGAAACATTTCTGAACGTAGCCGAATAGTAAAAACTGTTTTAGACAGGTTACAAAATAAGCTTTCGAATTATTATATTACAAATAAATATTAACATTTGTAAATATTAAAATTTAGAATGTAAACATTAAAAAAATGTGAAAATGACTCACGTGATGTTTTTATGTGAAAACGGTACTAAAATCACAGATTATGTAAACAACAATACTTATTCTATTGTATAAATGTGTATTAAACACTTTTGTCATCTCACTTTTTTATCATTTCATATAAAAATATTTAATAGAAATTAACAATGTCGAGCGCCCGTATGAAATTTGGCGGGATAAATTATGTGTCAGGCTGCGCGTCTGACAGAATGTTATTTTTATGTATTTTTATGGATAACTTGAATAGAGATGTGCAGCATGATTCACTATCGACATTTCACTTTTTATTTTACGGATGTAACTAAAACAATAACGGAATTATAACGGTTTCTATGGAGACACACGCGCTGACGTGTAAACACGCTTATTGTACTTGACTGCTGTCGTATTTTTAACGCATATATCTGCTTACGTTGCGGAGGGGTTGTTTCTATTAAATATGCATTGTGAATTTTTTCATAACTATAACATGTCAAATAACAGAACAAAATATGTTTTTATAATTTTCGGAGCGTTCTTCATGATGTTTTTCTACTGAAGAATTTCATATAATTACCGTTTCGGTTCAACAATAGTAAAGCTATTACCTTAAAAATAACACATATTTTTTTAAGGAACTTAAAAACTAAACGTGTTGTGAAATGTGGAATACAGAGGCTTAATCACAAAATATACGAGATTTTTTTTAAAATTTTATTTATTTTTTTATTTATTTAGACAAAAAGTAAATGTTTACCATAATAATATGTTACATAACAATTCATTATTTTTTGTGGTTACCCAATTAGTAGAGAAATATTCTCGGGTCTAATTGGGGAGCTAGTCTATGTACTTATGTTATATATTTAGAACTGCTTATAGATAATATGTATAGTTATAAATACGAAAATAAAATTCTTCCTGTATCCATTCGATAATAATGCAAGTCTGAAGTTTACGCTGTTCTTTCTTATGAGTATGCACTTTAATGGAAAAAGGACTGGAGGCATATATCCCATTTAATTAAACATTATGCTTGTAAATAAATGAAACAATGTTACTTTGTTTGAACCACTTATATATTTTAGTAAAGCCGACCGGTTTCGGAACGACCGTTACTTCTTCAGGGCAAACGTATACTGATTTGATAGTTACAAAATAATGAATGAAAACAAAGTAACATTGTTTCATTTATTTATAATGGGTAACCACAAAGTTATAGCTACATTCAAAAGTATATATCATGCTTGTACTTATATATTTTGAATAAATGCCATAATTTTATTAGGTATCGAAGACAGATAAAACTGCCTTCAGCAGAATGAATGACTTTAAGCATTGCAGCTCTGAATTCAAGTTTCTTCGAGCACTTTTCCTGCACTCGTAGAAAAAATGTGTAGAGATAAAGTCGAGCAAAATTTGAATAACCAAATTTAATCTAGATGGTAGTGGGTATTATATATTATGATATTTAAAAGATGAATTATAATGGCGGAACCTTTAAAGGGCAGAACAAGTCAAGTGTCTCGGAAACAAATTGACTTCATCTATTTGGAAGGTAATTTTTCAAGAAATGGGGGTCGTACAAATTATGGCTTTGATAATACTGCAACCTTACCCCCCATAAACCTTTAGCAAAGGTAATAAAATTTCTCACAGGAAAATGCTGAATAGATTAGTGCTGGCGGGATGTTATACATTTATTGTTAAGACATTTGTGTACTTTCCTTCACGTGCATTTACTGTAGAACCGTTCTACTGGTAAATAAGAAGGATATATGTGAAACTTCAAACTCATCAATCTCTTCATTTCAGGGAAATCATATCCATGTTTCTCCCACCTTGGAACAAGTTTAAACTAGTGAGATGTGTTATACTAAAAAAGTATTTTCTATGTAACTATGTTTTTTTCTTACTCTTTTACTTAGCTTAGGAAAATAATTCCCCTCAGGGAATGTGTCATCTTTGGGGATGCTGTTTGGAGGATCTTTTAAAGGAAAGGCAGTAAGGAAATTTTGGAAAGGAAAAAGGTATGAGAGGTAAGTAGGAATCTGGGGATCAGTGTTTTCAGGTTATCCTCCACCAAAACCTAGACAACACTCACCCGAAGTACCCGGGCACCTCTGCTAAGTCACCAAACATAGTGAATAACTTGGGGTGACCTATGGCAGAGGTGTACTTTATCGAATAAATGGTTCCAAGGGCGGCGGTACCCATTCCCGCCAAATTGTATTTTTGGTTAAAAAATAATTTAAAAACTCTAAAATAAAAATGTTGATTTGAAATTTGTAACCCTTATTTCTGAGTTTGCCGATTGACATTTACATATTTTGGTTAGCATTTTTGTGCAAATTTGGATTATCTGGTTACGGTTTTTATGTTTACAGTTTTTTTCAAAAATTTAAATCATTTTGGAGCTTGCGACATTTTATAGACGAGTTATTTTTGCAAAAGTACATAGATTTGACGGCCGGCATAGTCCAGCGGTAAGGCTCTTGACTAGCACTCTGAAGGTCGCGGGATCGAATCCCGGCGTGGCAAATAAATTTTATTTGATAAATTTGTGTAATTTCACAATTAATTCATTTAAAATAATATATATTTATATTTGCGGTACGTTCCAGAGTGGAAGATACTCTCAGTATCGTCCTGGTGTAAGACCACCATTCAGAATTGAAACGTTGCTTGAAATGGCTTTAGCCGTATTTGGTGACCAGATCTGAATAGCCAGGTACTATCTCCACCTTCCTCTTCCCTATCTCCTTCCCCTCCCCAATGCGGGGATGCCATAGTCCCGCTGGCTCCAGACGGGAGCAGTTGGAACTCTTGTGCGGTATTCATGTTAAAAAAAAAAAATAGATACCGTTATTAAAACATTTTAACAAATATTCAATCTTTACATTATGCGTAAACAAATAAAATAACATCAACGTATTTAGTTGTTCGATAAGTTTCAAAGGGTTTGGAAATCAATACAAAAGCACTTCGCTCTACACTCAAAAATACATAAGGCTTTACCGAAATCCCACTTGTAGTTTGTGAATCGAATGTCCTCTTTTGGGTATCATTTTAATACCGGAACCTTCTTACTGGGGGTGTTAAGCCTACCCTTATTGCGGACCATCCTCCAGCGAACGAGAAATCCAATCACATATAAAAATACAATCAAATTTACCCAATAAAACTTTTTATTCCTACCCCTTGGGGTGCTAAATGTCCCCCACTTCAGGCCTTCGGAAAGATAAAGGATTTTTGGGAAATAATGTGAATTGTTATACAAATGGAAAACTTTTTCTTCTTGGATTTTGAGCGGCATATTGAAACCATTATGAAATCCTTCCTTACTTATTAACTATCTGATCATGACGGTGGCTTACTGCAGGGTAAGCAGACATTCTTAAAACACCTCACATATCTACCCACGCTTCAGCCACATTCAAGTCATGTTGTTTGAATAATAGCTATATCTATAATATATGCCATAGGTCACTCCACGTAGCTCGGCTACGTAGCGTGACTTGCCGGGGTGCTCGGGTTCACGTGGTGAGGTTTGTCCGGGTCTGCGCCTGTCCTCCAGCTGCTCGGCAAGCCGGATCGGGAGACAATGGTTAAGGGAGTCCCTTTGACTTCTCTAGCCGTACTCTCTCGGAACATCGCCTTGCACCGCAATGGGAGTAGTGGATTCATACGTCTGTCACTGCTGGACACACTAACCCCCAGATTTCTACCAACCCCTCTACCATTTTCCTTCCCAGAACTTCCTCTCTTTCCTTTCCTAAATAGACCCTCCACACAGCATCCTCAAAGATGACATCCTCAAGAAGGCCACGAGAGGAATTATTTTCCTCAGGGCCTCCTATCGGAGTTTGTAATTCACACGCGGTAGAAGTGATGTCTCTTTCCTTTCTTTTACTTGCTTTTTTAAGTGGTTTGAAGATTGGATATTGATTTCACAAAATAAAAATGTTTTTTTTTTGGATTTTGTAGGATTCGAACCCCCGTTCGCTTGATGTCTGTCTATATGGCCGCTGATATGTGTCAGGCACCTTGCCCACTATGCTATGGAAGGCACGCGCTGAGGTGCGAATTTACCGAATTATATTAGAACCGAGTAGTGTAGAATTGAGTTGTGACGCATTTCCGTTTCACCTGAATTTCAAGTCACTTACGGCGCTAAAGAAGTTTCACTTTTAATCAATCGGAATATCCACGCTGCTTATCTTCTCGTTAATGTATTTTCTCTAGAGGCTTCAAATATGTTTTTTTTTCCGATGTAAAGTCCATTCAAAAGTAATTTACAAACAAACCTACCCCGTCAGGCAAATCCCAAAAGTCGGGAGTCTTCAGGGAATTATACTTTAAAATCTATTAAGATTGTGTACCTCGTAACAAAGGCGCCCCTCACCATTGAGTCACGCCTCGTCTCGCATTGCCGAATTCAATTTCTTATAATGCATTTTTGGCAAGGCCTCAATTCTCAAATCCTCAAACTTCAAACCCCAAGCGGGTTCAAAATCGGACCAATCATCCTGGCGAGGGCGATTTTCCTTGAAAAATGGCGTCTTTTCCTGATCTCCTCAAAGTCTCACTGAAATATTAATGGCATTGCCACCTTTGATTCTTCAGGGAGTAAATTTGGCCAAAAACAAATGGCGGTACGCGACTTAACTGCCCTCTCGGAGGGGACCGAGATCACCACTTGAAAATGACCCCTTTGCAAAGAAGCAACAAGTGCCAAGTTTCTTTAAGTATTCTTTTACAAAATTTACCTGCCTTGGGACGATGCTCTTGCGGAACAGATAAAATACAAATAACTGTGAATAAACAGTTTGCAATGTTTGCGTGTTTTTCTTCCATTTCCTACATCCAAGAGATTCTCAATGATACTACATATTATTCGCTGTAATTTTTTTTTATCTGTTTTATTAAAAATTAATTTCTCGTAATAAATTATACTTATTCTAATTCATAATTATGGAGCGCTTAATAAACGGTACATTCGCTAATATTATTCACACTCAAACTGTTGCATAAGTAGTTAACACTAATAATCTAAACGAAAATAAGAAAGTGAATAAGATACAAAAAGTAGAAAAAGATAATGGTCGCAACTGGGACTCGAGCCCAGAACCTATCGTCTAACCGGGACGTGAACTTTGACCAATCCAGTCATTGAGGAAACGTCATAATTATCAATCTCATATTTTAAAATTTTAGAATTAACAATATTATTTTCAGCAAATTTTTCCATATCACGGGTTCTGGGTTCGAGTCCCAGTTGCGACCATTATTTTTTCTATTTTTATGAGTCTTGTTCTCTTTCGTATTTTCGTTTAGATTATTGGTGTTATTTTCTTCTTTAATGATATTTTACATTGATGGGAATAACCTTCAAGAGTTATAAAAAGAGAGTTGTTCTTATAAAAAATTGAATATCTTATATTTTCAAAATCGAAAATATTAATAATTTCAGTAGTAAGTACTAACTTTATTAAAAACAAGTAAACAAGTAACAAAGTTAGCCTCTTTCCTCAGAAACAAGAATTTTCAAACTCACATAGTTTATTTGATTTAATCCCCTTTATTTTTAATATCTTTTGAAACACTGCTAATATTCGCCGAAACACAAAACCCACACAACGTAAAAACCCCATATCTGAATAATTAAAATCAATAATATAAATTGAGAGGCCTACGCGGGCCATCGAAGGTTCGCCGGCCCGTCGCAAAGGGAACAAGAACATAATTTTTCCAAGAGAGGTAACCTTTAAATCCCCACTATAATTTCCCAAGGGCCTTCCCCCATTGGGTGGCGCCACCCCTACCCAATCTCCACCCCCTCCCCAAGTCTCTGGGTCTCTGCCTACCCCCGCGGCCACTAAACACCCTGTTCCCAGCAACTTTTCCAATTACAAAGCGAAAAACCGTCGGAGCCGTTCGCGGGACGTTCCATTGGGCGTTAATTCGCAGCTTTTATTCCTCGCGAGCTTTCGACGCGATGCTTCGATTAAAATGGTCCGACGGTATAACAGAATTACACGCCATAATCCGGGCACACGGTTACATTGAATTACTACATTTATTTTGTATTTCTTATTTACAATCAGGCACGTCCCAACACCACCAATATATTATAATAAATAATTATTTACCTACCAGTATTTTTAATAAGCCCGCTCTTTGCAAATAAATAGGAAGATATCCTATAATATAAAAGGAGTGATTTAATTACCTCCAACTCATAAACTCTAAAACTAAACTCTAAAAATAAACTATAGTAGTTGGTGTGCAATGTATTAAAATTATATTATAAAACTTGTTTTCACTTTTATTGTAAAAAAACGACACTAACTACCAACATTACTGTACAATAACAGCAGAGAGAAATAAACATGGAATATTTACTTTAACTACCAACATTGGATAATTTGTATAGCCCCATTTTAGCGAAAAATCACCTCAGCGAAGCTATTGTTTTAAGCACAAAGCACAACAATGTGGTAGATTCCTATTAAAATAGTTAATTTTAAAAAAATTTGTTCAAACTATGTTTCAAACCGTCCTTCAGTTGATTTATTCACTTGTTTTGAACAAAACCATATTGCCTTCGACCCTGCATGATATCAAATTAAAAACATGCAGATGACACGCAAATTTTAATGAAAGACAGACATTTTTCCAATGAGAAAACGCTTCAAACTCATGGTTTTTAAATGTTCATTAATCGCTATCATTTTAATTAAAAAAAAATAAAAATTTTATTCATTTATTTTTTAACGGACTTACATTCAATTCACAAAATAATAACACGAAATCAAATAAAAATGTAAGTGATTATGGTAACAAAAAATGCAAAAATCGGTAATTTTAAATACATGTAGGATTACAAAAGATTTTTTAAATATTTATATTGAGGGATCAGTAGGATTTATAGGTTCAATTAGGAATTCCACAGAGCCGAACCCTCTGATATGAAAATATCTGGAGTCGGTGAATTATTTTCCCATCTGGTCTCTGGTAGGTTGACATGTTGTTCTTGTATTGTTTTGTAATTATAATACATATAGTGCAATTGCATAACGTGGATTGACCAGATGATCATTTGGGAAGTGTGTGAAAGGGTTTAGTTTTTCCTGTGGGGAAAATTAAACCCGGATTGAATATAGAGAAAATAAGGTTGTTATATGAAAGCAAAGACAAAAGACAGCAACAGAAGTGACAAGTCAAGTCAAGACCTCGCTAGAAGTCAAAATATTTTTAATATTTCTTCACAACAGTTTCATTTCCAGTTCAACTTTCTTGCACCTAAAATTTTTAATAACTTATCAATTGAAATAAAATCTAAAGCCACATATCTCACTTTCAGAAAGGCGCTTGCTGACCTTCTGATGAGTGACTATCATGTTTACAACTTGTTTCACATACTCAGATAGTGATATAAATTTATTATTTATTCTTCTTTATTCTTTTTTACTTTATTTAAAACCGAGACGTGCAAATTTACAGTAATATTTTCATTATAACACTTGATATATATATATATATCAAAATACTAATAAAACTTGGAAAAAATATACAGCAAAGTTCTGTTTTTATCATAATATTGTAATGATTGTTTTTGTTTTAAAATATTTATTGCATTCAGTTCGCTCCAGTATAAGTACTTACCTAGTTCTCGCCTATTTATTACACTCACATACTCTCTTTATACTTACTCATGTTACATTTAGTTCGTACTTAAAGAAACTTTATTTTTCTTTTCTTTTTATATTACTGCATACCAAAAAAGAAAAAATTTGTCGTAAGAAATGAATGATATTAATTTATAATTTTTTTTAATAATTTTACTTAGATATGTTTACACGTGCGAGTACTAGACTTCAATTCAAAATAACTATCCTCCGATGGTCACCATGATACAGGCAGCTGCCTAGTATGGTGACCTAATGTATCTTTTGAAGTAAATTTATTATTTATGTAACATGTACTTATAAGTAAATAAATAAATAAATACTTGTTCAGTGACCGACAAAATTCATCTAGATTTTGTTAGACTGTTGACTGAGGAAGAGCAGTTCCATATTTATGAGTATTTTTTTACACGGGAGGTTCTGAGGAAAATAATTTTCCTCAGGGTCCATGCCATCTTAGGGGATGCTGTGTGGAGGTTTTTTTGAAAGGAAATAGGATATAGGAAAAAACGTAGAGGAAGTACTGGGAAGAAAATAGGTTAGAGGGGTGGGTAGGAATCTGAAGGTCAGTGTGTCCAGGAGTGACGGGCGTATGAATCCATCCCTTGAAATGCGGTGCAAGGCTATGGGTCGAGGGATTCTGGCTGAAGAGGTCAAAAGAGCTCCTCAACCAGTCTCTCTCGATCCGGCCCACCACACAACAGGTGGGCAGACACATCGGCCGCCAAGACCTTGACAAACCTCACCCGATGAACCCAGGCTAAGTCATCAAATGGCGGAGGTGTAGGTTATCCAATAAATGTTTCTATGGGACGAGATAAATATTTAATAAAAAAAATGAAAATGTTTCGAAACGAATTGTTTTTCATCAGAATAATAATACTAAAAACCTAAATCTTTTTTCATGTCACTCAAACGCATGCATACGCGCCATTCTAGAATATTCCGTTCGGACTCGATACAAAACGGGCGGATTTTCGCGGCGATCCGAGAAGGATGCACGAGACTCCCGCCTAGGAGGGCACACCCTGTGCTCCCCCAAGCCCATCATGGCTTACCTGCTAAGCATAGCCCGCCCTGCAGCCTGGCTAGTACGTTACTGGGACCTCTCCACGACGGGCCCGGCTCCTGTGAGTACTGACCAAGTAATTCCTCTTTTGCCGTGTGTCCCTATAAATACGCGTACCTGTGACCGATCCTAGAGTCGGCACGATTGAGAGAGATTTTGTTAGATTTTCCCCTAGAATGGTTAGGCAATTAACTTACCTGTGCTCGATTATTTACTGTGAATGAACCCATGTTGTATTTAAACAATCCCCTACAATAGAAACCATGTTTACAGCAGCTGGTGTTTTATTGCCCTGACAAGGTACATTTAGGATGGCTTTATTTTAGGTATTCCACACTTGCTCCTTAGGAAACCTACCACCCTGGTGTTGGGAGACTCTACCTGCTCTGTCGGACGAATAACCTGAGCTAGTTCTGTGGCAGAAAGTAGACACTTCCAGCGAGGTGTGCTTACAGTATATCTAAGACACAGTGCAGGCCTATTGTCTGAATCACACTGTAGGAGCAAGAAAGAGCAGTGCGCGCGCACATTTTCTTTCTCTCTTCCTATCATATAGATGGAGCTAAAGAAGTTTTACTTTAGTCGTATGGTCTAAAGCACACTCGTATTTTTTATTCATTTACATACCTACACAAATCAATTTTCGTTACGAGTTAATCTAGATTGATAAGATTTAAATCTGTGCTTCCATTTCCTAAATCAGAAATAAGGTTATTCAAAAAAGTTTTTCATGGAATACTTTATTTTCCACTGGTCTAACTTGTTCGTAACTTTTCTTCTGGAAACAACAAAAAACACGTTATAAAGAGAGAGCGCCGTCTAGCGACAATTCTCAGAGCTAACTTTAATAGAAAATAAACTTGATTTGTTCGAGGGATACTCTGGGTACATACTTTCCTCAAAGTTGAAGCATTCTAGATAAAATATTTTTATTAGATAAAAAATCTTTCGAGATTGGTAAGAACATTATGCCAGATTTTATGATAAACTTTTTGCCGTGCGGTTTTCTTTTTGGTTATTTGCGTGTATTTGACAGCTCAAACGAAAAATGGTGGTTGTTTCTTAAATACATAATTTATTATTGACTGTGCGTATCAAATGCTGTCTGTAAATTTGTCAATACCTTCCGTTTCCAATTCAGTATGGCGGCCGATTTAACTGTTCCTAAAAGATTATCCTATTAAGTTTGAAATCTTCGTGCTTATTTCGACATTCTTATTTGGATTTTTTTAATATTATAGTACCTACTTAGTTGAAGAAATTGAAAAAACAATTTAGTGTCAACAAATTGTATGATTTTTTTAAAAAATTTATTATGTAATTCCTTATTTGAAATACAAAAAAAATGTTACAATATGTAGATTACAATTAAGAAGGTAAGTATATAAGTACCAACTTACAAATCTTGTGATTTCAAAGGAAATTTTAGGTTTTGGTTTTATAATTTAATAGGTCACCCCTAGTGGTTCGTAACGTTTGGCGACATAGCCCGGGTTCATGGGGTGAGGTTTGTCCGGGTCTTGGCGGGGAATGCATCTGCCCACAGAACTTCCTCTCCTTTCTAAAAAAAACCCTCCACACACAGCATCCCCAAAGATGACACTTGCCCTGAGGGATTTTCTTTTCTTCTGAGCCTGTGTGGAGCTATTGTAAAAAAAGTACTTCAACAATGTTTCTTAAAATCAAACCAATTATTCAGTTTTGTCAGTTTGTCATCTCAAATTTGTGAGGCGCAAAGAAGTGAGTGGAAGAAAAAATATTGAGGAAAAAGATAATTGAAAAAATGCAAAAAAAAAAACTTTATTAGGTTTAAAGTTTAAACCATTTCAACAAATTAATTTCAAAAATAAAATATTTAATAAATATGTATTGTAGGAGTAAATAACTATTAAAAGTTTTGCTCTCTTTGATTACGAAACCCATTTTCGTTTTTTAATTATAAACAATTTTCACCTTCGAAACCTTTCTTTTAACACAAAATTAATTAGAAACTATTCATTCCACAATCTTCGTCATTTCAGATTTGGATCTTGTCCAATTTATCTTATTCAATTAGGTTCTGTGTTTGTTTATCTCGAGGAATACCATTAAACCTGGGATATTAAATCTGTTCCAATTAAATGCTCCAATTGTTAAGCTCCTTGTGAATAAACAAAGCTTTTCAGACTAGTCCTGGGTCGATCGATCGTTTTACACGACCCGGGTCGCTCACGACCCACTGGCGTCATGAGCGGGTCGCGAAGACCCGCTCTTTTCGCGACACAAAATAAGAAACTCGATTACTCATCACCCAGTTACTTTCTACGGGCGCGCCGCGCGGTAGACGCTCGCCGCCCAGACCGGTCAAGTCATACGCGACACGAAACCCAGGTTATAATTGTGTGAACGTTCTCTCACACCTCACACCTGTAACTAGTAATGTCCCAGAAATAAATTTTTAAAAAGACATTCTTCAGGGGTTAAAAAAACAATGCTTTATCATGTTTTGAAGGATATAAAAACCTTGTAAAAAACGTGTTGTTCTGAAGCTTTTATTGAGAATTTAAATAAGTAAATTAGCTGTAAGCTGTAATGATTTATTATAATTTCTTTTTATTAAGGTCAGACATTTTACACTTTTACCAGTTTATAGTTTCTAATACAATGCACAATTACATTCACACCCACACGAAAAATTAAAAGTTTTTACGAAAACAGTACTTAGCACTTTGATTAAAAATACCAAGATACGCTCTTATTAAAAACGTCTCCGTGTCTAGTCGAATATTCAAAAATCGAATCTACTAAACGATCCCGCTATGACGTGACACACGGGCAGGAAGCAGGATACTGTTACGTCACGCACGTGTGTGCGTTGATCGGCAATCGGCGACCGAGTGTGTCGCAGTTGCAGTTCGAGAGTTCCGGGAACTGACACGTCTCGCCACTCGCCACATGGGCACCCGGCGATCGGTCCGTGAGTCACGGGGTGCAGGGATGTGTCGTAGTTGGTAGGTTGTGGGCGTGTGTCGCTGTTCACGGGTCCCGGAAGACCCGGGTGCTGACGAATAAATAACCCGCTCGCTCTTTGGTGGCTCGTGAGCGGGTTTCGACGATCAGGTCTTTCACGATCGACCCAGGACTATTTCAGACGCTATTTTAGAGAAAAAAATGTTTTCCATCTATTTATGTAAAATGAAGGCTGAAACCAAAACTAATTCGTAGATTTTAGGAGTGTTGAGTTTTCCTTTTTTTCCTTTACCTAACTGCCCTTCATTTGGAGGAATGTTGTAAGGCAGGAGGAAGCTGAGATGGAAGAGAGCTGAGAAAGCGGAAGGACGCATATATTCTTTTTTCCTGTCACAATCAAACGAACTTAATTTGCCACATTGCCAACGATTAAAGCAAATCCGAAAAAGCATCGTTTGGGTTTCGATTTGGGAGGCAGTTTTGAGTACCGTCGCCCAAGGGACCATTATTCCCCAAGTGGTTCTCTACATTTGTCCATGACTAAGTAGGAGACCGGGGTGCCATGGGGTGAGGTTTGTACCTTCATACCTTTTCCTTCTCAGAACTTTCTCTTCTTCATTTCCCATAAAATACCCTCCATACAGCTTCTCCAAGGATGTCTTAGGCGGGATTTTATTTCAAGGGCCTCCTGTTTGGAGCTATTATAAAAATTTAAAAAAATTGAATTGACATTTCAAAGCATTTGTTGTTGGCCTGACTTCTAAAATATAAACAAACTCGCCAATAATACTGTCTATTTATACTAAAATGTCAGAACTTAGAAATGTTTACACACTTTGTAGTCTGATAACGCAACAAATACTGCGAATGATTTACCTTTAAATTCTATACGGGTAATTAGAAAAATGAAAGAATATACAAGGTTTAAAATGAAAAAGTTCTTAGACTGTTCCAAGTAGTTTATGAAATAAGTACAGGAAAATGGAGTAGAGGTCACGATTCTAAACAATCGTCTATTTATACTTAAATATTTTTATAAATATATTTATACTACTGTCTATTTATACTTAAATGTCAGACCTTAGAAATGTGTACACAATGTGTAGTCTAGTAGTAGAAATGTGTAGTCTGCTAACGCAACAAATACTGCGAATGATTTACCTTTAAATTCTATACGGGTAATTAGAAAAATTAAAGAATATACAAGGTTTAAAATGAAAAAGTTCTTAGACTGTTCCAAGTAGTTTATGAAATAAGTACAGGAAAATGGAGTAGAGTTCACGATTCTAAACAATGAGGAATAGACATGAGAAGAAGTACCGAATTTTAAGCAAAACCTTCAAAAATTATATCACTGGTGTACAGACTGAACTATTATCGGTGTGTATTTCATCGATAATTTGAGGAACTTTAAGCATCGGAAACTTTACAGTCAGAATAGAATTTACAGATAAATTATTTTGAAATATTGCTTATGTAAATAAGTAATATTTCAAATAGTTTACACAATTTTTTTAATGTTTGGGCCCATTATGACTTAAGGTTTAGCATTCCAAGGTTTGCATTTTTGTATTTGAGATTTATTCTAGTTGTGGGATTTAATGATTCACCAATGATGGGGTCACCAATTACTTTCATAAGGGGTCCGTTTTTTTTTTAAATAACATGACCGCCGCGGTCCGGAAGGGAAAAAGCCTACTCCCCCCCTCCCGGATTAACAATTTAAAATAAATCAATGAACACAAAACTAACGGGTTCCAGAATAATATTTTATTTAATAATAATCAAATGTTATGAATAAAAGAAGTAGCAAGGGTTTTTTACAATATTAATGAGAAAGATGACATTTTTTTCATTGGACTATTTGTTACCTATTTATTAGAACAAACAAATTTTATCCAAAACTCTTGACAAGAAACTTCCTGTGTTTGGTGTCTTAAGGCTCCGCAACCGGGCCCGAAAAGAAGAAGATGGAGAGATACGAAATAACGAATGTTAGAGGAGAGCGCTAACATTTACAGCGACAAAATCGATGCGAAAATTGCGAAAATGTTTAATTAAACACAACTCGTTTACAATAGAGCAAAAATCTCGCGGGCATTGTCTAGAACAGCATTTAAAGAAACACTGTGATTTTTTCATACATATAACTTGTAAAATAACTGAAACAAACTTGTTTATAATAATTTTTGGAGCATAGTTTGCGATTTTTTTCTATCGAGGGAATTTTATATAATTTGCGTTTAGGTGCGCGCAATATCTAGATATTATCTTCAAGAATAACATATATTTTTTTAAGAGCTTTAAAACTTAAAGTGTTTAAGGGAGGTATCTAAGAAATCGGTAGAAATTCGGGTTGCGGGCCCTTAAAACTGTATTTTCTTGAAAATCGATCATTTCCATCTGGATAGCAGCTTTATTATTCCCGAAAATATTTGCAGCTCCATTGCTCCATTCATCACCAAGATGCAGAGAGTAAATGTTACTTAGGATTTCGACGACATTCTCAATTTTCTTAAAAATCTGTGAATCTACATATTTGCAAATTCCTATTTGAGATCCTTAATGAACGTCTTGTATTGGCCGACGTCAAGCTCGGTCACTGCTGTTTTTTTTTAAATAAAGGAAGTGAAGGTGTTCATTATCAAGATCGATGTTGAAAAGATCGAGTTTTCGGAAAAAACTTTTTTCTTCTGTCAGGAGCTCCTATACAAGCTTTCCTTTGTCTTGAAGTTTAAGGTTCAGATTATTCAGAAGGCAGCAAAGACACAGCGTGGGAAAAATTATCAAATTACGTACTCAAGTTACGTGTGTAAAATATCTGGTATTGTTAACACAAGGTCCGCACAAAATAGGTCGGCGGTCCGGATCCGGACCGCAGTCCGCCATTTGGAGACCCCTGATCTAGACTATAGACGGTCAAGTTTTTAAACCAAAAACACATTCAGCCTTACTAAAAAAAAACCACAGCGCGACCGATTAACTGTGTTATTGCAATAACATAAATAGAGCTCGTATACACTAAAAGACGTTTTATTACCAATAACGTTTCTTTCGTGGTCACGCTGTTAAAACGCATTGAAGATGTGACAACGTTGTATATGGTTTTAATTTACTAGGAAACAATGTTGTTTTAATTTTTCTCCGCAAGGGGCATTATTGGTGCGCATGTGCATATCGGCCCGCGATGACAAAACAGTTCGGTGTGTTTATGGCGGGATATGGAAAATTTTGTTAGTGCCTAAATGTTGGGATTTTACTAAATAATTTCTATTGTAGTGACGAATTTACTCTTCTGTTTACATAATTGATATATTTACCATATTATTTGTGTGGTTTACATCAGTTTAATCAAGTTATTGTACAAATGCCGTACTTTCAAAGTTGAACTGTCAGAATATTGTTTTTTTATAGGTTACTTAAGATAAAATTTTCATTTTATGATCTTTATTTTAAGAGAATTTCTTAAAAGTGATAATTTTTTATAATATTAAAACCTAATACATGTGTTCGTAAACGTATCAAAAAAATTAACGTCTTTAGAGATGCAAGAAATCTGTTTTAAATTTCGGTATTATTTCTAAGTTATTTTTTTGGCAATAAAAAAAACTTTGAAATTTTTTATTATTTTTTTATTGTATACACGAAGAAAAAGTGAGGTGATAGTTTCCTTTCAAATTTATTACACAAAAGGACTGTATTTTTTAAATTTTGATTTTATTTAAATTACCCTACATTTTGGTCAAAAATGTTGTGGGAGGAAATTTTTTTCCATTTTTTTCCGAGTTTGAATCTTAAAATACGGCAGTTTTTGAAAGCTAAAGTGTATTTCAAATACTCAAATCTAAAAGGTAATTTTATCTAGTTTTCATAAATGGTATTTGTTTTTACGACACCTTCAAAAATAAGAAATATATAGAACATTCAAAATACTATGGAAAAATTACAAATATCGTTCGGACATCAATGGTTAAAACAGAGATAAACTACCCTCTCAGGCCGTGGAAACCATGCGTATTTCTTTCAAAGAACAAATTTTTAATTAGTAATGTTTTCACATCCGCGGCCGTTTGTCAATTGAATAAAATTTTCACTGGGTTTTTTAGTTAGGCTGAAAGTGTTTATTTTTCTAGTTTTAAACCAATTATGGATTATAAATGGTGATAATTATTATCAACAAGTTTATTCTTTTAGGCCAAAGATGGCGCCTGTAATTTCAGATGTCGCTGATTGTGTGATCATTTTTTGAACTTCCCCCCTTCACAATATACTAAGGAATTTAACCATAAAAAGCCCACGCTAGCGAAAAACTAACACTTCTCTTACTAAACTTGCATAGAAAACATAAAGTATTAACGGTATGTGTCGGTAACTTGTAACTTTAAAAAAATAGCAATATCAACGATGGATTTAATTTCTCAAAGGATGCTTTATTTAAAAAACAACACATCCACTTCTTCTTCTGATAAGTCCTATCTTTTTTACACATTGTTTATATTGATATCGCTTTAATATTCTTTATAACGCTTGCATCGTATCTCCTCATCCGCATTACCGTCGTATAGTATGAATTTAAACACATACGCCAAATATATCAAATTTCAACTGCAATCAGTTTTTTTTGTTATTAGTTTTTGGGGTATTATGCCGTGTTGCGCTACCTCCTTCTTTAGCCAACGTTTCGGACAGCGTTGCAGTGTCCATCATCAGGGCAGATGTGTAATAGTTAGGGGTGATGTTTGAACTTAGCTACTTAGGAGCGATGCAGTATATTGAGTGATGAAGGTTACATCAAGGCTAAACACAAAAAAACATGTTGAAGTATATTGTAGCGCCAGCTCGTAGAGGAGTGGAGCTGGCGACACGGTATCGCTCCTAAATAGATAAGTTCAAACATAACCCCTAACTATTACACATCTGCCCTGATGATAGACACTGCAACGCTGTCTGAAACGTTGGCTAAAGAAGGAGGTAGCGCAACACGGCATAATACCCCAAAAACTAATAACAAAAATATTTTTGGCCGTGAAAATCTAAAATCGTATCATGCAATCAATTTACCTACTTAATCCTCTCAATGCAGATCAATTTATTAATGCATTCTATATTGATATTTTGTATGCGTTATAACCTATCCGTTTTAACCCGCCTTTCTGTAAACACATTCATGTTAGAAGTTATATTTCGATACGGTAGACGTTCAAATATACTAAACCGGGAATTCATGCCCAACTGAGACCCAACGCACTGGAGTATGAAATGCAAATGTCATATTTCAGCTTCTACCAGTGCCAGTCCTACCTCCGTTCTGCAATCGCAGAGGCAATATTATATTTCCTCCTCAAATACTGTTTGCTACTCAAAACCATCAAACTATGATTTAAATATTATATGAGTCGCTGTCACGTTTCAGTAACTCGAAATCAACGTTTCATTTTCATCACGTTTGACATCTTTTCAGAAAGCTTCTACGGTTTTCTAAACACCTTTATTTTTCTTCCTTTCAAAAAATATGAACCTCATTTGGCGGCGTTTCATAAAATCATTCAGGTGGATTCAACTGTTGTTATAATATTTGTGATATTGTGTTAATAAATACCAAATAGGTACCTTTTATTCTAAACGGCTTGTTCGGGACTTAGAGATAGATACCCGCAACGCAAAAGGAATAAGGATGGTCAAGGAAAGCCGACTTATCCTGTTTTCTCATATTCAAATTTATTTTTATTTTTTGTTATTCATATTTATAAATTTTAGACTTTCAATTTGTTTTATCCTGTGGCTGTCTCACTAGCAGAACCTGTGTTGAGAGCAGGCGCTTAACATGAGCAGTTTATAATAATAACAAATACAAAATACAAATAATAACACAATGTTACAAATAACAATATAGGAAGCATATAATCAAAGATATAAATCAAATTGATGATTTATGTAGAAAATGTTTGGCTTTTCTGGAAACTATAGAACATATTATATCGGGATGTTCTATATTAGCGCCGTCAGAGTATACATTTGGGCACAATCAGGTTTTAAAAATAATCCACCAAAGTTTGGTAATTAAACATAACTTGATTGACTGCCGTAATATAGTACCATATTATGAATATGAACCAAATTCATTTTTAGAAAATGAATTTTATAAAATATATTATGATAAACTATACTAACAGACAGAACAATTAGTCATAATAGACCTGATATAGTTTTACATGACATAATTAAAAAAAAAAAACTTATATCATTGATGTAGCTATTCCAAATTCCTGTAATATTCAAAAATCTGTTTCTGAAAAAATAAGAAAATATACAGATTTAGGAAATGAGATTAAAAGAATTTGGCATTCTCAGACTATAAAAATATTATCATTTGTCATTTCGGCTACTGGCATTATACCTAGATCTCTAATTCAAAATTTAGGCATATTAGATTTGTCAAAGAATTTATATATAAAATTGCAAAAATCAGTAATTTTAAGTACATGTAGGATTACAAAAGATTTTTTAAATATTTATATTGAGGGATCAGTAGTAAAGGTCAAATTAGGAATTCCACAGAGCCGAACCCTCTCATATGAAAATATCTGGAGTCGGTGAATTATTTTCCCATTTGGTCTCTGGTAGGTTGACATGTTGTTCTTGTATTGTTTTGTATTTATAATACTTATATAGTGCAATTGCATAGCGTGGTTTGCCTAGATGATCATTTGGGGAAGTGCGTGACATGGTTAGTTTTTCCTGTGGGGAAAATTTAACCCGGACATTTAAATCTGGTGCGTATAAAAATCATCAACGTAACATTGAAAAAATAAATACTTATAAGTTAATAAATTAAGACAATATTCCTCTGCCAGAGGTGTCAATATGTTTTTCTGATTTTTCTGTTTCCAGATTTTCGATTGAGTTTCGCTTATATTGTCTTCGTTTATTAAAATATTACAATTTGAGGTTTTACTCATAAAGTTAAAAATAAAAACTTATAAGTTAGTTTTCATAAAATCTTTGATGTTGGATCTGTTTTGGCTAGTAATCCAGGACTTGGTGTCAGATTTATATATAAGATACATTGTGTTTTGTCTAATTATAATATAGTTTTGTTGCAAAGTATCTAAAATTTCTTTGGCCAAATGTTTTAGAAAAGGGATAAGTAGGAGATTTTGCCCTTTGATTCTAGTATCTTGAGCAGTTTGGACTTTTTCAAAGGTAGTTTTTATGTGTTTGAAGAGGCATGCTAATATATTTTTGCATAAATTTTCCTAATAAATGTCCAAGACACAGATTCTACTATTGAACTCGCGGGCTCACGATGGTTCTTATGTATTTCAACACGGTCGAACAAAGGCTCCGTAATCAGCACTTACAATATGTGTTGACAGGTCGATTCTTAATTTTCAGCGGAACACGATGACAGTTGATTGTTTATTTAGTCGGCATAAGGTAGAGAGGTAGGTAAAAAAGGATTTGTGGGTAGGAATTACAAGCTTGGCAAAAGGTACAAGGATGAATGCTAAGTACAAACACGGCTCATATAAAGTATCTTGCAATTAGAGTTAACGCGAATAACTCGAAATAATATAACATTACATGAATTGGTGCACATGTATGTATTCAGTTACGATGGTGAATAACGTCACTGAGTAAAAAAATAGAGTGTGCAATCAGATGGTAGAAGTGAATCCTTCAGAAAACTAAAGTAGACAAGAGTGGGCTACGAAGTGCCGCACAAAGAGGAGACCGATTATACTATCTCGCAGTCTAAATCCTATTGACGTATGTCTTTGTCTCTTTTTAGTGTCGCTATTTTTCGTTTCATCGAGTTCCAAACCATAATGGTCCTAATTTTTTTTTTAAATGAATACCGCACAAGAGTCCCAACTGCTCCCGTCTGGAGCCAGTGAGACTATGGCATCCCCAATTGGGATATGTTGTGAGGCTGAAGGTAGTGGGATTGGGAAGAAGATAGGGAAGAGGAATGTGGGGAAGTACCTGGCTATTCAGATCTGGCCACCAAACACGGCTAAAGCTATTTCACGCAACGTTACAATTTACAATTCTGAATGGTGTTCTTACACCAGGGCGAAACTGAGAGTATCTTCCACTCTAGAACGTTCCGCAAATATACTATATACTCGTATTATTTTAAATGAGTATGTAAATTGTGAATAACACAAACTATTCAAATAAAATTTATTTGCCACGCCGGGATTCGATCCCGTTACCTTCGGATTGCGAGTCAAGAACCTTACCGCTGGATTACGCTGGTCGTTTTTTTAATAAGTTTTCACGTCAAAAACCTTTTTTCTTGCTTGCGCTTATTTAAAGGTGTTAGTGAAAAGGGGACAACAAGTCTGTACCTATACGTTTCGTCGAATTTGAATATTCGGAAAGTTTTACGGAGACCTAATTTTTTTAGGTATTTTTAAAATGATGATGTTTTTTTTAAAATTCCGTTGTAAGTAAAAAAAAATCAATTATATTCCAAGACACACCTTAAATAATTACAGTAGCTTATTTTATCACAGCTTATTTATTTCCATCGGTTCCCAGATTCAATTATATAGGTATGCTTTAAAAGCCTCCAGCATTTTGAACGACCATTTTCTTACTCCGACCAAAGCTTGTTGTCGAAACCTTTTACTTATTTATCTATCTAAATCGTTTCCCCGTCGTTTCATTCCTTTCTTAAATCTTAAATTTGGACTTGTAAATAGGAGACATATTTCCGTTGAGGAATCTGGAATTTGGGAGGAGCGCGCACTACAGTGAGCAATTTGACTCAGGCTCGAAGGATATTTCAGATTATGTGACTTTGAAGATTGCAACGGATAGTTGAAAGGTTTAAACCCAAAATGGCTGAATGTAACTTTTTTTTGTTTTTTTTTCAAAGTAGGATATTAATCTTCAATTACAATTTAATTACACATACATAATATTATTACTATAACTATACAGATTGTCACAATTAACACACAGACTTAATATAATATCTGATCTAATTTGCAAATTTAAAATTATCAACAGTATTACTGATACACCTGCTTTGTTACAACTCACCCAGTTCAACATCCCTTCCCGTAGACTCCGAAATAATGAAATGCTGTTCGTCTATCAACATTCTACTAATTATGGATACCTTTCTCCTTTATCCAGAATGTCGAGACTTGTCAACGCAAGTCAAAGCATTGAATTTTTTGGTGTAAATGACTTTCGGCAGTCGATAAGCAATATTTAAATGCTTCTTCATGCTTTGACTTGTAGTGTCTTGTACTTTTTACATTTTAAATTGTCATTGCTATTCATTTATATGTGCTCTCCCTTCAATGTCATCTCTGCTTTTTTATTCGTGTTTTTATTATGTTTTTAATGGACTATTGTCCGTAAATTAATAAATAAATAAATATAAACCATCTCTATTTAGTAACCATGTTTTCAGCATATATCTCAATGTATTTGTAGAATCGCAATTTTTTATATTATCTACTTGGTAACATGTTAAATATTTTGGGCACATTTTATTCCAGTGTTCGCAGTCCGTAGTTATTGTTATATTTTGAAACAAGCATTCCTTCATTCTTTGTGAACCTAGCATTACGTTCATGTTCCACTTTACTCTTATTTTCAGACTCAGATATACGCTGAGTCTGCTGATTATTAAGTGATGATTTAGGTTTAGGTTAGGCGTGCTTTTTCCTGAAAGTTGGGATAGATTGGCGCAAATGTATTAACCACAGTTGCCGACGCTTGTCTTCGGATTCAAAGGTCCTGGGTTCGAAACCTGGAGCTTAAACATTCATTGCGGCATGTTTCAGGGTGGTAGATACTCTACGTATCACCTTTGTAAAAGAGCACCATACAAAATTGAATCTTTGCTTGAAATGGCATTAACCGCCAGTAACCAGATCTATACAGACAGATACTTTCCCATATTCTTCCCCTCCCCGTTCCTTTCAGTCTCGCAACATACCCCAATTGATCAAAACTATTAATTGATTTTGTGCTTAATTCGTAGAACTCAGTTTAATTCTTCAAAATGAAAATTATTTATTTACCACTTCTTAGTATGTTTACAAAACCTAAACATTATAACTCACTTAAATGAGGCATAGCAGGTAAGTTATTATTAAACAATTAAGGAAACCTTAACATTTAGTGTGAGGAAAACCGATTCCAAAATACCCCACACAATAGACTATCTACTGTCAGTAATTAGTTTCTCAGCAAATTGGTTTAACCGCTAATAAATCAATTTAAACACCTTCAAAAATAAATAAAATTTATTGTTTTTCAAAGTACAATCAGGATGTTAATTTTCAATTACGATTGTAACATACATACATAATATTATACTTATAAACCACTGTATACTTATAATATCATGTACTCACTTCAATGTAAAAGCCATGCTATGGCGTTGAAATAAATAAATATTATTACAATAACTATTGACATTTAGATTCGTGTAAATAAGTCGTTTCAAGGCGTTTTAAATACAGTTGAAAATGGCCTTATAAGCCGAAACAGCTGTAACAAAAATAAAAACTAAAATACTTGCAGAACTTGATAAGAACATAAAGAACTTAATAACAACATAACGAATTAAAAAAAAATTAAATTACCCATTTGAGGATGCAATAGTCCTGCTCTTCTGCGGGGTCGTTGTTAAACTAAGTGGAATTAACTTTTTTTTAATCTTTTTTTTTTCATAAAGCAGAAACTGTGTACGGATTGTTCCCCTTGAACAGTCAGGCCCATGTGCTATCTACCATTTTACCTCATTCCTTTAAACAGTGAAAAAAACGAGTGTTCTTCAGACCACACGACTGAAGTAAAACTTCTTTAGCTCCACCTATATGACAGGAAGATAGAAAGAAACTCTCAAACACCTCTCTCTCTCTTGCCCATACCGTAATATACGAAACGTAACTCTCTCTCTTTCTATCTTAACTAACTTATATCTCTCTCTCTCAACTACCGTTCGCCACGCTTTTCGTAACGCTCGTGACGCATTCACCATCTTACTCCCCAAGTCAAGCGTGCGTAAAGAAGTTTTACTTAAAAAATGTTAAATGATTTCACGATGGTTAAGAGTTCCGAGGAAAGAATTCTTAATTCCTAAATTCTTAATTCTTATTTTAATTTATATCTAACTGATTTAATGAGACACATCTTACGTCACTCTTTTATCACCGGGGAATCTTTTTGAGCAAACAGTCTGGAGCGAAATTTGTTTCTTGATTTCCACGGTCGTACTCCCCGTTCCTGCATCTTTTCGCTTTTCAAAGTACAACAAATCTCCCGAGTGTAAAGGAAGTACGCTTCCTTAAATATTTAGATAAAATAACTTGGGAATGAAGTCGAAATATAAAAATATACTAAAGCGCCGCGTGCCGGGGATGAAAGGCGACAAGCGACGGGACGAGACGAGACGAAACCAAACGAATAGAGTCTCGGCACGTATGTTAAGCCGCAATTGTCAAATTTAACATGCAAACAGTTAAGTGGTTGATAATAAATTCTCAGAAAATGTAGATTAATGTGAATTGTATGTATTTAATTATGTCTCTGGTTTTGATTTAGGATTATGTACCATAATGTTAACATGTAAATATTCTCGTAACAAACCTATAAATAAAATAATAATTATTTGCAAAGCTTCTTCAATATATTCTCAGGAGTCAACCTTGTTGACTTTTTGAGTACTTATTCTTAGATGGCAAAGTTGTCAGTACTCTTCGACTTAAAATCCTAATCTGTTAACATTACTTGATAATGGAACAACGAGAGCTTATGTGAGAACAGTAGTGCTTTAAAAAAAAAAACTAAAAACACAAGGTTTTCTACAATTTTCTACCGATATTGTAGTAACAACATTTAAACATAAGTAGTTATTTTTGTGACATAATAGCTTAGCCAGGATTCAAATAAGTGTTTCGTTATAATAACTAAATAAGTTTTACGATTATATTTTAGTGGTTTAGGCATAGCATATTCTATTTTATTGCATTCTGAAAAGCAGGATATTATTTTGCGCTGTTTTCAGCTTATTAATTAATTTACATTTATAAATATTTTATTAATACTGAATCATAAACACACCAGCATCCTCAATCTTCACTAAAAATATACTTTGCAATAAAAGAAGGAATTTTAACACTTTTCTTGCTTATTGAAAGTACGGCGTTTTATTTACGTTTGACAGAAAACTTGAAAAGCATTGAGTTTCTGTCCTAACATAGTTTTCTTTGCAAAAACATGAAAGTTAAGTAAACATAGGTAATATTAATTTGAAGTGTAGTATTCAGAAATCTAACACTTGTGAAATCTTTCTGAAGAAGAGTACCTCCTCGGTAGTCTTTTGCATATTTTTTAAGTGAATAGGGGATCCTTTGCATCCAAGTTTTGGTCCATATACAAAATTTTAAAGTTTCTCAGGTATAACTCAGAGCAGCAGTTCTGTTTTCCATATTTCTCGTCTCTGAGAGAATATTCAGAATGCGGAAGCCAGCAGACGCAGATATTATATGAAAAAAGGCGGCAACTTTTTAAATGGAATTTCTTTGGTTTAATAAATCAGTGGACAAATTTACATTCTGTGATTGAAATGGTTTTTCTTGGAGATCCAAGATATTTTCCTTAAAGCAGTTAAAACACTGAATCAGTTTTGTGTGGTATTGAACTAATTTATTATTGTAAAGTAGTGTATTTCATCTATAGATACATTGTAATCCATACCTTTTTCACATAAACGATGCATGTCGGAACGAGATGCTGTAGTGGGATTCTCAGCGTTTATAACTTGCGTGAGAGTGTTTGAATTTTTTTTAAATATGCGCAGGTATATCGTGCAAAACTACTGAAGCCAGTTGAATACTACCCAATCGTGTATTCTGTGGATCTGGAGGAAGTGGCGAGTGGAATAACATGAGAGAAGAAAGGTTAGGAAGTTTCTGGCTATTCTGATTTGATTAAGGGCCCGCAACCCGGATTTGTACCGATTTATTACATATTTCCCTTAAACCAAGTAAGTTTTAAAGCTCTTAAAAAATATATGTTATTCTTGAAGATAATATCTAGACTTTGCCCGCGCCGAAACGCAAATTATATAAAATTCATTCGATAGAAAAAAATCGCAAAGGATGCTCCAAAAATTATTATTAACACGTTTGTTTCAGTTATTTTACAAGTTATATGTATTAAAAAAATCACAGTGTTTCTTTAAATGCTGTTTAAGATAATGCCCGCGAGATTTTTGCTCTTTTTTAAACGAGTCGTGTTTCATTAAACATTTTCGCAATTTTCGCATCGATTTTGTCACTGTAAATGTTAGCGCACTCCTCTAACATTCGTAATTTCGTATCTCTCCATCTTCTTCTTTTCAGGCCCGGTTGCAGAGCTTTAAGCACAGCTAAAGCCCTTTGAAGCTATGTTTCGATTCTGACTCGTGGTCTTTTCTCAAATAATATCAACTCGTAATACTTCTGGGAGATACTGTGGGCCCAAAATTAATCACATCAATGCTCTCAATGCTAAATGTATTGCAAAGGAGACTGACAATTTTTGAAATTTATTTTAGGGGCGTTATGCCGTGTTGCGCTACGTCCTCCTTTAGCCAACGTTTCGGGCAGCGTTACAGTGTCCATCGTCAGGTCAGATGTGTAATTGATAGTGGCGAACTGTGTGCTTATTCATGTGGAAGCGATACTGTTGGCTAAAGGAGAAGGTAGCGCAAAACGGCACAACATCCCAAAAATAAATAACAAAAATACTTTTGGCCGTAAAAATCTAAAATCATGTGTGACTGACATGACAAACAAATCACTTTAAAAAGTGCACGTTTGAATGTGACCAAATATCCCCGACAAAATATCCCCTACGGACAAAACATCCTTCAACAAAATATCTACTAAAACTTAACCTAACCTTATTTTACATTTCACTATTTTTGAACAATAATTTATTGTCTTTACAAGATATCTGTATTATTTATGTCCTATTTTTTGTTAGGTTAGGTTAGGTTATAGAATGTATTTTTTTGTGGGGTGCTTTGTCCGTAGGATGTTTTATCGGGGATATTTTGCCTCGGGTTGAAAGGTCGCGGAAACGTACATATACGATAAAATGGTGAGAACGCATCAAACTGGTTTGGAATACCTGCCAGCAGGCGACAGATTTTGGTTTTTCTGAAAATTCACCCCGAATTATACAAATATATTATCAACGTATAGTAAAAATGTATATCTAATAAAAACGACATGTTATGTAATAATTAATATAAATAGCTTACAACTAAGATTTATAATAACTAGTGACTTACGACTAAGACTAACTACTAACTTAAAACTGATGACATACCTATTTATATTTACCTTGTAGTCCTACGATATAGTACGCAATTACACAAACAAGAATCTATTTAATCAAATATAATGATACACTTGGTATTATCATTTGTAGTGATTAAGTCACCTTTTCTCTATATCTTCAGAAAGGCATGTTATGCTGCGACAGATGTCGTCCTATCTGGAGTTTAGCTACCTTTATATAAAAATGGTAATTTGAATCGAAAGACTATTATTTGAAAAAACATGCTTACCTACCGATAACTTCTAGGCACAAAATGCCTTTTTCTGTATTTCATTAGAATAAATAAAATAAGAATATTAAATACTGAATGCAAATTATGTCCAATGTCCATAACCTTAAGGAAATCCTTTGTTTCGTTAAAGTTATTTAAATTCTATCTCTTTTAGCAAATAAGGTTTATTTTAATGGGAACAGCAGCTGTTGCCAAAGCTTATTTCATCTTTGAATTTAACAACTCCATGAAAATATTAAGATTAGATTTTAAAGAAAATAAGAAAGACAAATACAAGCTTTCTTGCAATAAGTTATTTGACTGTTGTTATGCGGTTCATTTTCAACCTATATAGTGACAATAATATCTAAATTTTACGCAACAATTTAGGCTGAACCTAATTATTCTTCCTGAAATACTAGATTTTTCTTTATTAGTCTTTAAAATAAACAATTGATAAGATGCAAGATGCCAAGATTTTTTTGTTTAAATATAAAATGTGGATGTTCTATATACCGACTTTTCTAAAGCATTTGACAAAGTAAAACACGCAGTCCTCATGGCCAGCTATATGTTGTAGGTATACAAAACCCATTGCTGTCCTTCTTTAATTCTTATTTAAGCAATAGAAACTAAAGAGTTAAAATAAATAATATCATTGAAGAAGAAGATAACAATAATAATGTAAACGAAAATATGAAAGAGAACAAGACAATTTCGCTATTGCCATCTTCTGTCAAACCGTCATCATTGTCTATCTCATATTTCAAATTTTAGAATTAACAATATTATCTTCAACAAATAATTTTTCCATATTATGGGCAACTACCCTTTTTATTGGAAACAATCATTCTAAGAATATTTTATTAATTTTATCATATTTATGTAAAAGCCCTAATTGGGCATGTGCAAATAAATATATAAATAAGAATTGGTTTTTTTCCTGGATAGCGCCTTGGATAAATGTATCCGAATTTATTCATATGGAACTATTGACTTTTTATAAAAGTCTAACAGCCTTACTAAAAAACCCAGTGAAAATTTTATTCAATTGACAAACGGCCGCGGACGTGAAAACATTACTAATAAAAAATTTGTTCTTTGAAAGAAATACACATGGTTGAGAGGGTAGTTTATCTCTGTTTTAACCATTGATGTCCGAACGATATTTGTAATTTTTCCATAGTATTTTGAATGTTCTATATATTTCTTATTTTTGAAGGTGTCGTAAAAACAAATACCATTTATGAAAACTAGATAAAATTAAATTTTAGATTTGAGTATTTGAAATACACTTTAGCTTTCAAAAACTGCCATATTTTATGATTCAAACTCGGAAAAAAATGGAAAAAAATTTCCTCACACAACATTTTTGACCAAAATGTAGAGAAATTTAAATAAAATCAAAATTTAAAAAACACAGTCCTTTTATGTAATAAATTTGGAAGGAAACTATCACCTCACTTTTTATCGTGTATACAATAAAAAAATAATAAAAAAAAAATTTATTGCCAAAAAAATAACTTAGAAATAATACCGAAATTTAAAACAGATTTCTTGCATCTCTAAAGACGTTAATTTTTTTGATACATTTACGAACACATGTATTAGATTTTAATATTATAAAAAATTATCACTTTTAAGAAATTCTCTTAAAATAAAGATCTTAAAATGAAAATTTTATCTTTTAAGTAACCTATAAAAAACAATACTCTGACAGTTTAACTTTGAAAGTACGGCGTTTGTACAATAACTTGATTAAACTGATGTAAACCACACAAATAACATGGTAAATATATCAATTATGTGAACAGAAGAGTGAATTCGTCACTACAATAGAAATTATTAAGTAAAATCACAAAATTTTCGATATCCCGCCATAAAACACACCGAGCTGTTTTGTCATCGCGGGCTGACGCGGGCCGTAGAACTAATGCATAGGCGCGCCAATAATGCCCCTTGCGGAGAAAAATTAAAACACCCTTGTTTCCTAGTAAATTAAAACCATATACAACGTTGTCACATCTTCAATGCGTTTTAACAGCGTGACCACGTAAGAAACGTTATTAGTAATAAAACGTGTTTTAGTGTATACGAGCTTTATTTATGTTATTGTAATAACACAGTTAATCGGTCGCGCTGTAGTTTTTTTTAGTAAGGCTGTAAATGAATATTCATTTTTTTTTTTTAATGGCTAAACTCTTGAAAAAAAGCGTGGAGAAACTTAGGAAAGATGTTTAAATAATAAGGATTTCAGAAATGAATTAATTTATATTTATAGCAGAGCAAGAGAGCTTAAGAAGATTTCGACGGTCCAGAAGAACAATGTCGGAACTGCTATTAATTGAAAATCGTTTTGTTGGCGTATTTTCTTGATTTAAAAGTCTCTATTTTCTGAATATTTAATGAAATACAAAATATCAAAACAACACTATATCACTCGATCTCAAAAACAGTAAAAATATGTAATAAAGATAACATACACAATCCCGTTACATAACCGTTGACGTTTGTTCCGAATATTTACCCTTATATTGAATAAGTGAAATATAAATATTTTTTAATTCTCCGTTGCAGAATCGCAACTTCTTAGATATTAAAACAAAAGTCATGCATACGAAAAACGGTGTTGGTACTTAATATTTTATATATTTCTTAAATTAAATACCTATATCAATTTGCTTACCTTTCCAGACTGTGAGATTGATACGACTAACATTAAAATCGGAACGTGCCTTGAAAAGACTTTAGATTTATTTAGTAACACGATCCGATTAGTACTTTTCTATATTCCCCGTTCCCGCTGCGTTCAACCTCAAAGGAATCCTAAAAAAATAGATGCCGCAATACCACTGGTTCCGGTCAGATGGAATTCTTAAATGACATAACTTCAAAAAAATCAAAGTGTGCAATTCACTCGCGGTAGAAGTGAAACCTTCAGAATATGATTATACATTATTGTGAACACATGTTATTTAATCCTGAAAAATATTTTAATATTAATATGTAATGTATTCTTTGACGAGTGTATTTTGGAAAGTAAAAGCAACATGTAAAGGTGGGTGGTGCAGTAGTACCTATAAGGATTTGATCTTTCTAAATGTGATTCGTCAAGAGACAGATTGATGTGTAAGGAATCGAGTAATTTTAATTCAGTAAGGAAAGTGTGATTAAGACATATCATAGACAATACAAGTATGATACTCTCAAATAGGTACATTTAAATTACGGGTATGAGAGCCCAAAAAGGAAGGTTTTTAGTTTGGACCTAAACTCTGTTGGGCTTGTTATGCATCTTAATTCCGGAGGGAGTCTATTCCAAGCCTTATGCCCAGATACTCCGAAAGCACGATCTCCAAACATAGTATTTGGCTTTCGTTTAGGTTCTATTAGTCTGCCTTTAGCAGATGAAGTTGCTGATCTAAGGGTTAATTGTCTCGGACCGGTATTTTCCGGGACGCATAATTCGGAGATGTAAGGTGGGGCCATTTCGTAGATTGATTTAAAAACCATCCAGCACAATTTGTACTGGATTCTCTCAGGGCACTTGAGCCAGTGAAGGTTACGAAGGTGTTCTGAAATATGCGAATATTTAGAAACCCCAGTTATGAGCCTTGCCGCTGCATTAAACACGGATTGAAGTTTGTCAATTTGATATTTGGGAAGACTAGCGTAGATGCCGTTACAGTAATCGAGCCGCGAGACTACGTAAGAGTTAATTAATAGTTTTGTCGCCTCTGTAGATGATAGGTGTTTAAGATAAAGCTATTTCCGTAAAGGTAAAGGTCTCATTAGTTTAAATATTTCTCAATTAAGTTATTAATTAAGTTATTAACTACCATTTTTTATGCTTTATTTTTAATTTTAAAGTGGAGATTGAACAAAAACTATAATGGTCGTTTGAACAATTAAGAACTAAGGCGACAAAGATAGACTATGATTTAGAGCCCCCATTTTAAGCTCTAAATCAAAAATTGGAAAGTGTATTAGTTCACTATGGTATCCAAATATAAACTTAGCTCACATGTTCTATACTTCTATAATCGTCGAGTATACTTGTCATTCTCCTTAGACTTTTCTTCAAGGCCTTCTGTTTGAATATTTGTAAAAAAAAAATATTGCTTAGTGTTTCGTAGTCTCTCTTTCAAACACCATGATTCTAGACTTACCTACAGTAAATTGATACGAGTATATAATATAAATAAAATATCTTGACTAAAGGCACGATTGTACGCGATGTCGGTCGTACGGTTATACAGTAGACTCGCGGTAATCCGGCCCCTGGATAATCCGGCGCCCCCCTGTAATCCGACACATCAGTATCAGAATATTATTCAGTTTGTCAAGCAAGATTACAAGAAAAACCTACTTCTGAGAGCTGTATCTTAGGACCAGCCTATAGAAAAAACGTTAAAATGAATGATTTGGTTTTTGATTTTTGTCGTAGTATGATTATATGAGTTTGATTAGTGTGTAGTATGTGTGATTCGTAGTTCAAATAGATTCTTTGATTTGTAATTTGTCGGATTAAAAGGTACTCTTATTCAAAAAAATTCCGGACTATAGAGGGTCTTGGGGTCTTACTCTATAATCCAACAAATTCGATAATCCGACATTGCCCTGGAAAACGTTTGTCGGATTACCGCGGGTGCACCGTATTGTTAAAAAAAATTGTGAAACTAAATGTGACCTTAACGTGATGGTTTAAAAACAATTTCCACGTCATAAATCACTCGTAAAAACTTTATAGTAACGTCGAGGTACTCAAGTAGAGTACTCGCTACCTGTAATAATTAACCACCTGCCGTAAGACACGCCACTGCGTTCCGCCGCAACCTCCCGCTCGAGGGGTAGCACACTTATTCCAGCCTCCAGGTAATGTAATCTCCTTGAGACCACAATTAATTCCACTGAATCCCAACCCGCCTAGAGCGGCCTCTCACGCTGAGCCTCTAATCTCACGCGTAAGTCCATCCTCTAGTCTTAGATTTTGGTTTAACACTTGTTTGGTGACAGTATAAACTATCAGTTCTGTGAACAGAAGACCTCGTGTCCAAAAAAAAAAATATTTTTATTTTTATCTTATTCAATAAATCATTAAAAAAGTTTCCTCTGAAATCAAATGATTTATAAGTAGGTACTTAAATACCTAGCTACTTAATTATGAAAAATATCGATCGTTCAATTGGTTAGTCCGACTTCTCCAAATACTAAAGCAATATTTTAATGCTCACCAACCACTCGAGCGACAGACCAATTTAAAACTTTTTCCTCAGTTTGCTCGTGGTGATCGTTTGGTGATCATTTTGAATATTTTCCGCCCACATTAAAAAAAATCATACCTTAACTTAATAATTCAAATTAAATACAAATGCATCGAGGGAAAAATTGCCTAAAACTGGCAACAAAGCAATCCGAAGTATTTTAAATAGTGCCATATTGTGGCAAAAAGTGCTCCAGTTGATAAATATGTACTCGTTCTTGAGTTCAGCTGGACTGTGGAATGATTTGACGGCCTCTGTGTTTAATCTTTCTTACAACGTGGGTCAGAGACTTTCACTCCTTCCTCTCCTCAAAAAGACCCTCCACACACCATCTTGAAATTTTACACAGGTCAAGAGGGAAATTATTTTCTTATGAGTTAAAAAAATGCCTTAATTATTTTCTGTTATTTTAAATTATTAAATTATTAACCTCAATACAGGCTTATCCTAGTGAGGGTAAAAATTGAAATATAAACAAGAATATCTTCTATTTAAAGAAACAATAAGTAACTAAAATATGTTTTTCATTTATTGAAGGACGGTAGACGGTCTGCTAGCAGTCTGAATTTGAATTTCAGAGCGGTTACCAACTGACTGCCATTTTATCTTAAAAAAAATTTAACAGAAGTTATGATTGGCGAGAATGAATATATAAATAATGACTTCGTGGATTTCAATACTTTATTGTTAGCAAAAACGTTAAATCCTAAATCAGGGCTGAAATTGAAACTGAAAATATGTATTTCTCCTTTCTCTGGAATCTCCGTATCTTGTTGATGTGAATACACTAAACTTCTATTCCCAAAAGTTGACAATTGTGTCAATCAAGGATCGCGAGATTTTTTTCCAGTTGTTTTTCTTTCACGCTCAGAGATTACCCTGGTTTAAATGTTCTGAGGCGATCTGGATATCAGTAAACGGTTTTGTTCATTCTTTAAATCAAAGCAATTCTCTTCCGATCTACCAAAAAACATATCTTAGCGATATTTCCTGCGCTGACGGACATTCCATTTGCGGCCATTTAGTGATTCTTATAGTTTTTGTTGAAAATTCCAACCCTTGACTCGATCCTATAAACTCTAAGAACAATGACGATAACTCTAATCTACATATACATACTATTATCTTCAATCGGTTATATTATGTAATTATTTATTTTTAAAATTGATACCAATATGATTTAATTACATCCATATTTTATGTAAAATGCCTGTACCAATTGGTTTATTTTTTCTCCTAGCTATTCGGGTTTCACCTCACTCCCTTATACAAAGTTAATATTGAAAGGTTAAAAGGAATTAAAAAAAAGTTCTGAAACACTTGTACTTTAAATCTTTCCGACCAATTGAACGAATTTAAAAGACTCATTACCATAAATCACCAACACTAGAAGATATAAGAAATGTAACCGGCCAAAATTTTTTATTCAAAACCATCAATAACTCTGTTGACACGGAATGTCTTCTAGAAAACACTCATTTATGTGCATTGTATGTACTTGTATATTATTAAAGTAAAAACGTATTTATCACTATTGTGATTTGAAACTTGATGAAACGAAAAATAGCGACACTAAAAAGCATCACACATGCATCTACCTGATTTAGCCTGCGAGAAAATGAAATAGTATAATCGGTCTCCTCTTTGTGCGATGCTTTGTAGTCTATCTGTCTCCTTTTTGTGCGGTGCTTCGTAGTCTCCCCACTTTTGGCTACTTAAGTTTTCTGAAGGTTTCACTTCTACCACGTGTGAATTGCACACTCGTTTTTTTTATATTTAGTAGCCATATAAATAAACGTGTTGAAACATTTCCGTTTTTATGGGTTTCGAAGAACTCCGTGTCATTTTATATTGAAACAAATTTAATATTTATTTCTAAAATAAAGTTGACGAATTGTTCAAATTTACTTTATATCTAATAAAAACATATTTTTAAAACTATTAATGAACATTGCTATTTCAAACAAACAGTGTTAACATAAATATTCCTAACTGTCAAATTATGGATGAACAAAAATATTGGCCTTGTACATATTTTTGAAATGGCAAAAAATCATAACGATACCGTCTATGGATTTCACTTCTGAAGAAAACTAATTTCTTCGAAATGGTTGAGTTTAAAAGTCTCGCACGTCTTTAAATATGTATGAACTCTTCCACTTTTAGTAGATAGATACTTGTAGAGAAGATTTATTTTATTCCACTTGCATCACAGTTGAGATTCACAGTGGATGCTCTTTCACCCATAAACACTAATCCCACACCCAAGTCCACAGCAAATAGCACTATCTAGTTCTAACCGCGGTCTTATCCATAATTCATGTTCCTTCACTTCTTACACTTAGGTTTCGGCACTCTCCTCCCTCAGAGAGGTTGTTTTTCTTCGTTTCCTCGCATTAAAGCCTCGCCACGATGTTCCCCATTACTTGGGCCTGCACTTTTAGCGGACTGAATGCACTCCCAGCAGTTCAATTGTCAAATAATCCAATCTTCGGTGGTCTGATGTATCTATGCTATTTACGGTGATTTATTCCGTGCCAACCCCTCTAATAATAATAATATTTATTTTTCGAATATGTATTTGTATTTTTCTCTGAAAATAAACATTAATATTATTCTGTACTATTTTTTACTTTTACAAAAATACATACGAATAAACACACCCTTCTCGTTTTGTAGACTACTATCTAAACATTTAAAAAATATTATTAAATGTCGAAATGAAGTAACATGTATATGAGGAGGTGAACACGAAAATTAAAAAAAAAAATCTCTTCAAACATAAAGCCTCCGCTACTTTTGAACCTATAATACAGTAGGTACGTGTAGTAACCGAATCAAAGACAGATACGAGCACTTTCATTTAAAGGCTAAAATTTTAATGTATTCCTTTTTAAAGAGGGAGAAATTTATTTATGTATATGTATATATATATATATATATATGTATATATATATATATATATATATACATACATTTTTTTATGTGAACCTTTTCTACCTCACAAGAGTCCTAGCTCCCGTCTGGAGCAAGTGAGACTATTTCATCCTCAATTGGGGTATGTTGTAAGGCTCAAGGTAGTGGGGAAGGGAAGGAGATGGGGAGAGAGAAAGGTGGGAAATACCTCGGTATTCAGATCTGATCACCAAACACGGCTAAAGGCGTTTCAAGCAACGTTTCGATTCTGAATGGTGGTCTCACACCAGTGTGATACTGAGAGGATGTGATAATGAGAACATGCAGCAAATTTACTATATTTAATATTTTAAATTAATTTATTATGATATAACACACATAAAAATTTATTTGCACATGCCGCATTTCGATCCCGTGACCTTCGGATTGCGAGTCAAGAGCTTTACTGAATTTGTAGAATTTAATCAACTTTTTAATATACATTCCTAATTAAGATTTTTAGCTGTTGTGTTATGTTTGGATTTATGATTTTGTCCATTAATATTAAGAGGCCTTCAAATAAATTATGATTTTGAGATCATAAAATATACTTTATTTTATTTTATTATCATTATATCTTCTTACATATATATAACTTTGGTAAATGGCAGCAGTAAATTATCATCTAATGGCATTATTTATTTAGGGTCAAAATGTGTTAAAATACTTGTCAATAAATGAACCCTCAGAATGAGGGGAGATTGGGAACAATGGTTGCAATTACAAGGTTTTCGACAATAATAGCGCCATGTGCACTGCGCGGTAGCTACGGCAAAGGCGGTAATCTCATTAGGCCACACGGGAAAAATAATATATTAGGAATAACCAACCCCGCCATACCAATTAACCCCCCGCTATCGAATGCCCATTTGCCGCTCTCGCCTCGATTTTAATGCTCCTAATTTAATTTCAATGGGTTCCCAGTTTCTACCTATGGGTTATCATTGATTGGTGTATTCAGAATATCTTTGAATGTAAATAAAAATAGTAAGAAAGAATGTTTGTGTATTTTGTTACAGTTTCTTGTTCCGAATTATGTAAATATTATTATTATAAGCAATAATTATCAGCCTGAAACACTCATCCACATTGAAAAATCTTCCGAGAAAAGATACATGACGCCAACGGGACTTGAACCCGTGCCCTTCTGATTGTCAGTCAGCTGTTCTCCCAATTGAGCTATGGCGGCTTATCTTATACCCGTCAAATGATTCAATATATACTAGCGTTTCATTCAACAATTACGGCTTATTATATTTTTTCTACCTGAAAACAACCAACTTTATTTTTGCGAGAGAGACACTGTTAGTGTTAAATCCCTCGCTAGGTGGCGTCGAGACAAATTATGTCTTCATTTATTGGGGAAATACTTAAACTTGTCAAATATTAATTATTATTTTTAATTGTTAAACTAACGTTTAAGACAAGATTTTTATGCATAGCACAAAGGGTAACAATTATTATAAGCAATAATTATCAGCTTGAAACACTCATCCACATTGAAAAATCTTCCGAGAAAAGATACGTGACGCCAACGGGACTTGAACCCGTGCCCTTCTGATTGCCGGTCAGCTGCTCTCCCAATTGAGCTATGGCGGCTTATCTTATACCCGCCAAATGATTCAATATATACTAGTGTTTCATTCAACAATTACTGCTTATTTAATTTTTTCCACCTGAAAACAACCAACTTTATTTTGGCGAGAGAGACACTGTTAGTGTTAAATCCCTCGCTAGGTGGCGTCGAGACAAATTATGTCTTCATTTATTGGGGAAATACTTAAACTTGTCAAATATTAATTATTATTTTTAATTGTTAAACTAAATTTGGAACCGCCTGGAATTTCATCCGCCTACAGTTGGCCCCCCCACATACATATATGCAATCGGTTTAGGGAAAATACAGTTTACCTAATTACACAAAATATAATTAAGTGGCCCTAAAGGGATGTGCAGAGAGGATGTAACGCCGAATAACAAAGAATATGCTGAATATTAAATCAAATGCATCTAGGAAAAATCTGCTCATCAATATATGTATATGTATACCAGCGCATAAGTACAAAAAATCGACACTATATATAAATTTGTATGATATTGGTACCAACTTATTATTACGGGTATTTTAAGGTCGATTTTACATTTGAAATTAGTAATTAATGCAAAAAAATTATAATTTTATTTTAAATATCATTTCGTTAAATACTGTTTGTTGTGGATGTCAGAGTGGTAGATAGAATACCTTCAATCTTGAACCGACAAAAGATCACTGTTTAGAAACTAACATTGCATAGTTTTAACATTGCATAGTTTTAAATTTTTTTATTCTATACAATTTTTTTTTTTTGATAGTGTAGTTCTCACTCGATGCTTTACAGGAGCATTACATATAACGCTTATTTATATATTCGTTTGAAATGACTTTAGCCTTGCTGACCACGTCTGAATAATCAAAAACTTCCAAACATCCTCTACTCCACATCCTTCCCCTTTCCACTACCCTTTAGCCTGACAATATTCCTACCCCAATATTGGTGATGCCATAGTCCCACTAACTTTAGACCGAGGAGAGCAGTTAAATTGTATTTTTTCTTGATTTGATTCCAACGTTTAATAAATTTCTTTAAAGAAAGAAATTGCGAAATCTTTTGTTAATTTTTCTTTTTTACCTCAGTAAATTCCCGCATCCATTGCCCGTCTTTCTAAAATCTTAAATCATTGCCACTTCGCAGTTAAAATGTAATCCTGGTTTATGCGAATTTCTTGGAGAGTCAATTTTAGTTTATCGAACATTCTGTCAGATTCAATTTCAATGAAATAATAGCATTTCAATGGTATTTTAATTGTTTTTGGATATTTCCCAGCCCCTGATCCCCAGACAGATTACTTTTACAGCTGTGGCCATGTCGGACTACGGATTTTAGTTTGCTGTAATTTGCATTAAAGCCATTAAAGTTTGTATTCGAACATAATTTCTGAACAGAAAAAAATAACTTTTAACGAATTTTGAAAATTCAAAATTAGAAGATTTCTTTCTTTTAACCACTTTTAATATCTATAAAACCGACATGTTTCGAGAGCAATGTTCTCTTCCTCAGGGTTTACTAAAAACTACTGTTTTAGTACATCTGAGGAAGAGAGCAGTAAGAGAGTTTTATAGATATTGAAAGAGGTTAAAACAAAGAACTCTTTTAATTTTTAATTAAAATGGTGTCCCCAAAAAATTTGCTGCATTTGAGGGATAAATTTTATAAGTGTTACACAATAAAAGAAAATCAACCCGTTTAATTGTGATAATTTTTCACAATAATTTATTAGTTCCCGGCTTGCGTCGCAATGCCATATTCAGAGAAATAAATTGTTTCTCCCTGCATGTCCTTTTGTAACGTCCCCGTTCCCCACCCGCATCCCCTACCCTCCCGCGTTCCCCTTCCACCTCCCCCCCCCCGCTCCCCCCCACCCCCCCCCCCCCCTCCCCCCCGTCCCCCCCCCTCCCCCGTCCATATATTCAGTCCCAGAACATTCAGTTTTCAAACAGCTCTCGTGTCACCTATTACAATTTTTTTATTCAAATTTTCATTTTAAAAATCCATAGATAATTATTTTAATACAAAAAAGCTACCTGCTGAATTCAATTTTATCAAACGCGCTAACTGTCAAACGGGCGAAGTTAAAATAGTTGTTAAGTTTTCTGAAATTATTCAATTTTCTGCGCAATTCTCTTAATTTCTCTTTCCGTAAGAACCTTTTACAAGGCATTAGAAAACTTATATAAAAAAGATGAAAGAGATAGGTTAAGTCGTTCTGAAGTTACGGCGTGACCAAGGGAAACAGGGATTTATTTTTATATTGTTAAGTACATTAGTTAATTTTTTGCGAGAGATTCCCGGGTTACAAATTAGCTCATAATGTTTCAATTTTTCCCATTGCCTGTGAAATTATGGAGGTCTTACCTAGTAGAGGATTTGAACTTGAATGCAAACTCGACGCTTTGGACTACCTGGCCCCTACATTATTTATAAGTAGCAGTTACCACCCAATTTCGCCCGAGATCAACACATTTTTCTTACTGAACAATTAATTTTAAATGAAATCTCACGGTTAAAACTCCATAATCTTAATATTAAAACGACGCTACAATTGAAAATACATGCTTTGTCCTAAAAAATTCACACAAGTAAACCAATTCATATTTTATAACACCAGGATCACGGATAGATTTTATGGAGACTATATGGAGACTAAATTATAACTACTATTCTTTTTTTTTTACATACTGCTTATAGAGATTTAGTTGTTGTGTTTATTGAAACATTATTAAGGCCGAAATAATGTTTAAAAAATAAAGATATATCTTATTAGTTTATCTCTATTATTGAAAATATTCAAAAACTACTCCACAAAAAAATAGTAATGCTTTTTCTATGGAGAATATTTCGAACGACGGAATTCAAAATGGCGGCAGTAGATCAGCTGATTCATTTATACTATGCTCATTTTTCAGGAGTGATGACGTCACACGATTCACCATACATACGGTGGTTTTCGAGGGGTCTTGAAAAATTAAAACTTTGACAATTATTTTTACTATTAAAACTAATTCTAAAAATAAAAATAAAAATGCAGTTATTTAAGTTAGAAGGTCATTATTCATTAAAAAAAAAAAAATGACTGGAGTTCTCTATTAACAACTAAAGCGACGAAATGTGTAACTCTTGTCGGAAGGAGTGAACCTTACGTAGTTATAAATTCATTCCATGTTTTAAATTTGCTCTGAGCTTCCGATTGTAAAAGGAGAAGTTTTGTACTAAACGCAGTGTTATTGCGTAGGAAAATTTCCTTTTAGTACAGTTCGACTATTAAACCGGTAGATCACTCGTTGAATTATTCAGAACCGGAGGGTTTTATTGATATTTTACGGTGGGCGTATTTACTCCAAGTTTAAAAGGTGACACTAAAATGTACAATCGCCTTCTTTGTCGACCCGACACTTAAATTGATAGATTACATTATTTCAACGTTTGATGTGGAAATTGAAAATAGGGTTGGCGATCTCAGCTTTACTGTTGGTCAAACTTAATTATTCAAATGTCACTTAAAATATTAAATTATATATTTTTGTAAAAAGCATTCCCTTTGTGGTTTGACATATAAACTGAAATACGAAAATAACTTTGTAACCACAATTAATTTAATTTTTTTTAAATACCGACCGGTTTCGCTCAACACAAGAATTTAAGGGTCTAAAATTAAACTGATAAAAAAACTCAAATCCTTAATAATCCGTTAAATGTGTCTAATAGCCCTATATTAGGGATATTTCCCATAAACTCGTAAAAACACTTAACCATCTTATTCCTTAATTATCTGTTCATGTGACGTTTAGATATCATCCGTCTCTTTCTCTCTATTAATACGAGTGTGTAAGATTTTAATTTCACTTTCTCACTGTTCATCTATATTTACAATGTTTTGTCTCATTCTGTGTTTATGTATTCATATAAGCTCACACAATGTATATTTTTAACAGTTTTATTTGAATACCCTGAAGATGCTTTTGTTAAACGAAACCGGTCGATATTAAAAAAAATTAAATAAATAAATCGTGGTTACAAACAAAGTTATTGTTATATTTCAGATTAATCTATCCATCTATTATTATTATTATCTACATATATAAAAATCAATTGCTGTTCGTTTGTCTCACTAAAACTCGAGAACGGCTAGGCCGATTTAGCTGATTTTGGTTTTGAAATGTTTGTCGTATTCCAGGGAAGGTTTAAACGGTGAGAAAATATGGAAAAATTGAGAGGAAGATAGTAAAAACAAATCATTTTCCATATAAACTGTTCCTGACAAACATTTGACGGTACGGTAGACTCGGGTTCACTCGAATTGAAGCAAATAAAATAATAATAATATAAGCTTTTTTTTAAAGTCTTCTAATTCTTTGTAGAAGGTTCTTACGGATAGAAAAATTACGAAAATTGCGCAGAAAATAGAATAATTTCAGAAAACTTCGTACGTTTGACAGTTCGCGAGTTTGACTAAATAATTTAGCAGGCAGCTGTTTTTTTTGTATTAAAAATGAGCATCAGTTTTTCATGAAGTATAGTTAGCGTTTCCCGCTAAAAATCTACGGTTCCATCAATTATTTTCTACTTTTTATTGCCAGAATTAGAATAAAAACCCATGAAAATATCAATGCCTGACATTACTGATCAAAATTTTCTGCCATTTTAGCGAAGGGAGAGTTTTAATGTCGTTAGGATAGGTGATACGAAGTACGAGTACACCGGTTCATTTGTCATCATTGATCGAAGAATCTTACTAATACTATAAAGGCGAAAGTTTATATGGATCTATGTGTGTTTGTAACTATTTCACGCAAAAACTACTGAATTTCTTTTAATGAAACTTAACACTAATATACGAGTAGCTCATACATCAGAATAACATGAAATTTGTATAAAAAATTGCAATAGGTGGTACGCGAGCTGTTTGAAAACTGAATGTATCGGGAATGAATGTATGGAATGCAGGAGGGGGAGGGGAACCTGGGAGGGCGGAGGGTAACTCGGGAAGGGGAAGGGGAGCTCGGGAGGGGGATCCACGGGAGGGGGAGACGAATACGGGAGGGGGGAAGGGAACTCGGGAGGGGGGTTCGCGGGGTTCGACGGGGGAAGGGGGGGAGTGGAGTGAGGAGAGGCAAGGTGGAGGAGGAGGAGTGGGAACGCGAGAGGGGAAAGGGACGCGGGAGAGGAAGGGGAGGAAGAGAACGAGACGATGGGAAAGGACACGTAGGGAGAAACAATTTCTTTATTAAATGGCGTAGCAACGCATGCCGGGTACCAGCTAGTATAAAATAAAAATGAATCGCCGAAAAGTATGTAGGCGAACAACTTCCAAACGACTGCACCAAATTGGATAATTCTTTTTTTTGTGTTCGTTATTGTCAGGACAAGGTTTTTATAAAACTACTGGTGAGCTCTGGCATTATGAAATTTGTACAAAAAATTGCAGTTGGCACGCGAGCTGTTTGAAAACTGAAAGTACGTATGGAATGCGGGAGGGGGAGGAGGAGGGCAGAGGGAGGGAAGGTGGAGGACCGGAATGGGAACACGAGAGGAGAAGGGAACGCGGGAGAGGAAGGGGAGGCGAAGGGAAACGGGACGAATGGGAAAGAACACAACGCATGCCGGGAACCAGCTAGTAAACTATAGTATTAAGGGTTGTAGAACTCTGAACTCTAACATTAACTGGAACATCTATTTTTTTCAGTCACTTTTATTTATATATATTTTTTTACTTTTAATCTAAGTGGTTTTCCCTGTGGAGTTAAAATGTTTTTGTTTTCAATTTTGGAATATTTTACGAAGAATGCTTTTATCACTTTATAATTTATCCTTCCGCTTATGATCTGATATTAAGTTCATGTTTTCTCTCTGTTTTTCCCTGATATTCTTTACAAATAAGTTGAAAATTGCTTTAAAACGTATATAGTAATATTTACCAACTCTTCGAAAATCTGCAGTGGTGAAATTAAATAATTTACTACTTTTAGCTAAAATACAATTAATATAGTTTTTTTTTAAATTATTTTATTTGCTTTAAAATTTTATTTTTCTTTTCCTTCACTAAAGCATTTTTTTGTTGAGTAAAACAACATTTTCTTAAATGGTTATTTTGTATAAATTTTGTAAAGTATTTTTAAAATACATTCTTTTCTTTGAAATTAAATTTCATAGAAGCAATAACTTTTTTGTTTGACGTTATAAATGAAATGATAACAAAGTTAGTTTAGACCAACTTTATTAAATTTTGTAATATGCTTGACTTGTTTGAATATACAACTAGGTTTCATCAGGGCATAATATTAACTAAATAAACTACACATGCTTTAAAAAGGCTATGTAAATTGACTTGTAAGAATCAAAAAAATGCTTTTAATAATATTCATCGTACATGAGCGAAATATTAATGCTCTTGGCAAAATATTGTTTTGGTTAAATTTAACAGCGTTTTGGGCAAATATATATTTTTTTAATCGTAGAAATCATTTACTTCATGGCTTTTTAATTATTATAATATAAACCAATACATTAAAGTAATGAGAATAGTGGTTTCAAACAAATTTATGTGATTGTATTTTGTCAATGACTTCTCAGAAAATGCACTTTCTAATAATGTTATTTTTTATTTGTTTCAGGTATGTTGGTCACCCTTAAATTCACAAGCAGAACGAACTAAAAAGCGTCAACTGGTAAAACTTACAAGTATAATAAACGTCGTGCTTTACGCTAATAAAAGAGGTTCGAATTTAATACAATGATTCTAATGAACAAAGCAAAAAATATGACGATATCTCTAAAAAGACTATTTACTTTCCATTATAATATATACCACTATATAGTAGTAAAAATCTAAAAGAAAATAATTTCACACTGCTTCCTATGTTAATACAATGTTGCCAATTATGCTGACTTTACGTTGAGGAACGTAAAGTCAGCATACAAATACAATACCGTTAATAGTTATTTCTCACATTTTTCTAATGTTTCGTGAACACTCTACAGGTGTAAAGATTTGTAGGCTCCTTCAAATAATAAACACTCCACTGAAGCCTTGTTTGTTATTCGTTTATTTTACAGTAATAGACGGAAAGAATCTTCGGGTACCGGCTCTTTTATCAAAAATATCAACACACCTACACATTATAAAGGTATTTCCAAAAACGACATCTGGACGTTAAACAGCACCCTTTTTTACCGTCCCATAGTCTGTCGGTACATAAGGGTACTCTTAGCAAAGGCTCGAACCTTTTAAGAAAGATAGAGGGCAGAAATAATTATACAATAATAATTATTATAAGCAATAATTATCAGCCTGAAACACTCATCCACATTGAAAAATCTTCCGAGAAAAGATACATGACGCCAACGGGACTTGAACCCGTGCCCTTCTGATTGCCGGTCAGCTGCTCTCCCAATTGAGCTATGGCGGCTTGTCTTATACCCGCCAAATGATTCAATATATACTAGTGTTTCATTCAACAATTACTGCTTATTATATTTTTTCCACCTGAAAACAACCAACTTTATTTTTGCGAGAGAGACACTGTTAGTGTTAAATCCCTCGCTAGATGGCGTCGAGACAAATTATGTCTTCATTTATTGGGGAAATACTTAAACTTGTCAAATATTAATTATTATTTTTTTAATTGTTAAACTAACGTTTAAGACAAGATTTTTTATGCATCGCACAAAGGGTAACAATTATTATATAATATAATAATAATATAATAATTGTTACCCTTTGTGCTATGCATAAAAAATCTTATCTTAAACGTTAGTACAATTAAAAAAATAATAATGTGATAATAATTTTGAAATAGATACAACTGGAAATGCTCACTTTTATAATGTGTACTGAGTAATGCAATTGGCGTGCATTTCCAGAAACAAAGTAAAATTCCAGCGTTAACAGGATTCCAGCGTCTTTTAGCCTCTCCATTATTGTGATGTCGCTGGTAGAAAGATCCAGGGGTCATTACAGATTGGTAGAATTACACTTACCCACAACCCCCTGTCTTATCCTCGTTCCCTGGTATGGGATAGTCTGATGTCGCATGGGGTTGTGGGTTATGGGGGAAAGTTTTGTCTTGGCAGGGGCTCTTATATTATTATCACTGTTATATTCAAAGTACTGTCGTTAAGAGTTGTTCAACCGTACGGTAATAAACGCATCTAAATATTTGGTGTCGTGGAAAACATGCGCTTAGGTCATGTAAAGTAAGAAAAACCAGCTGAACCTTTTAATTTTTATTTCTAGTCATTCCACGTTGATTAGTCAAACATCGCCAAATCCTAAGTTTTGTGATAATGAGGAAAACAATATTCGAATACTCTCCACAAATCAAATATTATTTCCACGTGTTTTACATAAATGCAATATAAAATAATACGAGAAAACGTAAAGGTCAAGTACATTAGTATGACATTTTGAAATATCCTACTAGTGAAAACACATCACATTTTATATTCAGTACATGTGTTTCTGCATTATAAATGATTTGGTGGTATTTAAAAGTAATTCCACCATACACCAGATATTGGGTACAGTTTTACATATGCATACTAACTCAAATTTCGATTTTTCTGAGATGTCTGACTAATCAACTGGACAATCGATGTATACTTATGCACAACTAGGCTGTTACGAGTAAAAAAACGCAAACAGTAGGTTCCAGCATAATTGCTCGAAAATAAACCCATGAGTCATCATTTTCGAATAACTCACATAATGAATAGAGTAACGACCTTCAGTCAAATTTAAACATGCAGTAATTGGAGAAACTAAAATTATTAAAAGGGCAATAACCATTAATATTTTCTGCCATTTTATTCGGAAATTAATAAGGCCGTAGGTAATGAAAATAAAAGCAATAAATATTTTCATCATTAGTACCTATCTAGAAATTATATAAATGTATCGTCTGTGGTATAACCACAGATACGTTTTTAGACATTCACGGCCAAAAGTGTTTTCGTTATTTGTTTTTGGGGTGTTATGCCGTGTTACGCTATCTCCTTCTTTAGCTTACCTAAGCTTCCTTTTCTAAGGCGCGTTTTTCTTTTACGCGTGATAGCTGTTTCGCCCTCTAAAGGCATTATCAAACTGTGATTATACCTTTTTGTTGTTGTTTGTTTTTGGGGTGTTATGCCATGTTACGCTACCTCCTTCTTTAGCTGAGCTAAGCTTCTTTTTCTTAGGCTAAAGAATATGGTATAACACCCCAAAAAAGCTATAACCATAGTTTGATAATGCCTTCAGAGTGCGAAACAGCTATCATGCCTAATAATAGTTACATAGCAGAACTTTATAAATAAACTATTTTTATAAATTAAATAAAGAGAGAGTGTTCCCTATAATGATTTGGAATAACATTTTATGTTTATATTAGTAATACAGTATTATAATATTTTTGGACGAAAGACACGAAGGTAGTTTTGACAACCCTGTATCAAGTTTAAGACATGTAGAGATTGTGTGCATGGTACGGTGTAAGAGGGAGGGGTGTGGGGGGAGAGGTCCTGCATTACGGCCGGACAAAGGAGAAGATCTACAGTCCCAGTAATAGAATCAGCATCACCGCACACAGCGCGAGTGTTTTACGAGATTTGCCCCTAACCTAATTCGACCCTGCCGTAAAGTGACCGTAACGCCTTTAGGGGGCAGGGCATGTCCGGACGTCTGATAGAGTCGCAAGTTAAATGGTTTTATTTACTTTGTGCAGCGGACTTTTGAAGAAAACGCACGACAAAGAATTTGGGTTTATGAATCCATAGAAAAAAGAACGCACTGTTTCTTTATGGTGCATAAAATTCTTTATGTACGCAAAACCCTTCAAGGGAAAGAGTTAAGTTGGGACATCTTACGGAATCGAATCTATCTATCTTCTATCTTCTTTCTATTATCTATTATTATTATTTATTATTTTATTATTTTTATTTTATATAAATAAAAATGAATCGCCGAAATGTATGTACGCGCATAACTGCCGAACGACTGCACCAAATTGGATAATACTTTTTTTTTGGTGTTCGTTATTATCAGTACAAGGTTTCTATAAAACTACTGGTGAGCTCTGGCATTATGAATTTGTATAAAAAAATTGCAATAGATGGCACGCGAGCTGTTTGAAAACTGAATGTACCGGAACTGAATGCATGGAATGCGGGAGGGGAGAGGGGGGGGGGGAACTGTATTGTAATATCTTTATACTATTGTTATATCTTTTTTTGTTAAATTGTATTATTGTTTATCTTTAAGCTACATATTTAATTTTATAGTTCCTTTTTTTTACGGTTTTACGATGCAAAATATTTTGTGTGTGTTAAACGGAGAACTTTTTTTTTTAATTGTACAACAGATTATTATCCAATTACTGCACAATTTTCTCATTTTGATACTCTTAACACCTAGGAAGATGATTATTATACAAAAAAATCTTAAGGCTATCTAAAGAAGAGTTTATATATCTAGTGTTTCCGATATTTCATTCAACATCATCACTCCTCTTGTCTTGCTATGCTTTGCTAGAACATCTGTTCTGCCGTATGGTATTTTGAACAAGTCGTGTCGACGACTACGGCTGAAATTTTCAGGCATGTATAAGCCATAAAATTCCAAGAGGAATGGACTGTTAATACGGTTATGGATTATGTTAAAACTAAGAATAGCAAGATTTGCATAACGTCTAGTTTCCAAGCTAAATCTATTTGTTGCCTCAAGTAATTCCATATGGTGCATGAATCTCGGGTACGTTCCATTCATCCGCATATTTATTTTATTTATTTATTTATTATTTATTTATTATAGACATACCTAAGGAATTTTTTCTGAATTTGTTCCAGCATATTAATATATTTAGCTTGGTGCGGAGTCCACACACCACTAGCATACTCCAGCTTACTTCTTATGACTCCATCGAACATGGCTATCATTGCATCTGGGTCATCAAATTGCTTACATATTCTGATGATGAAACCCAGGAGTTTGTAGCATGCTGGAGTGAGCCGTGATATATGATCCGAGAATGTCAGTTTGGGATCAAAGACGATAGCGAGATCTTTTAAGCTATTGACTCGGCATAATGTTTTCCCTTTAATGTTGTATTAAAAAACTATGGGCTTCTGGGAGCGGGTATATGTCATAGTTACACTTTTTTTATATTGAATTCTAATTTGTCTTTTACTGACCATCACAGTGGTAAAAAATGTACCATGTATGGGATTACATACTTGTAAAGTTGCATGCTGTTTTTGGTGTGTTATGTTGTGTTGCGCTACCTCCTTTTTAAACTAACATTTCGGACAGCGTTGCAGTGTCTATCATCAGGGCAGATGTGTAATTGATAGTGGAAGTGTAATTGATAGTTAAATGGCGGTTGTTGATTTGTAATGGTGGCTGTGTTTACATGCTCGAAGTGTTCTGATATCCTTTTGGAGATCGTTGTCACCTTGTCACATCCAGAACAGCTGAGTTTATATACAACATCAGTTTCCAGAGGAAAAAATATTGCATGTGATTACATACTTGTAAAGTTGTATGCTGTTGTATTTTGCAAACATTGTAAAAATCTATACTATTTTATAGAAAAAATACATTCACACCTTATTAAAGTTACGCGCGTAAATCTTTCGTTGAAAATATATACAAATGCATCTATTAAATTAAATTTATTTATTTTATCATCGTCATCTACTGGATGGTTATCCAACCTTTATAACCACCGCCGTCTTTGAGTTTATCGCAAAGAGACAGACAGATGCCGCGGAGGACTTTAATTTATAATACGTAGAGATGGTGTGAAAGATTATAATAATGTGCATGAAATGCTTGGGGTAACTAACGTATTTAAGTTAATAAGGATTAATACTCTATCCGTCTAAATAACTTTTCAATTACCGAAATGTACGTGACCATTTTTTTAGAAGATAGAATGGGTATAGTAAGCTATCCGTAAAAGATAGATATATGCCTTCGTGGATTTTTTTGTAGATATATAAAAGAGGAATATCGCACCATGCATTGTTTTGTTAAATCCCAAAAAGATTAGGCAGCGTTTTCAATGAAAGCTACCAGGCGGCTTGACTTTTTCCGACAATTCTAACAATTATCGTTGTTTCAACCATACATACCTAAACCTTCCTCACGAAACACTCTATCTATTGGTGACAACCGCATGAAAATCCGTTCAGTAGTTTTCGAGTTTATCGCGAACAGACAGACAGACAGACGACGCGGGGGACTTTAATTTATAATATGTAGAGATGTATACAGGGTGTTAAGGGACGTACTTGACTTACTTTAACCATTGATTCCTGACATTATTTGGAGTAAAAAATGCAAATGAAATTTTGGTCTCCGGTGACATTTTTGATGTTTTTTTTTTTTTTTTTTCTACACAAATGTTAAAAAATGGTAGTTGTTGAACCGTTGGAGGCGGGGTAAGGGGTTCGTCGGACACCCGGCTGAGTGACCAGTGACGACATGCGGAAGAAAATTTTTTTTGTTTGATTTTGAAGAAAAAATTTTTGAAAAAAAAAAAAGTCATCAAAAAAAGTCACCGGAGACCAAAATTTCATTTACATTTTTTACTCCAAATAATATCAGGAATCACTGGGTAAAGTAAGTCAAGTACGTCCCTTAACACCCTGTATAAATCAGAGTGATAAATAAAGTCGGGGTTTATAAATATTATAACTTCGAATGTACAAGCTTTAAATTTTCTAATTCCAAATCTTTGTGAACATTTGTTTGAACAAAAATATAGTTCCTTCGCAATTATCAAACTCATTGAACATTTTAACCAAAGCCCACTTCATTCCAGATTTTAATTATATCTAGTATTTAAACTATGTTGAATTAAATTTACTTTCCTGCTATTTTCACCGAGTAACGAATTTAACAAATTCATCGGACGCAGAAACCCATTGAAAATATTCAAATTAATCTGCTCTTAAACTCTTAATTAAACCGTGGAAAAATGTTGTACATCAGCAAAGGGGCGCCTACCGTGCGACCAGAAAATTTGTAACTGGAATGATGATACAGTTTTATTAACTCCGGAGAAAAGTTCCGGAATGTTTCTGGCTTATGGAATAATAAACCATCCCTCTAAGTATTTTAAATATTGACATTTTTTCTAAATACTTTAACGTTCCAGTGCAATATTATTATAGGAGTACCTTTGCATAAGTATATAGGTATGTAGATTTGTATTATAAACATAAAATATACGAGTATATACTTACTACATGTGACAATGTCAATAAGGTATTTGTTTAGATTTAAACCCAGGACTCAAACCAATTATGGAGTTGAGTTACCATCAAAGGTTGGATTGCGATCCAAGAGTTGTCTGATTTGTTCGTTAGATGTCGATAGAATCATTTTATTTTTTGTCCCTTTCTCACACAACAAACAAGGTAAATATAGATGTACGAAACCTTTATAAAAAGGCTTGCATCGGTAAAATTAACTTACTTCTTTACGAAAACTTGCACTAAGAATTTAAAATACTACTGAACCCTTGTACGTTGGGTGGGGAAGGTTATCGTCGTCAGTTTGTAAATATTCAAATCATAACAATTAAAAATCAAGAACTTAAAGTTAAAACTAAAAAGTGCTTCATTTATAAAAAACCAGTCTACCCAAAGAAATTCTCCTGAGTGAAGACCTCCAATTTTTTACAGTATTGTTTTTTTCATTTTTTTTATTTTTTATTTAGAGATCGACAGAATCGAAATTCATAATCATCCGAAAAATTACATAGAATTCTGTGGTTATGCACAGGTTTATGAAGGGCTGAGAGTGGTATCTACACATCTTAGATTAAATATTAAACAAGTGTATTAAATACGTTTTCATCAAAAATCAAAAAGCATTGTAATCTGACGGTTTAATGAAATTATATTAAACAGAATGTTTTATTGCAAAATGTGACGGTTGAAATAAATTATAACAACGACGTTTTATTGCAAAATGCTGCAAAGTTTTCTTTTTTTTTTAGCTTATGAATAAAACCTCAAATTTTGAGATAAAAATGAATGAAAACAATATTAGCTTAACTCAACCGGATGTCGCACATCATTGGAGGACCCACCACATCCCCGCCCTGGTATAGGTAACAGATGGTTACCCCTTCAAGGCTCTTGCAAGGACTCTAATTTTTTTGGTAAAAACGACTCTGCATTCGATAACGAAACTAGACCTCCAATGTCCCTGCATACGTTGTTAGCAAGCAGTATGCAATATGTGTTAGTATAACAAAAATAGACAAGACAATGGGACAGGTTGGTGAAAGTCCACGAGGTGGCAAGCGCTGGGTGATTGTATCCAGCGTATCCTACAAGCACCTGTTTGGGAGGAAGACAGTAGATAAGTAATAAGGGCATGTCAAACGGTTGAGAGTCCTCTCCAATCGATTGGCTGTCCCAGCAAGAATGCGCATGACGTTCGGTCTAGTCGTGAACCACACTCAGCTTCCGCGCCCCTTAGCCGGTTTCTCGGTGATGTCGCACATCAAATAAAAATGAATAAATTTATCCCAGACACGATCTAGATAGCGTTTAGTTTGGGAAGAATCTTGCGATTATACATAAATACGCAGCCAATGAATAAAACGCGTTAAGAAAATGAAGATAATGTTGGAAGTGTTTAGTTGAAGTATGATACCGATTTGGATAGGGTCACGTTAGTGAATTGAATTGGGTAGTTTCGTTAAAAAGAAATTTATATATTGTAATTAGTTTTAAGAACCATATGTTTTTCTATTAATCTGTATATGTATGTATTTTTTTAAATAAAAATAAAAAAATAAAAATAAAAATAAAAAAGTTCAGCGGTAGAGTTCCACCCGGCAAGGCAAACGTCCTGGGTTCGATTCCTAGATGTGATTGTATCTTTTTCTGATTTTTCTGTTTCATATTTTCGATTGAGTGTCGCTAATATCGTCTTTATTAATTAAATATTAAGTTTTTCAATTTCTGATTAACAATTTATGACCACTACACTACCTACTACAACTTTTTTCCTTTCTAGGAATATTTATTTATTTATTTACGCCCTTGGAGCATTTACATCAATCGTGTAACATAATAGAAATAGAAAGAATAAAATACCAATTATTATTTCTCTTCCTTTACACTAATAAAAGGGAAGCAGAATCAAAAATAAATAAAAACAACAAAAAAAATTAGAAGAATAAATAATAAAATTTAGATCAGAATTTTTGAAATTTCTGAAATAAATTTAGGTAAAGAATAAATGAAAATATCAACGGAACTGAATTTATTTCCAATCCTATGTAGTCTTTGGATTGGGGAATTAATGAAATAGTTAGTTTTAGACGGCTAAACAAAGAACAGCTCTGGAAGTCTCGTGTCACGATTTGGTGCTCGGAATGTTATTAGTTTTGTTAAAAGTCAGGTGCGTCAAGTGATCCATTAACCAATATGAATAAAAGAACCAAATCGCTCTTGGTTCTTTCTTCTACACGATAGGTCAGTTAAATTGAGTATTTTCATTTTGTTAACATAATTAATTTATTCAATGGGTATGGAGAGTTTTTTTTTTTTTTTTTTTACATGAGCTCCACACAGGAGGCCCTGAGGAAAATAATTTCCCTCAGGGCCTATTTCATCTTTGAGGATGCTGTGTGGAGGGTTTTTTTTAAGGAAAAGGAAGGAGAGGAGAGTTCTGGGAAGGAAAAGGGTTTAAGGGGTGGGTAGGAATCTGGGGTTCAGTATGTCCTGGTCATCCGCCTCCAAGACCTAGACAAACCTCACCCCATGAACCCGGGCACCCCTGCTAAATCACCAAACGTAGCGAACCACTTGGGGTGACCTATGGCAGAGGTCTTGGTTATCCAATAAAGGTTCCCGGGGCGGCGGTACCCATTCCCGCCTCCCAAGTTTGAAATTAATGAACCTTAAAAATTTATGTTGAACTTTCTCAAATTTTTTTATGTGCTTTATAGTATGGAGACCAAATAGTGGAATTGTATTCCAAATTACTTCTTACTAAAGCAGTGAAGAGATTTTAAATGAATAAAGTGACGTAAAATCTTTTACCGTTCTTAAAATAAATCCCAAACATTTCATAGCCTTATTATCTGTTTATATGCATTTGGTATCTTTATCCGTAGACATCCTCCAGGTTTTTCTTTAACTTTTACGGATAACATGTTAATGGTTGATATTACAACACTAATTCCCATTATTCAATGATTTTTAAAAGAGTTTCCGAACAGCCCCTCTTGTTTTTTTACTTAGAGCCTATGTCAGTACCTACTATTCCCGTGCAATGATGCGGGCCCAACGTTATCGTAAATATCACGGCGCGAATACCTTTGCACGCATTCCTTAGCGAAAATGTACGAAAAATTCTCCGACTATTTATCGCTATTTTATACATTTTAACCTGCGATGACCTTAAGTATATGCCATGACAGGAGCGGTGCGTGAATTTTCAATGGGTTGATAAAATATAATTGTGTTTTACAATCATGTTCGAGTAGATGCCATGATAAAAGCGACTTAGATGCCATGGTTTTGCCAGATTTTTTTTATTGATAGCCAACTAACAATTAAATAATGGTATGTTTTCGGCTGATACGTGATTTTTATGATATTCGCTTTTCAACCATGATCTACAAATACATGAAACATCGCAAACTAGGTTCCTCTTTAAAATCCACTTACATCAGTTTGACTAATGCTTGTTTACATGACTATTCTTCCATTTTATTTCGTAGATAAAAAGACAGAGAAATAAAGCTTGAATTGAACTTCATTTTGAACCATGATTATATATTTTATTAGTTTTTGGGGTATTATGCCGTGTTGCGCCACCTCCTTCTTTAGCCAACGTTTCGGACAACGTTGCAGTGTCCATCATCAGGTCCACACATCTGCCTTGATGATGGATATCGTAATACCCCAAAAACTAATAAAAAAATAATTTTTGGCCGTGAATATATAAAATCGTACACGATTATATATTTCATAAAAGGTGTGCTATTGCTTTGAGTACAGTATTTTCAATCCTTTAAAATTCGTGTGTTGTTAGCAGCTAAAAATGTTTTCGCTTTGCAACAAAATCCAAATAAATGGAATATTTGTGAACATATCCGAAAACTGTTTGCGAAATGTGATGAAATACGCATTCAAATTTTATTATTAGAAATAAACACGTAATTTTTTAAATATTAAAATTTTGAAAGCAAGATTTTTAAATTTTTTTAAAAATGGCTCACCTTACGATTTTCTTACTAAAGTTACTGAAAACGAATAAAAAAAACACACACACACGCATACTTTATTAGAAAAATGAATTATGAACGTTATTTTCACCTCACTTTTTTCAATAAAAAGTTAAAATTTTTTTTTCAAATTGCGGTCGGAAACTTTGGTTTCATAAAGTTACACATTTTAATTATTTCGTGGTTAACTTTTAGATTTGAATAAAAAGCGTCTTGTTTTCTTTTTCCATTACCGTTTAGATCATACTTTTCATTATGATGATGAGGTAGACATGCCGATTTCTATGAGACCTATGGGATCTTAGGCAAATAATATGGTCTCCTATGATTAAACTGCTGAAGAACGTTTTTATATTTCTTAAACTTAAAAAAATATTTTTCATAAATTCCTTCTACGTCACTGCTGCCTTCGTAGCCCTTATTGCATTATAGCATCTTTTTTATTTGCAGCTACCCCTAAACCTACGAATTCTTTCCTTCGACGATTAACTGGTTGTAAAAAAAGGGTTGTTAAAATACTTCCTGGTGCGAGTTTTGTTACAATGCTCGAGGCTTGCGAATTCCACACCTCATTATTTGTAATGAAAGTTCATCCGACTAAATGAAAGTTTACAATTACGTCGTTTATTGCATTTTTAACCTCTAAAAAAAATCTAAAAATAAAGGGGATTGCAGAGGGGCTCCCTTATTTATGGATCACCGACGTAATAGTTGCGAAATCGTGCCCTTTCATTTCCAGAAAAATTAAAAACAGAGTTAGGAAAGTAAATTGTAAGCTCCGAATAGGATGAAAGCACAAGAGTTATTTTTCTATCAAGTATCAAGAACTATTAAACAGATAAAGGACGCTCTGACTTATGCGATCACATAAAAATAGTGAGACTATGGCATTCTAATTGCGGTAAGTTGTGAACCTGACGATAGTGGGAATAGGAAGGTGATGATGAAGAGGAACCTGGGGAAGTACCTGGCCATTCAGATCTGTTTATTCCATCATAAAGCCATCGCAAGCAACATTTCAATTCTGAATGGTGGTTTTAAAACGGGGCGACACGGAGAGAATTTTTCACCCTGGAACGCGCCACAAATTTACTAAATGTTATTTAAAATTAATTATTTGTGAAACAACACAAATAAATTAAATTAAATTTACTTGCGCACGACGTTTTTTGAACCCGCAACAACGAAGGTTACTCAATACAATCTTCTTTTGTAAATTACAACAACTTAATCAACTTTATTTTGTTTTTAAATAAATTACACGTTAATAAATTGTGCGAATATTTTCGCAGGAATAAAATGTAGTTATTTTTTAATATTAATTTAACTAAAGAAATATTAAGTTATGAGTTATGAGTGTGATTGCTCGATTTATTGGAATAAATTTTTAAGCATATATACACAATTTAATATTTAATCATTTAATAAGTATAATATTTTTACAAATCTCAATGTAATATGGGACGGAAAATAAAAAGGTAACAGTTGCAACTGGGAATTGAACCCAGGAACTACCTCTTCTTACCGGAACACACTTGCATCACATTTAAAGAAAAAATCCGGTTTAGGCAAATATTCTAAGACATTCTGTATATTTTTTTTTAATCCTATTTTTGAAACCTTGGCGATTTTTTGAAAATTTCAATCCGAAAAATCAAACCATTTTTTTATAAACAATAAAGACGGGATATAATTTTATTACATAGCCGAAAACCATTAAAAAAAGAACAGGAGAATGGAAAGAACACGAATGGCACAGGAGAATAATGAGGCATACCAAAAATATTACATCTCATAAATATTTTTTCCTTAATCGATCTTATTGATCATAAATCATTATCATTTTCAACGTCTATATTACTAAATCCAATGTAATATAATTGTACTTGTAAATTATAATAATAATAAGAATATCATAAAATTTGATGTTGTTAAAATCTACACCATCACCATTATATCTCTAAAACACGTACGGACAGCATAGAATGTACGGGGTTCTCTTCACAACATCTGTCAAAAAGTCAAACCAAATGATAAGTTTGCAGAGAACAAACAATAAATCTAGTGAACGTTAAATAATTCAAAAATTCGCATGAAATCAAAGTGTTGCCACATAAAAAAAATAAATCAGTCTAGAATTTTACAAAATTAATAGGAACATTTTCGGAGACGGGACATTTTCATGTAGTGACGTGCCCAAATAACGGATTTATTTATTTAAAAAAAAAAACTCTTCATTTTTTAAAGTTTTTACTAACATTTCCGTAATCTTAGTAAATAAATCTACCCACACGATTTTTTCCAACTCGTTATGTAATCCATGCAAGTGGCCTATTGAGCTATCCTTATCTAGCTTGTAATATTCGGTCATTTTGAACAATATCGTAAATTTCAAATTAAGAATTGCTAGTAATATATTCAATTAATTCCCAAATTGCTGCCAAGGATGCCAAAGATCAAGGTTCGTGGAAAATGCGTTTAACAAGATTAGTTCATACGGGCCCTTTTCGAAAAAAAACTTGTCGGGCCTTTTTTCAAATGTCGAACGAGTGACGTAACTTGAAGTAAAACACTGCCAATTGTATTGCAGTCAATTAGTGGAACTTGGACTTCCAACTACGTCACGAATTTTAGCCAATCACCGCTCTAGCCCCTTGATGAGCTAACAACCTTGGGTTAAACGGAACCTGCGTTATAATCTATGCATTCACATATGGCGCCAATTTAATTATCTTACGTTGCTAATTATGCTATAAAATATTACGGTGAATTATTTGTTTACGCCCGTATATATTAAATAGTTTTGTCCATTAACAAACCCAAATCCTTCAAGAAAGGCTAACAAATTTAATTTTGTATCGCTGACTCAATCCAATACTGTATCTGTTAGCCTTTGTTGAAAGATTTGAGTTTGTTTATGGACGAATCATATTGAATATGTACGGGCGTATGCAATTAGTTCGCCTTAATATTTGAAAGCACTACTTGCAAAAAGTGGTGTAAAATAATTAAATTGCCGCCATCTGTGAATGCATACATTATAACGAAAGTTCCGTTTAACCTTAAACACATTTTCTGCGTGCCTTGGATACGGATATACTGGAGTACACACGGTATTATGGAGTTATTATCATTGTACTTACTCATCTATTATAATTTCTGATCTGCCGAAATGATAAAAATGTGATGCAAGTTGCCTATTGATATTATTTAACAATGCCTTTCGCCTTGCATCACATTCGGCAAATATTCTAAGACATTTTGTATTTTTGAAAATTCAATCCGAAAAAATCAGACCATTTTTAATAAACCGGAAAGATGGGACATAATTTTATGGGTGCGAAAAAACGATAATTACATAGCCGAAAATCATTTTTAAAAAAATTACGTTTTCCACACAAATGGCACAGGAGAATAACGAGGCATACCAAAAATGTTACATCTCATAAATATTTTTTTCCTTGATCCATCTTATTGATCATAAATCATTATAATGTTCAACGTCTGTATTACTAAATCCAATGTAATATACTTGTACTTGTAAATTATAATAATCATAAGAATATTATAAAATTTAATTTAATTTAATTTTTAATTTAATTTTTTTAATTTATTTTGCTAAAATCAGCACCATTACCATTATACCTCTAAAACACGTACAGACAACATAAAATGTACGGGGTTCTCTTCATAATATCTGTCAAAAAGTCAAACCAAATGATAAGTTCGCAGAGAACAAACAATAAACGTTAAATGTCAAATTCAAAAATTCGTCTAAAATCAAAGTGTTGCCATACAAAAAAAAATAAATCAGTGTGGAATTTTACAAAATTAATAGGAACATTTTCGGAGACATGACAGTTTCATGTAGTGACGTCACGAGCCCAAATAATGGATTTATTTATTTAAAAAAAAAACTATATATTTTAAAAGATTTTTACAAACATTTTCGTAATCTTAGTAAAAAAATCTATCCACACGATTTTTTCCAAGTCGTTATGAAATCCATGCAAGTGGACTATTGCGTTACCCGTTACACGTTGCAATACATCTCTTCCTCGATGTGTAAACACAATGCATCTGTGGTCCTCTATTGGGAACTATGAATTCTCCATCATCGCAATAAGCCTGTATTTCAATAAGCGGGTGTACTCAACCCTGTACCACTTTGAAGTAAAATGAATTTGTAATAGCTCCGTAGCTTCGAAATTCCTACGAATGTTAAATATTTTTTATTTAAACCTACCTATCAAGAATTTTTATTCCAATAAGGGTAGGTAGAAATTAGAAGCCTTCGTTGATTTCATTAGAACTTAGTGTCCGGTCAGTGGCTGAGTTGGCATCGCGTTTTGGTAAGACCAAAGAGTCGTGAGTTCAATTCCTTGTCAGGCTAAATCCTTCATCACGACACAAGTAAAATTTTAACTGTGGTGGTAGTAGGAGATTTTCAAATATTGTTAGAATATTCGGAACCCCAAAACGGTTGCCTTTCTTAAAAATACTTCTTTTTTTTCATCTTGGTGTGTCAATCAATTTGGGAGTACCGCCGACCCGGTAATAATTTATTGAATGATCAGTACCCCTGCCATAGGTCACCCCAAGTGACAGTACATTAGTAGACAGTACAAGTGACTCGGTACATTTGGTGACTTAGCAAGGGTGATCGGGTAAATGGGGTGAGGTTTTGCCTAGGTCTCGCTGGCCAATGCGTTCACATGCTCGTGGCGGGCCGGATCGGGAGAGATTTGAGGAAGGTTGAAGGAGTCCTAACCAAGACCCCCCAAGCCGGTGTCTCTCGACCCATTTCCATGCATCTGGGAAGGAAAAGGTAAGGGAAGTAGGTAGGAATCTGGAGGTCACTGTGCCTAACAATGGTGATGTTCCGAGAGATTCCTACTGGGGAGGTCAAAAGGTATCCCTTTACCAGTCTCTCCCGTTTAGCTCTGCCATGCAGCTGGTAGGCAGATGCATCCACCCCCAAGATCCGGACAAATCTCACCCCATGAACCCGGACACCCCTGTACTACCTCATAGTATGATATTTAAAAATAGTTATTCGCGTTCCAATTGTTAACCGTACAGCCAACCTTTGTCGCCGCACGAGGAGCGCGAGTATCTAGAAGTGGCTCGATATTTCCAGTAGATATATGATTGACTTTCCTTCATTCATTCTTGTATTGCACTGTCTGCCATGGCCTGTACATGGTGTACTATACGTACCCATTTCCCCGAGTGTCCTACGCCCTACCCCTTACAATACAGCCAAACGCCTGTAGCAACCCTCCGCCCAAACTACCCCCGCCAGACGAAAATCACCCCAGAACAAATACTGCTTCAGACCACGATACCCAGTAGGTACCTATGTTGATGATTTGAACAGACTACATTTATTGTTTTGCACGAACGATATGAACCTAAGAAAAGAGTAGTTCAATATACTATTATGCCTCTTTGGTAGGTGGTAGGTAAGCGTTGATGGAATGTACCGATGTATTTTCTTAAAACATATTTCACATTGCAACTGCAATTCAAGAATACTAACTAAGGTTAATAGTTAATAGAGAGGTTAAAAAATTTGTTTTCATTTAAATTAAATTTAATAATCTTCTTATTAATACCATCACAAAAATAAATTAAAACAATTAGTATTTTAATTGTTTTAATTTATTTTTGTGATGGCTGTTTCCTGTACCCCACATAATAGAGTATCTATTGTCTCAATTATTTTATCAGCAAATTGGTTTAACCGATAATAAATCAATTTAGACACAATCAAATAATTTAAAATCGAGTCATTTGGTCTCCTGTCCCACTGCTGCGCTGACGATCAGCAAGTTTATTTTTACTGCTCTCCAAACGAAATCAACAGTCTCAAAATCCGCATAGCTGAATGCCTAGAAGCAATAACTCGTTGGATGTTTTCAAACAGGCTGAAGCTGAATCCATCTAAGACTGAGTTTCTATGGGCGGCCACAAACAAACGCCAACATTTCATAGACAGTACACGTATTTCCATTTCAGGCAACAATATTATTCCAAAGACAACAGTCAAACTTCTTGACGTTAATTTAGATTCAGACTTTTCGTTAAAAAGTCAAATAAATAGGACAGTAAGCACCGGTTTTTTTCACCAAAGACAACTCAAGTCAGTTCGAAGAAACCTTCCTACAGAGGCGACAAAACTATTAATTAACTCTAACGTAGTCTCGCGGCTCGATTACTGTAACGGCATCTACGCTAGTCTTCCCAAATATCAAATTGACAAACTTCAATCCGTGTTTAATGCAGCGGCAAGGCTCATAACTGGGGTTTCTAAATATTCGCATATTTCAGAACACCTTCGTAACCTTCACTGGCTCAAGTGCCCTGAGAGAATCCAGTACAAATTGTGCTGGATGGTTTTTAAATCAATCTACGAAATTGCCCCACCTTACATCTCCGAATTATGCGTCCCGGAAAATACCGGTCCGAGACAATTAACCCTTAGATTAGCAACTTCATCTGCTAAAGGCAGACTAATAGAACCTAAACGAAAGCCAAATACTATGTTTGGAGATCGTGCTTTCGGAGTATCTGGGCCTAAGGCTTGGAATAGACTCCCTCCGGAATTAAGATGCATAACAAGCCCAACAGAGTTTAGGTCCAAACTAAAAACCTTCCTTTTTGGGCTCTCATACCCGTAATTTAAATATACCTATTTGAGAGTATCATACTTGTATTGTCTATGATATGTCTTAATCACACTTTTCTTACTGAATTAAAATTACTCGATTCCTTACACATCAATCTGTCTCTTGACGAATCACATTTAGAAAGATCAAATCCTTATAGGTACTACTGCACCACCCACCTTTACATGTTGCTTTTACTTTCCAAAATACACTCGTCAAAGAATACATTACATATTAATATGAAAATATTTTTCACGATTAAATAACATGTGTTCACAATAATGTCCTCTGCGTGCGAACTCTATTTCTTTAAATGGACAATATACAGTGTTAATTTCAAGCGACCTCCCGGGTAAGTATGGTCCTGTTTTCATAAAATTTTAGGCAGCATCGCGTTCATTGGTCAAAATATTGTACACATATTTTCGTATCGGTGATCAATGAACCGATGTATGCAATTTTTAGCCATAAGTTGTTTATAATTGTTTGCCTAGCTTGTAGTTTTTTAGATTTTAGAAATGTATTATAAGTTTGTACAGCGCCCTTGAGGTGATTTTTCACAAAAACGGCGCTATATAAATCATCCAAATATTATTATTATTATAATAAATAATATATATATATAAATAAGTCTTCACAAAGCGGTATAACCACAGTTTTAAAATGGCACTGTATGCCGAACATCTGTCACAAAAATAAAAACTTAAATATTTTCAGAACTTAATAATAACATTATTAAATACATGTATTTTTTAATTTCAATGAAGTCTAAATACAATTAATAAATTAATAGTTAAATTTTCTAATTCTCTAAAGAATTCTTTTGGGCAATGCGATTTGGGCTTGTTTCATGATCCAAAAGACAGTCCGAAAGGATCTAAATTCAAAAATTCAAAATTAAAAAGTAAAAATAATGGCTTTATATGACGCGATGTTAGGCAATGTAACAGATTAAAATGTAATGTTGATTGGTTATTTCAACTTTCTGTTCAAAAGGTACTAGCGGCGAAATCCGTTTCCAATCAAATCTACATGGAAGGCATTTCTATTTGAAGGTGTGTTTGTGTGTGCATATCTATAATTTAATTACTTCTTATAATATATATTGTAGAACAAAAGATATACTTATATTGCTTTAATATTAACTTTCACAAAAATATTTAAAACATTCTTGAAAATATCGTAATAAACATTCGCGTGCGTAATTTTGAAAATGCTTTGATTTTCACACAGGCATTTTCGTCAGGTCTGCTATTTTAACACGATATTCAATTTTAACATAACATTCCATTATCTGCCAAAGCGCAGAAAAGGTTTTTCACACTTTTCCGCAATGTATTTTTCAAAATTATCTTTTTCCAATATTTTTTAACTATTCTACAACAATTCCTACCTTCTAAATATATTTTTGTTAATTATTTTGTTTGAAATCGTATCCATTACTGTAAATATTATTTGGTAAACATTAATATTATTCAATGTTCAAAGATAATGGTGTTTATATATTATATATAATTATATATAATATGAGTTTCGAATTATTAAGCAGGATAAAGTTTTAAGAATCTCTCCTTGAAACTACGCATATAACTCATTTCTGATTTCGATAAAATATATAAATAAGTTTTATTGTTAAATATGCCGAAATATTTAGATGTTCCACGAAAATAATTAGAAATGAAAGTGCCTTATCTAACTTCTTGATATTTATAAATTCTATTTAATTTATTTGTATATTTATTCAGATATAATGCGCCATGAGCAACGTGAATTTATTTCTATCTGATTTTCATTAAAATTTGCACATTTTGAAATATGAAATGACAAGAATCGCTGATGATAAATCACAATTTCCAGCGTTTTCCGCTGCCGTGTCTGCCGATTCTATCTGGTTATTTATTCGCAGCAACAACCTCAACAATACAGGCGATATATATTTCAAAATGAAAAATCAGACATGGCGACTGGCGACATTTCGCCGTGTCGATTAAAAATTCAATTCGCCGAATCGACACCCTTTTCGTTCTTTATTGCTGTGAAGGGAGGGAGGTGGGGAGGTGGGGTTGGAATATGTATGGTAGTAGAGCCTTCGTCTATCGCAGGCTGCATGGGCGTTTGAACTCTCCTTGAAAAATAAAATAATTTTTTTAATTTAACTCTTCGTCTCTAGCATGACCTGTCATCGCAAGGTTTAATAAAAAAAATCACAACTTAAAAAAAAATACATCCATGATTACAACTGTATCATAAAAACATACTGACATAGAACTTACTTGTGCTTTACAAGTATTTATAGGATTCCTAAGGTCATCCAACCAAAATGTTGCGTGTATTGCTTTTTTTACTGGTTTAAATAGCATTGCGCGTTTATGTTGTAGAAATTTACATTTTTACGAAATTTTAACAGATTTTGGAAAAGGAGCATGTTGTACTCTTCGTATGATTCGCTCTCCAATCATCCAACTTCCAGTCAAGAGGACTAATGATAATAATAACGTAGTATTTATACAGCGCAGTTTCGTGTTATTTCACTTCAAGTGCGCTTAACTGTAATAAACTTAAAAATAATCCTATTGTGTTCCTTACGAGTCCTTATAAAAATTGATAAAATAATATGAATTAAAGAATATGCAAGTGAAAATAAAAGTGGTGTTTACAAAGTTATTGTTTTATTTTAAATTAATAATGTCACATCACAAAGTATCCGCTTCATATGAACAAATATTATTAGCAAGTACAGCCATTAAATCAAAAATGTATAAAAACTTTACTGTGAAATATCGAGTTATGTGTGTTGATATATACTTTTATAAACAGTTTTGTAAATTATATATTATAACACACATGTAACCTAATGTTAGTAGAGTATTATACTGCCCTGGTGAAGCTACGATTGTAGCGAAACCCGGTCGGCATAAAGTATAAAAAATAAAAGTGGTGTTTACAAAGTTTTTGTTTTATTTTGAATTAATAATGTCACATCACAAAGTATCCACTTCATATGAACAAAGAATATACAGTATATACAAAGCAATGCCAAGAAAACAATATTGACAACAGCAGTGCTGTTTTGGCACAGGACAATAGCTTCTTACCAGGCTACCAATCACCTCCAAATATGAAAAAAATGTAACTATTTCCATAAAGTTTACGTTGGTTCATCGACAGTCATAAAGCTTTTACACTGAATATGCGATATGTAATTTATAATTTAGTAGTCCCAGAGATAGCTCGTATGTACGACATGGACGATCGTCCTCTTCCTTCTCATGCTTCTAGTATGAAACCGGAAAAGGCAGAAGATTCGATCTCTCTCGACTCGATTCGACATAATTAAATCCATATATTATTTTAAAATTTTACACTTCGACTTGAAGCGTGGTCGAGCAATCCATATTGCAAGTATAGCACCATAATACAGCCTTCGGTTTTTGGTTGGTTGGGCTGGCTGGGCGGGAGGCTCTCTCGATGGCGTGGGAAGGGTTGGCAGGAGTTGAAGGCTGACAGGATTGGGTAGGGGAGGCACACCATGTAATCTGATTGAATAAACACACATCTGAACGAACATTTAGTCTAGTAAATGAACGCGTCTATCCAAAGCTCTGTTACTGTCCGTCTGCTGTTTGAATATTCTCTATTAAATTATGTATCTCTCCATGTTCTGTCATAAACTATGTGTGCGTCTTGTTCCCCGATAGTGGAATATTGTCTGTGTTTGCGGGATTAATGTCTCAGTATATTATGCATTACGGTATCTTTAATACTAATGTGGTTAACATTAAGTGACGGATTGAAATTACTCGTGTCAGCTATTATTATTAAATTAGTAATATGATATTACTGATAATCAAATAAACATCTATTCCGATTGATCATTTCTCGAACTTAACAATACTGATATGTTTAAATTGTATTTATATCAGAAAGCTAACGAATGTTTGGATAACATCTGATAAGTGTTATGGTGTTTTCTTTTTGGGGTAAAATGCCGTGTTGCGCTAATCCTTCAACCGTTCTTTATCCAACGTTTCGGACAGGGTAGATGTGTAATGTACAGCATTATACTCCGAAACTAAATCAAGATAATATATAATAACCTAAATTTAGTTTTTAAAATTTATTTTTTGAGAAATTTAAGGATGGAAAGATAATGGAGGCAGTTTTGGAATCTCTAATAATTAATGATAAGGATACGATAAGTATTCTACGGACGGGTTGTTTCACAGAATTTGAACACTTCATCAAATTACAAAGTTATTTTTTCAAATTCTGTAAAGCTTCTATTCAAGTCCTGTTATTATATCATTATCGGGCAGTTGTTTGGCATACCTAAATTGATAACAGAACTTGAATAGAACTTTGACAGAACTTGAAAATTAACTTTTAAAAATGATTATAAGCAATAATAATTATCACCCTGAAACACTCATCTACATTGAAAAAATCTTCCGAGAAAAGATACATGCCGCCAACGGGACTTGAACCCGTGTCCTTTTGATTGCCGGTCAGGTGCTCTACCACTGAGCTACGTCGGCTTATCTAACACCCGCCAAATAATTTAATATATACTAGTATTTCATTCAACAATTACTGCTTATTACATTTTTCCACCTGAAGCCGACATGGCTCAGTGGTAGAGCACCTGACCGGCAATCAGAAGGACACGGGTTCAAGACCCGTTGGCGCCATGTATCTTTTCTCGGAAGATTTTTTCAATGTAGATGAGTGTTTAGGCTGATAATTATTGCTCGTAATAACTGTTACCCTTTGTGCTATGCATAAAAATCTCATCTTAAACGTTAGTTTATCAATTTAAAATAATAATTAACTTTTAAATTTGATGAATTAAATTTCAATATACTCGTAAATCTTGAATGTGTGACATTTCTTTCATTCTGATAACAAAAACCCCATCCTTACAGATTCGATTCTAATATTTTGCACATGGCTCTTTTTTCTAAACTTGACAGCATGCTCAGAACAGTAGCTTACATTTTCAATATTAATTTTATTTAACTCCTTTCACCTAATCCCTCAAAAAAAAAAATTGTTCTAACTTTGATAAACATCTAGCACCAAATATTATCAAATTGCTTTACTTATGTAAATTTGGTCGTACGCGTTTATATCCGTGGGATTTTATGGAAAAAAAAAAGAGTGTGCTTTAGACCACACGACTGAAATAAAACTTCTGCTCCATCTATATGATAGGAAGAGAGAAATAAAATGTGCGCGCGCACTGCTCTCTCGTGCTCCTACGGTGTGATACAGATAATAGGCCTGCACTGTGTCTTAGATGTACGAAACGTAACTGGCTATGAGAGAAAGAGAGAAAGAAAATGTGTGCTCGCACCTCTCTCTCTTGCTCCTACAATAATACACGAAGCTCTCTTCACTAAACTCTTTCTATCTTCACTAACTTACATCTCCCTCTCAACTACCTTTCGCCTCGCTTTTCGTAACGCTCTCGTCATGCATTCGCCAGCTTACTCCCCAAGTCAAGTGTGCGTAAAGAAGTTTTACTTTAAAAAATATTTATTAGCACCTCGTTGTGAAACCATTATCTCTGGACCCAGAGTCAATTCTTTTACCTCTTTACAATTAAGATCGTGAGAATGCGAATATTGAATTCCTTTAATATTCCCGACAAAAATATGTTTTCCTTCGTTGGTAAACTGTACAAGTCCATTGATGTTTTAGAAGTTATCATAGTTTTCTACCTGAATGTTTCCCTCCATAACATTGTAAGCAGCAGGCTATTATTACTTCCCATAACTCTTCATTTTTCCCGCATTTCGTATCAAAGTGTTATAAATTTTAATATTTCAGTGCCCTTAATATAAAAATAGCCTTCGATCTCCATTTCGATAGCATTCAACCCCATGAATGCAAGATGCTATCTTTTAATATCCACTCACAATGGCCATATCGTCACCGTACTTAAGAAGTTTGACATTTATAAGCGTGTATAATTCAAGGCCACTTATTTTCCCATATCCTGCCAAAGTGACCCCCCTTCTGAGATTATATAACTGCATCGTGTGAACTATTCGAATGCTGGAATTATTCTGATAATTACAATCGTATATATTTTATTAGATGGCTGTATTTCTCATGAAATATTTGAGTTCGTTAATAAATGGTAATTATCATTATGTGCGAATTTAAGGACGGTTCATTAATGACATCTTGATTTATTAATCCGAGTAATTACAACTCTGATGTTTTTATAGTCATCATCTGAATTAAGTTAATCATCGGAGAATGTTAAAGAATTTATCGAAATTATAGAGTAGATATGTATTACTCAGCTATCATTATATGCGTTTCATTTTCGGTCATCGAATAACTAAACACTTTCGCCTCGAACGGTATTTTATCAGGGGGTCAAAATATTGCCGTTTTGCAAAAAAATCCAAAGAAATTAAATATTTCTCAATGAATCTGAAAACTAAAAACTACTTTGGAAAGGTGGTGAAATACGCTTTCAAATTTTACAATCGAAATAAACATAGGTATACTTTTTAAAATGTAAAAAACTAAAATTACTGATAATGAAAAAATAACAACACATACACCTTTTATTAATACTTGGGACACATTATTACTGAAGACCTCTCGGATGACGGTGATATTGAACGACAGCGCAGAAGTATCAGTATACTGTCTAATATGATCGCCCGAAGATTCTTCAAATGCAGTAACAATGTAAAAAAAAAACATTGTTCAATGCATTTTGCACTAACCTATATACATGTGAAACATGGTGTCACTACCGTACCAGCTCAATAGAACGACTGCGGATCCAATATAATAATGCTTGCAGAATTATATTTGGATACAGAAGATACAGCAGCGCATCTTCAATGTTTACGGAGCTAGGACTACACAGATTCGCCGGTCTGAGCCAGGATGCGGCTAATGGCTTCCGATAACACAGTGGTGATCGCAGCCTTCCAGCACCAAGCGCCAGTCCTGAGCGAGCGCTGGGCCCTAGCTCACTCCAGACCACGTCCTACATTATAATTGATTATTTATTTTATTTGTATTATCGCTTATGTCTTTTATATTTGTTTGTTCTATTTACTTTTTTTTTTTACTTTATCTGTTGTGTAAATATGTACAACTTTATGGGACGTGTGGGATTGCACTATCCTCCCCACATCCTGGAATAAACATTATTATTATTATTATTATTAGATAAATTACATACTTTATTATTACCTCACTTTTTTGTCTTTTCGTGTAAAAATAATTAATTTAAAAAATCTCAAATTTTTAAAATATTTTTTTAAATTGCGGTCTGAAACTTTGGATTCACGAAGGTGTACATTGGAATTATTTTGCGGTTATCTTTTAGATTTTAGAAGCGTGGTATTTTCTCTTTCTAACACCGTTTAGATCAAATTTCTAACAATGGTAGTATGGGAGAAACAACGATTTCTATGAGACCTGTATGAATTGTTCCGAAAACCGAACACATAGACCTGACGGGTTAAAGAAAAACTTCGTAGATCATTCAGATATTTTATCCTTTTAAGTATAATTTGTAATTTGTAACTGCTCCAAACTGTCCGGAGCCAGTGGAACTATAACATTCTCAATTGGGGAGTGTTGTGAAGCTGAATAGAGTGGGGAATGGGAAAAGATGGGGAAGAGGGAGGTTGGGTATTAGGAAAAGTTATTAAAATTTGATCACCAAACACAGAATCAACGTTACGATTATAAATGGTGGTTCTTCATCAGCGTGATAATGAGAGTGTTTACCACCATCACTTGTTGTGTTTAGCGGAGTGTTTAACACTTCGATGTGCCTGCTTTTTTTAAAACAAATATCAACGAAATTCATTGTTATCCAAAAAATAGCATACTCTCACATGGTTATTTCGCCCGTCGACCGCCCCTTGTACATGTAAATTGAAATTAGTAAGGGGAAGACCATTTGGACCCCAACTCAATTCGGCCAGTGCAATTGGAAAGCAATAATAGTAAACATTGAATGAGAATGTTCTGGACTATGGCGTACGCCGTACACCCCTGGCCCTCCGTGGAATGAGGTATTCCCATGAAATAATCACTGTGAAATATTGCACGACCAAGTATTGGATTACATTATTCACCGTTTATTGGCTTAATGATATCTACGACTTTCATTAGAAGATGAATTATTCTAATATTTCTATTTTTGAGAGTGATATTTCATGGTGGAATTCCATTATAATATATTATAATAAAACGAATATAAAACTTTATTCCACTTAATTTTATTGGACCGTAACCGGTTTCAGCTCGTCAAAGCCATCTTCAGACTGGTACAAATATTTCCTAGTCTACGGTTTATATACACAACATATTGGGGAGGGGGAGGGGGGTGGTCTACAAGGATTTTAATCAATTACAGTAATTATATTTGTTGCTAAGTCATTTTAGACTATCGAATTTCTAAATATTTTGGTTATTCCAGTAAGCCAATTACATTGGGTTTGCAGCTCACTTCAATGATGATTAGGGAAAAACCTTACAAGTGAGCTGCAAACCCAATGTAATTAGCTTACTGGAATAACCAAAATATTTAGAAATTCGATAGTCTAAAATGACTTAGCAACAAATATAATTACTGTAATTGATTAAAATCCTTGTAGACCACCCCCCTCCCCCTCCCCAATATGTTGTGTATATAAACCGTAGACTAGGAAATATTTGTACCAGTCTGAAGATGGCTTTGACGAGCTGAAACCGGTTACGGTCCAATAAAATTAAGTGGAATAAAGTTTTATATTCGTTTTATTATAATATATAATAAATTATTCTGTTTGTTTAGAATTAGTAAGGTATATTGCACGAAACTAAAACTATAATAACTTTAAATTTGAAAATGAAGCTTGGTGGTTTTTCTTCATAAAACCGTTTTGATCATATTTCTAACCCAGAACATATTTCTAACTAAGAGAGGCACGACGTTATCAATGATACCTACATGAGTCGTTCTCATTAGCCTGAGGGATTAATTAAAAAATATACATGTACATATATAAAAATAAGTTACCCAGTAAGAAAAAACTCAAGGCTCGCCTTTAGAAATCAGTATATTATATATAAACCCAATACTACCTGGTAAAAGACCACAATTCGGAATCAAAACGTTGATGCATTGTTTGAAAGTTGTGACTCACATACATTAATAAAACAATAGGCCACTTGCCTCACATTTAAAAAAAAAATCCGGTTTAGGCAAATATTTTAAGACATTCTGTATTTTTTATCGTATTTTTGAAACCCTGGCGATTTTTTGAAAATTTCTATCCGAAAAATCAGACCATTTTTTATAAACCGGAAAGACGGGACATTATTTTATAGGTGCGAAAAAACGATAATTAAAATAAAAGAACGTTTTCCACACGAATGGCACAGGAGAATAACGAGGCATACCAAAAAAATTAAATCTCATAAATATTTTTTTCCTTGATTCATCTTATTGATCATAAATCATGTTAATGTTCAACGTCTAAATTACTAAATCAAATGTAATATACTTGTAAATTATAATAATAATAAGAATATTATAAAATTTGATTTTGTTAAAATCCGCACCATTATCATTATATCTCTAAAACGTGTACGTAAAACGTAAGACGTACGGGGTTCTTCTTCATTACATCTGTCAAAAAATTAAACCAAATGATACGTTCGCAGAGAACAAACAATAAATCTAGTGAACGTTAAATATCAAATTCAAAAATTCGCCTGAAATCAAAGTGATGCCATATAAAAAAATAAATCAGTGTGGAATTTTATAAAATTAATAGGAACATTTTCGGAGACGGGACATTTTAATGTAGTGACGTCACGAGCCCAAATAATGGATTTATTTATTTAAAAATAAATAAAAAACTGTACATTTAAAAAAAAATTTACTAACATTTTCGTAATCTTAGTAAAAAAAATCTATCCACACGATTTTTTCCAAGTCGTTATGAAATCCATGCAAATGGCCTATTGCGGTTACAAATTTTATAGAAAACTTTTTTTTACGGTTTTTTACAGAATAATTTTTTGCCATTTTCACATTTAAAAGCATTTGGTTCCCTAGAACCTAGAACTTGCAATCTGCCTAGCTAGGAACTAATATCGACCCACAAAACATATTAACACTTGTGAATATTTTAAAATATTTTTTAGTTAATTTGCAATATTATTACTATGATATTTTTGTTTTATAAATGTATCTAATGTAACGTAATTAATAAAATTTTAAAATATTATGTAAGTAGAAAATAGTATATTAGCAATAAATGTAAAAATATTATGCTTATACTTATGAATTCACTAAAATAACTATATAGGTACTTTATACTGCTTTGTTCTGCTAGTCACATAGAATCGAACCTTTTTATTTGCAGTAATAAGAAATAACCTACCCGTGCGCTTAACTGAAAAGGGTGATTTTTATTCAATTTTATGAGAGGATAGAAATATACTCGTCGAATTCTGTCGCATTTTTATCTCTCTTTGTAATCATGAAAACTTGATTACGAACTCCGATTCTAAATATTCCCACTCGTTACTTTGGGAGCAGTAGACTTGTGTTCATCGAATGCTTCGTATAATTTTGGAGTGCAAATATTAATGAAATAGGCTTGGTGAATAAAATTAGATGTACATATTCTTTCTAAAGTTCTGCTTAACAGGGAATAAATAATCAGACAAAACCGGAACTGTGTCATTTTTATATCAAATTTCAAACGCATTGACTCTTTTCCACAAAAAAAATATAAATTGATTTCGAAAGACTGTTCTTTTATCTCGTAAAGCTATGTTTTAAATTTTTAGAAAATATGTTTATTTTTAGTACAATAAGGTTTTGCCGTAGGACGTTTGGCAGATTTGTTAAATTTTCAATCAAAATTTTGTATTATACAATACACACTTCAAGTCATATAATCATGCAGTAAAATAAATTATCTGGGAAAGCTATGTTTCAAAATTTTAATTTAAGTTTAAATAAAATCATTTTAAAAAAGATCCGCACACGTGTGATTGTGAGTAGAACACTCAGTTTGTCTATTTATATACGGTCTTACAAACTAATATATTTAAGATTTTTTTACATTCTTATTTTGCTTAGACGATATTGAAAAATTATAAACACTGATGATCATAAAATTATTTAAATAAGTACATAATTTTAATAGTTTTATCAAAACGCCTTTCAGAATTTTTGAATGTTGATATAAATTAAAGCAAAATCTGAATAAAATAAAATCCAAATTGAGTTATTATTTAAAAAAAGCTGGTACGGAGAATAATTAATCTTTCTCATTGTAACCGCCCTGTACGATCGTAAGAACATCTTTTGACGAAATATGAATTCTCGGCCGCTGGCTGGTTTATGGTTTTTAAATAATGTACTGAATGTGTGACTAAAGCCTGGTATAACAGCGACGGCATGAAATATGGCAGTATTCTATGCATGATTGTCTAATATCTTTACTTTATCACCTGTCGAGTGTTAGTTACTGTTAATCTGTTAAATAACTATTATACAACTATCCTAAATCATAGAAAAACCATTACATAATGGCCATTATACGAAAATGTAATCAATGCAAGCAATACTCTCTTCCGTAATTTTTGAACTGTGGGAAAATAAAATTGTTAACTTGGTAGGCCTTCAGGCTAATTTGTTGGCTTTTCGGAACAACTCGTACATTTCTTGTAGAAATCGTTGTGTCTCCCTTATTATCCTAGAGATAGATATGATATAAGCGGTGTCAGAAAGAACAAACACCACACTTTTTATTCCAATCTAAAAGTTAACCTCAAAATAATTTAAATGTACATGAAGTCAAAGTTTCCGACCGCAATTTGGAAAAAATGATCAAATCTGGGAATTTTTATTTCTTATTTTTACAAGAAACGACAAACAGCAGTTGACGATAACGTTTATAATAGCAACATTTGTTTAATAAAATATGTAAGTTTTTATTTTTTTCATTGTCAGTAATCTTAGTTATAAAAAATTAGGTGTTTATTCCGATTTACAAAATTGAATCACCTTTCAAATACGATTTTGGGATATGTTCAGAAATATTCCATTTACTTGGATTTTACTGCAGAGCGGAAATGTTTTGATCCTCTGACAAAATATGGTCGAGACCTGGGTTAAATAGTGTTAGAGTGCGTTTAGAGCATTTTTTGAACCTTTATGCTTTGCAGTGCGTTTGTTCTCACCCTCTTTCCATACCAAGATCTCGTAGGCGACAGTTCACTATAATAAATTATTGTTACTTTATATTGCGTTATCATTAAACTAGAGATTAACAGAAGTGTTATTTCAATAATAAACAACCTAAACAATAGTACCGAAATTTGCAATTATTTTTTCAATAACCCATTTCAAAAACCCTTAATTCCCATTTCATTGTTTTAACCGTGTGATATGTAGCGTTACAGGAGAACACAAAGAAAATTAATTATCTCCCTTCCAACATATCAAAGCCTCAACCCACCGCAAGTCTCGCATTACCTTAACAAGGGTTCTCAGTTCTCAATTTCCTACTTTATGGGAATTTCCCAAAAACCTGTTTCTATTCCCGAAAGGCTTTTCTCTACAATGGGCCACTGTCCACTCACTTTAAACCGAGTAAACATCGGACAAATCGAGAAGAATCGAACCTCGTGCCTGGGCTCGACAAACATTTATCCGTTTTTTTTTGGTAGTCAACAATTCACGGACGGATGAATGCTGAGTCCGACATTCCACACAACCCGAAATGCTTCGAATATTGCCCAAAGAACAAGCCTTTCAACTTGTCTCTCACTGGTCCTTAACCCCTTCCGTGTGAAAAAAACCACACCGAGTTAAATTGATTAACTCTTATTATTATTATTTTTTTATTTTTTTACTTGAGCTCCACACAGGAGGCCCTGAGGAAAATAATTTCCCTCAGGGCCTATGTCATCTTTGAGAATGCTGTGTGGAGGGTTTTCTTCAAGGAAAGGAAGGAGAGGAGAGTTCTGGGAAGGAAAAGGGTTTAAGGGGTGGGTAGGAATCTGGGGTTCAGTATGTCCTGGTCATCCACCTCCAAGACCTAGACAAACCTCACCCCATGAACCCGGGCACCCCTGCTAAATCACCAAACGTAGCGAACCACTTGGGGTGACCTATGGCAGAGGTGTTGGTTATCCAATAAAGGTTCCCGGGGCGGCGGTACCCATTCCCGCCTCCTATGATATTTACTTCGTAGAACTTGATACTGGGGGTGTGACGTGACAGTTTTTCCGATTTCTCCGAACCCAATTTGTTTCATGGTCGGATGTTTCAAATTCCAATTTTTTGTAAATTAAACAAAATATTACTTACAAAGTTTGAAAGCATTTTCTTAAAGAGCGAAGGTTAGGTTATTATTATTCCGTGTATTGTGCGTACGATATGTTTTTTAAACTTAAACATTTATAACTTTACTTCTTTAGACAGCTACAGAATTTGAAGAAAAAGTAAGTTAGACAAAGAATATCTTTACAAACTTAAATGATTTTTTTGTTCATTGTAATTTAATAAAAAACATTAATTAACAGTTTATTAAAAAAAAGTTTTACTGTTGAGTATAGCTTAAAGTTATTTTATTTCTCCACGTATTAATTATAAAATCATTCAAATCACGGCGTTGCGTCCCACGGTAGGATTTGGCCTTCTTCACACTTCACGACTAAAAATTACACATCTACCGGATCTGCCGGATCTGCCCTGATGATGGACACTGCAACGATGTCCGAAACGTTGGCTAAAGAAGGAGGTAGTGCAACACGGCATAACACCCCAAAAACAAATAACGAAAATGCTTTTGGCCGTGAAAATCTTAAAACTTATCCCACTTGTATATTTGTTTGAAGCCGACCGGTTTCGGAACGACCGTTCCTTCTTCAGGGCAAACGTATACGTTTTCAAGTGGTTCCAACAAAATAACATTATTTCATTTATCTATAATGGATAACCACAAAGTTATAGCTACATTCCAAAGTACATAATAAAATTTTTCATCAACCATGAATTATTTAACACTTTATTCTTTGCGAGATTAAATTTTAAATGTCAAATTTTTAGCTGCCGTTGAATTTTCAGGAAACTACTGGTATTTTTGGAAATGTCAGAAGGTAAAAACATTTCTTTTAGCGTGTGAAGGGTTAACATGTCGGTGTTTTCGATAAAACACGTCTCTGCAAATATTTGCCGTGGAAATCGATGTCTCTTTTTTCCATCAACACGAAACGTAAAGTAGACAATGGCGTATAAAACCTGTTAGGGGAAGAGAATAAAAAGGTTCTACGTAGGCAGAATAGCGGGTAGTTAAAAGGTTTTTGCCAAATCTCACAGGCAACGGACAAATAAAGCGTTTCAGTTCTTTTAGTGTGTAGTTATTTTGGGACTAGACACTCAAACGAAGCATGCTGTTTGAAACATTCTTGAAATGGATTCGAGATTTGGCTCAAACATAGTATTTTAAATATCTTATTATATTTATATCCGAATATGGCTGTTCAATTTCACTTTTATCTAGTTTATTATTTGACGGATTCTCAAATTCCCAGAGATTTGTTCTTGAATCTATTGTCGCCTCTGTACAATGTAAAGATCTCATAATACTTTATCTGTGGTCTGCACAAAGTAAGAGATCTTAAAATACTTTATGTATATAATAATATCACATGAATGTTTTGTATTTTGGTCCAACGGGTCTTTTCAATTCGATCGTTTTCTGTCTAATTTTGTCAACTTCTTTGTTTACGGGTCTGATATTTTGACTTTTCATATAATCATCGATAGTTTTTAGTACCGAGCAACTTAAAAAAATCACAGTAACAATAATAATTATGATAATTGGATAATTTGTAGAGCGCCGTTTTTGTGAAAAATCATTTCAAAGGTGCTGTACAATTTATTATGAATTCTTAGGCTCTACCTAATTTTATTATTTACTAATAGATATAGAAAACATACTTACCTGGCAGGTCACTTCCGATAAACATACTTTAATTAAAAAGTTTATGCTTAAAGAAGATACGGCTGTGGACGCGGAGGACATTATATTTAAAACGGTGACCGGCCAACTCAGAATGAAACCAACTCAGAACCACTTCAGAAAGGTCAAAAAGAGTGACGATAAAAAAATAAAGAAAATTGGTTAAATGGGTTACGTTAGGTTAGAGTTAACGGCTATTTTTAAATTATTTTTTTCAAAGCTTTTAATGACTTTTCAAAGATTTGTTGAGGTGACTTGATTCTGTTATTCTGAATTTGTACAATTTGGGAGGCAAGAAAGGGTATCGCCGCCCCGGGAACCTTAATTGGATAACCGACACCTCTGCCATAGGTCACCCCAAGTGGTTCGCTACGTTTGGTGATTTAGCAGGGGTGTCCGGGTTCATGTGGTGAGTTTTGTTTAGGCGGATGACCAGGACACACTGAACCCCAAATTCCTACCCATCCTTTAAACGCTTTTCCTTCCCAGAACTCGAAACCGGACATTGCATGATTTTACATTTGCTACCCCCATCTATATTAGTATTAGATTTATGAGAAGATTGGTAGCAAAAGTAGAGTTCATATTTATTTTGTGTGACTGGAGAATTTAGTACTCCTTAGGGCTGGAGAATTTTTTATGAAATGACCATTACAAAAGTTTACAATTTTTTTTTACATTTTTACACAATTTGTTATTTACAATGTCGCAGGCAGTGAAGGTGAAGGTGAAAAGTTTTTGAATTTTATTGATACGACTGTCTGAAAAGGTTTTATGTTTAACCCGCCACATGTGAAGAAACTAATGCTCTTATCACTTTTACGACTACCTACTTAGTACTTAAATGACGTAAATTCATGGTGAATTAGTTTTCAGACTAGTCTTGCAAGCTAATATTTTTCATTTTTAGCTGCCTGTGCCTTTCCTTGTCTAAATGTATAGGGGTCGTGTAATGTGCTACCTGCGGGTGTCGGAGGGTAGATAAAAAAAACCTCCAAAAGTTACCCTTCTATCCCGACGATGAAGGATATGAAGGCAGTGGTCCACAATAACCTTATTTAATAAAATTTTCTACTTTTATTCGCCTGTGGATAACGAGACATCAAACAGTTTTCATTGACTTTGTAAGGGGTAGTTTTTCGTTAAATTATAAGAAAAAAATATATTAAAACGTAAAAAAAAATTAGGATAAATGAGATACATTCATTACCTCTCCAAACTGTGCAATTACTATAAAATCATGTAGTTTTGGAAAACTATTACTTGTACAGAATGAGTACTAAATTACCTTTTTTTATGCTTTATCTTTCTTTAATACCTTTATTATTTTTAAATATTGTTTTTACCTTTGTGCATTATGCATTCTCTTGTTCTATAAAACATGTAAAAAAATTGTAAAAAACATTAATTTTTTTTTAAATTTTAATATTTCGTTGGTCGATAATTTACGACGTAAAGGCGGTCGTCAACTGAAAATAGATAATTATGTAGGATAAATAATGTAGGATTCAAAAACTATTATTTTAATACATTCGGTACGAAATAGTAAATTGTTATCAAGTTTAGTTTGTTTTTCTTCATTTTAATTTTTATGCATTCAAAAATATTATTGTTCTACTAAAAGTTTATTTGTGGACAAGTTCTGCTCTGAAATTATTGTAACGCGTGTCATCTGTTTCGCCTTTTAAAGGCATTATTAGAGTCAGTTTGACTGTTAACTCTTTCACACTGTCTCTTATAATGCCTTAATAAATAATAATATCTTCTATATGAATAAAAAAATGTAGTTATTTATTCTTTCTTTAATTTAAACTTGTTAATTTAAGTACTTTTATTCATTAAACACCTTCGAATTTTGTAAACATTTGAAGTGTGAGGAAAAATAATTTTAACTAGAACATTTTAATATTCTATAGCTCACGATGTGAAGGTTATTGCCCACTAAAAAAGCTACGTTGAACTGAAAACTTCGAAGAATGAAAATTATCCAAGGCAATTTTTGTGACGCTACAACGTTCGTGAATTTCTGCGGCTTCGTAAACAAAACACTAAAAAAATCTGCTAAAAATCTGCAAACCACATTTGTTCGATTAAACAAAAAATATCCGTTTTTACCTCGACTATTCTAATCAAACAATTTTTTACGTAATATTATTTCAAACGCCCCTAAAATTACACAACCTAAAAATACCTTTTCACACCCTTATATCCTAATAAAACATCCCCCGGACCAAATCAGGCCTGAGATTCTTACGGCCAGCGATTCCGGAGCAAATTTGCCAGCCTTTCGCGTTTGCAGCTTAAGTTTGCAAAGGAGAATTTTCCAGTTTCCTCGTGACTTTGCGAAGGTTTTTTTGCTCGCATTTTCCGATCAGCCTCTGAAGCGTACATTCAGACCGAGCTTTCCGTGAACGTTTGTATGGCACAAGATTGAAACATGCTGGGAAAGTGTAAAGTCCGGACAATTTTCCGGTTTATTTTCTTTCATGTTAAGTTCTTTGTGATTTCATTGATAATTTATTTAACAGCCTCTCTTTTACTTTTTGTTGTGCTTTTCTAAATTAACAGATTGAACGTGATTATTTAATGTATGAGTTTGAGAGAAAAAATATAACTTTTGAAGGTTATTCCAATCAATATATCATTAAAGAAGAAGAAAACACTAATAATCTAAATATGAAAGAGAACGAGATTCAGAAAAACAAAAAGATGTCGTTCGCAACTGGGACGCGAATTCAGACCCTTTTGTCCTACCGGGATAAACGCCATACCAATTTGGCAATTGTCAACTATTATTTCAACGTCATATTTGTCAATCTCATATTTGAAATTTTAGATTTAACAATATTATCTTCGACTATTTTTTTTACATATTATTGGCAACTACCTTTTTTTTATTGGAAATACATGTTCTAAGAGCTGGTTTGTAACCTAGATACTGTCTCCGATTTTATTTATATGGAATGCCCATTGACCTTTTTGTAAAAATCAAAATTAATATACAATTTTTGCGACCCTTCTCTTTTTATTACATTTAATATGTATTTTCGTTTGGATAATTAGTATTATGTTATTCTTCAATTATACATCACAGAGTTTACTCCACTGTTCTCGGAAAAAGGGATTTATTTATATCAGATTTTTCACAAGTATCGTAATTAATTAAAATGCAGTAGGTATATTTGCAACTTTCTTCTAGTTGCATCTTTCTTTCAGAATCATAACCCAGCGTAACTTAAAATGGCTTTATCAATATGGTATTTAGTAGACTACATTTGACTAACCAGGTGTATTACATTCTTTCTCTTTCCCTTACTCTACCTCTTTCTCTCCCCCACTTCTTTAGTTTTTTTATCCTCCTAGTGAAGACCCTAGTTAAAACAGTCACACATAAAAAATTGAGTATATTTTATCTAATAATTTGATCTTTATAACAGAACTTTCAAAGCCATCAAATTAATGAAAGGGGGCAATCATTTAAGAGCTAAACTAACGATCTCATCACTTAATTATACGAAAAAACCCCGCCTATATTAACTTTGTGCTGAGTAAGAAGTCGTAGCACTAATAAAACCCTATAGCAATGTTACTTTTATCACTAATGACGCCAATATTCCTTTATGAAACAAACTGACTTCCCGAACTAACCATCAAAACGTATGCCTTGCCATTTTCACGTATCAATTCGGATCCTTACGTTTATTTGAGATTTTTCTGCCGAGTCTTTTGTCGATTTCTTCGTTGACTCCTTCATTTTCATTCCTTTGAATTCGTTCCGCATTACGCACCGCTGGGTACATAAAATCAAATCGGCACTCTTTATGCCGATCAATGCCGATTCGGTTGTTTGTTCGTAAGGTTTGGCCCATCTCTAGCAACTGTAGCACGAACGGCACCTGTCCAGGATCATGGCACTATTGGGAATATTAGTTGTAGTTAGCACGAAGCTTTCCAATACAACGCGTTATTGGAACAGATATTGGTTACCTGATGATGTTATTTTCGGCTGCTGACGTGACGCATACGTGCATATGCCATTCATTTCTTTGTGTAGCAACTTTGAAGCTCGGGGAAGGTGGACCCTTGAAAACTCTTAGAATTTCAAAGAAAGCCCCATTGTCATCAAACTATCAATAACATACCCTCTTTTTATATGTTCACAGTCACGCGTCATTTGCTAAAGGGTGGTAAGCGGTCCTTCAAATAAATTTTATGCTGTGGTAATTTTCAGAGACGTCGATTATTTTTATACTCATTTTTACTGCTTACGTTCATCAAAAGTGAAAACAAAATAAGAATTATTGAAAGCAAACAAATCACTTTGTTTACACCACTTTAAAATGACGCCAAAAAGTGAATTTGCGAACATTGACGAAGTAAGAATAATTGTTTTAGATCACACTTTATTAAGATTTTTTATATATAGAATATTTTGGACTCCAGTTTCAAAATTTGAACTGTTATGAAGGTCGAATAATTTTGAATATTTTATAAACATGAAATATATATTCCATACAAAATGGGACGTACAGACACGGGACGAAGAAAATAATAACAATTAATAAGTTTACCCAGTAGGAAAATGAAGTATTGTACAAATGTCAGCTTAGGGGGAAAATAAAAGGACGTTCAGTTAATTTTAAAATACAGTTAAAAGATTTAAGTTGAAAAAAATTTATATCTCAACTGAAATGCAATAATGAAAAATAAAAATATCAGTAAAAATGATATTTAACATTACATGCGATCTGCTTTCTCTTCACATATGTATGTCCTATGCGATAAAGAAATAAAATTAAAGGACCCACCTAAGTACTTCTCTTATTTGTAAACCTAGCGCTGAAGGAAGTCCTGATTTTCTTGCACGGCCGAATTGCTCACGTTTCCGCTCTATATCGAACCTAGACTCACTAGGCTGTGTTCCAGTAATAATCTAAACCTCCCCACATCTTCGCTGGTACAAAAATAAAATACTCGGTAGACTTTTCTTATCTCTTTTCTTCGTAAGTTAATCTATAAGTGTAAGTTATAAGTATTGCATACAACTTTATTGTTTCACGATTTGAATGATTCTGATTTTTGTTTTTGATGAAGAAAATAATTCTCAGAATAATAATTATCTAACGGTTAGTCTAATTTTGTGATAGAAAGTACTATAGCTTAATACTATAATATAGAAACGAGGTTTTGATTTGTCACAAACGACATTAAACTAGTAATTCCATGCACGATACGCTTTCAAAATTTCATGTAACCAAAACTATCCATTTGAAAGTTTTTGCCACTTCATGTACACAATATTTCTGCTACATAGTCAAGTTTTTTTTAATACAGCTTGAAGAATGTTCGATGATTATAATAATAATAAGCCTTTTACTGGACTTATTTTAGGTATGAATACTAAACATGTTCTTATTTGTTATAAGTTATAATATATCCCGAAGCTCAGTTTGCCTTTTGGCGTAGGCCTTCTCTAACATATTCAGCTGGGATTTTCCATTGTTGTTCAGCCGTGTGTTTTAGGTCGTCTTCCCATCTTATTTATTGACGTCCTCTACTTCTCTTGCCATCTCTGGGATACTAGTCAGTGACATTTTTGCACCATTTCTCTTATGTAATAAAATAATCATAATACAATTTAACGATAATTATATACGTCGTTTCATCGTCTCTATTTAGTCATACAGTGAAACGGTGCTATGATTTAATTATGTTATATTACGTTATTCTGAACGTACGAAACTAATTAAGGACATTGAAACATGTCCTGAATCTTGGAATGAAATAAATAGGAGTGTACTTAACCTTTAATGAAATTATTTTCAGTTTTCATTAGGCAACTTTCCTTTCCTAAGAGCATAAGAACTACAAACTCTTAAATATTATGTCCTCTTCCATTTCCTTTAGCATTATTTCCTCGCAGGCGGAGATTCTAAAAATTACGACATCTCTTATTGCAAGCACTAGTCCACACCTGCTCGGAGTTCTTCTAGTTGGGTCTTGTATTCCTTCTTTCCTTTCAACCCAAAATGACCGAAATATTGTGAAAAAACTATATAATAACCGAAATACTTATGTTAAAAAAATCTATGAACGTTAACGTCACTTTGATTGATATATAAATTGATTGATTTTTAATTAAATTAAGACAATATTTGCGAAACTCAATCGAAAATCTGAAAACAGATAAATCAGAAAAGAGATATGGTCGCATCTGGGATACGAAAAGTGCTCTAACAACCGAGTTAATGTGTCCCTATCCGATTCGGTCATATTTAACTGTATCATTCTTCGATCAAGAACTACCAACATTATATTAACGCATATTTGTATTGGCTGCTATGATTGCAAGAATCAGACCCGAACTAAATGCTATCTAGATAGTGTCTTGGATAAATTTGTATCCATTTTTATTTTTAATATGCGACTTTTAGCTAAATGACTTAAATGACTTAGCAACAAATATAATTGTTGTAATTGATTAAAATCCTTGTAGACCACCCCTCTCCCCCTCCCCAATATGTTGTGTATATAAACCGTAGAATAGGAAATATTTGTACCAGTCTGAAGATGGCTTTGACGAGCTGAAACCGGTTACGGTCGAATAAAATTAAGTGGAATAAAGTTTTATATTCGTTTTATTATAATATATTGTTTACATCAGATATGATTTTAGATTTTCACGGCCAGAAGCATTTTCGTTATTTATTTTTGGTGTGTTATGCCGTGTTGCTCCTTCTTTATTTACCTCCTTCTTTAGCCAACGAATCACTTGATGCCTTGATGATGGACACTGTAACGTTGTCCGAAATGTTTTCTAAAGAAGCATGTAGCGCAACACGGCATGTTAGCCCCAAAATAAATAACGAAAATAGTTAACATTACTTTTTTTATATTATGTAATATATAAATATTTGTAAAAATGTCATGCATTATTTTATATTAATTATGTAATATTTTATTAATATAAAAATCAAATGATGTAATTTATATATTTTATTAATAATAACACAAATAAATCGTAACCTGGAAGACGGATATTTTGTGTTCTAAATGAATTGCTAAAAGTGACACTCTTAAAATCAAAGTGTGCAATTCATACGCTGTAGAAGTGAAACCTTCAGAAAACTAAAGTAGACAAGAGTGGGGAGGCTACGAAGTACTGCACAAAGTGGATACCGATTATACGATCGCATTCTCTCGCAGGCTAAATCCTATAGATGTAAGTCTTAGTCTCTTTTTAGTGTCGCTATTTTTCGTGTGATGGTGTTTTACATCACAACGGTACTAAAGAAGTTTTCACTTCAAAAATTAACTACCAAACCAAACTATCTCTTATCGTTTCTGAAGTATTTACATATTAAAGCAAAATAGGCATTTTTATTGGCTAGTTTTTACATTTTTTTTTTCGTACATGTTCATATTCAAATATGTTAATACCACTCTTCCATGGAAGCATTAGCTTGTGTCTGGAAGAGAAGTGTACATTTTTTAATGCTATATTTAAGTTCTTAAATTAAATGTGAATGTAAAAAATAATAAGTTGTAAGTTTGGTGATATGTAATTATAAGTATTTATCTACTATCAAAACAATTTTACTATTTGGATGATGTATCTAGAATTATTGTAATTAGTTGCTAAAAACAATACAAAATTTAACTTATTTGAAGAACGGAGTATCACTTGAAAACTGAGTTATAAGTAGTTATCCTTCAGATTAGATTAGTCGGAAACTTTTTTTTTTGAGATTATCTTTAAAATATTTTTTAACAGTGTTTATTAATTGGATTTTATCATTAATTTTTCTAATTTCATCCGGTAATCGGTTGAAAATAAGTCTTCCTTGATAAGTATAATAATTTTGTGCGAAGGAAGTGTTTAATTTTGAAAAAATATATATGTCTTGTACGGTTTTCAGTTATAAATTGATACTTTTCTTTTTCTTTTATAATTTGAATCAATGCATTTCTATTGTACAGATCTTTGAAAGATGGTACTTGGAATTCCTTAAATAATTGATCCGTTGGGTAGTCAGAAGGTTTTTTTAATATGATTTTAATTATTAGCCTCTGCACAACTTCAATTGGGGAAAGATTAGTTTTGTATGCGGATCCCCAGCTAATGATAGCATATTGTAAAGTTGATTGGACCAAAGCGTAATATATTAGATATAAGTTTTTTACAGATAAAAAAATCTCTGATTCTTAAAAATATATAAATCAATTTTCTAATTTTTTTTACAACTTGACAAATTTGTTCCTTCCAGATTTATTCGACATTATTCGTTTTTTTTGTTCTGCTCATCGCGGGTTTACGACGAAGGCACTTTATAACTTTGTTGGGGATATTCCAAAGTTCTCCAGTACTTCTATCCAATCCCGCCTCGCCAAGTTATCTCTCCGTAATGCAATTATAATAATCCTGGATCCTAATATGCATTGTAAATATTGTAACACAGATCGTTCTTCTATCCGTAGTTTCATAGCGAATCCTTAAGCCGAGCTTATTTTTATTATTCTTGTTCTCCGTTTGTGAACGCAATAATTTCACAACTCGAAATAAGAAATATATTAGGTGTCTACTGAAATTATTTTTTAAAATTTATTTTTAATCAGTTAATTGACCCTTTAATACTTGGTAAGAAATTACGAATGCTGACATTGAGTCAGTCAGTCAGTCACTGGTCACTGGTATTAATGTTTTTACTAATGTAGGTACTACAACTCACAATACCTTGCATAATGAACAGTGGAGGTATCCACCACTTACCCGCCCTGGTATAAGTAACAGATGGTTACTCCTTCAAGGCTCTCGCAAGGACTCTAATTTTTTTGAGAGAACGAATCTACATTTAAGTTTGAGCGAATCTAGACCTCCAGTGTCCCTGCATACAATGTTAATAAGCAGTATGCAAGTGCTTACATAATATACAAAATGCGAAAAATATAAAGCAAGTCAGGGATAAACAAATTAAAAAAGATAAGAGAAAAATATAAAAGGCGGCTGCTCGCAGGGTAATGGCATCTTGCCTATATTGCAAGCATCTGCAAGAAAAGATAATGAAAACAAGTATTGTGATATGAAGAACGCTTGTGTCGGGTGGGATACCTCTCTCGTCATCTGGCAGTACCAGCCAGATTGTGTATGGTGATCGGTCTGCCGTGAATGTCCACGCCCTTTAGCCGGTTTCTCGGTTGTGCCTTGACGATAGTAAGTGGGAAGTAGGGGAACGTACCCGAAGACCCTAAGGATGAAAGCGTCGAGTTGCCGGAGGCAGGGCGGAAGGACGCTGAGTTCGCCCAGCCAAACCTCAGGCCCACACATGTCGCTGGGGGAGCGCATATGAGTTGTAAGGATTCCATTCCGAAAAAAAAAAAAAATTTACGCCAATGTATCCAGGAGCGAGGTCTAACTCACCCCCAAAATGGGGAAGTTGACATTACAGAACATTTACAGTTCAGTTTCAGCCACAATGGTCGGAGCTTATTGCTGAATCGCTAAAACAGAAAAAGAATTGCAAAAAAAAAAAGAGAAACTAAAAATAAGAGAACATAACACTTAGTGAAGAATAACAGTTGGTTACAAGTAGCAGAATATATTATGTTTTTGCAGAATATATATTGCATAATGAACAGTATAATTTCGCGACGATTTAGCGAATAATAATAAAAATAATTTGTTAATTTTTACAAATATTTGGTCACAAATCACCTCAGGGGCGCTGTACAATTTATTATATACAGAAAACATAGTTAACTTGGCAGGTTGCTTCCGATCAACTCACTTTAATTAGAAAGTTTATGCTTTCAATTTTCAGTTCAGTTTAAGTTTATATATTTAAAACACTGGACATTGCATGATTTTAAATTTGCTACCCCCATCACTGTTGGTATTACATTTATGAGAAGATTAGTGGCAAAAGTAGAGTTGATATTTATTTTAAAAGACTGGAAATTTTTTACTCTTTAGGACTGGAGAATTTTTATGAAAAGTGACCTTTACAAAAGCTTACAATTTCGAACTTTTAACATTTTTACAACATTAGTTATTTACAATGTCGCGGGCAGTGAGTGTCAGTGAAGGTGAATAGTTTTTGAGTTTATGGATACGGCTGTCTGAAAAGGTGAGTTTTATGTTTAGCTTTAACTGCGTTTAGATAAAAAATGTTGGGAATAGCTGAATTTTAATATTTTTGTAGACATGGCAGAAGTTTGTTTTTTATAGTGTCAAATATACTAATTTCGGTTGTCTGTGATGGTGTGCGTGATATGAAATATTCCAGCGTTATGTAATGCATGAAATTATTCACGTGCGACGAATTTCAATTTTCAAAATTGGAACTGAATGTGGGAACCAGGCGTTAAAGTATGCATCAAAACTATTTTATTATAATAATAATTCTAGAAGTTTATACACGTAGCAATAATTAAGTGCGTACAAATAATTATAACTCAGATAATTTGAGGAGATTTTTCACAAAAATTATGTTATATACTCAATAAAGTTCGATTCAATCTATTTTCTTTTATTCTAATTATAATTCTATAGGTATTTGTTTTTATTTTAATTTTTTACATAATTCATTAATCGACTTACACAACAAGGGCGTGTATGCAGGATGGTGGTCGAAAAATTGTATGTAATTAACAAAGCAATGAATATAAAAAAAATCTATATATTTGTAAAGTTTATAAACGGTTTTCATTCAAATGGTTAATGTCTGATGGTCTTTTTAAGTATTTTTTTGATGTACACAGATTTTGAGGCAAATATTTTATAAATACACCCATCTTCACAACTCCTACAAATATCATATCCCGCGATTTTTCATGGGTCTGCGCCAGCAGATTTGAACATTTAAAATATTACAGAAAAAAAGTCACCAATGGCTGATATCTAAAAAATTGAAAAATGGTTCAATTTTTGTTAATCCTTAGGTAGGTAGCCAAAGTACAGGATGTTTCGGACCGGGAGGTGTTGGGACTCTTATGAATGATTTTATTTGGAAATTATTACCTAAATTAGAAATAGAAGCAACGTATTTGTTAGCTATCAGTCTCCCCATTTCAAAATTCAAAGGTTGAACATTTATTTGTAATATTCCAATATTGTCGTGTTTTTGTAAAAAAAAACGTTGAAGTGTACAGCGCATTCACTCTCGTAGTCAATGCGTTTAGGAGCGGAACCAAAATAAACGGAAATTCACAATCTGACGTGCCATCACGGAAACTGAACATCCACCCTTCGAGAGCTGCGTCACCCGAATGGTACTGGGTGACCATACAACACAATAATAGAACCATTTATTTACATTAATATTTTCAAGCAGCAATTGGTGAGTGTTTTATCGTTGTGAGCTTAACATTTCTTCCAGTCACACATTTCTAATAGTCTTCCTTTTTGAAGGGAAAACTTCCTTAGCACCGTTGTGATTTGAAACTCGATAAAACGGAAACGAGAGATACCAAAAAGAGACACACACACATTCATCTATAAGATTTAGCCTGCGAGAGAATGAGATAGCAATAAAATATTTACTTTCTTACGGGTACTCGTTTCCAATATAATACGATAAATCTACGGTCCCCCGCAAGACTCCTTTAGTGTAGTGGTAAAAAGCGCCAGACGAATCTTTCCAGATATTCCGCCGATCGAATCCCACGAAATCCAAAAAAAATTGTTTTTTTTTTGTAAAATCAATATCCTTTCTTCAATCACTCCAAATGAACAGGCAAAAGAAAAAAAACAAAAGAAATCGACATCTAGCAACTTCGAAGAAGAAACCAAAATTACTAATAAGATCACCAAATATATAGAAAAAGGTGCACTCGAATTCGACGACAAAAATGTGGAAAAAATCATCCTTCATATTGATAAAAAAGGTGCTTCGGAGTCTCCCCACTCTTGTCTACTTTATTTTTCGGACGGTTGCACTTCTACCGCGTGTGAATTGCATATTCTGATTTTTTATGTCACACTAGGATTCCATCGTCTGAAACCAGAGAGCATATTACTTCAAATGCGAGTTTTGGAATTTTCGAGATGAAACATCGTTGGGGAAATGATAAACGAATAAAAGTTTAGCAATTGAAAAATGGGTTACCTATATTGAGAAAATTAGTCATAATAGAGTTTAATAATAAAAATGTTGATAAGGTTAAAATTATAAGTCAGAAATTATCAAAATATAATAGGCAGTGTCTCTCTTTTGAAATGTATTGGAAAACTTCTGAAGTAGATCGTTGGGATTAGAAGTTTTTTTTTACGTAATATCGTAATATTTAACTGGACCTGACGTCCTTTAATAATAATAATAATAATACTTGAGTGAGAAATCACCTCAAGGGCGCTGTACAGTACAAGTAAATATGTAATAAAATTGGTATAACTAAGATTTATATTTATAACCAGTGACTTATATCTAAGACTTGCAATTAGTGGCTTAATCTAAGACTTATAGCTAGTGACTTATGACTAAGACTTACGATAGTTGACTTAAAACTAGTGCATTAATGATATACATATTTACAACTGTGACTTAAAGTTAGAGACTTAAAACTAACATAAGTACCAACATTTCAAAATACTTATTTGCCATTGTTGTCAGTGATAATGATAACATTAAAAACCAAACAACAAACAAGTTCTGTAGGTATTGTACAAACTCGTAACATAGATATGTTATTGCTGCGAGTCGAAGCAGTTTGAGGATTTATAAATTTTATACATAGGTACATACACATTTTATACATTTTATATTCTATTTTTTATTGTTATTAACGCCAGAAGAAGGAGGTAGTTCTTATATAATATTACTATTATAGAACACGGGTGAAATAATGATCTTAATGGATTTATAGGAACATACACAAGCTTATCTTAAATGAATGAAAATGAATTGTCGTACCGCATTAAGATGATTCATCGCTCAACATACAGATTGAGCAGTTAGGTTCCCACTTATTATATATATCTATAAATTCGTGGACATCAACAATTATAGAATGACGAATTTAAGGAAATGAGTGTCTTTCTGTAAGAGACTCTAAGGTATTCTTCCGCTAAGCACCCGCGGCACTGATAGCAGATGCTTTCAGCTATTATCGTAACCGTTTGTTTATTAGACACGATCGACGATAGATGGTACTCTTCTAAAATAAAACTTAACTGACATCTGTTGAGACACCACAAAACTACGTACAACTATCTATACTAATGGCATCTATTGAAGGATGTTGAAACTACATGACTAATCTATACCCCACATGTATTTTATAAGATTTTTGCACCTTCTGCCCACGTACGCAGATGGAATTCAGTTTGAAGAAAGTAAATGAGAAATGAGAAATAAATTAAAGAAGAAAGAAAAAAATTAAAGAAGAAATGAGAAGTACATAAAAGAGGAATGGGCAGCGGAAGGTTAATAAATTACTGATGTTGGGACCTATTTAATAAATATAGACAAAGCAGCATCAAGCAACGTTTGTATTTATCCAACAAGGTGATTCTTATAACTTTAACAATTTGTATTGGCAAAATTTTATCTCCCCGAATACCATTTTTTGATACGCTCCATAATCAATGCAATGAAAGACACAATTTAAGTTTTGATCAAACCAAAACTAATCAAACATGGTATTTCCTGTAAAAATGACATAATAAAAAAAGTTTCGTACTATCTACCAATAAATCTAATCATATAAAACCTTTTTCTTCATTCTGAAACCTTTAATCAGATGCTGGCCATTCATAATACAAGGCATTCAGATTCACCCCAAAATAAATATAAACGTACCTGTGTCCCTGTGTAAGAAGGGTAGGTCGGGGGCAACGGACGCGCGGGGTAAGTTGTAACGCAAAAAAAATTGTCCGCCCAAATCGAAATTTCCTTTCATTCCTTTCACGTCCCCCTTCTACCCTCGGCACAAAGATGTCGCCCGGCACAACATGACGCGCGGAAGACATTTCTCAAATGTAACCAAAACATATCAATGTCTCCGTTTCCCCGATCTCCCTAAATAGCATCATTTCGTTGGGGGGATATTGCGATGTACTCGCAGTTGTTTTGACTTGTACCTTTCTTGGCAGAGTTATTTCTGAAAGTACATGTTTGATTTCGCTATATTATTACAAATGAATTCGCGTGTATATTTATGCGAATTCGTTACACCTGCGAATTTTGCCTTGGAAGCGTAATATTATAAGAAAAAGACAACAATAGATGAGATTCAAGGACAAAGGTGGAATGTTGAAATAAATAAATAAGAAATGATTTTACCTCACGTGACATATCTACTACCCACCTTTGCCGATTCCTACTTCCGCAATACAAAACAACATAAATAAATACAAAATTTGTAATCCGTAAAAGAAAGTGTGCGTACCGCTAAAGCGTCGATGACACAGGGCTAGTTTACAAGCTACGATCTGGGAAATTCATTATCTGTTAGTAAACTCGCCCAGTGCCATCGTGTCACTTGCTAACTAGCATCAACTGGCAGATTGTTGACAATCTACGAAAAAAAGGTCGTCAACTTTACTCGCCCACACGCTTGCTCCGCTTGCTCGTGATTGGTTTATTTATGTTTCCAACATGGCTTCCGATAAACAGCTGATTTCGACTGTCAAACATTGAAGAATTAGTTTACGCAGTCGTCGTTATTCTAGTTACTGGCGCTAGCAGCGCCCTCAGTTTCCTACGCTTCTGAGGGAGTGGACGTTTTGTGTGTCATCATGACAATCTCACTCGCCGATTTACCCGCTTTCAGATTGTAGCTTGTAACTCGCCGTGTGTCATCGAGGCTTAAAACTCGGAAACGAGTCCCTGTACGACCAAGGGAGTTATATGGTGTGGTAGCCCTGTATCCCCCCTACATGAAGAAGGTTCCCGTTTTTACCTGAAGGGCGTGCTTTTGCAGATATAAAGGCTGGAAGTTTCGCCCTCTAGAAATTTCTAGAACTTGAATTTGTATAACATTCCCGAACATTCGAGAGTATTCCACAGCATTTCAAAACATCCGGAACGTTCGGGAATGTGGTGGAATATTCGTTATATTATATTAGTCTGGTACGTTCGGGAACATTCCGGCTCATCCCAGATTATTGTGGAACATTCCAGAACACTCTCGAATGTTGTGGAACATTCTGTAACATTGTGGACCATTCGAAGCATTTTTTGTATGGGTGAGGCTACCCATTGGTAGGGGTATATAAAGCAAGATCCGTCGTGGGTTCTCAGTTCTCATCTCATCTCATTTCAACACCTAGTATTAAACTTAATTTGTTGTCAGCATTAAATAATACAACGATAATTTTTACTTATGTATTAACCGTTAAATTAGAGAATAAAAAATTTAATAAGAAACCAAAACGGATATAATATAAACCTTGTTATAATTGTTTAAAATGATATTTTTTTCAAAAAGTTGTTAACACGCAGTGGTAATGCGTAATATCATATCGACTGTTTTATATTTTGTATGGTAATTTATTACAGTATTTCGTTTTGTTTCCATTAATAATTAATACGTCGCTGTAATAACACAAAAAGTGTTTCTTGACAAGGAATAAAATTGGCGTACTAAATGATCTTTCTTTTCATCTTGTGTTTTAAAAGCTGTGGTTTCCGGAATAAAATAAATTTGGTGTTCTATTCGAAATTTAAATGTTGCATTTTTAAAGCCCACACCAAAAAAGAGCTTACTAGGATCAATAAACCAAAAATTGAATCCAACCTTTATGTTAAGCAATCCACCTTCCCCCAAATAACGGCTAAGACGTTTTTTCAATCTTGCAGTCACCACCGCCTAGTGCGTTTTCTCGATTTGCAGTCGGTACAAACCTGCACATTTTTCCAGTCAAAATCTACTTCTGGGTTTACAAGGGGGCTTTGTTGGATTATATAACTGAAAAAATAAAGAACGAGGCAAGTACAAACTTTTGCAAAAATACAAAATAAATTCTAACATTTCTAAGGTTTTTTTTTTCGAAACATTCTGTGACACATGGGATCTTATAGGGCTATCCGCACTGGCAGTAAAAAAATCGCGCGAAAAAAAATTCTGTGGTTTGATGCAAATTGAACGCGATGCGGTGCGGATTTATTTCCACGCGAATATTTTGTGCAGTATGAAATAGTATGGCTATGGCCACACTGCGGAATAAAATTCGCGCGTTTCACATCAGTTGGACCAACTAGTTGTAGTAAATTATCAAATGATTTTTTTGTCATTCTGTAATACCCAAAAAACTTTTTATTGTATTTTCGCAACTCTTGATGTTTTATAAAAAAAAATCCTTTCATAGGTCTCAATGCTGTAAATGGGTGAATCCAATGTTCGTGACATCTTTTGATACGTCTGTTACGCCGCCGTAGTATTAGATAAAATAAAATTTATTGATAAGCTTTCGTAATAATCTTTTTTTGTTTATTAATGACTTGAAAATTAATATGAAATGAACAATAAGGCGGCTTGTCTTTTTTTCAAATTTTTATAATTTTTGCCTATGCTCTATTTGTCATGATGGAAACGATATGGCTCTACATTCACAAATAGCATTTGTGAATAAGAATTACGAATTTCAAATTATAAAATAATCTAAGACCAAATTTCAATATTAACTAGTCGATTTCATACGTAGTTAGTAAGTAAATCTAAATAATTACTTAGGATATCCCAAGTTTTTCAGTTCGTTACATCATTTCCATCGTGTGCTATGGAGAGACCATTGATTTCAAAATCAGTCTTTCCATTTATTTACTCGTATTTCAATGGTTCAGTAAAAAAAACGGTTACTTCTTTTAATTTTTTTTTAAATAAGACATTTTCTCTAAACGCATTTCTTTCATCGTAAAACCTATAAATTGAAATGGTGAGACGTAAACGTCATATAAAGGATCGCGTCGATAAAACAGAATTCCCTTTCTTGTATATTGGAGATTGTTACAAGGGAAAGGCTCACTCCTCTGTATTTGTACTGGCAATTGAATTTTGACGGTGTTTCTTACGTTTTAAGATCAAGGTTTGTGTGTGAATATGAATTGTTTTCGAAAGACTTGTCGGCAGATGGGAAAATAATAATAATATTATCAGAATTTTGAAAATTGTGTCGAATACTAACCCCTACTATGATACGATTTGAGAATGCTCAGGGAGATATTTGAGGAAAACTTCCTGAATACTGAAACTTTTTTGAATACTGCCTGAAAACCCCTACAGCACGATTGCATTCCATGGAATCATGTCACAGTACGGATTAGTTTTCGACTCAATTTTCAAAACTCTGATAATTTATTATTATAGGGTTAACTTTTTGAGCAAGTGGAAGGCTTTGCGATAGGCAGTTAGTTATTGCCAGTATCGGCCAACTTTTTAAGTTGTAAAAATAAGTGGTGTTCTTAAATTGACCTTTAATTATTACACAGAAACTCTGCCGAAATCACAATACAAAAGAATCACATTATAAGCGACAAGAATTTATTTGATAATAATAATTTTATATAAAGGATAAGCCAATAATATTATAATAAGAAATATTTGCTTTATGTGTAGTGAACAAATTATTGTAAGAATTACTAAACCCGAATCGAAATAGCCTAAAAAGTAGCTACATTCTAAAAGCATTTGTGAACATTTCTCTCAATTTCGTCGTAAACCCAATACAACAAATAAATAAATAAAAGGTCCTGCCATTCATAACATCACACAATGTTCCGAATCCGTCATATCCAAATTTATTTCCAATGTAACTTAACAACATAGCCTAATAGGCAAAAAAAATATCAATATAGTCGGGGGTAGGTAGTAGGTACTCAGTAAGTAAAATTGTTAAATTCGTATTGCGAACTCAACCTTTATAACATTATGTTTAATAGAATTCTCGTGGCCCTTTGTACTCGTATATGTGGAATTGAATTAAGAAATAAACATGCCCCTTGTCGGACTCGGTTGGAATCGAGGGTCCATCGTTCGATACATTGAAAGGGCGAATTGACCAACTAGTTCTGGGGCGTTTTCGTGCTTTTGCTCGCTGCGTGTGAGATGACATTTATAACCTGAAATTAAATCAGACTTAACAAAATTGATGTAGTGCAGTTTTAGTATCCAGCTAATAATAGAACCATATACCTAATGTTGTCACTTATTGAGGTGAAATCTTCTTTAGCACCATTGTGATTTGAAACTCGATGAAACGAAAAAACGACACTAAAAAGAGACAGACATATATATCTATAAGATTTAGCCTATGAGAGAATGAGAAATAATAATCGGTCTCCTCTTCGTGCGGTGCTTCGTAGCCTCCCCACTCTTGTCTACTTTGGTTTTCTGAAGATTTCACTTCTACCGCGTGTGAACGGAACTTTTGTATTTTTTTTTGCTTTTTATGACGTTAGATACGTTGACTGCCTCCGGTGTGGAGGGTTAGGCTCTCGACTACTGTTTGTAAGGTCGCGGGTGAAAATTTCGGCCAGTATATTTATTTATTTATTTGTTTATTAAGACATACACAGTACATTATAATACAGATTATAAGGTATGTTAAATTAAATTATTACATGGATATGTACCTATTACGTAAGTCCATAGAATGTCATTTGATAATTACGCCTGAGATATGAACCGGTCTTAAAACTTAATTATTGAATGAATGAAGTAATAATAATAATAAAAAGGAAGAAAAGAGGGGGGGGGGAGATAAGGAGACATTTTGAAATCAAGAATATAAATATACCGTACATTATTATATATATATATATATATTTATTTTTTTTTTTACAGTGAATACCGCACAAGAATCTCAACTGCTCCCGCCTGGAGCCAGTGAGACTATGGCATCCCCAATTGGGGTCTGGTCACCAAACACGGCTAAAGCCATTTTCAAGCAACGTTTCAATTCTGAATGGTGGTCTTACACCAGGGCGATACTGATAGTATCTTCCACTCTGGAACATGCCGCAAATATACTATATATTATTTTAAATGAATTAATTGTGAAATAACACAAATTAATCAAATAAAATTTATTTGCGCATGCCGGGTTCGAACCCGCGACCTCCGGATTGTGATTCAAGAGTCTTACCCACTGGACTACGGAGTATATACAATGTACGGTATATTTGCGGCACGTTCCAGATTGGAAGACACTCTCAGTATGACCCTAGTGTAAGACCACCATTCAGAACAGCAACCCTGCTTGAAGTGGTTTTAGTCATGTTTGGTGACCAGATCTGAATAGCCAGGTACCTACCCAACTTTCTCTTTCCGGATGGCGAGTCAAGAGCCTTACCCCTCAACCACGGACGCCTTTACATTTTTTTTTTTTACATTAACTCCACACAGGAGGCCCTGAAGAAAATAATTTCCCTCAGGGCCTATGTCATCTGGGATGCTGTGTGGAGGACAATTACTGATTATTTTACACTCTACTGCCATATTTTATATTAGGATTGATTTTTGTGTTACTTACATGCAAGTATCGTCAATTTATTTGTATGCACGATCAGGGGAAATTATAATTTTACGTTCAAACAAAAAAAAAATTAAGAATATTTTGTTAAACTCATCACTCACAAAAAATTGGTTGTTTTCAGGTGGAAAAAATATAACAAGCAGTAATTGTTGAATGAAACACTAGTATATATTGAATTATTTGGCGGGTATTTGATAAGCCCCCATAGCTCAGTGGTCATTCGACCGGCAATCGGAAGGACACGGGTTCAAGTCCCGTTGGCGGCAAGTATCTTTTCTCGGAAGATTTTTCAATGTAAATGAGTGTTTCAGGCTGACAATTATTGCTTGTAAAAATTGTTAAAACTTCTTATTTTCATGTCTCAATATTCGTTTGTTTCTCTCATAAAATTTCCACGGCTGACGTTTGATATTAATGTTAATAGGTACCAAACATATATGAACTTTTACTCGTAAATCTTCGTGAGTTTTTTAAAATCAATTTTAATTTTTTTTTTACATGAGCTCCACACAGGAGGCCCTGAGGAAAATAATGCCCCTCAGGACCTTATTATAATGTACGATCCAAGTAAACCAAGCAATAAAAAAATACATATTTTTTTCTTTGGGTCCAGTCCAGATGAGTGATTCAATGTGATAATTTTCTTTGCTACTTATTTTTATTCGATACTCGAAATATTTTTCCACATTCGGGTACCATTATTACTAATGTAACTCACGTTGCAACATTCTGATGTTCAACAAAGCTTTTATATACTCCTTGTCCGATTAGGGATGTAAATAAAAGTTTTCTCCCTTAGAAACCTTATTTAGGTTGTATCGGGTTTCAGCTCTTATTCTAATCTGTTTCTTTTGCAACTGCTTTCAATATGGACAGTACGAAAAGACCTTTTCTGATTTCGTAAGAGAGGACAATCATTTCCTTTTAGCACAAAAACCTTCGAGTAATATGAAACATTGTAGTAAGGTTTAAACATCTTAGAACCTTTATTTTTTTCAAGAAATTCATTAAAATAGTTGAAGTTTTATTTTATAGGTTACAAAATTTAAGTAGGTCCGGCTTGTCTTTATATTATATAAAACTTATTTCATTACTCATTGTATGATTATAAGTTTGTTGAATCTATTTAATTTGTTTATCGCTTTGAAAGAAATTATCATTCGGCTTTATGGACCAACGTTCAACATTTTAATACGGCTTTCACTTTTGAAATGACCTTCAAAAACAAATTTGTTGAAATGGAGTTCGATATTCGGAGATTCGAGTATCTTCACATCATAAAGCCGCATTTGGTTCATATTATATGGTAGGTATATGCTGCCGACATTTTAGACACATATTGCCGATAATTAAGAACACATTAACATTTAGTGCTGGGAATACAGATTTCGAAGTACCCCACGTAATCTCAATTATTTTCTCAGCAAATTGGTTTAATCGGTAATAAATCTTTTTAAGCACCTTCGAAAAATTGAAATTTAGAATCCTATAAATAAGTGGTCTGAAAGTGGTTTAACCATAGTTTGAAAATTACCATGTAAGCCGAAAGATCTGCCATAAAAATTAAAACTAAAATACTCGCAGAGCTTAATAATAACATTATTAAATAATTTAAGTTAAATTTAAAAAAAGGCATTTCGGAAGCTTCTCGGCAACGCCAGTCTCATACGACCAACAGGGCCACATTATTCCCATTCGCGTCGTCGACAATTTTAATTTGGCGTCCTTTGAGTTTTTTTTACAATGCGTGTGATTATATCAATGATAGGAACAAAAAGATCAACGTAGAATAGGAACAAAAAGATAAACATAAAAATGACAGCTACAGCAACTAAGCCATAAGTTATTTTTAATTGTTTGTCTAAATTGTAGTTTTTTTTAGATTTTAGAAATGTATTATAAGTATGTAAAGCGTCCTTGAGGTGATTTTGAATGTGCAAGTGTGTAAGTATGGTTGTTGAACATATTAGCCGTTGATACCGATAGAGTGAATGTGTTGTTATGAAATGTTGTGTGCGCTGGAGTAAAGGGTAGATAATTATAATTTAATGAAATATAAGTGAAGTGAATAGAAAGGGTAAAAGTTTTTACAGTTAAACCAGGTTTGATAATTGAGCAGGGCAAGATATCAGGATTGCAGGAGAGGTTTCGTTCATTCTTATGTATATCTTGGAGTTTCGCACCCATAAAAAAATAAAGTTGTTAGCGATTTTAAACTCTTTCGCGGAATGTAATAAATATTTATTTTTTCTTGTGAGTTGGTCGTTAATAAATATTTTTCCTCCGGCTAAACCTATGCTTCTGCAGTCGAGTCCCTTCTTCTTCTTGATGGCAGTAATCAATTCGTCTTTCAATTTCTTGCTAGCAAATTTGGCCACAATGTTTCGGGGGCGGGGATCACGGGGGGTAACAGGTCCAGGACCATCGGGTAGAGGATGTTGGCGTATTTTAACCCTGCTGGCGTAAAGAATATCTTCTCTGTTTATTGTATGTCCCACGTTGGTTGCAACTTTAATAATGGTGTCAGCAAGGTCCTCGTTGGTTTTTTCTGGGACGCTGAAGATTTCAATGTTATTTTCGAGCAGCTGTTGGTCGTGGTTACTATTCCTTTTGTCGAGGTGATTTACAATTTACTACTCGCCTTCAAGCCTACCTGACTTTGTTTTTTCTTCTTTTAGATCCAGGTCCATAGTTTTTGATTTCCTTCGTAATCATCGATTTTTTTAACATAAAATCTATTGTCTTTATGAGGTCCCGGATTTCACATTTAAAAGACATTTGAAAACAGTCGAATTTTAGGTCGATGTGATTCAGTATTTCGGAGTCATCAGACTGCAACTTCTTAGGAGGCATTGCAAATTGTTAAAATATTATAGGATTTGTTTACGTTAATCACGGCCAATAGGAGTGGGCAGTGACAGCAATAAGCCAATGACAAGGCTGCGAAAAGAAATGGCGGCGATTTCACCCAATCACAGCTGTCAAAACGAGGATGACAGTTAATTTTGCAGGAATCACTGATATAAGGTTATAAATGATGATTTTATGTTTGAATTTAAAGCAAGTTATTCTGCACAGAGACCGAGGATAACAGTTTCACTTATGGATTCCACTTAGCTCTGTTGGTTTTACTGGAACTGGATTGAGATGGTATAGAAATGAACTGTTTTAACGGTTAACACAATAAGCGTAATTTGAACAGGTAAATGTATATATGTATGTATAATGTAGAAATGTATAATGAAAGTATAAGAAATGTATAATGAAATGTATAATGTAGCTACGTGAACGGACTGTGCGCTACGAGTTGTTTACGACGCGACGTGAATACACAACTCCTGTTCCTGCTCCTTATACTCTCAATACTTTTGACATATTCATTATATATTATTAGTTTATGTTATCTGGAGAACATGAACACTAATCAACCGATTCTTTTCTATCGTGCGACACGATCAGTCGTTCGTCCATTAGTTTCAGGCACGTATATTCTCGATATTTAACCAAGTGAAAACTGAACTGTGGGACATTGATTTCTATCCCCCTATCACATAATAATCCGAGGGTCAGCATCGGGGATCGAACCCGGAACCCTCGCTTGCTTATTGTCCATCTGGACTTGTTATTTGCACTAAAAGTAAATTTGTGTAATTCCAGCAATATGCTCAGGAGGGCAACGTGCGCGCGCATGCGTTAACCCGACACAAAATGATTGCGTTTGACAAAATATAATTTCTACATAATGCGCGGTGTTCGATTTCTGCAGATGGCGAGTAATTATTTTCATTGTTGGAACGATTGCATTTTTGTGAGTGACATTTACGCGTTGTATTGAATGTTGTTATTTTGTAGAATTGCGACAAGGGTCGCAGTAATTTTAATGTTCTTTTTTTGTCGCTGATTTTCGATAGCTTTTTGAAAATATATTTACTTAAAGCTTTCTGATATTGCGATAATATTCAAATGCCAAAATGAAATAATTGTACTGTACAATTGAAAAATGTAAAACAAACAATACATCTTATAATAATAATAATTGGATAATTAGTATAGCGCCGTTTTTGTGAAAAATCACCTCAAGGGCGCTGTATAATTTATTAAGAATTCTTAGTTTCTATCTAATTTTACTATTTACAAATAGATAGATACATACTTACCTGGCTGGTCACTTCCGATAAACACAATTGAATTAGAAAGTTTATTCTAGGAGAAGATACGGCTTTGCACGCGGAGGACATTCTATTTAAAACACTGGACATTGCACGATTTTACATTTGCTACCCCCCATCATTATTAGTATTACATTTATTAAAAGATTAGTGACAAAAGTAGAGTTGATATTTATTTTGAAAGACTGAATTTTGTCGCTTTTGAATCTTGTTTAATTTTAAACAGTTATGTAGATATTTCAAAGCCCCATAGCTCATTGTTACGATGCCTGAAGGATTTTTGGTACTTCAAAGGTATGAGATCAGTTTCTTAATGTCATTTGCTATTTTTGATTGATAATTGGGTTGTTCTTCTTTTAAATCTACATAAAGTTGTCTCCACCAGGCCACTAACTACGGCCCCTAGCATGGTCGATCGATATAGGTTATATCGAAAATGTCGGTAACTTGAAATCGCTCCCGAGCGCGACTGCAGGCCGCTAACGAACAAGCAACAGTACACAACGACTAAGCGTTCCTTATTTATTTGACGTGAACTGTTATTTCTTCGTTAGTGGCCTGCAGTCGTGCTCGGGAGCGATTTCAAGTTACAGACATTTTCGATAAAACCTATATCGATCGACCATGCTAGGGGGCCAGTTAGTGGAGAAAAATTCAACAGATTTATCGATATTATTATTTTATAATTACTTTATAATCTACTGTACCAAAGGCGTAACGACTGTGTGCGCTTTAAAACAATATCAGCCTTACTAAAAAACCCAGTGAAAATTTTATTCAATTGACAAACGGCCGCGGATGTGAAAACATTACTAATTAAAAATTTGTTCTTTGAAAGAAATACACATGGTTTCCACGGCCTGAGAGGGTAGTTTATCTCTGTTTTAACCATTGATGTCCGAACGATATTTGTAATTTTTCCATAGTATTTTGAATGTTCTATATATTTCTTATTTTTGAAGGTGTCGTAAAAACAAATACCATTTATGAAAACTAGATAAAATTACCTTTTAGATTTGAGTATTTGAAATACACTTTAGCTTTCAAAAACTGCCATATTTTATGATTCAATCTCGGAAAAACATGGAAAAAAATTTCCTCCGACAACATTTTTGACCAAAATGTAGAGAAATTTAAATAAAATCAAAATTTAAAAAACACAGTCCTTTTATGTAGTAAATTTGGAAGGAAACTATCACCTCACTTTTTTATCGTGTATACAATAAAAAAATAATAAAAAATTTCAAAGTTTTTTTTATTGCCAAAAAAAATAACTTAGAAACAATAGCGAAATTTAAAACAGATTTCTTGCATCTCTAAAGACGTTAATTTTTTTGATACGTTTACGAACACATGTATTAGATTTTAATATTATAAAAAATTATCACTTTTAAGAAATTCTTTTAAAATAAAGATCTTAAAATGAAAATTTTATCTAAGTAACCTATAAAAAACAATATTCTGACAGTTCAACTTTGAAAGTACGGCGTTTGTACAATAACTTGATTAAACTGATGTAAGCCACACAAATAATATGGTAAATATATCAATTATGTGAACAGAAGAGTAAATTCGTCACTACAATAGAAATTATTTAGTAAAATCACAACATTTAGGCACTAACAAAATTTTCCATATCCCGCCATAAACACACCGAACTGTTTTGTCATCGCGGGCCGATATGCACCGGCGCACCAATAATGCCCCTAGCGGAGAAGAATTAAAACAACATTGTTTCCTAGGAAATTAAAACCATTTACAATGTTGTCAGATCTTAATGCATTTTAACAGCGTGATCACGCAAAAAACGTTATTGGTAATGAAACGTGATTTAGTGTATACGGGGATTAATTATGTTATTGCAATAACACAGTTAATTGGTCGCGCTGTGGTTTTTTTTTAGTAAGGCTGTATGTGTTTATATTTTTATAGTAAAAATTACATGACAGAGTTGTAACCCCTCGTGATAGAAGTGTATTTCATACATATCACAGTTGTCTTCTACCACTTCGACTTGCGTATATTCTTTAATGTTACAAAAAAATGATATGATGACATGAAATATTAAACTACAGCGATTATTATTTTTTATGATGTTCAATAAAATATTTTAAAAAATCTCAAATACTTGTCTCCTACTACTTTTATGTCGTACGTTAATTCTGTCACGTGGGTTGTCATTCGAAATAGGTATACACGCAGCTCGTGTTTGTCACCCCCGATAGGCATTTTAGGCCTCCTTCCCCCTTGCTACAATTTCCCCTCTGAGATCCAGAGAGAATTCATTTATTAACAAATTATAAAAACAAATTCCTCACTATAGGTGGAAAAGTGACAGAGTGGTAAAAGTTATGTAGGTTAAAAAGAAGAACAACCCACTTATAGCTTCAGGTGTTTTAAATTAGGAGATATTATTTGCTGTGACGTGATAAATTCACAGCCTGGTGATAATTAGAGACACGAAAAGTCGAAATTGTCAATTTTTTTTATAAGTTTCCAAAAACCGGTTTTTGAATTTTTAATGTAAAACTCTAGATAAACGGCTTATGGCGGATCATCACTTTTCTTTTGTGTGAATAATGAAGGCGTAAATATAGTTAGAAATTAGTTCTTCGAGGCTTAATCACTATAGTTAAAAATTTTGTATTTTACAATTTGACTGCATTGAAAGAAAATAAAATTCAATGTCTTTTTACCATCGTTATTTAAAAAATATAATAATTTTTTTTAATTGATTTTAAATTAAATTAAACTTAATAAAGTTGTTATCATGATCTGCAAACATTTCAGTTTTTTTATTGTTTGTGATAGCTGTTTCGGCTTATAAAGCCATTTTCAAACTGTGGTTAAACCACTTTGAGAATACTTATTTATACCATTTTAAACGTCAATTTTTGAAGGCGTCTTTAACCGGTAATACATCGATTTAGACACCTTCAAAAATTGACATTTAAAATCGTATAAAAAAGTCATCTCACAGGACATTTTCAAACTATTGGTAAACACCAATAGTTTGAAAATGTCCTTGTAAACTGAAACAGCTGTGACGAAAATAAAAACATTTCTTGCAAAATTTGATAATAAAATTATTAAATTTATTTTAAATTAAATGGAGTTCCCGAATTAAATACAAAACAAGTAATAATCAAAGATCGCTATTTGAAACCCCATAGGGACTTACTACGTTGACTCTTTTTTGAATTATTGAAAGACGAAGAAATTATATGACAGAACAAGTATTTTTCTTTCTCACTGTTCTGAGCAAAATGCCTGAATAATCCAATATTACAAAAAAGTGTACAATTCAATTCATCTTTTAGACACTTCGCCGTGTTATTTCTTTTAATACAATTTACGGATGATTTTCCTGAAAGCCTCTCAGTAGGGCATTTTGGATCCCGAAGTTATTTCGCAACGTCGAACCTCACTGAAGACGCCTCAGAAAATTCGACGTCTTGGTAAATTCGACGCCTCGGAAGATTCGACGCCTTCCGTCGGATTTGTCTCCCGAAGTGTGAAGAGTGTTTTTCGATTCAGTCTTCTTGAACGGCTCCGCGCTTCTTTCGCTTGGAGCATCATCATGCACCGTCGCACACGCTAAACTTAAATTATTTCTCTTTTTTTCAATTACGTTAAGTGCAAAATACGTATTTTAATAAAAGGTATTAACATTTTCCAAGTGTGGACATTAAACATTAACATATTTGAGAAATTAGTTACTATATTGTATGCTGGACAATATTGCCAATTGAAATAATACTTTTATGGAGAACTCGGTTGCAAAAGTTGCATTTTGATCAATTTTCCACAATTAAAAGATGAATATTGTAGAGAAATCAGTTATATAATTGTATTTTGACAGATTCTAAATAGTTACATTTTAGTTGTTATTTTTTCTTTTGTACAATAGCTCCACACAGAAGACCCTGAGGAAAATATTTTCCCTTGGGGCAAATGTCATCTTTGGGAATCTTGTGTGGAGATCCTTTTAAAGGAAAAGAAAGAGAGGAAGTTCTGGGGATCAGGTCTCTCTCTCTGGTTTCAATCCTGGGATTGGTTTGCAGCAATGTCATCTATTCGTTTCTTCCACTCTTCCCTGTCTTGTGCGGCTCTTTTGAAGTCTGCATATGATGAGCAGCGCACGTCCACCAGCAGGTCCTCCAGGTAGTCTCGGCGTGGGCGTCCCCTAGCGTTTGTCCCCTCGGTCATACCCTCCATTATGGCATACAAGATCAGGTATGAGGGGGGATCAGGTATGAGGAGTTAATAGGAATCTGGGTGTCATGGTTCCAGGAGTGACGGACGTATAAATCCATCCCTTTCATTGTGGTGCAAGGCGATGTTCCAAATGAGTTCTGCTTGAGAAGTCATAAGGTCTCCCTCAACCGTCTTACATCTACCGCCAAGTACCCGACCCGTAAAAACCACCAAATGTACTTAAGTGTCACCTAAGTGACCTATGGCAGAGGTGTTGGTTTTCCAAAATTGTGTACATACATTTATTTATAGTGATATATTTAGAGATACTAACAGACCATTTTAAAATAACAACATAACTGGTTTCCGTAGAAGGACGACCTCGAACGGTTGACATCTGTAAGTCACTTTTAGAAGTCATAGATAAGGATTTTCTCATGGTCAACAGTATTATACTATTTAATTTTTAACTTTATGAGTAAAACCTCAAATTGTAATATTTAAATAAACGAAGACAATATAAGCGAAACTCAATCGAAAATCTGGAAACAGAAAAATCAGAAAAACATATTGACACCTCTGGGACTCGAACCCAGGACCTCTTGCTTTCCGGGCAAACGCGCTAACCACTGCGCCACGGTGTCGATATGAAATTCGGTCATGTTTAACTGTACCATACTTCGACTAAGAACCACCTACATTATCTTCATTTTCTTTAACGCATATATTATTGGCAACTATCTTTATGTATGATTACAAGATTCAAACCCGAACTAAATGCTCTCTAGATAGTGTCTGGATAAATCTTTATCCATTTTATTTAATATGCGACATCTATCGACTTTTCTGCAAGTCTAGGATGAATATTTTATTTTTAATTTTTAACTTTATGAGTAAAACCTCAAATTGTAATATTTAAATATGGTGGAAGTATGGTACAGTTAAACATGACCGAATTTCATATCGACACCGTGGCGCAGTGGTTAGCGCGTTTGCCCGGAAAGCAAGAGGTCCTGGGTTCGAGTCCCAGAGGTGTCATTATGTTTTTCTGATTTTTCTGTTTCCAGATTTTCGATTGAGTTTCGCTTATATTGTCTTCATTTATTTAAGTATTATACTAAACCTCCTTTTATAAACATCTCCATTTTCAAAAGTGTGTTAAATCATGTTTTTTAGATATGTTATTCCTTCAGCAATACCACGATATATTTTGGTATTTATTATATAAACCATTTCGCGTGAAAACTCAACGAACGCTCACATTTAATAATATATTATGAAAGTATTTACTTTCATCCATTTCGCCTTAGAAAGGAATTTGTTGCGGGAGTTTATAACCACACACGAACACACACACAGAAATACGTTTTCATCAAATAAATAAAGTTCGAATTTAGAAAGTTTCCCCGTTCTGGGAATGAGCTTGAAAAGAAAACGAAAGATTAACTTCTCTTAGACTCAGTAAGTTTGGCAGGTATGAAGCAAAATATTATCTGGTAGTGACATCTCACGGGCGGCTTGGCAATCTCAAAGGAGAACTATAAAAAAGATGGATACAGATGGTTGTGCCGCGAGACGGAGTATGTTTCCCTTTATGTTTGTACACAGAGGGAAATTCACGTGGAAAAATTCACGCGGCGGGAGCTTTAAGTTTTGAAAAGCTTCTCGCGGGCGCTGACGAAATTAAAAGCCATTCTTCACGACTCAGTAGCTACGAAATGTGTAGGAAAATGTTAACGTCGCTGGAAGGCTTGAGCTTTTTCTTGATTTATTGCTTAAAAGTGTACTCCTAATTTTGTGCCTTCAAGCAAATCAAGCGAAGAGAAAATTTCTTTTGTGGATTTTTCTACCTTACTTTGAGTAGTAGTGTCATGAAGCGCGATTTAAGCTGAGATTTATACAATAGTTTCTATTAGATGTTTTACGAACACACTGCTACTATACTGTGGGAAGCAATGCTTTCTCGTATAAATGCTTAGACACTGAAAACGATTCTAGCGAAAGGATGCATAGGGTTCTGATTCTCATTTTGTATATTTTTCAAAAAATTGTATTATTTTAATTTAGGTGGCGGGTATGGGTACCGCCGCCCAGTAACCATTATTTAATAACCAACATCTCAGCCTGAAGTCTCCCCAAGTGTTTCGCTACGTTTGGTGACTTTGGTTACGAACAGGGGTGCCCGGGTACATTGGGTAAGATTTATCCAGTTCTTAGCGACGGACGTGTTTGCCCACCTGGACGTGGCGGAACGGATCGGGAGAGACTTAAGGTTGAGGGAGACCTTTAGACCTTTCCAGCCGGACTCTCTCGACTCATCACCTTGCAAGATGAATTCATGCGTCCATCATTCCTGGACACGTTGAACCCCAAAATTCCTAACCACCCTCATACCTTATTCCTTCCCAGAACTTCTCCTCTCCCTCCTTCCCATAAAGAGACCTTCCACACAGCATCCCCAAAGGCGACATAGGCCCCTTAGTGGAGCTAATGTAAAAAAATCAGATTTTTTATAATTTACCCCTATTGAAATGGAAATTAGGTTTCTTATTTTTTTATTTAATTTTTTTTAAAGATGTTGAGTAAATTAAAGTAAATAGGTTTTAACAAGTTCGACGGCAATTAATTTGAAGGCTTTTAAATAGTTGAGTTTTGTTGAAACACGTACCTATTTAATTAATTTATTGATTGGCACCATTCACCTATCAATGACCAAAAAATTAAATTTCTTTTGTAACTCAGACATTTCAAAGAAAACTTTTCCTTTTCCTAGTATAAGCTTTCCCTGACGAAGGAACGTTTGTTCCGAAACCGGTCGGATTTGCACATTTTATAAGTGGTTTATACAAAGTTGCATTGTTTCATTTTATTATAATGGATAACCACAAAGTAATAGCTACATTCAAAAATATAAAACTTTTCCTGTTCAGAGATACTTAAAAAAGTGAAACAGTTCAGTCTTATACCATTGCAACCGCCGCAATTAAATTCGTCTAATACCATCACAACCCCAACAATATTGATCACAAAAGTCCTGCATAATTTAGTCTCTTTTCCAGGAAAAGCTTCAACAGCCTGAAGATGGCAGACGCGTCGCTAGCTCGCAGGCTTTCTGCATCTTTTATCGCGATGACCCTGGAAAAACCGACGGCGCTTAGCGTCATGACATTGCCCAAGAAAAAACCACGAAAAACTTTTCCTTTCCTGGAATTTTCCGCCAAATTTTCGCGAAAATTTTAAGCCACGTGAATAAAATATCCCGGTTTCACGTGAGAGACGGAGGCGGGTTTTTATATTTATATTTTATAAGCAATACGTTTTAGTATCGGACACTGAATTACCCCTTATATTTTTGGTACGAATGTAAAAAAATGTTATTGCTTGTACAAAAGTATTGAAATAGCAAGGGTCCTGCATTATTTCTCTTTGAATTCACTTGAAATAAATTAAAAATTATAAAGTAGAAATGAAACAACACAATCTCAACCAATACGAGCCTTGAAAAGTGAGCTAATAATCAAAGCACCCAAAGCGGAAAGGTTTAATTCTATCTCATTCTCTCGCAGGCTAAATCCTATGGATGTATCTATGTGTTTGTCTCTTTTTAGTATCGTTTCCGTTTTATTGAGTTTCAAATCACAACGGTGTTAAAGAAGTTTCATGTCAAAAAATTTAGACATAATTAAATCTTCCTCATTTTTTAAGTGAAAAGTTCTTTAGCACCATTGTGATTTCAAACTCGATTAAATGAAAAAACGACACTAAAAAGAGAAAATACGATTACATCTATAAGATTTAGCCTGCGAGAGAATAATCGGTCTATTCTTTGTGCGGTGCTTCGTAGCCTCCTCGCCCTTGTCTACATTAGTTTTCTAAAGGTTTCACTTTTTCCACGTGTGAACTGCACAATCTCATTCTTTAGCATCGTTGTGATTTGAAACTCGATTAAATGAAAAAACGACACTAAAAAGAGAAAAACGATTACATCTATAAGATTTAGCCTGCGAGAGAATAATCGGTCTACTCTTTGTACGGTGCTTCTTAGCCTCCTCGCTCTTGTCTACTTTAGTTTTCTGAAGGTTTCACTTCTACCGCGTATGAACTGCACAATCTTATTTTGAAGTGAAAACTTCTTTAGCACCATTGTGATTTGAAACTAGGTGAAACGAAAAAACGACACTAAAAAAACAAACACATACATCTATAGGATTTAGCCTGCCAGACAATAATCGGTCTCCTCTTTGTGCGGCGCTTCGTGGCCTCCCCACTCTTGTCTACTTTAGATTTCTGAATGTTTCACTTCTACTGCGTATGAACTGCACACTTGTATTATTTTTAATGTAAATACATATCGCCGAAGGGATATTTTTTTTAACTATTATCATATCGAAAGATACGATCAAAGGCTTCATTTTGTAAAAAAATGTTAAAAGGTTTCGTATCCAAATGTCACCCTGACGTAACTTATGTAAATACAAAATATACAAATAAAACGTGTAAATAAAACTTACATTCTGAAATATCCCCCGTAAATAGAAATATCACTTTCCCAGGAAAAAAAATATCCTTTCATGCGCACATAAATTTGTCATGTAAAAGATTTTTCTCGAGATAAAATTTAAGCGTCGCAAGTAACAGGTGTTGCCGTTTTACATATTTATGGTACGATTGTCTCTGGATTTGTTTTATCTTTTTTTATCTATGGTAACTTATTCTATTATCTATGCACTGCGTGTCTATTTGCACGATTGCTTCGAGAATTCGAACCATAAATATCGAACAAACTTGTCTTTTGAGGCGATTTGACAGCGCTGGAAATTTAGTCAACCGTAAACGCGTGTCTTTTTTATTCTGTCTTCATTATAGGAGAGGATTACATACCATGATGATACAAAGCCTATCGCTGTAGATTCAATTAATTTAAAAAAAATTATATTTTAAATATTTTATTTAACATTGTTGATGAAATAATAAATAGGAAATTACGATAAGAATCCGTCAATCCGAAAGTTTTTAATTAAGTTCAACTCAATATAAGAAAGCAGCGATCTTTGCGACGTGTTTTAAAAAGTTATGCTAAATCATTACAGGAAGATGAGGAAGAGGGTGGTGTGGAAGCACCTGTCACGTAACTAAACTACATCCAATAAAAAATAACTGATTTTATTTCACTGTACAAGGCAAAAATGGTGTAAAGATTTATTTTGCCTGTTTTCTAATTAAATTAGAAAATTTTTTTTGAAGAAATAGTTAAGGAACTTACATACGAGTAATTAGTAAAAATATGAAATATTTGAAGCGGTCGATAACCCGGCGGTAAGATTTTTTTTTGTTATTTATTTTGGGGTGTTATGCAGTGTTGCGCTACCTCCTCTTTTTGCCATCGTTTTGGACAGCGTTGCAGATCTGCCCTGATGATGAACATTGTAACGCTGTCCGAAACGTTGGCTAAAGGAGGAGGTAGCGCAACACGGCATAACACCCCAAAAATAAATAACAAAAATACTTTTAGCCGTGAGAATCTAAAATCATAACTGGCGGTAAGATGTTCAACTGGCAAATGATCGAACCGCATTCGATTCCCAGTGCATTTTGGGAGGCGGGTATGGATACCGCTACCCGGGAACCATTTTTAGATAACCAACACCTCTACCTTAGGTCACCCCATGTGGTTCGCTACGTTTGGTGACTTAGCAGTGTTAAAACTTAATTGGGTTCTTGGTTTGAGGTTTGTCAAGGCCTTGGTGAGAGAGACTGGATGAGGAGGTCTTTTGACCTCTCCGCCAGAATCCTTTGACCCAGCCACGCAATGGACACACCGACCCCCAGATTCCTACCCACCCCTCATACCTATTTACTTCCCAGAATTTCCTCTCCTCCACACAGCTCCTCAAAGATGACATAGACCCTGATAGGAATTATTTTCCTCACGGCCTCCTGTGTGTTGCCATTTCAAAAAAAAAAGGAAAGTAGTAAAAACATTAAATATTTGATGTCGTCGATAGCCTGGCGGGTAAGATGTTTTATTGGCAATTAATCGAACCGCGTTCGATTCTCAGAGCGGGTAATCGAATTACTCTCTTTTCATTGTAAGTTATGTTTAGCGAAATGGTTCCTCTATGTGTAGATACATCTGATCCCTTCTTTATCAACCGATTACAATAAAAACATAATGTTTGTCTCATTCAGCGCTACATAAAAATACGTATATAAGCAATTCAGTTCTGCAACGCCATGTCTACGTGTAATCCCTCGTGAACAATGCGACCGTTACGGCGATAGCATTACGGCGTAGCAATACGGCTACGGCGTAGCATTACAGCGTAGCACGTCTTGCGTTGGAACAATCATCGGCCGTCAACACAACGGAGCCGATTCAAAGGCTCGCGTAGATGTGGTACCGGGAGCAATTAATTGATACAATGGGTCCGTTAACAATTCGCTTAATGCTCGATTGCCGTTTTAGCTGGCGAGCCGAGTACCCGCCCCGGGCGAGGGATCGCCGAAACGGGAGATGGCCTTTGTATGGGAAAGTCAATTCCTTAAGATGCCGCTGTTTGTGGATGGGTACTGATTGTGCCATAATTAGATGATTCCACGATTCGTTTTGAAAAATTGAGCAGGTACTAATTATGTACTCGCAGTTAAAAACCTGATCACACGACAGTAGCTTTTTGATGTATCAAGATGGCTAAAAATAAATAAGCTTAAATTAAATACAAAAAAAATGTATGCTGATTAGATATAAGATGATATCCAGTGAAAACAAAATTGAAATTGATGGTGAAATTATTGAAAAAATTACTGAAATGAAATACTTAGGAGTTCTATTAGATTCCAAACTAAACATCAATAGACATGGTGAATACAGCCAAAAGAAAATTGGCAAAAAGATATACGCAGAACAGTTTACTGTACAAGGGAATTAAGTTATATAACACACTACCAGAAACTTTAAAGTCCACACCAATTGGAAAGTTCAAGATGAATTATAGGAGCTACAAAAAACTAGAAAAAATATAGTGAATATGAAATAATATGATTAATTAGAAATTTGTCAACTTAAATGTACGAATTATTAAAAATAAAAATTATCATTATTAGCCAAAAACTCCACGTACGTACCATCCATATACAGACTGGAGAGATTCATAAAAATGCAAATCCAAGCGTACTGACGCCTGCCAGGCGACGTTAGGCATCATCTTTTGGCATTATTTGTTACTTGCTTTAATTCAGCTCTATTACAATAGTAGTTTAGTCACAAACTTGACGTTCTCAGATGGTTTCCATATGGCGTGGCGTCAGAGTTGTACTTGGAGTCAGATTTTTAAATTTCAACCGTACAGTCGCTAGGGTATTCATACTGGAAGTTTTTTTTCTTCACTATTCTTTTACCTTATATTGTTATCTCGGATTGATTGATTGATTGAAAGGGGAGCCTTAAAGCATCTCTCTCCAATGTTACATCTATAGTCCGATATACATACAGTTTCTCCGCGCACAGCCTCTGAAGTTGCTTTCCTTAGCTTTGTATAAGGCACTCATTTGACTTTTCGGTAAAGAGTAACAGGGGTTTACTAAACGCACTTCGGATCACCAAGCTTCTAAAACAATTCAATGTTAAATGCATTGTATTACTCATATTTACCACTCTCTTGTGGCGTTTGAGAGGACATGAACATATTTTTGAAGATGTGATATTTGATACCCATTTTTGAAGATGTGATATTTGCACGACGAAGGAAAGTGCGAATGATTTAAATTGGTGGGTCTGCATTTCAAGGGTATTATTATCACTGAGCTAAGAAAGAGACCTTTTTAAGCGTGGGAAAAGGGAGAAAATGAGAAGAAAAAGGGGTTTAAATAATTTGTAATAAAAACAAGTCAAAAACTATTCACTACACCATATCTTTATTTTCCATCTTTCTTGCAAGGCAGATGGAGCAAGTTTTTGCAGTAAAACTTCTTTACGCACGCTTGACTTGGGGAGTAAGCTGGTGAATGCGTGACTAGAGCGTTACGAAAAGCGAGGCGAACGGTAGTTGAGAGGGAGCTATAAGTTAGTAAATATAGAAAGAGAGTGAGTTACGTTTCGTATATTACTGTAGAGGCAAGAGAGAGAGGTGCGAGCACACATTTTCTTTCTCTCTTTCTCTCATAGCCAGTTACGTTTCGTAAATCGAAGACACAGAGCAGGCCTATTGTCTGTATTACACTGTGGGAGCAAGAGAGAGCAGCGCGCGCGTATATTTTCTTTCTCTCCTCCTATTATGGAGCAAAAGAAGTATTACTTCAGTCACGTGGTCTAAAGCACAGTCGTTTTTTTTTTAAATCTCAGTCTTCCAATATTTTTTTTCCATTTTGTCGTATAATTACTGCAACGTTTGCCTCTAAATCATGATAATGTAGACATTATTGGTGGCATGTGCTTTTGGTTATATTAAAAACAAAACTTAAGAAAAACTCTCCGTCACACCAGATACTATGTCATATCTTTTCATTTTAAAAAAAGATCATCTATTTAGGTATTTAACCATAAATCCAAAACATGTTTGTATTGATTGCTCTTAATGAACGCCTGTTATTTTAAAAAAATTAGGAAAAGATAATGAAAACACAATCCGTTTTTCAGCATTATTTCAGAATGATAAACGATAAAGGAGATTTATTAGGCTTTTCCACGGCGGACATGTTTGACTTACATTCAGGAACAACGTGACATTGCGCGGAAAGTTGATGCGAAAATATGCAAAGCCCACTGAGTTGAGAATCCACAGAACGTGTGATATATATATATTGTTATCTCTATTTTTCACAGATTTTTAATTGCTAAAAGGAGGAAATAAATATAATAATGGTAGCATTTTTATTTTACTTTCATGATTACGAATAAATCGGCTTTTTAACCATACATTAGCGTTTTCTACATCATTGGGGGGACCTTGTAGCCAGTCCAAACTGTTCGGGAAATCGAGGTTTTAGATTGATTTAAATATAAATAAAAATATTAATATTACGTATTTTAGAACAATGAACAGAAACCGAATAATACACTTTAAATCTTTTTATGTTTTGTACGGTATCCCTATGTTTGATAATGCGTTCAGATGGCGAAGCGGCTGTCATGCGTAATAATAATTACATAGCAGAACTTGTTTATAATAAATTGTTTTTATAAATAAAATAATAATATTATTGAATACATAAAAGAAAAAAAATACTTCTATTATTTTATATTCAGTGGTGGTGAGGCGGAGCCTCAGTTCTCGTGGTCGCGTCAAAAAGGAGAATGCTTGTATGAAATTACGTGTCACGCCGTGACAGTGATGCCAATTGTACCACTGCCAGTTGCGTTCAAATTATATGTCCCGGGAAATGGAAAAATAAAAAATATATTAATATCAGCGCGTGAGAGGCTTTACATTTTTGCTATTGTAATATAAATGTACAAATGTGTGTTTTCGGGGTTAAAAAAAATACAACAAATTATTATTTTATTGACTGAGCACATAAAATCCTATTTAACTTGTCCGTATTGGCATTTGACCTGTCCGAAATTTTTTTACATACGTTCCGTTCCGGTTCAAGATGGTGGAGTGTTATATACTACCTTTTTATCCCGCCAGAGTTCGCATGATCGTGGTTCCTACTACGAGTTGTCAATCGGAATAATCAATAATCGGCCTGAAGATAATTTGAAACCTGAATTGTCATTGAGATGGTTACATTTCTTTGGAGAAATCGCATAATTCCATATTTGAAATAGAAAAAGTTTAAAATTTATTTGGTATTTATTTAAGAGGGTATAACCGGAGAAAACCAGAAATACGAGTATGTATTTTTTAAATCAGATTTTAGACGTATTGACTATTTTCCACAAAAAATTATAAATTGGTTTCGAAAGACTGTTCTTTTACCTAGTGAACGCATGTTTTAAATTTTGAGAAAAAATGTTTGTTTTTAGTATAATAAGGTTATACCGTAGGTCGTTGGCAGATTTGTTAAATTTTCAAAAAAGATTTTGTATTATACAACACCCATTTCAAATCATATGATCATGCAGTAAAATAAATCAATACATTATTTGGGAAACGCATGTTTCAGAATTTTAATTTTTTTTTAAATAAAATCATTAAAAAATATATACGTACCTACATGTGTTTCTTGACGAAAATTGGTCCGTTTGTGTATTTATTTGCGCACTTAAACTACAATATTTCAGATAAGTTTTAAGATTTTCACGGCCAAAAGCATTTTCGTTATTTGTTTTTGGGGTGTTATGCCGTGTTGCGCTACCTCCTTCTTCAGCCAACGTTTCGGACATCGTTGTAGTGTCCATCATCAGGGCAGATCCGGCAGATCCGGTAGATGTGTAATTTTTAGTCGTGAAGTGTGTGCTTATTTACTTCGAAGCGATACCGTGTCGCCAGCACCACTAACTTTCACCAGTACAAAATACTCGTGACAAGCAGTGGCGTCATCGCCGCGGAACGGAATAGAAAGTTCATTAAAATTAACTAAATTCGCTTTAACCAGTGTAATTCTAATTCTAGTAAAATTTCATTTAATATTAATAGAGCAAAAAACCATGTCTAAGTATACAGTAAAAACAAATAACGAAAATACAATATTTCTGATTTTTTTACATTGTTATTTTGCTTACACATTTTTATCATCACGCCTTTCAGCATTTTTGGATGTAAGTAGGTATAAATTAAAGCAAATTTGGAATGAAATTAAATCAATATTGCGTTTTAATTTTTAAAAGCTGGTATGGAGAATAATTAATCTTTCTCATTGGTAATGTGGATTTTCGGCTGCTGGCTGGTAAAAGCCCTTAAGTACCTACTTACAAGTCTCATGATTTCAGAAGAAATTATGGTTTTTATTTAAGAGAAAATTAGAAAATAATTATGATGCGAGGTTCTATGACTACTAGCCTATGAATGGTCGTCAAATCATTCAACTCATTTATTCATAACTGAGAACTAATAAGTCATGCACCAGTCTTAGCTCCTACTTAATGCCAATTTTCAGGCGTCTTTTTGTATTTGTTATTATTTTTTTTCGATTATTGTTAATAGCTTAGGCGTGTTTTCTTTGTTAGGCCCCCTTTCTTCTGGAATATGGATTATCATCGGGGTAATCATTACCGTCTGAAAGTATAATGTTTCATTAATTACAATCCCCCCATTTTGATAAGGAAATCTATCAGAGACATTTTTTGCAAATGCAAGTTATTTTACGGAATTCTGTCTTAAAACACTACAAAACTTTTAATTAAATGAAGACAATATAAGCGAAACTCAATCGAAAATGTGGTAACAAAAAAATCCATAGACATCCAAATTTAATAGACCAGAAGTTAGAGATGAGGGGTAAAACCAAACTATGGAGGGTGAAGAGTGGAAGATGACTGTGATTTGTTAAAAAATCAATCTGACAGTATATAGGCATCTCGCATTATAATATCACCATTTAGTTCTTAAAAGCAAAACTGCTTTTTAATGAATAGACCTTTTTACATGGGAGCGCGAATTGCCCGCCACGTTATAATCATATTTGCGTAGTCGAAATCGGCAAAAGAAAGTTCGCCCTTTTTCACACGAGAATATTTTGTTGCCGTGTTTAGTTGAGACACTTTTACAAATGTTTCATAATTTACTTACCCCTGTAACTCACTGGAGAAACGCCCACATTCGCTACGTTCACATATATTAGGGCATAATGTATAGCACAAGCTCTCACTTTTGTTCGTAAAATGTGTGATGTGACCAGCGCGCTCCTCAGGACAAGAATGATGACGTCACATTTTTTAGATTCAAGCGACGCTCTCGTTAGCCCGGCTGGCTCCAAGGCGGAGCTATAGCCGGCTCCATGGGGAGGGGGAAATAATACGTTTTTATCACTTAGGGCAGGTCCAGATATATTCATATGTCCATGGAAAAATCAGAAAAAGATATTGGCACCTCTGGAATTGGAATCCAAGACCCTTTTGCTTACGTGGCAAGTGCTCTACTAACTGAGCTAAGGTGTCTATATCAAATTCGGTCACTTTTAACTGTATCATACTTCGACTAAGAACTACCAACATTATCTTCTTTCTCTTAACGCACATATTATTGGCTGCTATCTTTATATTATATGATTGCAAGATTCAACGCTAGTTAAATGCTATCTAGATAGTGTCTGGATATTTTTGTATCCATTTTATTTTTAATATATGACATCTATTGAATTTTCTGCAAGTATAGGATGAATATATAAATTTTTTTTTTTTGGCACCTCTGGGGATCGAACCCAGAACCCTTTACTTACACGGCAAGTGGTCTACCAATTGAGCTAAGGTGTCTATATCAAATTCGGTCACTTTTAACTGTATCATACTTCAACTAAGAACTTCCAACATTATCTTCATTTTCTTAACGCGCATATTATTCGCTGCTATCTTTATATACGATAAGAAAAAAATTTAAAAAAAAAACTATAAAACTTTAATCACCCGTCAATGACTTGTTCGCTTTTAGTTTTACAAATACTTATTTCAAGAATATACCATTGTTTCATACTAGAATACTAATGTCATCACCCTTGGAGATTGTTCCAACATACGTGCATCGCGAATAACAGACATGAACAATGCAATAATAATTGCCAAATAAAACATAATTTATCTCCCTACCCAGCGATGCCATGTCCTAAACAAACTTATCAAAAGCACTTGATAGAACAATCGAAGAATAGGTAGACACTAGACAGTCTTTATCGGGGGCAATAAAAGTTACATGCACGGTATTGTATTGAATTATCCCCGCACTGCCTTGCAAGTGCATTTAACTCTGTGATTTTATCGCTGCAACCGCTCACAAAGGTTCGCGATTATATGGCTTATTGGAGGTAGTCTGGATGGACGCTGAAGGAATTGGTCGGAGAATTTGTAGCAGCGGTCCAAGGGTAATATTGTGTTATTTTTTAGTTAAAAGTGAGACATACTCATAACCGGGATAATAAACATTAATTTGATGATATTTTTACCGTTTTTCGTACTTCTCCTCCAAAAATAATAATTGCACATTTCGTAAGAGGTTTTATAACTTGTTGTATTTACAAAATAATTGAGTTAAATAAGAGAAAATAAATGTTGAGAAATGAAGCGAATCTCTTCAGAAATAAAAGTCTAAACAAAACTAATGATATTAATTCTGTGTAGGTAGTTATTTCTTTTTTGTTTCTTTTTATTTCAGTAAATAGGACAGGCATGATGCCCAAATAATAATTTATATACATTTTTTTAGGGTGGGGGGAAGGAGATGTGGAAGAGGAGGGTGGGGAATTACCTGGCTATTCAGATCTGGTCACCAAACACGGCTCTTTCATTTCAAGCAATGTTTCAATTCTGAATGGTGGTCTTACACCACGGCGATTCTGATAGTATCTTCCACCCTGGAACGTGCCGCAAAAATATACTACACGTTATTTTCAAATGAATTAGTTGTGAAATAACACAAATCAATCAAATAAATTTTATTTGCGCTCGCCGGGATTCGATCCCGCGACCTTCGGGTTGTGAATCAAGAGCCTTAGCCCTCGACCACCACGGCCGTAATTTTAATTTATTATTTTTATTGTACGATTAACTCGTTTTCTTGTTTCTTATAATGAAAACATAAATATTAAAATCTACAGAATTTATACTTAAAGAATTATTTTTGCATAAAAATACTTTTCAATTTCCAATCCGCAATCCAAAATAACTTCCTTGGTATTTTGTTATCTTAATATATAAAACAAAGTCGGGTTAGTTACACTATTTATAACTCGAGAACGGCTGAACCGATTTTGATGATCTTTGATTTGTTGGGTTTGTCTCCGCCCCGGATAGGATAATAACTATTAAAACATCGCAAAAATTCACGAAAAAGAAAGTTATGATGAAAATTCATTTCCTCATACATTTAATATGGAAAGAATTTTCATCTTTTGAAAGAGCTGAAGGAATATTGTGGTAGGTAGGTGCAATATTGCAGTTTGCTTGAATTCCAAAAATTCAAAAATTCAAAAACATCAAATGTCAATGTGCTGATTGTTTTTGTTTTGTTCTTAAACATATAATGCTGCCTCTCTTTCTTACACAATAAATGTCAACAGTCATAAAGGGGACAAATGGTGAACGTATGTCTGCACAACTCCAGGAAAACAGCCACTTCTTTTCAAAACATTCAAGGCGCATTGTGACGTTGGGTACCTATTGCAATTCGGTGAATTCAATCAAATACATCTGCAAATATGTAACAAAAGTCAGCGATATGGCGGTTTTTGGCGTTAAAACTACAAATAAAAAATGATGAAATCACACGCTATCAAGTTTGTGCGCTACAATGAGGCGATTTGGCGTATATTCTCATTCCTCATTCATGAACGAGATTCCATTGTTGTATATTTGGCGATCCATCTGGAGAATGATCAACGAGTTTATTTCATTACATCGATTGTTGCCAAACGTGCTAAAACACCTCCAGCAACAACATTGACCTGTTTCTTGCCAATGCGATCTGTTTGCCCGGACGTTGCTCTACTCTGAGATGCCACGTTATTACACTTTGTCGAACGCTTTGTCGAAGAGATTTCTACGTCGGAAGCACGGCGATGTGGTTACTGATCATCGGGTTGTGCGTTCTACTGATGCTCTTGGTTGCATTTACACAGTTCATGTAAAAAGTAACGAATGCTTCTACTTTCGGTTGTTGCTGGTGAATGTTCGTGGGCCGACATCGTTTGAATCACAAGTAAATGGTGTAGTGTGCCCAACAATTCGTGTTGCATGTCAGCAGATCAATTTGCTTGAAAACGATACTCATTGGGACATGACAATCACTGAAACAATTATTTCCGCATCTCCAGTCTAATACGCACATTATTTGCTATCATTATTTCGACATGTTTCCCGATGCCATATGAACTATGGAACAAGTACAAAGATGACATGTCAGAAGACATTTTACATCGAATTCGTGTCAGTTCAGGGAATCCTGATCTCGAGGTGAATGAGGATATACATAAACAGGCTTTGTTTTTGATCGAAGACATGTGTTACCTCATGTGCGGCAGTTTGTTAGTCAAGTTAGGAATAACAACGCCAGATCGACCCTTCACGAATGCAATGAAACTTGCAATGAATGATGCTTTCAATCAAGAATTGGTACGTGAACGTGAATATGATCAAGATGCATTGAACCAATCAGTTTGAACGAATGTACCACTGTTGTACCCCCAATAGAAGAAAGTGCACTATTTGTTAATGGAGGCAGTTGATGATGGAAATGGTGGCTTATTTTTCCTCATTCCTCAATGCGCCCGGTGGAACTGGGAAGATATCTAACGACAACAAAACGAAAAATGTTGGATATCAAAAGGTGCTTCAATGAAGGGAATCGACCCAAGTGCAACCCACCCAGTAAATAGTTTTAACAGAAAGTAGTACAATAATGCCATGTGAATCATTTCAATTCGCTTTAATAAAGCAAATGTCTTGCTGCCACGTGAATTACCACAACTTAGATGAAAATAGTACTTATTTGAATTAAAAATTATTATTAATGTTATTATATATTATTACTATAACGCTGCATCCCTGCATCCCGAAAATCCATGTTGTGGGTATTAAAGCATAGGTCATCGGAAGTAATGTCCGCTGGGGTGAAACAGATTAAATAACTCGAGGGTAACGAGATTTCATCCCCCGGCGAAGGCTTTGTTTCCGGGAAATCTTACCGGTTCGATCGGGTTTTGGGAATTAAACAATGGGATTATTTACATGATACTAGAATGAAACTGTTTATCGAGATATATTTGATATTAGTGTTAGGATAAAGATCATGTTGAAAGTTTGAGAGTGTTTATAATAGTATTATTGTTTTTCAAAACACGTTTATAGATTTGTGGTTCCTTTGTATAACTTCATGTTTAACTTTCTCGTTTTTTTACACTTCTCGAGAACTCTCGTATTTTTATTGTATACATCCAGGAAAAATATATCGCCACAATGTAAGATTTTGTCGTAAGGTGGGTTAAAGAAAAGCCGCCCCGGGAACCATTTACTATATAACCAACACCTCTGCCATAGGTCACCCCAAGTGGTTCGCTACGTTTGGTGACTTGCAGTGGTATCGGGTTCATGGGGAGAGGTTTGTCCGGGTCTTGGAGGCGGATGCACCTGCCGACCAGCTGCATGGCAGACCATGGTTGAGGGAGTCCCTTTGACATGGATTCATCCCTCCGTCGCTCCTGGACACACTGATCCCCAGATTCCTACCTACCCCTAATACCCTTTTCCTTCTCAGAAATTTATCTCCTTCCTTTCCTAAAAAGACTCTCCACACAGCATCCCCAAAGATGACATGGGCCCTAAGAGCAATTATTTTCCTCAGGGCCCCCTTTATTGAGCTAATGTAAAAAAATGTAAGAGAAAATGTATCAATATGGATCTTGGAGTAATGTCATTAGTCCTGATTAAAATTAGGACCAATGACAGTAATTCATTTCCATTTGACATAAAAATGAGTCGAATTATGGAATTTTTCTTATGTTGACGACGCGACGTTTAAAGGGTCGTTTGTTGTTTCTCAAATTACGTTATTTGCATTTTTGCTGAGGACTTAGCCAACAAATGTTATTTTTTTATAGGACTAAGAAATATACATAAAAACAAAATATTAACTCGTATATATATCGACTTCACATTAAAAGTATGTAAGGAAAGTATTATATAAATGGGTACTTGATCAAGCGCTTTGTAGTACAATATGAATAAAATATATTTTTAAATGTCTACCATTCTCGTGTTGAAATAATGATCCTCTGCTTCTCCCGATCCGTCGACCCTTCAATCAGGGTCTTAATGATCCATCCCTTTTGCCACCCAAAATTAACGCCCCTTGCGTTTTTCAAACCCCTAGTCCGTATTCATATCACCGGGTAGGAAATCCGTATCCTTCAGTGGAGTGATTAAAGTCCTTAATAAATGCAACCCCTTTTATATTTATGTCAAATATAGTCAGAACTCAAATTATATACTTTTAAGTTTTTTGAGATTATTTTTTGATGAAAAATTAATTCACTATCTTACGACAATCAGTCTCTCTGAAGCTAAAAAAAAACTTTCCAAATAAGTGTAACAGCGATCTCTGACTTCATGAAACTAAAATAAAGGTTGCGTTTCGATTTTCAAGGTTAACGCAACTATTTTCAACTCATTACAATTATTCCATTACGGGTTATGGCGTTTTTAAATATCTATTTGCCCCATAAATAAGGCGCCATATAGTGTAAGCCATGTTTTTCAACTATTCCTGAAGAAACAGGATTTCAAGGAAAGTAAAATGATTTAAAAAATGACCCCAAAACCATCCCTTGAGGAACGCCCTAAATTTATTCGAAATTTTTATTTAAAATTCTATTCGCGACTGCTGTTTTATCAAATATTGTGGTGAAGTTATTAAAATTAATTGGTTGGTAAGGTATACCTTTTCGGTATAAATTTCCTTAGAGAGACAAAAAAGTTAATTATTCCAAGAACATATTTCGGTCTTGTCTAAAGCACAGAAAGAAAACTATATAAAAATGTAATTTTCGTGTTCTGGACCGTTTCTCATTCCAATTGTATCATCCTTACAAAAATACTTCACATGATGAAACGTTTAAATAAAAAGAACCCCCTCTACGCCGTAGTAAGGTAGACCGAGGCACGAAGCAGGCATGCCATATAACGAGTCTACGAAATCTAATAGCGATACCGTCGAACGTACTTCCTTTGATAGCACACAACGAACATAATTCCGGCGTAGCGGGCCTACATCAAAGGCTTTTTCAAACTCATAACCCTGTCCGAAAGAGATGCTTTAAAAAATACGTACCTAATCTTCATGCAGTCTAGGCATCTATAATTTCATATTTGGGGTTCGGAGTAATCTGATATTACATTAGGTTAATCGAAAATAGGTCTCACTGGTGCTGCATGATATCTTACTCTGGTGTAGATTATATAAATGCAAGAAGCATCGAAACTTTTGCAATACAAGAAATTTTTGGAAAACCACCAAATTTTATTTATGTTTATTTTTATTCTCGTGCGTACGTATATTTTACAGATGATTACAGCTTACACAGATAATCGATAATTAGATTATGTGGTACTAACAAATGTTTATAATCCGTAACTGTTTGTAAATATGTTCGTAGTAGTGTTTTGTGAACACCTCACTAGGATAACATGTGCTGAGGTGTATGTACGTTTTAGATAGAGATTCTGCCGTTAGAAGTAAAAACACAGCATACTCAGTCAAGAATCAAGAATCTATATTTATAATTTTAGTAATGTTTCATCCTTTGCTTGCTAGTTGAACTAACAAAGGTACTGAAAAAGGTTACCAAGAGAAAAAAAAGATTGTTTTCTGAACATAAAACTAAACTACCCATCACCCCAATTTCCGCAGGTGTAGGCTGATAGGATAAACTGTCTCGGCCAACACTCCTTGCTGTTATAATCGTTTATTATTCTGGCTATTGATATGTCCTTGATGATGCACTCAAGTTAAAAGTGTACCTAACTAAGTGATAAAGCTATGAATGATGCGTTTTATGTTGCCAGAGCAGGCGTGCCAATAAAGCAAACTAAATTTAAATAGTCCAAAGATGGTGAACTTTGGTGCATTGAAGATAATTTTACCAACTGTATCCTATGTTAGGGAGATACCTACTTTGGGAATTGGCCTTAGGTGTGGATGTTATACTCTCGTGTTATATCTTCAATAAATATTTAACATTTATGTTAATATAAAACATGGTCCATTTAATTTTTGGGTAATTGTGTAAGTCGGTAATTTTCTTTCATATTAATAAAAGATTTTTTTCATTTCTTTTACAGATCATGTAAGGGAATTCACATGCGGGATGATGTACTACAGGACGTTTCTAATGGACGCTAAACGGGACACCCTATTTGTAGGAGCAATGTAAGTTGTTATTATTTACTTATTATTTTCAATAACAATATTACCGGTGAAGGCCTTATTATGGTACAAAATATTGATTCAGCATATTTCTGAGTCTGAGAATAAGTGTAAAGTGGAACATGAACGTAATACAAGGTTCACAAAGAATGAAGGAATGCTTGTTTCAAAATATAATAATAACTATGGACGGCGAACCCTGGAATATAACGTGCCAAAAATATTTAACATGTTCCAATTAATATAAAAAAATTTCGATTCTACAAATAGATTGAGATATGTGCTGAAACAATGGTTACTAAATAGAGATAGTTTATATTAATTCATATGTGTTAATTGTGACAATCTGTAATAATAATAATCTATATTAATAGTAATTGTAATTGAACATTAACATCCTGTTGACAAACTGCTTTATTGCGGTATGACGGGATTATACCTTGAAAACCAATACATTCTTTTTTTTTAAAACATGAAGTTTTTCTAATAAAAAAAATATTTTATTTGACGAATATTTTATAGCCTTAAAAATTTTTGGATGAGAAATCGAACATAAGTTTAAAATATTTTCACTGAATAAAAGTGTAGATTACGAATTTTCAGTGTTAACTGGTTTGGTTTTTTAATAATGTTTTGTTTTCAGGGATCGAGTATTCAGGCTAAATCTGAGCAACATCAGCCAATCATACTGCGAGGTGAGTTTACCTTCAGTATTTCTACAGCCTTCGGAAACCTTCAGGATTTTTAACTATATTGTGTTTTACTTAAAAATATCTGATATTGCATAAAACGTGCAGTTAAAAAGTTTTCCCAAAATTGATTTAGACTATGAAAGTGTTATGTAATAAAATCATTGTTCTTGATAATTTTTTTTGTTTGTTTTACCTTTCTAAGTAATTGCGTAATTGAAAAATAATTATAAAAGTTATAAATATAACACTAAACCTTGATACGTTCATAAAAAAATACATAAGTTATAACTGATCGAAACATGTGATAGAGAATCATAAATAAAGCTTTTTTTTATATTAATGGGCCTTCTCAGATGCATTGAAATAAGATAATAATTGATTTTGTAAATTTAATACCTACCTATTTCGTTCACTTTTATATTGTGAAAATAAATCATTTTCATTAGACTATATAGAGAATAAGACCATCGTTTGGGGTAGATATTTCTCTTTGTGAAAACGCTCTTCAATATCATTTCAATGTGCCCTTGGTCACAAGAGTGATATTAAAGAAATATATATCCACAAATTCCTGAGAAAAAAATATATGATAGCTTTGATAATCTTATTTTTTATTGAACATTTTACTAGAATCTTGACACTTGATGCTTTATCTACAACTATCAAATTTTGTATTCAATTACATTTATGGGAATATTTGTAAAAACGTACTGTTTGATTTAATCTATTTCATTTCTCTCCACAGAGAGATGCTCTCAATTTGGAGCCAAGCAACGTGGCTCAGTGCGTATCCAAAGGAAAGTCAGAGGTAAGTTTCAAAAACACAAAGGTTTTTTTATGATTATCTTTTTCTATATTTAGGCCTTTTGATTAATAATTCCTACATATAGAGTTTTATTTATTTTTTAAACGTACGCGAATTGAAATAGGATGACTTCGGCGTATGTACCTACTATAGAATTCGAACTTAATCTTACAATGTAACCTTCGGGATATAAATTTATGGCCCCCATTACTATCAAAATAATTGATTTCACCCGCGTTCAAAGAGTTGTGAATCATTGCAAATTAATAAAAAAAATATTAGTTGGCAATGCTTTATTCGTAGTCAATTTTTAGGGTGGAAGAGGATAAGGGACCCTCAGATGATTAGGGCATGTAGATCGAATGAACGAAGAAAAGAGTGTAAGAAGAATATACGACGCAAATGTGTGAATGATAGAAGAAATCGAGGACGCCCGAGGAAGACAAGACACGATCAAGTGAATCAGATACCTGAGTGGGGCCATGTCAAGAGTCGGAATAATAGAAGAGTACGTCCGTCCTCTCTTTTTTATATTTTTTTTACATGAATACCTCACAAGAGTCTCTGCTGCTCCCGTCTGGAGCCAGTGAAATTACCAAATGGGGTATGTTGTGAGGCTGAAGGTAGTGGGGAGGGAAAGGAGATGGGGAACAGGAGGGTGGGGAAATACCTGGCTATTCAGATCTGGTCACCAAACACGGCTAAAGCCATTTTAAGCAACGTTTCAATTCTGAATGGTGGTCTTACACCATGGCGATACTGAGAGTAGATATCTTCCACTCTGGAACGTGTCACAAATGTAACAAATAAAAAAAAAAATCTCCACGCCGGGATTCGATCGCGCGACCATCGGATTGCGAGTCGAAAGCTTTACCGCTATACCACGCCGGCCGTCACCCACCTCCGCGGGTAAATGGCATGATGGTTAGTTAGTTGATATGCTGATTTAATTAAAATATTAGTAGCTTTTAAAAAATAACTCTGATACTAAAACTCTTCCTTGTGAAACGCCATAACAAATCGTTTATCGAAAAAATTTGTGGAAAGTCAAAGGGAAAATCTGTTGTGTATAATTTAACACAATTTTACTCGGCGTTTCGTGCAACATTGATACTTTTATCTGCGGTCGCCAGGCAAACTGTTGCAAAAATATGCTCCGCGTTCCGCGGCGATAACGGCATTACAGGGAATTGCACGCTTGTAGTGCATATCGCTTGATATGCACTACAAGCGTGTAAGTCTCCACATTAATATTGTGTTACCCCATAGCGTTAAAACGAATGCAGTGCTCATACGCGATAGTCGTCAATATAGTAGGTTGAATTATTCAAGAGCGGCAGCGAATTTTATATTCCATTACATCGGTATTCAACAATAGAATAAATATTACCTTGTTGACAATTGATAAGCTCGATGGTAGAACGAATAAACTTAAAAAATCCATTATGACGTATATTAAATATTTATGTTTATTTATTTATTTAACGCCCAGAGGGCTTTCACATGTTAGAAGTACAATTTTAACAGGACAGTTTATTTTTATACTTAAGAAAGAAATAATAAAAATAAAAATACATTAGACGAAAAAATATACAAAAGTCATAAAAATATTGAAACAAAAACTGAAAAATACAGCGATTAGATACAAAAATACAATTTGTGTTTAGAAATAGTGTTGGAATAAATATTTTATGTTCCACAAAACTCGCCAAGTTAATATTAAATATGCCAACATCAAATAAGTGTTGATTTACCATAGTGTGAAATCATTGTATCGAAGAGTGGCCAATGTAGTTACGCTTATGAATGCTGCAGTAGAATAGTGTATTTTGTCGTGTTGTTACAGTCGAATTTATAGTTTAGTTTTTTGGATAAAAGGGTTATCTCGTTTATTTCACGTCTGTCTTCTCATGTAGGTATTTTTAGAATATTTAATAATAAATTGTATTTTAAATCTTCTAGTGGGATATACTTAATGTAATATTTTTGACTACCCTCCGTGTATCGAATTTGTATTAATAAATCTATCGCCTCGTATAAATGTCTCAATTGAATATGCCACACCCGGTACACGTGATCTGTAATGGGAATAAAACTCAAGGAAGAAAAAATAAGTACAGGACGGGTTATAAAAATGGTAAAAACGTTTCGCCCATTCTGTTAAATTTATGGGGCAGTTATTGTAGCGCAAAATGCTTTACGAGTCCTGCATCGATGGCTCGGTTCGCTAACGTTCTTGCCGGAATACTTAGGGAAGGATTGTAACCTATTCTAGAACAGGTGCATTTTGGTATGGCTAACGATGCCTTTTAACTGCTTTGTTGAAAAGGTTTCGCCTACGGCTTGGCTAACAATAAGGCGAAAGGTCTTTAACGGGAAATTTAATTCATCGAAAAATTAGGTAAAATCGAATCAAATGGGAATTTATTAAATAGACCACCTGTTTCTAGAAGGAGTCGAGGGTTTTTTCAGGTATTTTGGGGCTTCAGACCAGAGATGCCTGCCAAATTCATATCAATTCAATTATACAGAGTCTGCAGTTGTATACATTGAAGAATCTGCGGGCCCTGTACAGTACGCCCAGCTTGTGAAAGGCTAACTTGACTCTGGCTTTAAAGGAGCCCCCGTGCCTGAGCTGGTCACTTAGTTACATCAAGTATATCAATGGAAGGCGTGTTAGGAAAATTGCTTTTATTGGTATTTAAGAATATTTTGGTTTTGCTGAAATACCAGCCATACTAAATATATATGTAGATAAATAATATCTCTCTGGTAATCTTTACCCTTCCTTCCTGACAATCACAATATGTAGACCAAAATCCCTATACATATACTCAAAGAAATTAACATATTTAGGCGTCCACCTTTAAAGTTTCTTTTCTAAGGGTGGATTGTCTCGACTTCAAAAGACCAACAAATTAAATCTCATATGAATAAAATTTATTTTTTAAAAGCAAATTCTTGACTTCCGAAAAAACTTATAAAATCCGTTTCAGATATGTGGTACTACAAAATAGTCTCTAGATTCTGGATCTAGATAAATAAACTTGATATAATTAACATATTCTATTTAATTTTCTACTAGCGAGTTCCCGGCATACGTTGCAATGCCACTAATTGTGTCATTTTTTTACAGTTTCGTAAAGGTTTTTGTGATGATTAAAAAAACTTTCAGATATATTGTCATGTGATTGTAATAATCCAGAAACCTTCGCGAGGGTAGAAAGAAGGTACTTTGAAAGTTTCAAACAATTCCTATGCTTAATATAGCAATACATAGACAACTCACATATATAGAAGCAAATGTATATTGATGTTTATACGAGTATATATAGATTCAATTCAACAACACAATGAATTAAATAAATCAAACATTCCTCAAAATCAATACATTAAACGTATAAAGCGCCGTGATTTGAGATAAAATGAAATAAAATCAGTCTTCGTGTTTATTTTTTCCCTTCCGAAAGTCCCTTTGACGTCTCTGAAACGAATGCCCCGTGAAATATTTGACGCACTGAAGGCTGTATAGCGATAGTTCCAATCTTTCCCCGTCACAGCGTCGGGTGATGAACCAAATTGACCGGAGTTTTTTTCTGACTTCATGCTATCGTAGATTTTATAAATGTGGTGGATGAATTTTGTACAGTTTTTATATTTTTTATATTTAAAACGGAGCCAGTTAAAATATAACAATCTATATACATTTTTTGGCAACATCGCGTTCATTGCACTCTGCCAATCTATAATAGAATATGGAATCATTGTTTGGGGAGGAGCAACAAACTCAGCTATTGCTCATATGGAAACCACACAGATAACCATCTTAAAGATTATACTAAAAAAACACAGAATGACTGACACAGACCAAATATTCAACATGTTCGACGGACTTATACATAAAAACACTTCTTAACTATACCTTTGACCAAAAACACAAACTCCAACAAACACAAAACATTAATAGACCAGTTAGACAAGCATACATATAAAACTTAAAAACAACGACGATAAACACAAGCTTTGGACAAAGACATCACAAATACCAGGCAATAAAAGCATTCAACCATCTTTCACTCGATTTAAAAAAAGAAGAAAACAAAAAACTTTTCACACTCAAAATTAAAAGATGGATTAAAGACCAAAAAAGACAACTTTACAAAAAAATCACAACATAAAAAAAAAAAAAAACACATAGACATAAACACCATTGAAATACTCACTAATATATAAAACCTTTTAATTTCACTATCGGTTTATATATATGTTTTTTTTTTTTTTTTACATGAGCTCCACACAGGAGGCCCTGAGGAAAATAATTTCCCTCAGGGCCTATTTCATCTTTGAGGATGCTGAGTGGAGGGGTTTTTTTAAGGAAAAGGAAGGAGAGGAGAGTTCTGGGACGGAAAAGGGTTTAAGGGGTGGGTAGGAATCTGGGGTTCAGTATGTCCTGGTCATCCGCCTCCAAGACCTAGACAAACCTCACCCCATGAACCCGGGCACCCCTGCTAAATCACCAAACGTAGCGAACCACTTGGGGTGACCTATGGCAGAGATGTTGGTTATCCAATAAAGGTTCCCGGGGCGGCGGTACCCATTCCCGCCTCCCAATATGTATCTATCCTATTTATATAGTTTTATTCTATTGTTTTATTTTAGTGTTATTTTACTCTATTTTGTTTTGCTCTATTTTCTTTCTTTCATTTCTCATATGTTATTGTTGAGTCTCTTTTTTCTTTAGTTTTTATTTTATATGTATCTTAAATAAAAATAAAAAAATAAAAAAAATCATATCAAACTGTAAAATGAGGTCCTCAGCACGGGTAAATCACCCAGTGAGGCACACATTAGTCAAATATGTAACACACATGTATAAATCAGGTGAATCAAATAAAAAAAAAAATAAATAAAAAAATAAATAAAAAAATAAAAAAATTGGTCAAAAGCATTGTACCTACATTTAGTTTTGTATTGGTGATCGGCAGACCGGTCTATGCAATATTTTAGCCATCTCTTTTTATAATGGTTTGTCTAGTCTGTAATTAGAAGTAAATTTTTTAATATATATTATGAAATTGAACGGCGCCCTTGAGGTGATTTTTCACAAAAAATGGTATACAATCCAAATATTATTATTACTTTAAAAATGGCTTTCTCAAATGAGGTGTGTTGTGAGACTGAGAGGAAGTGGAAGGAAATGGATGGGATGAAGTAAAGATACATGAAGTGTGTGTGGAATAATAATAAATTATATTATTAATAACTGGATCGCAATAACTATCAAGCTTTGCCCCGGCGTTACTAATATGTTTTTATGGATTTTAATTGCCTCCGTAATTAAGCGTCTTCACCTAAACCAATCGCCGAAAAGTACGCATTAATTTCACTGTTTATTAGACTGCAATATCTGTCCTAAAAGGATAGCAAAAAGCTAGCACTTCAAGGCACATTAACACAGACTTCATCACAATCTACACAACTACCCTGAAGAAAGACACTGTAACACTCTCCGAAACATCGGATAAAGAAGTCGGAAGCGACATGATAACACAGAAATGAATCACTATAATACCCCCGTGGGTTTCTTAATTGTTTACAAGTTGTCATCTGCTGAAAATATAAAAAAAACATGTTAAACTTGACTTTGTAATATTCAAAGAGATATCATGTGTTCAGATAGAGAGCATTGTCAGCGTTATTTAAAAAAATGATAAGGTAAAATATGGTATTTATTATCGGCCAATTATTCTTGTCGTGGAATTGCTTTGAATTTGAGCCATGTATTATATATAGCATGTGGTGCAATAATTGATCCTTATCCCCAGTTGGGGATGCCATAGTTTCACTGGCTTCAGAAGCCGTTGGCACTCTTGTGCGGTATTCATACTAAAAAAAGTTAAATAAATACAAAGCATTGCTATTTCATCTTTCTTCCTAAATAACGTCCTTTGGAATTGATGTTATAAATAATGTCAAAAGGCGGGCGAGCGACCGGAAATAATTCCTGATAATTTAGTTAGATAGGTACTATATCTTCTCCAATTTCATGATTTCTTTCATATCAGCCCTTGAAAAGAAACCTTCCATCTCTTGTCATTTTATTATTATTATTATTATTTGTTCACATAGAAAATAATCAATTTATTAAGTTTGCTCTCGTGAAGTATTTTCTTCGTCCTTTGTTTACCTTTCCGTCCGAGGCTTCTCGGGAAATTTGAGACAAGAAAGGGCTTTATTTGATTTGATGTCTTTACTGAGAACACTAACCATGTTAATTTATTTAAATGTATGCGTCAGTATACGCTATCGAATTCAGAAATATCAAATATACCTTGCGAGCAGGTATTGTATTTCCTTGCGTAAAAAAGATGTGAGAGACATTAATTACATATGTAGATTTCATGCAGTAAGTGTGTGAAGTACTAAAATAAATTAACAGAAATATAGTAAAAGTGTTAAAATAAACAGTTAAAACAAATAGTGTGTATTTATAAGAAATATCACCAAAGGCCACAGGCTCCCTCAGGCTAGTCTCACAGAAATCGCCGTATCTCCCTTACTATCATGGTTAGAAATATGATCTAAATGGTGGTAGAAAGAAAAAACACCACGCTTTATATTCAAATCTTAAAATTAACCGCTAAATGATGGAATTTATAACTACACATTTATGAAACCAAACTTTCCGCCCGCAATTTAAAAAAAAAGACATAAGGCTTTAGGAATTTTTTTTTAACTATTTTTACATGAAACGACAGAAAACGATAAGGTTTATAACACATTTGCGTAATAAATTGTGTGTGTGTGTGTGTTTTTTCATTTTCAGTCATTTCAGTTAGAAAAAACGCAAGGTGAGCCATTTTTAAAACTCTATTATGCTTGCATTCAAAATTTTAATATTTCAAAAATTATGTGTTCATTTCAAATTACAAAATTTGAAAGCGTACTTCTTCACCTTTAAGAACGGTTTTTAGTTTTCGGATGCGTTAAGAAATGTTCCATTTATTTGGATTTTATTTTGAAGCGGAAATATTTTGACCTTTCGACAAATGAGGGGTTAAAACTTAGGTTATTAACGTGGATTACGAAGAGACACCTGTAATAAGAAAGACGATTTTTAATAGTCATAATAATAGATTAAGTTTCGTTTAGTAAATACTTAAAATATTAATTTATCTATATTTTATAATATGCCTTCTTATGCCTTTCTTAACAATGGTGTTCTTAAATGAAGGTTTTTTAACATTATTTATGACCTAATCGAAGTTAATAAAGGTATTTTTTTATTTGGTTTTTCATATCATATGATTTTACAACGAGTTTGATAATTTATGCATCTACAGTCCTAAATAAGATATACCTCAATTACAAGAAATTATACGTCATTAAATTGCTGATGAACAATACTTTGATTGTAAAAACATCTGAAACCGTGATAAATCAAACGACTTGATATATCATATTTCTTACTTACTTAAAATCTTCTAAGCAGATACCATAATTTTAATTCCCTCATTAATGCATCTTTGTTTTTTCAGCACTTCGACTGTCGAAATCACATCAGGGTAATCCAGCCAATGGGTGAAGGCTCCAGACTATATCTCTGTGGTACCAACGCTCACAGCCCTAAGGATTGGGTAGTTTATGTAAGTACCTCATTGTCTACTTATTTAGAAAACGTAAAAAGCCTCAACAATGCTATACACCAGGGGTCTCCAAACTACGGCCCGCGGGCCAAGTTCGGCCCGCCAGTGTCATCAATCCGGCCCGCGACAGCTAATGACCAGTGTCATCAATCAGGCCCGCGACATCTAATGGCTTATAGTTGTTGTGATAGCGGCCTACACACGACACTGCATGTAGTGACTGCGGCAGTGACTGCAAAGAGGGTAGAGTTGGGCGAACTAGCGCTGTCTCGTTCTAGTGGCCCTTTAACAAACGAGACGGCGTAGTTTGCTCAACTCCACGCTCTCTGCAGTTACTGCCGCAGTCACTAAATGCAGTGGTGTCGTGTGGAGAGCCCAATAAGTTGGATAAATAACACAGAATGATAGTAACTCGGTTTTATTTACTTGCTATGTAATGCTTAATCACAAGTATAAGATCGAACCACAAAGATTATTCGCAAAAAAGTACTAGGTTACGAGGTAGATACGAGCACTATCTGTTAGGGATGGATAGAGGGTCCCTATTTCCGCGTATAACCACCAGATGTCGTCATGTGTTGTAGTCGTGAAAATACTGAACTAACGAATTTAGCAAGCGTATTTTTTTTCATTAACTCCGCACAGGAGGCCCTGAGGAAAATATTTTCTCTGTCATCTTAAGGGATGCTGTGTGGAGGGTCTTTTTAAGGAAGGGAAGGATAGGAAGTTATGGGAAGGAAAAGGTGTGAGGGGTGGGAAGGAATCTGGGGGTTAGTGTGTCCAGGAGTGACGGACGTATGAATCCATCCTCTAATTGCGGTGCAAGGCGATGGGTCGAGATAAAAGGCCTCCCTCACCCAGTCTCTCTCGGTCCGGCCCGCCACGCAGCAGGTGGGCAGACGCATCCGCCGCCAAGACCTAGACAAACCTCACCCCATGAACCATGAATGATAATGCCAGGAAAATTAAATCGGTTTTGGCCCTAGGAAGTTACTGGAGTAATCAGTACGGCCCTAAGGCTGGAAAGTTTGGAGACCCCTGCTATACACCATCAAATAAGGTTTTTATTTGCTAAGATATCTGAATGTATTTCACAGTTTTATTTCTATTTAGCAATACAAAGGCGACGAAACAAGTCAATTTACAAGCAAACAATGAACCCCGCAAAAATGAGGGTCTTTTGGAATGATAAAAATAATTGTTCAATCACACTTCAAAATCCCGAAAATTGATTGTAGAACAAGCATCATTTTGAAAATTGAAATAATCAATTTGGTTTCTGTGGTTTCAGATCTCAAAACGAAGTACTTGAATAATATTTCAGTTAGTTGATGTTGCACCCTGATTTCAACCCCTAAAATGATGGAATAACTAGAGGGTGTCATCGGGAATACTAAATCCTAAAGTTGAGGTTCAGAAATTGTTGCAAACCAAAATAGAAAGTTTAAATGATGATTGTTTTAAACAAAGATTATGACATTAACGCTACGTATTGGTTTAGATGGGTAGTCAGGTGAAGATGGGTTACTAAAATATTTTACTTGGGATCTCGGAGTGCAACTTAACAAGCTTTTAATCGAAACATTTTGAAAATTATTATAATTCAATCTAAGTTAATGACAGTGAAGAATCAATGAATTGTCCAAAATCCTAACGACTAGCTCTAATCATATTGGTTTGATTTGGCAAATAAATTTAAGATTTGTAAAAATAATACTTAATTTTCACAAACAATTTTAGAATGCTTCTGTATATTCTTTTGCTGGCTCCATTATAAATACTATTCAATTAAATTTATTCATTTTATAAACATTACAAAATTAATATTAAACTAACAGTAACTCTGGTCTGGAGCTCCAAAATACCTGAAAAATACCCTCGACTCTGTGCAAAAACGGGCGGTCCGTTTGATAGATTCTCCCATCTTAACAGACGGATTGCAATCTTTAGAGCACAGGCGTCGGGTGGGAATGCTATCCTTGTTCTACCGGTATTACAATGGAAGATGCTCCGAGGAACTAGCATCATTGATCCCTTCGGCACCGGTGCATAGTCGGGAAACACGCTAAATGCGTGCCCAACATTTGTACACGGTTGACATTTGTCACATGAGAACGGGTCGTTTCTTCGACTCGTTCTTATGTTCAACAGCTCGGCTGTGGAATGATTTGCCGGCCTCTGTGTTTCCTTCTTCCTACAACATAGGTCTCTTCAAGACCAATGTTCATTCCTTCCTCTCCTCAAAAAGACCCTCCACACAGCATCCCAGATGACATAGGCCCTGGGGGAAATTATTTTCCTCAAGGCCTCCTGTGTGGAGTTAATGTAAAAAAAAATAGTAACAAAGCTTGCTCTCTAAATTGAGCTTCATTGATGTTAAACATATCGGTGTTCGAAGTGATTCTATTTAACGTTTTAAAGATTTAAATTTTAAATTTCATGCTTGTAACAAGACAGTTCTCCTGACTGTCATGACCATTGACAAGTTAGTTCTGCAAGCCGGGTGATAAAACAGTCTATGCGTGACGGAGATAACCATCGCGAACATAGAAACTAATGCTCTCCATGATAGTTGAGTTTTCAAACCATCCACGAATCAGTCTGATGAAATGTGTTTCAATTAACACATCCCTTCTAACCGTTGAAGGTTCATACCGGTATGGTGGTGAACAATCAATATATTTTCCTAAATTCTAAAGAGTAGCTACTAACATTGATTTGAATCGGCCAATAAAGTTAAGATTTGTGAAAATAATACTTTATTTACTAAAACATTTTCATATTGCTTCTATATATTCTGATACTGGCTCCATTATAAACATTACTTTATTTCTAATTAATTAATTAATAATATGTAACTGCGCTGCATCCTCTCCAGTAACGCCATCCAGCCCTCTAAATGCCCCGCTTTATTTAAGCAGTAGATGTAATATTTACATACAATATTTGGGCAAGTGACTTGCGCATATTTCAAATTTGCATGTCTTTGAATCATCCCCCGGGAAGGCTAAATAATTATTTGTTCATTCCGGCTCAGTTTTACTGCCACTGAGAGTGGATGATCTACTTCAAAGGATTTTTCGGATATATTTGATTACCAGGCATAATGATGTTCTCTAATACAGTGTTATCGGTCGTAATTAATGTGTAATTAGTTCATTTACTGGCAAAAACCATAAAGAATTTTATTTCAACGCGATTTAACGCATATACATATGCATGCTTGTAACTCTAGTCAACTCTTTTCAAATTAGGTTGTCTCCTACAACGAAATTCCTTATTATTTTTACAAATGTATCATTTGTGATGACCGTGGCCGGTTATCCACATGATATTCTGAACTCCATTATATGGATTTAGATTCCTCTGAATTAGTTGATCTCAGTTCTGGTATAATGCCAATAATAAGACGTAGGTAGTCTGGTTACGTTTATTCCGAGATGGGTTACAATGGTGCTTCGTAGGAAGTATGGTAAAGAGAACAACGGACAACAATCACACCCTTTTATATGTTCCTCATGCTGTCTCACTCATACACGCATGTCTGTTTCATACCGCAAGACATACGTTCACCACATCATTTACCTACATACTTACATAGATCATGCTGAGGATAGAATATTCGGAATTTTTGGAAAATACCAAAGAGCACCGAAGATGTAAGCCGTCAAAATGTTGATATTTGCGGCTGACCGAATAGCACGAGAGATCACGGCAGTAACGCGGTAATACTGAAGCACTGCCATGCGAATTATAAATTATACTGTATCGTGTCTTGCATGACAGCTTATTAATAAGACACCATTACGTACATTTTATCCAGGCTTATTTTAAAAGCTCATAACTTCTTCATTTTTGGAGATATCTTAAAACTGATTTTGCTGTCTTTATTATCTTTAAATATAATGCATTTTAAAAATTAAGAGACAACCGCATTGAAGCAATTCTCTCGGCTCTAAGATTGCCGTACTATAATTCCGAGGATTCAACTCAGTGTAGCTGTACTACCTTTCGGTAGCTTTGTTCTACCTATTGCTGGGTACAAATCTCCTGCCATTTTAGTTATTCGTATATATTTGCTTTATTTTTGTTGCGGTTATTTATTTTTTTCCCGTTTCCATTATCAAAGTTTACATAAATCATACATTTATACCGCTTGGCATATTCTTTACCGTATTATCATTATTAGTATTATCATTATCATCTGTCATTAAAACCAACTGTTTTATTTTTCAAATCTTGACCTAACTCATTTAAAGCTTGTAGTTTTTAAACCTGAGCCAGCCATTTTCATTTAGCAGATGTCCTCTGTTTCTCTCTGGAGTATGGATATATTACAGTATATCGGATGAGTCCTATAATTTAAATAACCGCTATATCCGATTTTTTGATAAAATGATCTGATTATGACATCTGGTTCACATTTTTGCTAGGAATAAGACTTATTTAAAATTAACCATAACCAAAAACCATGTAAAAACTGCGAGTGAGAAACAAAACCCGCAATATCATTCAAGAAGTTACTATCAAAACCCGCTATATTGGAATACAACCAATCACGAGCGATTATTTTGCCAAGATGGCGGGTGTAAAAACACGCCCCTCAGGTCAGTTGAGTTTCAAAAGCCCCTATATTCCATATAAATCACGAAGTGAGTATCAAAATCCGCTGTATCCATTTTATTTATCCAAATTACCTAAATATTTATAGACATACATTGAAAAATGAATACTTTTCGAATGTATGTTACTCCAATTCATTATATATTAAAAAATGCATTTTTTTATTTACGCTAGAGATGTGACAGTTTTTTACGGTTTTCTCCGAATCAATGAAAGTTGATACAGCGGATATAGAAATTGAACGACTCAGATAACTTTATCTTTCGTTTTTTTGTTCAACTAAAGAAAAATCTTTTCAATCTCATTTCGTCTGGAATTAAAAACATTAAAAACAAATAAGTTATTTCTTGTAACATTCTTTATGCGTTTGACGAAACTTAATACATTTTCCAAGAAGAAGCATCTCTAACAGAAATCAGTCAGCGTTTCACGCTCAGCTGCACTCAATAATATTTTTATGGCCGAAACGTGCGCGAAAACTTAGGGTGAGATTCCCGCCATACCTGACGCCCCTCCGCCACCCCCGCTTCCGTTTCCACCTTTATCGAACCCCCTGAAAGCCTCCCTAGAAACCACCCCCCGAAACCCCACCTTCATCCAAAGAACTGTCTTATTATGCCACCAGGATAGAACCTCCAAAGCCATGCACCCCAAACATTTTAATCTTAAACTTTCTTGAAATTTAGAATCGAAGTTTTTTTCGGTAACGGTAAGATAAAGATAAACTTTGGCATTTTAAGTCAAGTGCGTAGTTTGTGTTTGACCTTTACTTAAAGAACTCAATTATTATCTTTTGAATATCTGCCATAAAAATGCAATAGAAACTAAAAGGACCGGCTATGATCACACTTAGAAAAAGTTTTTTCGATATTATTTTTTAGTATCGATAAAGTTGAAAACTTATTGATAACTTTTTAATGAAAATATAATCAAAAGGAAACTCACGCGAACAATTTTCATGTTATGATTGTTAAAATTACGCAAAGCAAATTATTTTGTGGTTTTTTTCTTACAAAGTGTGTGAGAATAAGAATGAAATAAGAAGTGTGCGCCAAGACAGATAGCGCTTTAACCCTATTGCCTGTCCCTGATGGGAAATGGCCTGATGGTTAGATACCTAGTTAACCTAAAATTGGTCTTAATCTTTTCTAAACTCAAATTTTCCTCCATCATATAATCCGTGCCCATTCGGGACCCGCATTTATAAACCTTTTTTTGCGGTCCTACTTTAACCCGCCTTACAAAGCTGCTCAACCGGGTAGCGATATAGTTCTCATGTTCTTACACTATACAGAGAGGGCTACTCTTGTGAGAAGTATCATTAAAAATATATTATATTGTCTGGTACCCGGCATTGCGTTGCAATACCTTTCAAAGAAATAAATTGATTCTCCCTGCATGTCCTTTCCCGTGCATCCCCGTTTCCTTTCACTTTCCCCACCTTCTCCCTCCTTCGTCTCTTCCCTCTCCGCGAACCCCACCTGCCTTTCATCCTGCCTTTCATCCCTGCCTTTAAAATAGATGAAATACACATTTTCATTTATACAAATTTCATAACGCCAGAGCTTACCATTATATATAGCCTATGTTACTCGCTAATAATGTTACTTTCTATTGGTGAAAGAATTTTTAAAATAGGTTTAGTGGTTTAGGCGTAAAAGCTAAACAAGCAAACCGACGCATTTTCGCATTTATAATATTAGTCATCATCATCATCACTATTGGCTCTACAACCCCCGGTGGGTCTTGGCCTCCTCAAGAATCTTTCTCCACTCATCTCGGTTTTGTGCCAGCTCTCTCCAGTTTAGAAGCTCCAAGATAGATATGTCTTTGAGGACGTTGTCGCTCCATCTTAGTCTTGGTCTTCCCAGGCTCCTTCGCCCTATTGGTCTTGAGTTCAGCAGGGACTTTGGTGCTTGATGCTCGGTCATTCTCTCCATACGACCCAGCCACCGAAGTCTTCCCAGTTTTATAAATTTCGCGACGTTTAGCTCCTTAAACAAAGTATAGAGCTCATTGTTATAACGTCTGCGCCAAAATCCATTTTCTAGAACCGGTCCGAAGATGCGTCTCAAAATTTTTCTTTCAAAAACGTCCAGTGCTCGCTCATTCCTTTATTATTATAATATTAATAATATTCCTATATTATTATAATATTAGTATGGATGGATTATATACATAGCACACGTTATTTCACTAACTATTTGAAATGGTTGTAAGTCGGTACCAGATGTGGGTATCAAACACCAACTAGCCGACTGCTAATGTAGCATCATACCCTTAAAACTTTTTTAATTCAGGTAACTTTAGGTCACAACATAGCGTCTAATTTTTTAAAATGAAAATCATCTTGTTTTTTAATGTTAAAAGCAACTATTAAACACACGTGTGGGTGATTTTATAACCCCTAATTTAAAAAAATAAATAATGTGTAATTTATGGTAAATGAAACATTTTAGTAACGTTCTCGATGGTTGAAGAAACTTACTGAAATCTCTGCTCGGGAATATTTTCCAAGAGGGTTTGAATGCGTTCTAATGCCTTTTGGGGTGATTTTTTACGGCTTCGTTGGGGAGAGATAATTGATCCAGATAAAATCTGGATGAATGCTTAATTAAAATATATTGATTTTCGGCTTATGGCTTTTTCGGCAGTATCTTTTAGTACCTACTCGTTTCTCTCGAGTCCTTGGATTTACACTTACATTGTTTCTTGAAGATGTTTCAGTTTCAAGGGTAGTTAAAGAAGAGAGCAACAAAAAAATTATAAAAAGAAATTTTCATAAGTTATCAAAAGAGAGTTTTTGTTATAAAAATTAAATATTCACTTTTATAAAAAGTCAATAGTTCCATATAAATAAAAATCGGATATTTTTATCCGTGACGCTATCTAGGTTACAAACCAATTCTTAGAATGATTGTTTCCAATAAAAAGGGTAGCCTATAATATGGAAAAAAATAGTGAAGATAATATTGTTCATTCTAAAATTTGAAATATGAGATCGACTAATATGATGGTTTGACAGTTGTAGCTGGCAATGGCGGAATTGTAAACGCGCACGTCCCGGTTAGATGAGAGGTTCTGGGTTCGAGTCCCAGTTGCGACCATTAACTTTTCCTGTTTTTCTGTGTCTTGTTTTCTTTCATATTTTCTTTTAGATTATAATTGTGATTTTATTCGTCAATGATATATCACGCTGATTTAAAATTTTCCTGTTACTTTTGTGTTGTTGCGATATTAATTTTTAAGACCTCTTGCTTATTATATTCTTTATTTTACTATGTAACTTTGCATTAAAAATGCTTCTTGGGCGAGCTCTTATGGACGTCATCATTTTTTAGGTTCGTTCTCTTCCTTCTCGTGCATCTTGTTTAAAAACGGAAAAGACAGAAGATACTAGAACGGACGACCTTACGTATGATCTCTCGTTGGGACCAGAATAGATTATAATGCTTGATGATGAGTATGGGATGGATAATCGACTATTGCCTTTTTTGCCTGATAATTGAAAGAAAAATATCAAAAAGAAACCAAAACGCGGATAGAACGGCCAGCCGTGTATTCCTATCTCATTTTCGATTTGTGTGCGTCAAACTAAATCATTCGTTTCTGTAATTTCTAAATAAATTTCAAAATTATAGTAAAACGTAATAAACTTTTAACTAAAGCTAATAATAATTTAAAAAATATATTGCATTATTCTTCAATAATATTTTTTCGGCACAAAATACCTTATTTTATTCATCAATGTATCCATGACAATTTAGAAGGCGGTATGGGTATCAACCGGGAACCATTTAATAGATAACCAACACCTCTGCCATAGGTCACCCCTAATTGTTCGCCACGTTTGGTATCTTAGCAGGTGTGCCCGATTTCATGGTGTGAGGTTAGTCGGCGTCTTGGCGGCTGTTGCGCTTGCCCACCTATTGCGTGGCGTTCCGGATCGGGAGAGACTGGTTGAGGAAGATCTTTGAATTGTGAGAGGAATTGATTCTTCCGCCACTCCTGGACACACTGACCCACAGGTTCCGACCGACCCTTCACACCTTTTTCCTTTCCAGAACTTATCTAACTCTCCAACCTTTCCTAAAAGCTCCTCCACACAGCATCCTCAAAGATAACACGGGCCCAGAGAGAAATTGTTTTCCTTTGGGCCCCCTGTGTGAATCTAGGAAAAAAAATCGTAAATATTGGACATAGTGAGGTCGTCTCTTACGATGAAATTGTGTTTTTAACAAATGTATCAAATTAATTACGGCATGCCGAGTACTTCCTCTCCTTTCTTTCCTAAAAATACCCTCCACACAGCATCTCCAAAGATGGCGTATGGAGCTAATGTAAAAAAATGTGTTGACTGAGAATACAACAATCTCATGATTATTCTTTTCTGTGCAATGATAATTTTATACTTCCAGTATTTTTCTAAGGTCAGTCCAAATATTAATTTGAATTTCCACAAAGATAACCGTTTTTCCATTTCATTGAACCCGAAAGAGCGCAAACTGAAAAAATTTGTTCGAATCAAATTTAACGAGTGAACGGTTCTGAATGAAATAATTTAACAAATATTCAACAAAGGCCGCGCCCGGCCCGCCGCCGCCGTTATCAAATTAATGTGCAAATTTTAAATGTCACAGTGATTTCAGTCAGATTGCAGTTCATAAATAATTTTAATTTCGGAAACCTATATCGCCTACAAATGTACTGTGAACAGAACGTACTTTAATACTGTTATAAACCTGTAAACAGAAGGTGTAGAGTAGTTATTATTTTTATTTTATTTACCCTTCACTTAAATTTGTTTATAAATTTTGTCGTGTATAGAAATTTCTTCGGTGTAGTTGTTTTTTTACATTAGCTCCACATACGAGGCCCTGATCATCATTGGGGATGCCGTTTGGATGGTCTGTTTAGAAAAGAAAGGAGAGGAAGTTCTTGGAATAAAAAGGGTGTGATTGGTGTGTAGGAATCTGGATGTCATTGTGTCCAGGAGGGACGGATGTATGAATCTGTCCCTCCTAGTGCATTGCAAGGTGATGTTCCGATAGAGTCCTGCTGAAGCGATCAAAAATTCTCCATCAATCAGTCTCTCCCGATTAGGCCTACCACGCAGAGTAGATGGGCAGGCGCAACTGCCACCAAGACTTGGACAAACTTCACCCCATGAACCCGGGCACCCCTGCTAAATCACTAAACGTAGCGAAACACTTAGGGGGCATACATTAATTACGTGAGCTCAAAGGGGGGGGGGGGCAGGAAAATATCACGTCTACTTGAATTACGAAGTGACCGTTGGCAGGGGTGTTGACTTTCTAATAAATGGTTCCCGGAGCGGCGGCACACATAACCGCTTACCAAATTTTAAATGTGACGACCTCCATAGTCCAGTGGGTAAGACTCTTGACTCACAATCCGGAGGTCGCGGGTTCGAACCCGGCATGCGCAAATAAATTTTATTTGATTAATTTGTGTTATTTCACAAGTAATTCATTTAAAATAATACATAGTATATTTGCGGCATGTTCCAGAGTGGAAGATACTATCAGTATCGCCCTGGTGTAAAACCACCATTCAGAATTGAAACGTTGCTTGAAAATGGCTTTAGCCGTGTTTAGTGACCAGATCTGAATAGCCAGGTACTTTCCAATCTTCCTCTTCCCCACCTCCTTCCCCTCCCCACTACCTTAAGCCTCACAACATACCCCAATTGGGGATGCAATAGTCTCACTGGCTCCAGACGGGAGCAGTTGATTCTTGTGTGGTATTCACTGTAAAAAAAAAAAATGAAAATTGTGTCTTCAAAATTCCAAAAATTGGTTCCAATTTAAACTGATGAATTTATTTATTTAATAGTAGGCATGGTGAAGATGGGTAAGAGGAAGGGCAATGAACAAACGTTTTACCTGGTGAGAAACGTAGTGAAATAAAAATTAATTTTAACTTAACATTTTTAACATCACAAATATCCAATAACTTATTTTTTGAAATTAGTTACAAAATCAATTGTTTCTATCGCACAATTTAGGGAAACGTTAATTTTATAGTTGATTTCACCAGATTATTGAATTTCATGAAACTATAATAATAATAATAATAATCTTTATTCAATGAAATAACAACAATATAACTAAAAAAATTACATGCTCAATGTAGTTTACAAATAGATTACATCAATCAGTACAGAAAAATTAACAAACAGAAAGTAACGTACGAAAGGTTACACAGGTAAAAGTTAACTATTAAAACAACGCCAATAGAATCATTAAAACGCCAATAGAATCATTAAAACAACGCCAATAGAAAATTTTAAATTTTAGGCAGCATCGCGTTCATTGGTCAAAATATTGTACACATACACATATTTTCGTATCGGTGGTCAATGAACCGATGTATGCAATTTTTAGCCATAAGTTGTTTATAATTGTTTGCCTAGCTTGTAGTTTTTTAGATTTTAGAAATGTATTATAAGTTTGTACAGCGCCCTTGAGGTGATTTTTCACAAAAACGGCGCTATATAAATCATCCAAATATTATTATTATTATTAATCATAGATTGTCTCTTCACAACCACTTCTGAACAAAATGCAAAGCAGAAGGATTCAAGCTAAGTTATATCGTACAAATCCATCTCTAATAACCTCTGATACGTACAATTTCTAGGTCTGACAGTCTATATCTTTCTTTGTGATGAAATGTAATTTGATCGTTATTTCATGAACCCCTAGAAATATTTTTTAACAACATCTGTACAATTTTATAAAATCTTGTGTAACAGAACACCTTTCTTCTTGTAAGATTCTACTTCTTTGAAACAAATGAAAACATAAAACAACGCTGAAACATGAAATATGTCTATCCATTTATTTACGTGCTATAAAACCGTTTTTTCTTTTTGACATTTTTATTGAATGCACCATATGTAAGGTGCAATTTTGTAAAATGCATTCGTTGAGGGGTGTATTTATCCGCAAGGGGAGGATTTTTTTTATTTTATGGCGTGCATTGAGCACTCTGTGTAAACAATTTAAAAATCAAACTTTTAAACTGCATCTGTGTAAATAAATTTATCTGCACCTTTTTTAAAAGTAAATAGATCTGTTTATTTAATTTGTTAATTTAAACACTTTGTTCTTCCTGCTGTCAATTTAGAATCAAAATATACTTCAAGTGATTAAAAAAGAAAGCATGCTTAAACCTAATTTTCATTAAATATGTGTACGAGTATTTTGATAAGTTTACAATAATTAATAAGGATAAGAAATTTAACTAGTGAATGGGCTGTAAATAAGTAAACGCTTTTTCTATAAATTTATCCATCCTTCTACAACTCATTTGCTGTAACTTCTTAACTGTAGTACAATATGTTTTCTGTTTATTTTATTATTTTTATTTTATAATTACTAAAAAAAAAAAAAAAATTGTATGTTTTTCTCCATATTTTTATTTTATTTTTATAATAGCTGAAAAAAACCCTTTTCACTTATTCTACCTATGTAATACTTATTTTTTATACTATCTTTATATTTAATATGTTTTTTTAAGTCTAATTTATACTTTGGGTACTTAGAAATATAGTATTTTGTTTTAATTTTACCCACACTCAGGCAGTGCCTTAGTGGGTTTTCATTTCTTCTCCATAATTGTTATTATATATTATGTTATTATACATATAATTTTTGCTATTATACATTATATGTACAAAGAAATGGGAATAAATAAAGTTAAAAAAAATAAATAAAAAAAAGTAAGTACGTACTTTGATAAATGAATAGATAAGGGACGACCGAGATAGGTTTTTCGTTCTCGGCCGAGACCGAGAATAAATTAAAATCTCGGCTGAGACCGAGAGCCGAGACCGAGAATAGATAAATTATTAATAATAAATGAAAATGCGCTATTTTTGCAAAATAAAGTATATTTAAGAATGTAATAATAATTTGTTTTAAATAGTTTTAATAATCAAAATTGAACAACATGATGTTGTATCATAAAAAGCAATTTTTCTGCATTTTCACCCTTCAAAGAGTATCGCCTCATGTCGTATAATTGACCAGAACTGCTAATATCTGACATACGTATAAAATAATACGTAATGATCTTGATATTCACTTAACTAGATGATATAGTTATTCTGGCTAGTATTTATAATTAATCACAACAACACATAAAAGAACTTATTTTTTTCTACTACGAACAAAATTCAAACAAACTTCCTTTAACTACAATTGTTTGTTTACAAAAGTAGTGAAATGAACGAACGGCGCGGCGCGGCGGCGGCAGCGGCGGTAAGTAAAACCCGCCTCGCTGCCAGTCGACCAATCACAATCGACAGCTCTCTCACGCACTGACACCAAGTGACGAATGTGGACGCGCGCGGTAGATTTGAATCCTGTTATCCTGTACCGTTCCTACTTACAACGGTCTTGCTTATGGCCGAGAATCTCAGCAATTTTTCACCGAGAACCGAGACAGAGTTCTCGGTTGGATTTGTAGCCGAGAATGCCGAGACCGAGACCGAGATCTCGGTCGACCCTTATGAATAGATTTAAAACAAACAATAAATACTATGACGGACTTGTGCGCTATACAATAACTGAAGGCTGAGGTCTCGATATAAGAAGAGGTAAAACGTCGCTCCTTTCACCACGTGTGAAGGGAAACACCCGTTTACGCAGAGACTCTTGAATAGTCCAGTTTGTGCGGGGACTCTGTTCCCTATATAGCTCGTCCGCTGTGGCTGAAGATGCTTCTCCTATTTGACGTAGCTGGCATCTGGTCCAGAGAGGTAGGGGAGGTCCGTGGTCCAGGGTGAGACGATGGTCAAAAAAGAAAGAAGATGAGTCGAGACAAAGTCAGAGCGAGGTACAACGGGTCAGGCAGAATGGGAGATTTTGAGGCGTTGGAAGCGGCTAACTTTCGATGATGATGGCTTATTGTTTATGGATGTGTTACTGAATTTAACCTTACATAGTATACCAATTATGTATGTACCTTCCATCATTTGTCTAGTGTCCACACAGGATTATGCTAGCGATACAGGCAACAATCAATTATGATTATATTTTATCTAGATAAATAAATAAATAATTTTAGCAGCGAGTTACAGAGAACACAACCTCGTTTTGTCGCGAGTTCATGGTTATCGTTGTATTTTGAAAATCGATGAAACGGAAGCGACCGACACTAAAAGAGACAAACACACACATCTATGGGATTTAGCCTGCGAGAGAATGAGATGGTATAATAAGTGTTCACTTCAAAAACGCACACAATTCCCAAAAAGCTTTCCACGTGCAGGAAATTAATTTATTTATATCTTATAATATTACATATTTTAATCAGAACCTTTTCCGACACTCGATGTATGTCAAAATGATAATCTTATTAATCTAACGAAAAACAGCGGGAATTAATTACACGCCACTAATGAGATCTTAATTGTTATTGCGAGTTCTAGACATTAATTCCATAATTCTAGATTGCGAGACCTTATTGCCAAATAAAGATAAGGACCCCTCCTGGGGTCTACCCTTCCGTCTTAAACTGAGGGTAGGTACATGAGGTAAACGTCAGAGACGTACGGGTCACAGTAACGGATTCCTAATTCCTAGTTTTCGAGTTGAAAATAATAATATCAATAAATAAATTACGAAAGCTAAATATGTAATACACATTCCTACGAATTATAAACCTAGGATAAAGATTCTTAAATACTGATGTATCGTCTCGTGGTGGAGTGGCAAGGCTCTCGACTAGCGATCCGGAGGTCGGGGATTTTAATCTCGGCGTGCGCAGATAAATTTTATTTGATTGATTCGTGTTTTCACAATTTAATCGACTAAAATAATATTAGGTATATTTGCCGCACGTTCCAGACGGTTCCAGATTTTCCCATCTCCTTCCCCTCCCATTTACCTTCAGCCTCACAACGTACCCCTATTGGGGAATCCTCCAAATGGGAGCAGTTGGGACTCTTGTGAGATATCCAAATTTAAAAAAAATACAAGTGTGCAATTCACGCGCGGTAGAAGTTAAACTTTCAGAAAACTAAAGTAGACATGAGCGGGGAGGCTACGAAGCACCACAGAAAGAGGAGACAGATTAGTCTCATTATCTCACAGGCTAAATCCTATACATGTTTATGTATGTATTGTATTTGTTTTAGAAACTTAAACTTTTTTTTAAACTAGCGGCCATTCCCAAAACCCACGGGCTATTCGGTATTTATGACGTAGTCCGATCGTAAAATCAGCCAGATCATGATGCGCCTAGCCACGTCGTGAAGTGCCTGGCGGCCGATCGTGATGTGCCTGGGGCGCATCATGATCTGCCTGATTTTACGATTGACAAACCATTTTTTCTGAATCATTTTGTACCCGATTCTAGTGGTTTTAAAATGGTTAATGAATGAAGAAAATAGTGTAAAGACAACAACAACGCGGACTCCCGAGGAAGACATGGCGCGATCAAGTATAGCATATGCCATATCCTCATTTACAAACTCATTCGGTGTTTAAGCAGGCCGCACACATCAGACAAAAATCGGATCAGACAAAAATCGATACGAAAACCGGATTAGTTATAATATCAGGGCCACGCCCGTTGTCGGACCGGATTGGCCGGCCGGCGCGTCGCAATGAAAATAGGCCACGCCTTTCCGTGCCGGCCGTCCAATCGATTTTTGTCTGATCCGATTTTTGTCTGATATGTGCGGCCTGCCTTAGTTAGTTAGACAATGGCGGTTTTGGTGTTTGATTATTAAATTTGATGACTTCCGTGGCTTTAACCCCTCAAATCAATTTGTTCGGTTTCCGGAACAAATCATACAGGTCTTATAGAATTCGTTGTGTCTCCACGTAAAATAATCTTCACTCCAAAATACCACGCTTTACATTAAAATCCAAAATTTAACGGCAAAATTATTAAAATATACATTTTTATGAATCAAAATTTTCTGACTGCAATTTTGAAGAAAAATTATAATTTTTTTTATTAATTATTTTTACATGAAACGACAAAAAGATAAATTAACGATTAGGTTCATAATACATTTGCCTAAAAAATTATGTATCGTTATTCGTCATTTTTAGTTACTTAGCAAAAAATGTAAGGTGAGCCATGTTTAAAACTTTTAAATGTTTGTTTGTACGCAAAATTTCGATATATCGAAAATTTTATGTTTATTTCTATTTATAAAATTTGAAAGCATATTTCATCGTCTTTTCAATACTAATTTTAGTTTTGGAATGCATTCATTAGAATTTTATCACAAAACGAAAATACTTTGACCTCCTGACGGAATACGTTCGTGGTCTGAGGGATTAATTAAAAAAATAATTTTAAAAAAATTAAATAGTCAAATATAATATTAATTCAATAAAAAGTTATATATTTGAACCTTTTAAGATTTCAGAATTGAAGTTTTTCTTGAATTGGTATGTTAATTCAACATGTTTAATGACCAGATCAAAATGGCTAAGTTTAACCAATAAATAGCCCACCTTCAACAACATTCCCAAAATGGGGATCTCATTGCATCATTAGCTCTGGCAGCTAAAACTCCTTTGCGGCATGACACGAAAAGAGTTACTCTCCTTTTATGTTTTTAGTTTCCATTAAATCCATATATATAAAAATGAATCTCGTTTCACTTGGTCACGCCATAACTTCAGAACACCTTTACCTATATCATTCATCTTTTTTTAAAGTTTTCTAATACTTTTTAGGAGGTTCTGATGGAAAGAAAAATTAAGAAAATTGCGCAGAAAATTGGATAATTTCAGAAAACTTAACGACTTTTTTAACTTCGCACGTTTGACAGTTCGCGCATTTGATGAATGTGAATTTAGCGGGCAGCTGTTTTTTTTTTTGTAACAAAAGAATTATCTATCGACTTTTAAAATTATAGATATTTTAATATGTACCTATGTACCAAATGTGAACGATTGTTCTAATAACATACAAAAAATAATATTTGTAATATATGAAGAATACAAAATTTAATAAAAAAATTGTAATAGGTGGCACGCGAGCTATTTTAAAACTGAATGTACTGGGACTGAATATATGGAACGCGGGAGGGGGATTGGCGGGACGAGGGAGCGGGTGAGGGCAGAGGGTAGGCGGAGAAGGTGAAAGGGTAACGCGGGAGGGGGTGGGGATGCGGGAGGGGAACTGGGACACACAGGAAAGGACATGCAGGGAGAAACAATTTATTTCTACAATGAATTTGACATTCTAACGCATGCCGGGAGCCAGTTAGTAATATTATATATACAAGTAAAATAATATAGACCTCACGCCACTGGTCGATATTTTAATACAGAAAATATTCCGATGTGTATTCTCCATCTTGAAGAGTTACGTTGCTTGCCTTTTATTGTTAGTGACACCGTTATTTGAACGTAAATTGTTATTATCGCCATACCTTTCCTGGAAGGGTGTATAGCCCTTAATTTTTTCTCCGAGTTCTTTGTTCATTAACCTTTTATTAGGGATGTAATGACGTCCGTTCTATTCCCGAAAAGACTGACTTTTAGGCAGGCCCAAGTAATATTGCCGGCTCTCAGTATTTTCTTTGGGCTATTAATGTATTTTTAGATTGCCAATTCCGAAATAGTAATTGAAACGAAACCCAAGAGAATATAATAAACTCGGTTGCAGTTAAACAAAATACTTATACGGAAACGAACCTCGATAGATACGGAGCTTTTTTATAATCACGTGAAAGCACTAAAATAATGATTTTGATTTTAATAATCAAAATAAAACACCGTCTTTTTACAAAAACTTAACTCTTCCAATAGTCAATAAAAGTAATCAACAAACATGAAGATGAAGAAATCAACAAACATTTTTTTTTTACATGAGCTCCACACAGGAGGCCCTGAGGAAAATAATTTCCCTCGGGACCTATGTCATCTTTGAGGATGCTGTGTGGAGGGTTTTTTTTAAGGAAAGGAAGGAGAGAAGAGTTCTGGGAAGGAAAAGGGTTTAAGGGGTGGGTAGGAATCTGGGGTTCAGTATGTCCAGGTCATCCGCCTCCAAGACCTAGACAAACCTCACCCCATGAACATATTATGTATATGTGGAAATCATGACGTAACACTAACACAACTACCTACAATTCTGAGGACTGTTAATAAGCCACATTATACTTGCATTTTCAGAGTCATTAATAAAAAAAAAATATCCTGAACTTTCTTCTAAAAAACTGGTTTCATGTGTGGTGTGACAAAATTAAAAGCTGTCTCATAAATGCACTTAAGCTATTCGGTAAACGTACCTGTAATAAATCACCCTCGCCTTCGTGTTCCGTTTCAATTAGTTAACTTACTTCTATAAACCATGATCAAGTGTTCCTTACAGTTCCATTACAAATGTGACCCGGATATCGCCGTGATCCGTCTTGCAAACAATATTAATCTTTTCGGTGTAATTTTCAGTAGAAACGGTGTGAAAATCGACTGAAAGAAAGTCGTTAGCGAAGGCTGTATTTATCCGTTATAAGTGGCCTAATCTACAGGTAACGGCCTTTATTATTTGCCTATCGTTTGGTCGACTAGACGCCGGCATATTACACCGTAGTTGCCGACATGGAAAAATCGTTAAGGCTTTATAACTGCAGAGGCGTTAAATAGTTGAACCTTACGGGAAGCCTCTGATTTGCGCGAATAAAAACACTTAAGATTATAGATTAAAGGAATTTATTGACGTTTTATTGGTTTTTTCGCGTTTAATTCGTTGCTTTGAACACTTTTACAGGTTGAAATCATTTTTAAAGCAATGAGGGTAAAACTAATTAACATAGAATTCTGTGCTCACTTATTATTTCGAAAGCATTTATTTTAGGTGAGGCAACTTTTTGAAGTAAAACTTCTTTACGCACGCTTGACTTGAGGAGTAAGCTGGTGAATGCGTGACGAGAGCGTTACGAAAAGCGAGGCGAACGGTAGTTGAGAGGGAGATATAAGTTAGTGAAGATAGAAAGAGAGAGAGTTGCGTATCGTATATTACTGTAGGTGCAAAAGAGAGAGATACGAGCACACATTTTCTTTCCCTCTTTCTCTCATACCAGTTACGTTTCGTATATCTAAGACACGGTGCAGGCCTATTGTCTGTATCACACTGCAGGACCAATAGAGAGCACATTTTCTTTCTCTCTTCCTATCATATAGATGGAGCTAGTCAAAGTAATTAGATTCTTGTCTCATCTCTGTCAGGTAGCATTGGCATAAATTAATATGGTGACTTTTCCCGTCTTTCTAGAACAATTTATTCTTTGATACCAACTCTATTTTTGCGACTAATCTATTCATAAATTTAATACTTACAGTGATGAGGGTAGCAAATAATGTAAAATCATGCAATGTCCAGTGTGTTAACTGTAATGTCCTCCGCGTGCAAAACCGTATCTTCTCCAAGTATAAACTTTCTAATTAAAGTGTGTTTATCGGAAGTGACCTGCCAAGTAAGTATGTTTCTGTATCCATTTGTAAATAGTAAAATTAGTTAGAACCTAAGCATTCCTAATAAATTGTACAGCGCCCTTGAAGTGATTTTTCACAAAAACGGCGCTTTATAAATTATCCAATTATTATTATTTGTAGTTGGCGATAAAGTCATAAACGTACTTTTTTAATACACATACACTTAAACCACTTCTTTCAGACCAATAGTTTTTTGAGCATCACACTATCAACAAAAACGTTTTCTTCAAGAACGCAAAAAACTTTGGTAGGTTATTCGCGTACATTTATTTTTTACCTATCAATAGATAGGATTATATACATCCTAATAAAGCCGTTAAAACTTTTTCTTCATGTGGTAACCACAAAAGGTCTCTAACCAATTTGGTTTTGTAACCCACAGTGGGATTAAGCGAAGGAATTGATGAACGAATGCAGAAGGAATCTGCCTTTTCAGAAATAAGCACTTTAAGAAAAGTTTTCTCAAGCAAAGCTTCTATTTTGATTTGTGTTCTAACAGGGACGATTCTGAAAGTTCGCATATTAATCAGAAAATCAATGCTCGTACCACGGCCGCGATAGCGTTAATCTGTTGGTAAGCTTGTAGTCATCGAAGTTATTGATTGCTAAACCTGTTTTGTTTAATCTTAGAACCCATTTCCTTTATGTTGGGTGACGGTGCAAAATTTCATGACCTGAATATCAGAACATCGATTAACAGCCTTCAAAAAACCTTAAAATGTATTTTGAAACACGTGCAAATAAAGGTACGTAGTACGACGGAATTTGTTTGTGTCTTTATTTATTATTAAAATGATGACAATCTAAATAGCTCTCGTAAGCACTTCACTTGTTTGAGTACTGTATCCAATATTTCACCTAATTATTTTTAACGTAGCCGAACCATTAAATAAAGTTCTCCAGGATTGCCACTGTGTCCCCATCTGGCTTCCCATGTATCCAAGTTAGGATCTGTCCATCAAGTTAGGACATTGGCACCTTCGTAGATAAGTCAGTGTGAAATAAACTTATTTATGTAGATAGTACATTCGATCTGAAAAAACTAGTCCTGTATCAAATGAGATTAATCAACCGTCAAAGTAGCAGAGATCCATCAAAATCTGTGTTTGCATCAGTGTGTACAAATGTGCTATTAATTAAACAAATTATTCGAATAAAATAATAAATGTAATGTAATTATTAATTCAATTTAAAGAGTGGTTAAAACAAAGAACTTTGTTTAATATTTGTTAAAATTAATTTTAGTTTATTGCGACGCAAATTTGGGTTATTCAAATTCTGCATTTTGTGCTTCTCATAGAACAATTAATAACTCTTCTAAAAATGTCTCAATTTCGATTAAAACAGTCTATTCAAATATTTTCTATCTGCATTACAATGATTATTTCAATTAATAATGAGGTTAAATTAATGAACTCTGTGGTAAATCTCATTCGCTGTGAATTTTCAACTGATTTTGTTACTCTTGAGATAATCTATATACACGCAAATAATTATTAACATGGTCAATCCCTAATTATTGTTATTTGTTAGCGATACATGATAAAAGTAGGTACTGCTTGATTTGTGCATTAATTAAATTACAATCGTAACTTCCATTGACATATGAACATCATGAATTTCGTAATATTATAACCTAATTTTAGCACCCAATAGTGTTGTTTACTGATATGATGCCAGCCGGCTTTAATACTAGTAATTATCTTCGACTTTATGTTCAAGGATTTCACTTTGACAAATAATCATTATAAATAATTCAATGATTCACTTAAATTAAAAGAATTCATTGTATTTGTTCATGCTACTACAAGACTACGAATTGAATCGCCAACAATAAGATTGGATCGTGCTTGAAAAATGTTGATCTTGTTAAACATGGTGTTCTACAAGAAACTGTATTAGGGCCTCTCCTCTTTCTAATACAAAGATTAATTACTTGTGTAAATTTTTGACTGGTAAATTTTTCTCGTTTTCTAAGGATACTGCAAGGAAAATATGGAAAGATGTAACCAATGAAGCTAAAAAAATGTATTGCTAATGTAAAAAAGTGACTTGATAGAAATCTCTTTAATCCTCTCAATAACACTCAAAATTCAGCTCCTAAAATTTCATCTGGAGATTCACAATGTCAATTATAATCCGACCTGTACCCAAGCTGTGAAGAGATCAAACCAAGAAACCACATTAAGTACTTAGGAGTATATAAAGATTACCAGCTTAAATGGACCAACCTCTTCTTCTTCTTCCTTGCACTGTCCAACTCATTGCCTAGGTAGACTGTTGGTGTCGGCTAAATGGACCAACCATACTTAATTTATATATTTCAATGAGTGAATACCGTTAGTAACAATATAAAACCGTATTATTATTGTGTGAGATGCAGTAGTTAATTCATCTCTTTCCTACTGAATAATTGGTTGGCACGGAAATAACGATAATCACATTAAACCCCTGGAAATTGCACAAAAATCAATTATAAAGATAATGATCAAAACCTGTCCCTCCAAACAATTTCCAAGAAAGTGATATTTTGGACTTAAGACAAACCTATGGCTTTCATTGCTCAAAATATATTTTCACAAGTCTAAACAATTAAATAAAAATTTACTGTATACAACGCAGTAGGTCTTTACAAAAAAAGATTTGCCCAAAGGTATATTAACTTTATTGCTCCTAAAATATGCAATAATTCATTACTTACACTAAAACACAAAAATTGGGATATTAATTTGTGTCTATGCTAGAAAAATAAACAATATTTTATATTTCTTCTCCGCAGTCGAACCTCACACACCTCCCCCGCCATGAATACGTCCCTGGAATCGGCATGGGTATCGCAAAATGTCCCTACGACCCTGCTGACAACTCCACCGCGGTGTGGGTGGAAAAAGGCAACCCAGGAAACCTTCCCGCCCTGTACTCCGGGACCAACGCGGAGTTCACTAAAGCTGACACGGTTATCTTCAGGACTGATCTGCATAACCTGACTACTGGACGGAGAGAGTTTTCATTCAAGAGAACGCTGAAGTATGACAGCAAGTGGCTGGACAGTAAGTAACCTTCCTTGTACTGTCTGTTGTGACAGGAAACTTTGGAAACTAGTGTTATTCTAATTCTAGTTTCTGAGTCTACCACGACTGCTTTAAAATTGTTAGCATTAACAAGATTTTTATTGAAATTTTTTATTAAAGAAAGAAACATTCTCAGGTTACGAAATTACGAATAGCCTGACAATATTTGAAAATCTCCTACTACCAACACAGTAAGCGGAAAATGTTGCTTGTGTCGTGATATTATCGGTGATTAGTCAACTTTCGCATACCCTCAATCGGCATTGAAGTTTGACGGTTCTGATAGACTAAATGCTGCTTAGTTTATCGCGGTCGTCCTCTTGAATACATTTGTCTAAATTAAGTTGATTTCAAATCTCAAGTCACATTAACATCGTATTTATGCAGTGAGTAAAGATCTAATAGTGTGAAAGGACTCAATGGGGTTAGTTGAAGATTATTTTCTCAATCGCACAAAATATATACTGGTTTGTCTGGCACTTTAAGACAGCTTCAAGGTTCTATTTTATAACTTGTGTTACCCTGACCATTGACCCAAATTTTGAAAATTATGTTATGTACAAATACAAATTTATTGTGGTCACTGTAACGTGCGATAAAATAAGATACATGAGCCCAAACGCTGTTTTAAATATGGTACTAATTGACAAATAAATACTAACCTAGATATATTTAAGCATCGAAAATATTCAGTGTTTCTTAATTTCACGGATCACCTACTTACTACTTGTCGTTGATCATTGATCATTGATCACTCATGTGAACCACGCAGATAACATTCATCCCACCTATCTCCTGCATGGAGCTTATTATTATCAGAGATTTATGTTATTTGTATGACAAAAGTATTGGGCCATATTTAATGCCGTAGCCACGTGGCGATTTTCTCATCAAGATTAATTCTGGCCTTATTTAAGGGAACCATGCACCCTTGTTCAATATTAGCAATAGACATATTAAAATGTTCATCGGGACTGACGTGTGTCCTTTATGGGGGTGGGCTGCAATGAAAGGTTAGATTCAATGAGGGATAACTAAATAGGATCACTTCGTTGAAATGTTCACGGTATTTGGTTTCAATGATAAATCCGTGACTGAAATCAAATATCCCTTTTATAAACTCATTGTGTGACTGCTACGTTTCAATATTTCATCGATAGTATCGAGTGAAATATTATAATGAGTTTTTTTTAATAATGTCATATTTTTGCGTCTCTTTGATGTTGATGTCGATGCCACATTTTGAAATATTTTTTTATTATAAATCCAAAAAACTCAAATAATGAATCCGATAATTTTAAATTGACCTTTTGACAAATTTCAATATTTTTAAGGATATCGTTATTTTTATCAGAAAGTTAATTGTAACACAGTAATATTAAGTATAGTATATAATACCTTTGAGAGTTTTCAATGCAAGAATGAGCATTCAACGATGGAGTTTTAATACCAACTCTGCCTTAGCATAAACTTGGCGAATATATAGGGGTATGGACGAAAATAGACATAACTCTGGATTTCACCCAGGTTTGTCAACATGGGAGGCGGGAATGGGTACCGCCGCCCCGCGAACCTTTATTGGATAACCAACGCCTCTACCATATGTCACCCCAAGTGGTTCGCTTGGTGATTTAGCAGGTGTGCCCGGGTTTATGGGGTGAGGTTTATCTGGGTCTTGCAGGCGGTTGACCAGGACACACTGAACCCCAGATTCCTACCCACCTCTTAAATCCTTTTCCTTCCCAGAACCCTTCTCTCTTTCCTTTCCTTAAAAAATCCTCCACACAGCATCCCTAAAGATGACGTAGGCCCTGAGAGAAATTATTTTCCTCAGAGCCTCCTGTGTGGAACTCATGTAAAATAAAATTTAATTTTTTTTATAAATTATAAATTTTAAATTAAATATTCCACTAGAAGACTTGAAATATAATTTATTATTAAATATTCTATAAATACACACACTAGAAGACAGGCGTAAAATAAACGACTTAACATTTTTATTCAAAATACTTAACTCTAAATTTGACTGCTACGAACTACTGCAACTCATAAACTTACGAATACCGACAGTAACTACACGACAAAATACACTATTCTACTGTAGCATTTATAAGCGGAACTACATTGCCCACTCTCCGATACAACGATTTCACACTATGGGAAATCAGTACTTAGGTGATATTGACATATTTAACATAAACTTGGCGAATTTTGTTGATCTTGTAAAAAACTTATTCCAAAACTATTCCTAAACTTATCTGTTTTTCTGAAAACCTATGAAATCGCTGTATTTTTGTATTTTTATGACTTGTGTGCTTTTTTATCAAATTTTATTTTTAGTATTTCTGTATATGTTTAAAAATAATCTGTCATGAATTATTTGTACTACCAAAATGTAAAAGCGCTAATAAAAGCTTCGCTGCTAAATTCTCTGCTAACTGAGTCCTCCTTGTACAGAAACATTTTCCACATATAACTATGGTAGTAGGAGGTTTTCAAATATTGTCAGGCTTTTCGTTGCCTGGGAATATTTGTCTTTCCTTTAAAGAAGTACTGTTTTAAGTGCTATTTTTTTTTGTTTTTTTTCCTCCATTATAAAATTTCACCCTTCTTCCAGAACCAAATTTCGTGGGCTCCTTCGACATTGGCGACAACGTTTTCTTCTTCTTCCGCGAGACCGCTGTGGAGTACATCAACTGCGGCAAGGCAGTCTACTCACGAGTCGCCCGTGTCTGCAAGCGCGATACCGGAGGCAAGAACATCCTCAGTCAGAACTGGGCCACCTATCTCAAGGCCAGGCTCAACTGCAGCATCCCGGGGGAGTTCCCCTTCTACTTCAATGAGATTCGTAAGTCTAACTTATTATTACAAAGAGTTATTATTATTCCCTTCTACCACAGCTGTGGAAGTTATCTTTGTCGAACTCTTACATCCTCGTGACGGCTGGCGGTCGTCAAACCAGCAAATTCCATTTATAGGATACTGGCTTTTTGAGTTTCGTGCATTGTCACCATAATTGGATCGTCTTAAACCATGCAGAACTATTTTCGTTATTTGTTTTTGGGGTGTTATGCCGTGTTGCGCTACCTCCTTCTTTAGCCAACGTTTCGGACATCGTTGCAGTGTCCATCATCAGGGCAGATCCGGCAGATCCGGTAGATGTGTCAAATAACAAATAACGAAAATGCTTTTGGCCGTGAAAATCTTAAAACTTAACCATGCAGAACTAAGTCAAAAATCTTAAATCTTAACAAAACAATGGTTTTGCGTATAGTTTTATTGCGTAAATATCACCATTTCTATGGAACTAAGTTGTGACATACATTTAAGATAAAGGTTTAGGTTCATTTTAATCGTACCATAAAAAAGAAAGGCACCTGACAACGATTAATTAACCAAATAATTAAACAGTTTTAATCCATCATGCCGTAAGTGTACTTTGTCAGAAGGTCACAGTATTTCCACTTTGCAATAAAATAGAAATGGATGGAATATTTCAGAACGCATCCGAAAACTAAAAACTGTTTCTGAAAGGTTATGGAATAAGCATAAGGGCACACTGAATCCCACATTCCCACCCACCCCTTAAACCCTTTTCCTTCCCAGAACTCTCCTCTCCTTCCTTTCTTTAAAAAAACCCTCCACACAGCATCCTCAAAGATGAGGCCCTGAGGGAAATTATTTTTCTCAGGGCCTCCTGTGTGGAGCTCATGTAAAAAAAACGAGTATCTTTAAAAATATTAAAATTTTTAATGCGATCATATATATTTTTTTAAATAAGTTACCTTACGATTTTTCTAATTAAAATTTATGGCAATAAAAAAAATGTATTAAAAAACGTTTTTTGTCGCCTTGCTTTTTTGAGGTTTCACGTAAAAATAATTTATGAAAAATTCATAAACTTCTCTCAAATTGCATTCGAAAACTTTGGTTTCGTATATGTGTACTTTTTAATTCTTCTATGGTTAACTTTTAGATATATATATGAAGCATGATATTTTCTTTTTCTAGCACCGTTTAAAACATATTTCTCACCAAGGCATTTTTTCACGAAAGCAACGATTTTTTCAGACCTGTTAGAGCTGTTCCCAAAAGCGAACAAATTAGCCTGAGGTGTTAAACTTGTATCCACCTATTTTTGGCGTTACCGGTTTCAGCCTAAAGGCCATCTTCTTCACGGCAATAACCAGTTTTCTTAATACTAATTTCCAAGTTATGAAAGACTATACTGTTCTGTAAAACCTCACCATACACCACTATATATTACTCACCATATATACCTTGAAAACGACGCAAAAATATATCGATTTTTCTGTCGCCATAAAAAAGTTGTAAATTAGCTCCAAGGCCTCGGTCTGCCCTATTAGCTAACTGCGGACTGGAAAGCTTTTCACTCCATGACAAAGGCAAATTGACATTTCAGCAAAATACACACCTATGGATGCATACCAACATAGTCATGTAATAAACGGACCGAATGCGATTGCTTATACACCATTTTTTAAAGCTGGAAAAGGTCGACAAAACAACTCATTTGTGGGAAGACCTATGTATGATATATTCCCCAAACCAAAATAAATCATTGTTGAGTTTCGCCTGTCATCTACAAGTAGATATTACCTGTTTGCTAGCAGAGTCACATTTTTATAAAATTATGTCTTGTCGTGGGATCTGATTTAACATTTTCACTGCCAAATCGTTATTTATTTTTAAGGCAGTGTTGCTCGTTTTGATTATTTAGCCAACATTTCGGGCAGCATTACAGTGCACAATAAAGGGAAATAATGTATTTATAGAAAAATGTTGTAAATTTTGCCGGAAAAAATAAATAGTATATGAAATACATTTTTTTTGTATATTTCATCTCAAAAGGCTGAGCATGTACCGAGAGGGGTGAAATTATAATTGAATTAAACTGAATATCAATATCCAAAAATATAAGAAAAAGAGAAAAAATAAATGATAAAAAAGTAAAATATTTTAGCGTGGAGTTTATTGTAATATTGTAGGAGTTCTGAAAACCTGTCCGCGGTGGACAATGCCTTTGTGGAATTCATGCATGAATTTTGTGTGTGCGATTTATATTATTTACCAGGGGAATGTCTTTTTAATTAAATTTAAAATATTTGTATTCAGATTACGATAGTTAGTGTCTTTGTTTTGTTCCGTAATTGTATTGTGCAGTGTAATGGTTTACTTTGTCAACGTAATAAAGATAATTTTGATATGTAAAGAAGTCCTTTTTCGTGTAGAAGAACTATCGTTTTTTTTCAAGAATCTAAAACTTTTTTGTAATAATTTTAATTGTGGCTTTTTGCGCTTTATCAAGAGGATCCTAACTCACCAAATCCAAACCAACTTTGGAATGCCTGTGTTAAATTTCATGACAAAATAATACAAGTAATGCGTACGGAAGAACTTCAGAAATTATTGGAGATTGTCATCCCGTCAAAAGAATTCTTGAAATCATTATGAAAATATTGCCTATATTACTTATTGCTTTTTCCAGTTCAAGGAATTAGGTGAATAATAATCGCTAGGCTTTCAACAATTCGTAACAAATTTTCAAAAGTTAATTTCCCCGATAGCATTTCGAGGATCTCGATGGTTCAATAAAAATTCTAAATACACCTCTCATCAAAGACTTTTTTATTAGAAATGACAGCGTTACTCAAGCCGGTCAGGGAATCAAGATTATAAAACTTGAGGAATGCAGAGCGATGACGAAAAGAAGTCCATATTTTTATAAAGCCTTTTTTTACATTATCATTTATTTATTTGTAAGAAACAAACAGCGTTTTACGTAGTATACAGTGATACATATGCAAGTGAACTGAAGTCAAGCCACAGAAGTTTCTTATGCTAAAGTACATCGGAAATGAAGTTTTAATATCTTAAAATTAACATTGGGTTATATTATGTGGAGAGAAAGAGGAATATAGGAAAAGGATAGGAGATGCTCCCGATACATTCCATACTCTCATATTAATAATCGATCGTACTCGTTACTTCATAACGATAATCTTTAGGTTATTACTAAAAATGTCAATGCTTTGAAATTTTATTGTGCACATACACGAGGAATTATGGATTTTTTCTAATATTTGTTCTACATGAGGGTAAATATAATAAATCGGATTGTCGGGTTGATTATTTAGAATTTTAATCAACAGGATTTAATTAAAAAAAATAGATGTCGTATTTGGAGGGATTTGAAATTGTGAAATTTAATGGATTATGTATATTTTGAGTATATTATTATTATTATTAGCATATTATTATTATGTATATTATGTATAGTTTAGTATATAATTTATGTGTTTAATTTTTTTTTCTAATTCTTTCTATTCTTTCAATATGGGCTTGTTATGAAGGGCTTCAGATCGGTGTACAGTGTTTCAAGTGCGGGCGAATATATGAGGTGTAAAGGGAATATAGTGTTTATGTTGTGGAAGGGTTTTGCTACACGAATTATAAATCCCAGTATTTCATATTGTCTTAACATCATCATCGTCATCGGTATCTGTATTGTGTTATTGATTTAAATGTCTTATCCACAGTGCATTAATTAGGGTACTTGCCTTTAACACATTAATTGGTTCCACTTATGTACAACTGGTATTGTTAGCAAGCTTCCTCCACTCATCTCCGAATTATATCTAATATTAAGGTTGACAGTCACCTCTGGTCTGAAGTATCTAGATTCCTTGTACATATTCGTCTGGTTAATTTCCATAGTTGACAAATTGCGAACATAGGCGACAGGTGGCAATGCTATTTATGTGAAATTTAGTGGAATCAACGTCTTTGATTTGTTCGGTGCCGATGCACAATCAGTAGACACGTTAAACGCTTGCCCAGCATCCCAGCCCAGCATGATGAGGCTCCATCGAAGCCAGAGTAAAGTTCGCATCTCAAAAACTGGGCGTACTGTACATACTTTAATAGTACACAACTGCTAACCCTGTACAAATCACTAGTGCGCCACACGGTTGAATTTGGCAGCCGCCTCTGGTCTGGAGCCCCAAAATACCCGAAAAAAACCCTCGACTCTGTGTAGATTGAAATCTTTATAGCACAAGCGTCGGGGGGAATGCTATCATTGTTCTACCGGTATTTCAGTAGGAGATGCTCCGAGGAACTGGCGTCATTGATCCCTTCGGCAACGGTGTATAGTCGGGAAACACGCCAAACGTGTCCAACATATATGTACACAGTTGATATTGGTCACTTGAGAATGGGTCGCTTCTTCGACTAGTTTTCGTCTTCAACAGCTCGGCTGTTGAATGATTTGCCGGCCTTTGTGTTTCCTCCTTCCTACAGCATGGGTCTCTTCAAGACCAATGTTCATTCCCTCCTCTCCTCAAAAAGACCCAATGCCCCCTGTGAATAATTAGTATAAAGACAATATAAAATAATTTTTCTTGGGTACAGAGAGTTAATGTTACAGCGCGAAATCTACATGAAAACCTTTCGAGTTTTTATAAAAATTGTATTGTATTTGAGGAATGAAAATGCAAAGCAATGGATTCCGCAAGTAACAGAAAATAAAATTAAATATGTGCACAAAAAATAACCCAACAAACATAAAAATTACGAAGAAAACATGCATTTTACGGTGATTCGATTATTATAGGCCCCCCAAATTGATATTTAATAATACATTATAATTATACTTTTGAATGTGGCCATAACTTTGTGGTTATCCATTATACACAGACAATATTTTTTGTTTTTTGATAATAGATTCATGTCTAATAGCCCAATCATGGATATGTTCCACTCTTCATTAATACCTAGCAACGGCTCCACCCCTACCATAATAATACATTGTTCTCATCCATATTTCAAAACTGTCAAATCAGTATACATTTGCCCTGACGAAGGAACGGTCGTTCTGAAACCGGTCGGATTTACTCAAATATAAAAGTGGTTCAAACAAAGTTAAATTGTTTCATTCATCTAAATTATAATTCTTTGCGCGCCAATTTCAAACGTAAAATCGACCTCAAAAATACCTTCAATAATAAGTTGGTATGAATATGTCGATTTTTTTTACTTATACGCTTTTGTATTATATCATCATTACATAGTATAAAATTAAGTCGCTCAAAATTTATGTGCGCGTTAATATTTTAAACTACGCAACGGATTTTCATACGGTTTTCACCAATAGATAGAGTGATTGAAGAGGAATGTTTATATGTATAATTACATGTAAATTATATTATAGAAAAGCCGAGAAATGTAAAAAAAACTTATTTTTGTGTGATTTAAAACGGCTGGCGGGCCGTATTATAGTCACTTTTGAAATTCGTTCTACGGAAGAAATTGGAAAATAGATGTCCTAGAGTAAGTAGGTATTAGATTTGAATTATTTTATTTGATGAAGTCGCTCAAAATGTATGTGCGCATAGATCTTTTAAACTACGCAACGGATTTTCATGCGGTTTTCACCAATAGATAGAGTGATTCAAGAGGAAGGTTTATCTGTATAATACATGCTTATTATAGTAGAGAAAAGCCGAGAAATTCAAATATTCAATTCAGGCAGCGGGCAGCTGGCAAGCGGGTGGTGTGGATTTTATAAAGGTTGGGTAATGGCGTTGTGTTTCGTTAGCCACTGCAACGTGTGGCTGGGTCTGCTAGTTAATAATAAGTTGGTATGAATATGTCGATTTTTCTTTCTTATACGCCTCTATTATATACCTACAGTATAAAGACAAGTAGTTTTATCCTTGATGCATTTAAATGAAAATTTGTTTTATAGTTTTATTATTCGGCGGTACATTCTCTTTTCACACCTCTTCGGGGTCATTTAGTTACATTTTGTATAAGTAGGTATATCTTATTCTCCCTAAACCGACTGCATATTGTATATAAGTATGCCGGGGGAACAACTCTCGGTGCCAAAGAACCGCATTTTACAATACTTGATTTTTTTAAATCAAGTGAACGCTTGCATTAGAATACTGCACTTTGAAAGTGGTGTGTACTGTTTTTTCAAAAATAAATGGATAAATACCTTGGACGGGACCCCACCACTTTCCCAACGGCGCGTTATAAGGAAACATATGGTTTCCTCCTTCACCGCACACGTCAATATTCTACTTTTTTATTGAACGAATCTACATTTATTTGAACGACTCTAGACCCTCCAATGTCCATGCATACGGGGTTAGTAAGCAGTATATGCAAGTACCTACATTTTTTTTTCATGTAAACCGCACAAGAGTCCCAACTGTTTACGTCTGGAGCCAGTGGGGACTATGGCATCCCCAATTGGGGTATGTTGTGAGGCTGAAGGTAGTGGGGAGGGCAAGGAGATAGGGAAGAGGAAGGTGGGGAAGTACCAGGCTATTCGGATCTGGTCACCAAACACGGCAGAAGCCATTTCAAGCAACGTTTCAATTCTGAATGGTGGTCTTACACCAGGGCGATACTGAGAGTATCTTCTACTCTGGAACGTGCCGCAAATATACTATATATTATTTTAAATGAATAAATTGTGAAATACACAAATTAATCAAATAAAATTTATTTGCCACGCCGGGATTCGATCCCGCGACCTTCGGAATGCTAATCAAGCGCCTTACCGCTGCACTACGCCGGCCGTCAATATTACACAGAGATAAATAGAAGTAGTAATAAATAAATACAGTTAAATGTTTTATCAAAAGGACTTGCCTTTACTAAAAGATAAATATACAAACACCCAATACAGTTTATTTCGTCGTTTCCCGAGCCTTAAACATTTAATCAATAAACGTCCGTTTTCATTACGAAGGGCTGCCATTTTTTCGGTTCCGTCAATTTGATTTATTCTTGCTGATGGCGAGAAACGGACGAGGAATTGATGAAAAGACAAAAACCCAGATGAGAAAATAATACATCCTTTCTCGGAGCGAAGGACTTTTACCAAATTAAGGTTGGGTTATGTATCTTAATTGAAAGAGAAAATAAAATACATTTATGTCTTCCTAAGCAAAACTGATATAACGTGAATATATCGATCGTCCACTTGATTAGTCAGAAATCTCCAAATATTAATAATATCAAATATAATGATTCATATTCGAATGTTCACCATAAATCAAATATTATTTACAACTATCTGTATTTTACTTATTAAATACGCTATAAAATCAGTTTTATTTTTTTTAAACATTTAAGATCATGAAAAGACGTGTATAGCAAGCTAATTTAATATTTTTTATATATAGTTACCTCTGACGGCCAGCGTGGTCTCGCGGTAAGGCTTTTGACTCGCAATCTGAAGGTCGCGGGATCGAATTCCGGCCTGACAAATAAATTTTATTTGAGTAATTTGTGTTTTTCACGATTAATTCATTTAAAATAATATATAGTAGGTATATTTGCGGCACGTTCCAGAGTGGAAGAGACTCTCAGTATCGCCCTGGTGTAAAACCATCATTCCGAATTGCAACGTTGCTTGAAATGGCTTTGGTCGTGTTTGGTGACTAGATCTGAATAGCCAGGTACTTCCATATCTTACTCTTTCCCATCTCCTTCCCTTCCCTATTACCTTAAGCCTCACAACATACCCCAATTGGGGATGCAATAGACTCACTGGCTCCAGACGGGAGCAGCTGAGACTCTTGTGAGGTATTCATATAAAAAAGTTTCAAAAATCTAAGGATTTTTTTCGTCAATTACGTTAAGACTCCGCTCTCCGCATGAAAAATTTCGATTTATAGCAATGCGGATATTTAGTATTAAAAGTTACCGAAAGGAGGTGTTTAAAGAAAATTAGCTCAGTTGGTAGAGTTGCGTCCCGACAAGGCGAAGGTCCAGGGTTCAATTCCTAGATGTGACTGTGTCTTTTTCTAATTTTTCTGTTTTCAGATTCGCTAATATAGTCTGCATTTAATTAAATATTACATATTATTATTTTTAATTGTTAAACTAACGTTTAAGACAAGATTTTTATGCATAGCACAAAGGTTAACAATTATTATAAGCAATAATTATCAGCCTGAAACACTCATTCACATTGAAAAATCTTCCGAGAAAAAATACATGACGCCAACGGGACTTGAACCCGTGCCCTTCGGATTGCCGGTCAGCTGCTCTCCCAATTGAGCTATGGCGGCTTATCTTATACCCGCCAAATGATTCAATATATACTAGTGTTTCATTCAACAATTACTGCTTTTTATATTTTTTCCACCTGAAAACAACCAACTTTATTTTTGCGTCAGAGACACTGTTAGTGTTAAATCCGTCGCTATAAAATAAAGTTGGTTGTTTTCAGGTGGAAATTGTTGAAACACTAGTATATATTGAATCATTTGGCGGGTATAAGATAAGCCGCCATAGCTCAATTGGGAGAGCAGCTGACCGGCAATCAGAAGGGCACGGGTTCAAGTCCCGTTGGCGTCATGTATTTTTTCTCGGAAGATTTTTCAATGCGGATGAGTGTTTCAGGCTGATAATTATTGCTTATAATAAATATTACATATAATTTCGTTCAAATACAGACCAATACTTCAGCATTCGTTCTAAGAACAATACAACTTGCGAAGCCCTTGATAACCGTAATCCGATCCGAGAACATTGCTTCAAATCCGTAAATTACTTTTTCGATGGAAATAATATTCGGTGTGTATTGAAGTGGATTTGAATTTTTATCAGCAATAAGCGGGCTAGGATTCCCTCCAATCCTCGCGGGATTTGAACCAAATTGCCTGTAAGCTCTGTGCAAAGTTTGAGAATAATATGCGAATGTTGATACGAGATAATTTGCTCTGGGAGAGAAAAAATATCTCTCCGTTCGTATTTCAATTGACACAAACTGCGCTAGATTAGCTAGTTAGTACGAAATGCTGTGATTCAATGATATGTAATTTATAAATTATTCTGTAATTCATGTTTTTTGTTTCGTTTTTTATTCAACTGTTGTACTGCAAACAGTAGTTGCTTTCATGCGATATAATGAACGAGCATTAACTAAATCTAGTTATTTTCAAAAGGTGTTAAATCCTGAAAGCAAGCATTTAAAAATAAAAATTAATTGGAAACCAGGTCGTCGAGAAATTTCAGCAATGGGTACTTTACCAAACTATTGCCGTCGCTGTCGCTCTTACTCTTGAGAATACTGGGCGATAGAGACAACTGTGCCTCAGGATGATGATACCTGATATATAATCATCAAAATAGAGGTTTTGTATTCCCCATTTGTTTTCTTCAAAACTGGACCGATTTTAAAGATTTTTTACTAACTGTGTAAAAAGAAAATACTCTAAGTCTGTAAGTTTGTATACCTACTGAACGTCTAATCAAACCAGGAAATTTTTACAATTTTTGCATTTACTCCTTTAAAAAATAACTCATAAAAAACGTATCGACCCGCTAGTGGTTGATATCTATATTATATTAAAAATGATTGCAGTAGTGTCAAAATCCATAGAATAACTACCTAACTAACTAACCATCACATCGTTTCTCTGCAGGGGTAGGCAGAGAGGACAGACTGCCAAACAACTCAGTCTCAGCACACACTCTTTGCCTCACGCATATTCATACATCGTCTCATACATACTCTTCCATTATTCTGATTTTTGACATGGCCCCACTCAAGTATCTGATTTACTTGATCCTGTCATATCTTCCTCTGGCATCCTCGACTTCTTCTACCACACATTTGCGTCATACAATCTTCTTACACTACTTTCTTCGTTCATACATGATAGATGAATCCTCTTTTGAATTGAATACCTAAATCTGAAGTCTAGAATCGTGCTAATGAAATCAAAACATTATCTTTCGTAAATATTTTTGAGAAAAATATTGTGGGTAAGTCGACAAGATTTATTTGTAGCGGATACCAATCTAGGCTATTCTACATCAGCGGTATATATTTTAACAGAGATTTACGCACTCTATATCTCAGCCAATCGTTGGCGCAATTAATCCGCAAGATGTTCTTTTGTTTGCAGAGGCTTTGTTTATTCTTCCCTCAGAGGATTGAGCGAACTGTACAGAGTAAGTTTTCTTAGAATCTGTGCGCGAGATTCTAGCAATTTATATCAAGGTAAAGATTTTCAAACAGCTTATTAGGTATAATTTATAATGTACCTTAGCCCACATAGGTACATATGGTGATCAACTGACAAGCACAACAACATGACCGTTATCTTTGAAAGCTGATCAAATTTTTATCAAAACTTCAAACGGATCGAAAACGATCGAATGTAAAACAATGAAAAGCGCTCCGTTCGACGATATGAAGGTTATCAAATTTGAGATTTTGAAACGGTTCTGCGATTTTTCATCCCTAACCTAACGTAACTTAACAAAAAGTGGGACAAAAGTAATACACTCAACCAGGCGCGGCCGGTGCCTTAGTGCACTCGTGCAACGAACCGCCAACAAAGTTGAAAAACAATTTACAGCTCATCGTAATCTTACTTAATGTTTTTAATTATGAAATTAAACAAAGTATTAAAAAAAATCTTTAAAATTGCAATTAATAACATACTAAATGTAAGAACATTGTAGATAAATACGGCAAAAACATTCCACCCGCGCGGTTAACACTGGCTAGGAACGAGAAACCGAGGTACATACCAATCTGCGCGTTCGACCTAAGCGCCTTGTTTGGCTAATATTATTTTATATGCAGCCCATACGAAACATCTCCGGACTGTGGTTTTGACAAAACGCATCAAGAAAAATACCCCCGACAGTCCGCCTAAGCCTAAGCATATTTGAAGTAAAAACGTAGATGTGATTTTGCTGTACGATGATTTATTTTTCAGTCAAAAACATTAAACATATTTCTCCATCACACTTCACAACTGAGTAGTCAGGAGAGAAGCGCATTTACAGCCTGGGGGGTCACTTGATAAGCATTGGGTCTCGTTCCAGCAGCACCGCAACACACGAAATAGCGCACGTGCCGGGTGATTCTGTCGCGACGTGTAGGAGTGGTGGAGATGGAAATCAGTGGCGGCAATGTTTTTTTTAAATATGAATACCGCACAAAAGTGCCAACTGCTCCCGTCTGAAGAGCATCCCCAATTGGGGTATGTTGTCAGAATGAAGATAGTGGAAAGGGGAAGGAAATGAAGAAGAGAAAGGTGTGGGGTTATTCAGATCTGGTCACAGGGCAAAAACAAGGCTAAAGCCATTTCAAGCAACGTTTCAATTCTGAATGGTGGTCTTAAACCAGGGCGATACTAAGAGTATTTTCCACTCTAGAACGTGTAGCAAACCTATAATACATTATTTTTTTAATTGATTAATTGTGAATTAATAAATATATCAAATAAAATTTATTTGCGCACGCCTGGTTCGAACCCGAGACGTTCTTATTTCTTTGAATGGCATAGCAACCATGCCGGCATACCGGCTAGTACTAAATAAAAACGGAAAATTCGAAAACACGTGCTATTACGAAAATTATTCTCGAGTATCTATAGAAATTCTTGTAGGTATAATTATTTCTTTCAGAAGTCTGCAACGACCGTAGTTTTTGGATGTAACAATACACGTTATTCTTGTCACGTCCCGCTTGCTTTCTTCCCTCTACTCACCTGTCTCTTGCACTTTCTTCTCGTCCTTCCGCCGCACATAATCCTATATCATTCCCTGTCCACCCCGAATGCTCTCCTAGCTCCGGTGAATTTTAAATGGGCCATACAGGAATTCAAGACAACAATGAAAAAATATTTTTTTTTAATTTCTAAGAACGTCGCTTTGCTTTCTTATGGGTAGCAAGTAAATGCTGGTGAAATCGTGCGTAAAGCCTCGATGACACAGGGCGAGTTTACAAGCTACTATATACTAAGTTTAAAAGCGGATAAATCGGCGAGTAAGATTGTCATGATAGCACACAAAACTGTCCACTCGCTTAGTAGCGTAGGAAACTGAGGCCGCTGCGACAGTAACAAGAATAACGACGCCTGTGTAAACTAATTCCGTGATGTTTGACAGTCGAAATCAGCTGTTAATTGGCAAGCCATCTTGAAAAACATAAATAAACCAATCACGAGCAAGCGGAGCAAGCGTGTAGCGAGTAAAGTCAACTTTTTTCGTAGATTGTCAACAATCTACTATTTAGCAAGTAACACGATGACACTGAGCGAGTTAGTTTACTAACAGATAGTGAATTTCCTAGATAGTAGCTTGTAAACTCGCCCTGTGTCATCGAGGCTTAAATCAACAAACTTTCTCAGTAAGATGCAAACATTGTGTATTTAAAGCGTTCAACATATTTTTAAAGTAAACCAAAAATTATGGTTATGTGTAATTATTATTTGTTAAGCAGTGTAATTATTTTTGACGTGTCATTTGCCACTGAAGTGGGCCAACGACATTCATTTGTACAATTAATAATACTCGTAATACATCAGCTCCTACATGGCTACTCTTCTGTTATTAGGACTCTTGATATGACCCTTCTCAAGTTTTCAATTAACTTGACAGGACGTGCAGTATCTTCCTGGATAGCCCTGACTTCCTATTCCATCTACCAGTACTTCATATAATTTCCTAACACTCCTTTCTCCGTACATTCGCTTGGCATTTCCAACTAGAAATACCTTTCTAAAACTTGTTCATCACACTAACATTCGACCTTGCTTTTTTATTATTTTCAAAACTCCTCAGTCGTAATACTCGTACGTTAAAAGACATTTCTTCTGTATTCATTTAATTTATTATTGAAGTACAACAATTGATTTTTCTACATTCACACATATTTCAATGTTAGCGCAGATCCAATCAAGAAAAATCACGTTATAGTCTGAATTATTGGTACGTGAGTTAAAATTTTTAAAGTAGTAATTGAAATAATTTCCTGTACAAATGAGGATGTACCGCCGAATAACCAAATTGTAAAATATATTTTCATTTAAATTCATCAAGAATAAAACTAATTGTCTATATACTGTATAAACCAGCGTACAAATACAAAAGTTGGCACTGTGAATAAATGCGTTCGATGTACTTACCAACTTTTGAAAGGAATTTTTGCAATCGATTTTAGGTTTGGAAATGATAAATATTACACGAAAAATTATAATCTTATAATAATTATAATTTCGGGGGGCAAACTGTCCGGGCAAATCAACTGTCAGATTACCAATATCAAAGTTATAAGTGCTTTATGGCGTATCAATAAAATTATCTGAAAAAATATTTTCCCTTTTTTCTCAATGAAATAAATCAGTCCAACCCCAGTGCTGCGCCTCCGGGTGTCAAAACTTCTCAAATTGAAAAACTACCCTGTCTTACTGTTGATCATGTTTCCTTTAAAATATATCTCCCTTGCTTACTATAAGTCCACTAACTGGGCATTTGGTATTGGAAGCACGAACATCTTGGATTCCTACCCTGACCAAACAACTCCCCAATGCATTGGCACGCAACCTGGTCAACAATAAAGGGGTGTAGAAAGACTGACATTTTTTGTCAAAAATGTATCTTTTAAGGACTCAATAACGAATTACATTTACAACTTTAATTGGCAAAAAACGCAAGTAAAAACGCTGCACACGTGAGTTAATAAATACTTGAACATTGATGGGAAATGTTCAAGTAGTAATACATCAATATGGGCACAATTTATACATTTAATTTGATACAATTAATACATTTAATTTGATACAATTAATACATTTAATTTGATACAATTAATACATTTAATTTGATACAATTAATACATTTAATTTGATACAATTAATACATTTAATTTGATACAATTAATACATTTAATACAATTAAAACAATTAATACAATTAATACAATTAATACAATTAATACCATTAATTTGATACAATTTAATTTAATACACTTTATTTTGTCCGTTTCACTGCTTGATTATTATTCGTTAGTTAGAAACGGCTCACACGTGTTGTGTGAAGCATTTGACCTTTGCTCTAGTGTGAGATATTCTGTCAGTGTCGCCCTTATGAAAGACAAACATTCAGAATCGAAACCGTTGAAGTTGCAATAAGCAGTGCTTATCACCAGTGATAATCGAGAAAAACAGTAGAATATTCTTTGGGTTACAGACGAATTCCCTTCATTGAAATATTTATTATAAATTATATATTATAAATTATTGTTGTCTCTAGGTTTCTCTGTTTTCTCTTAATAAATAAATAAATAAATAAATAAAATATTTCTAATCAAAAAAAATTTTCGCGTAACAGCTGTTACGCCTTCCAAAAACTATGTGAAAAGTTTTACAAATTATAATATATAGTACTGCTATACTATACCGAGATGCAGTCCTCTGATATTTCATTAAAAACATATGTACTTACAGTAATGCAAGGGTAGGAATAGATGAGGACCACCGCACAACTTACCGACGCACACCTTTTGCTGCGTTCATATTCATGTCTCATACATATCTACTATTCCGTTATTCTTGTGATGAATTTAATAAAGTATTTCATTCAGATGAAGATGCTCCGAGGAACTAGCATCATTGATCCCTTCGGCACCGGTGCATAGTCGGGAAACACGCCAAACGCGTGCCCAACGTTTGTACACAGTTGACATTTGTCCCATGAGAAAAGGTCGTTTCTTCGACTCGTTCTTGTGTTCAACAGCTCGGCTGTGGAATGATTTGCCGGCCTCTGTGTTTCCTCCTTCCTACAACATGGGTCTCTTCAAGACCAATGTTCATTCCTTCCTCTCCTCAAAAAAACCCTCCACACAGCATCCCAGATGACATAGGCCCTGAGGGAAATTATTTTCCTCGGGGCCTCCTGTGTGGAGTTAATGTAAAAAAAAAATAAAATAAAAATGTGCTGTAATTCTCTCGGACGACTGCGACTGGTGCGCAAAACATATTTCCAAATTGTGGCATTGCAACAAAATTATAATTTCACACCAAAATGTCCCAATAAACAATTTAATAGAAATTATTCGCTAGTGTCTCGACTTCCATAGTTGCTGCACCCCTTCCCAACAAACAATCCCCCAACCACCCGGCATCCTCCATCATCTAAATCTCCACACTTGTGTTGCCACCCTGGTACCCGGCTCCGCCCTTACCTGTACACGAGACGCGGTGAGGTTAGGTTAGAGAAATAAGGGACGCTGGTATCGGTTACAGGCACTGAAACAATCATATTTGTTCACCTCAGAGGTTGAAGTGCCTACAAAATGTAACCTTACTCTTCGAAGAACAAATGGAGTCTTCCACCAATCAATACAATTAGCGAACTCCAAGTTGAACATTTAACTATAGTGCAAGGCTTTGCGAAGGATTCAAATCCATTTCCTGATCTTTTTTTAATGTCTTCAAAATATTGTGTAAAATAGCTGTAGTTAATGGCGAGTGCAGAATCTCTATTTCAAATACTTTATTTGACATATTTTTGAATGTAGCTATCACTTTGTGGTTATCCATTATAGAAAAATGAAACAATACAACTTTGTAAGTGGTTTATACAAAGTTGTGTTGTTTCATTTTACTTTATTTGACAATTGTACTCAGTCAGAGCGTGAATACCGTGAATTCTGATGCAATTTCTGGGGTCAAAAAATAAAAAAAAACAGTACCTACCTATAAATCTATCATCAATTATCGATGCTATAGGCAACTGTGTTTTGTAGAAAATATTATATCCTTCTGCACGTGGTCACCAATAACATTTTAAAAGTATGATAGATTTGAAATAAAATGGGCATGAATCTTGGTCCAGTTCCTAAGTTCTTAAGTCACTACAATTTCATAAATATTCAGCAAAAAATATAACGTTATTTTCTCCATTATCGAACAGTATTAATAGGCTAGAAACTGAACGGTCGAAACTAAAAAAACGGCTAAGAATGCAACTCTGATGCCGCGCCGTATGCAAACCCATCTTCGTACTTGAAGTTTTTTAAAACGCTACTTTTGTAATACAACCGAATTCAAGCTAGTAGCCAATAATGCCAAAAGATTGCGCCACTTACGTTAACAGATAGCATGAGGAATTACGGCTAGCAGTAACAATTATTGGATTTGTAAATTCGTGAATCTCTCCGGGTACGGAGAGATTGATGGTGATATGATTATCTTTGTAACTGGCAGTTATGAATAATAATAATATCATGCGTATATTTATTTATTTATTTAAAATTTACGGCACAGTGCCATTTACAAACACGTGTTATTTAATATATTTAAACAGTCATAGTACAGTGAAGAAATATTGTTTTTTTTTTAATTTCTCATAATAAGAGAAAAGGAAAAAAAAATTCTAACAACTAATGAAAACTTTAAAAGGATACATTGAAATAAAAAGAAAAACTTGTTATGAAGTCACCTCGTTACAATACGTAAGGCTGAAATGTTTGGTAAGTAGAGCCTTGTATTTTAATAAGGAAATATTAAAAATTGCAACAGAAAGCAACATTGGCATAAAAATTACCAATGGTGAGTATTCTTTTTTAACAGAATTATATCCTAGACGTAAAATTGTCACAATAATACATACTAGGGAACCTTGATCTATTGGTAGGTACATGAAAGTTAATCAACTTTAATATATCAGGGACTGATGATTTACAATTTTGTATAAAAATATGAAATCAAAAATTTTTCTTCTGTCACTTATCTTCAACAATTTCAATGAATGTAATAAAAAGTAATAATTTATTGATTCTAAAGGGATTTCAAGTCGAAAATTCATACACCTCAAAAACTTGCGTTGAACGTTTTCAATGATATTGTGAGATGTGAACAGAATTTTCGAATATATATTATGTATGACGTCATTGCCTGTCGCGATTACTTTTTCCCGGTGGCTAGGTGTCTCTAGATCCGAGGAACCGGCAAAAGAACTAGTTACTAGTTTAACTTTAACTTTTTGGAACTAGTTCCTATCGCATTTATAAAATAGTCATCGACACTCCAACTGGGCGAAGCCGAACCAAATACCGCCCACAGGTCCTAGCAGCAAAAACTTGTGGAGCGGGTTTATCATTGCTAACAGGAATTGAATAGCAGGAATGAACGTTATGGTTAGGTAAAATTAATATACTTACTTCTCTTTTACAGCGTTTGATATTTATTTATTATTTTTTAGCTCCGATTCAACGATATTCTGATTTCATTCCAGTAATATATTTATTGATATCATATTATTATTGAAAGCAAGAAATCGTTTTTCGCAGTATCTCCGAGACCGATCAATTTATCTCAAATGAAATCACCTTGGCAATAGGATTCTGGTATCAAAGAGAAAACATAAAACATTTATGAGACGACAAATAAATTTCACTTTTTAGCGTCTCTGAGTGATGCTGGATTCTGCGGACTTTTTCCTGTCCCTAAACCAAGACAAGTTAAGTGATTTCTATGAGATTTTCTCATTTCATCATTAATTCATTAATATTAAAAACTTCATTTAATATATTTTTATTGAGTCATTTCTGAACATTTTCAATGGAAATACGAAAAATATAATTAGTAAATGTAAATGGCTAAATCGTGTTAAAAATGTGATATTTAATTAGTTTTTTTATTCGTGATATGTAGGTACGTAAATCAATAGAATAATTTCCTGTTTTTAACAAATAACCTTCCGCGTAGCTAAGATTAATTGACATTTTTGTTTTGAAAAGTTTTAATTTTCGATGTACATTTGTTACTTTAATATTTTTTTGCGACCGGTTTAGATACGTCCGTATCATTAACGAGCAAACTTAAAACTTACGGACGTATCGAAACCGGTCGAAAAAAAAATTTAAAATTAAAGTAACAAATAATGTACATCGAAAATTAAAACTTTTCAAAACAAAAATGTCTAGAAATTGTTACATAGTCAGTGCCCAAGAAATACAAAAAAAAAGATTAATTGAACTTTGTATTTCGTTCCATGCTTCACTGTTATACATCAGAGTAGGTACCAGCACTCCATTGTGGACTGCTAGCTTCGCTTCTTTTGATAGTGTTTTATTAGCGCCAATGGCATTCAGTCCTCCATTAATGGAATTACCTGCATTTACCCTACTTTCAATATCTTTATCAGCCTTTCTCATCTCTGGTAAACATACTAACCAGATACACAAACTCATCTACCTGCTCCAAGTATTCAACATTCACAACTATATTCATACTCTCTCTTTCAAATACCATGACTTAAGACTTACTTACATTCATCATTAACTCATTCTTCATACATACTTCGTTCATCGTAGACTCGATGATGCCAAAAATACTTTCTTTCGTATGAAAAATATGTCTGTGAACATCGTGTTAGCTACAAGTTAAATGTTTTCCTTGTTATGTTTTCACGTTCAAAAGTATTATCGGAATTTATTTTTGGTTATTATGTCGTGTTACTCGTCCTCTTTCTTTAGCTAACATTTTGGACAGCATTACAGTGTCCATCATCATGGAGGAAGTGCTCAAGGCGTAAATAACCCAAAATAAATCGCGATGTTACCTGGGTATTTTGAAAGGCACTCAAGTAGCAATAATGATACAGGGACAGGATCTACGATCCTTGCATTTTCCAAGACGTCTATTTTAATCGTAAAAGAGTCGCACGTACGAACCTCCCTGTTTCCGCTTACGCAATCATTTTAGCGAATCTACCCTTCGTAGGCCCACCCCTATTCCTGTGACGGATATCTCAAACGCTATATTAATACTGCCTTCGGATTTATTTTAATACTTCGAGTATATTATATCAAGGCATCAAAATCTATTATTTTACACGTGTAACGTGTACGTTTGAAGGCTTGATACGATTCGGGTTATGTTTAGTGAAAGATAAATATTCCTTCATTATTTTCTTTTTTTTTAATCAACTGTAATTTTGACAAAATTTATTTTTTTCTAACATAGTCTTCAGCGGAAAAGGCGTTATATTTAAAACTGTTTTTTATATTCTAATTTTAGTTTATAAAATAACCTAAAATACAAAAAATAAAAACAATAAATCAGCGTAAAAATAAAGCGAAAATATTAACTGTAATCGAAAGCAGCAAAAACACGCAGTTTAGTTCTTGCCTCTTAAAATTGGTGAAACGTCAACTGATTAACCAATCAAACTTTAAAATTTTGTTTCAATGTAAAAAAAATAATAATAATTAATTTCAATCAATACGAAAATGCGTGAGAGAGAATTGAATCTCGTCTGTAGCCTTTGTATTTTTTTATATTGATTCTTTTTATAATCTATTGAATATTTACCAATGAAAATTGGTGTTAGTTTATGACTTTGGGTTATTTGATAATAATTATTTACGTTGTTATCAATATTAAGCCAATATTTCAGGTATGCAGTTTGAGGACTACCCTTAACGCACTACCCCTAATTCCTTATACTCGTCTCACGTGACAAACTCAAACCATCGTCCATTTCAGTCACGTGTCTGAAAATTGAAAAGTCCACCCCTTCCTCTCCAACCCTCCCTGAATTCGCTTGCCTTCCCTTTGCACGCCCGGAAAACACTGAAACGTGAAACGCATTCCACAGCCTTTATGAAATTTTTATCAGAAACAAAAAAAGAACCTTTACCTAGTAGTAGTCGCATGAATTCCAACATCATGAAACATGTTTTTAAGAACGCAAGAAAAAACGCCGAACACCTTTATGTTAAATTTTAATTTATTTTTATGTACCAAAAGTTTACGTATTCCAACGTGCCTTGATGGTTTTCAATGCCATTAAATATTCCAAAATATAATTAATATTAATCTAATTATCATAACTGAGATTTTGCCTTACGATCTTCCCTATGAAGGTGTCTTCTCCAGCCACTGAGGTGATGGCTTCAACCATCAAACCAGCAGTGATCTTCATCGTATAAAAAATATCTATATGAAATTATGGATATTGTTTTTCAAGCTGCATTTCAAGCTTTATTCAGTAGGGCATTCGGGCAACCAAACATGTATGGTCCGAAGGTTGGCGGGATAACTTACGAGTAGCTTTAAGATTATGAAATTATAATAGAAGAGTGTTTTTCTATTGAACAATATTATGATATTCGTCTATTATTCGTATGTTTTGTTTCACCCCAAGAAGCTATGCTGTTATTAATATTGTCCACGATTCAACTGATGATGCAAATGTTTCAAAAATATTTGTTTTATAGAATTTCTTAAAATTTTGCATAAGTGTGAAATCAAAACATATTTCATCTCTACATGATAACATGATCACCGCAAGCTTTTCGTATTCAATGGTATGATTTTTATTTTTTTCGTATTTCGTCTAATATTTGTGCAGAGCATTTTCAATTTCCAATATCTTCATGGCTGAAACACCCACAGACCCAAGCCTCCTTCACATTTATAGAAATTGAAACCATAAACCTTTTAAAGGGCTTACCAGTCTCAACGAGTGTCGTCTGCTCCCAAATCTCGTCTATTCCCTTTCACTTGGCAAATGAAAGTATCCCTTAGTATATTTTACAGTAAATACACAAATCCCTTAAATGCTTGTACAGCTAATACTGCCTACTCCCTCCTCGATCCATCGAAGGATTAAATTTTTGATGCAAGCGATTTTAGCTTCTTCCCCAAGGACGGGTAAGATTTATTGTCGCTTGAGGGTTTTTTTCGAGATGTGTATGAAAGCGTTCACCATTATATTATGAATTATTATATTCGGATCTTGGAAACATTTTTAAAGTTATATTTCATTTCCGTGTAAAGTGAAACGTGAGATGTTTTCGGGTCGAGCTAAAAGGTATACATTAAGAAATAGGGTAAATAAAGATTACTTACATTTCAAATTTTCTTATTTTTATTACGAGGGAATAACCAGACAAAACCGGAAATATGTCATTTTTAAATCAATTTTTTTGACGTATTGGCTCTTTTCCACAAAAAATTATAAATTGATTTCGAAAGATTGTTCTTTTATCTAGTAAACGCATGTTTTAAAATTTACGGTCTCTCATACTAATATATTGAAGCTTATTTTTTACATTCTTTTTTTGCTTAGACATTATTGAAAACATTGTAAATGCTTATGATAAAAAGAATTACAAAAAGTACACAATTTTAATAGTTTTATCATCACACCTTTCAGCATTTTTGAATGTAGGTATAAATTTGAGGGAGCGGGCCGGATCGGTAGAGACGGGGCGTAAAATAAAAAGCGTCAGTCGGTGCAGTGAGTCTTTATTGTTGAGCTACGTAGCGAGGGTCGAAGCGGAGCATAGTGACAGTGGTGCCGTTAGTGTTGCTGCTGCGTTATGAGTGAGAAGAAGGTCAGGAGACTACGGCGGTGAAGATCACAGGTCTTCAGGGAGCCGGCGTGTTGCTCTACACCATGGCGGGGTAGAAGTGACCTTGGTCCAGGCGGTCGACCGTCGTCGTGTTGACGAGGTATGGCGGCTGTGTGGCCTTTGAGTCGACACACACACGTGACGCAGGAAGGAACCTTGAAAGGCGATGAGGATGATCTCTGGCAGCGGAACGCGGTGGGTTCGAATGCCAGAGAATGGGTTGAGTTCCAAGCAGAAAGCACAGCTTTATGTGCTGCGGACGGAGACATCTCATGTCGAGGCGTGAACGGGCCGGACAGCGGATGGTTATTGGAGAAGGAATCCTCGAAGGTGTTGGTAAAGTTCCTGGAGTCACACTGGACAAACGTTATTGACATGTTGCGAGACGGGCAGCCCGCGTGGGCCGATATGGCGTAGCGGCACTGATCGTACTGTGTTGCTACTCGACCGATGAATGAAAACTAGACTGAAACTGAGCTGTGTGCGGCCCGCGCTGACTTTTATACTTCTGCCGGCCGGGCAAGTAGTTTCGAGAACGGCGTGTGAAATTCGACCGCCGCGCCAAGGTGAGAAAGTTCGCGAACACTCCAGTCGCTAGTGCTGATATATTATTATTGAGACGGGAACTTTCCAGTAGGTTGCCGCACTAATTATTACCAGGTGATAGATGTACTATCGGCCGTAGGTAGGTCCGGTAGCGGCTTGCATCTAGGTATTTATTTCTGGCGTGTTCGCTTGACCGCTACAAATTAAAGCAAATTTTGAATGAAATAAAATCGATATTGAGTTATTACAAAAAAAAACTGTTATGGTAAATAATTAATCTTTCTCACTGGAACCGCCCTGTACGATCGTGTAAGAACGTCTTTCGACGAAACGTGGATTCTCGGCTATGAATCATTCACAATAAAATACATCAAATTATGTTGTTGCTTGATAGATTTTCAATAATATTAGAGCAATTGTGGTGATTATTACAGTCAGCAGTAAAATTTTGTAATCAGGTATTGATTCCCATTATAACATATCTTTCGATCGGTGTTTGCTATGCTTTTATGGTGGCAAAACGGCTGTCTTGCATATTAATAAACATCTTTGCAAACACAGTATGTAAAACAAAATTAATATTAGAATTATTATTTTTAATTGTTAAACTAACGTTTAAGACAAGATTTTTATGCATAGCACAAAGGGTAACAAGTATTATAAGCAATAATTATCAGCCTGAAACACTCATCTACATTGAAAAATCTTCCGAGAAAAAATACATGACGCCAACGGGACATGAACCCGTGCCCTTCTGATTTAAATGAACACATAATTTGTCTCGACGACATCTAGCGACGGATTTCACACTAACAGTGTCTCTCTCGCAAAAATAAAGTTGGTTGTTTTCAGGTGGAAAAAAATATATAATAAGCAGTAATTGTTGAATGAAACACTAGTATATATTGAATCATTTGGCGGGTATAAGATAAGCCGCCATAGCTCAATTGGGAGAGCAGCTGACCGGCAATCAGAAGGGCACGGGTTCATGTCCCGTTGGCGTCATGTATTTTTTGTCGGAAGATTTTTCAATGTGGATGAGTGTTTCAGGCTGATAATTATTGCTTATAATAATAATTTTTTTAATATAACTTTTTAATACATTTTTATTTTTGTATTAACACTGAAAGCAGAATAAGAGGTATTAATTTTAAAAGACAGCTATCTATTTTAACGCACGAATTTATTCAATTTCAAAAATCACTCGTGGGTATGAAATTGAAAACGCATCCCTTCCAGTAAGAGGGGTGCGAAGTAGGGGGAGTTGGCTGTCATCTGTTTTCTCAAGGGTTGAAAGGGGCATCTCCATAATATTTAGAAATGTAATTTGGATATTTCAAATCACTTCAATTTACCATGTCTGTGCGGTGTCAGAGTTTCTAAATACTTTTGTTATTGGTGTTTTCGATCTTGTCTCGAACTAAAAGTTTAATTTAGTTTTGATTGACGTGTTAATTATGTTATTTTGGGACATTTTTTTATGAAATCTGTTGCTCAGTGTTTTATACTCCTAGCAAACTCCAAATAATATAAATCTTATAAATAATTGGAGGTTGAACATGATTTATTTATGGTCGTAAGTTATCAGAAAAGTATTATATTTCAAAGATTCTCTTTTAATTTTCTTACCCTCTCTCTGAAATCATCTTTTTTCAATACAATAAGTAAAGTTTTGAAAGAAAAATGGTTGATTTATTTATTGATATTAACTGGGCTCAGATCTTGAGAAGATGCATTGTGGAACCAGAAGACAAAGCCACATTTCCAATGATGACCCTGGTGAACTTTTTTATTATTATTATTTTTTTTTTATTGAAATAATAGATAATACATAATTTAATCAACAAACAAGTCCTGCTAAGCCAATTGAATCGGCTTGTCAACAGGTGCTTATATTTTAGTTACATATTTATACATTTTAAAAATTTAAAATTTACATCTTATATCTACAGATTCAACATTTTTTCATACATATCAAAATCAATATAAATCTTTTTTTTCCGATAGCCAATTTTTCACCATATATTTAACCTTATTCATAGAATTACATTGCTTTATAGTGTCAGGTAATAAATTAAATATCTTCGGTATGATATATTCAAACGTTCTCTGTCCGTACTTATTGTTAAATTTCGGAACTATTAACCCGTCGTTACTCGTGAATCTAGTGCTGTATTTATGATCTAATTTATAAAAGGGACTGGGTTATTGTTAAAGGATTAAGGTAAAATGGGAGACAGCACAATCTGCATATAGCCCAAGTGTTCACGGGAGTCATGGGGCAATATATATATACACACTAGCTGGTACCCGGCATGCGTTGCAATGCCATTCAAAGAAATAAATTGATTCTCCCTGCATGTCCTTTCCCGTGCGTCCCCGTTCCCTTCCACCTTCCCTGCCTTCCCCCTCCCTGGTCTTTTCCCGCTCCGCGAACCCCACCTTACCCCCGCCATTTCCTCCCTGCCGCTAAAATATATGAAATACACACATTTTAATTTATACAAATTTCATAACGCCAGAGCCTACCATCATACACAGCCTATGTTACTCGCTGATAACGTAGCTTTCTATTGGTGAAAGAATTTTTAAAATCGTTTTAGTGGTTTAGGCGTGAAAGCGTAACAAACAAACACACGCACTTTCGCATTAATATTTGTATGGATTGCCCCAGACAGGCTAGTGCATTTGATTATTTTTTTTACATTTACTCTACACAGGAGGCCCGGAGAAAAATAAATCTATGTCGTCCGTGAAGATGCTGTGTGGAGGGTCTTTTTGAGGAGAGGAAGGAGTGAACATGCGTTTTAAAGAGACTGGGAAATCAGATACATTTTAAGATTGTCACGGCCAAAAGCATTTTCGTTATTTGTTTTTGGGGTATTATGCCTTGTTGCGGATCTACTGCAACACGGCATGTTCTACCAGATCTGCCGGATCTGCTCTGATTATGGACACTGCAACGATGTCCGAAACGTTGGCTAAAGAAGGAGGTAGCGCAACACGGCATAACACCCCAAAAACAAATAACGAAAAATACTGGGAAATCGTTCCATAGCCGAGCTGTTGAACTCAAGAACGAGTCGTAGAAACGGTCCATTCTCATGTGACTAATGTCAACCTGTACAAATGTTGGGCGCGTGTTTAGCGTGTTCCCCGACTATGCACCGGTGCCGAGGGGATTAATGATACATTGGTATTGAAGAGACCGGCAAATCGTTCCATAGCCGAGCTGTTGAACTCAAGAACGAGTCGTAGAAACGACCCGTTCTCATGTGAATAATGTCAACCGTGTACAAATGTTGGGCGCGTGTTTGGCGCGTTTCCCGACTATGCACCGGTGCCTGGGGATCAATGATACCTGCTTACGAAAGAATTTCAATATTTGAAAACGTTCAATCATTTTCGCCAGAATATATTTTTTTAAATGATTCACAGATAAGCCTACAACACACTTTCAGTTTATTTCGTCAGTGAGTATAAAGTTAGTTCAACAAAAATGGTATGGTTATTTGCCACGTCATTGTCACAAAGAGCAGGGTTGGCACTCAGCATGTCCCTTTCGCTAACCGATAGGCCCTGACTGTCCCTAGAATGGGCCTGTCGTTTGGGGACATCTATTGAGCTGTTTACGGGACGTCTTTATCAGAGATAAAATGTTTCTCACCCTTGCATCGCTCTGCCCGCTTGTCCCGAATAACCCATGGAAAATGATTTTTGGGATATTTTGGGATTGAGTGCACACATCGTAAGATTTTATAACGGGTCAAGTGTGTAGTTGAACCTTTTTTAAATGAGTCTGAATCTAGCCTTAAAAATAGATGATATCGATGGGATGTTGCATTTTATATATTATAAATAGTAGGTACATTAAAATTCAACATAAAAGCTTACTTCGTTTTAGTTAGCTAAGTCGATTGAAGCGACAAAATTGGTATTGAAGATAATATTTTCTATATTTTTTTTATGTGAGTGCCGCACAAGCCACTGTGACTATGCCATTCCCAAATTGGGGTATGTTGGGAGGCTGCAGGTAGTGGGGAGAAGGAGATGGGGAAGAGGAAGGCGAGGAAGTACTTGGCTATTCCGATCTGGTCACCAAAAACGGCTAAAGTCATTTCAATCAACGTTTCAATTCTAAATGGTGGTCTTACACCAGGGTATCTTCCACTCGGGAAGGTGCCGCAAAAATATTATATATTATTTTTAAGTAATTAATTGTGAAATAACACAAATTAATAAAATAAATTTTATTTGCGCACATCGGGATTCGAATTACAAGTTAATAGCCTTTCCTCTCGACACCGGAGGCAGTAGGTACCCTCGACCACAGAGGCCGAATGATGAACTGAATGTTGTAAATGTCGCTTAAAATATTTATCTATTCATTAATTATATCGTCTTCAGATATTGGTTATTAATACTATGTTAAAAATGCCGACATTGTATGTACATAAGTACCTACATATTATTTTACACCCTCAAAAATGCAACTTGTCTCACCGTATGTAGGACGTCGGTGTACTTAAAAACTGACGAAAATCAATATTTTTGATAAAACTATAAAACGTTTATAAACATGGTTATTTTAAATCATGATTTCACTCACTTAAAGTTAAACCTATCGAGTTGGCGTTATTTCGTACGAAATTAAATTGAAAATTGTCTTTTTTTCACAGAGAGCATCTATAAAATCCCCGGCGACGATTCCCGTTTCTACGGAGCCTTCACCACAGCCTCCACGGGTCTGATGGGGTCCGCCATCTGCACCTTTACCACGGAGGATATCCAGAAGGCTTTCGACGGGAAATTCAAGGAGCAGGCCACTTCCTCATCCGCCTGGCTTCCGGTCATCCCGAGCAAAGTTCCAGACCCTCGGCCCGGAACGTGCGTCAAGGATACGGAGACACTTCCTGATACGGTGCTCAATTTCATCAGGTAAGCTTTCAGTTAAACCGATTTTAAAAGCTATATTAATAAGCCATGTCAATTACGGTAGACAAACTACGAGTATGTCAAGTAGATAACAAGATCGATTTTTTTACGTTAGCTCCACACAGGAAGCCCTGAAGAAAAAAAATCGCTCAGGGTCTTTTTAAGGAAAGGAAGGAAAGGAAGTTCTGGGAAGAAAAAAGGTATGAAGGGTGCGTAGGCTGGAGGTGAATGTGTCTAGGAGTGACGGACATATGAATCCATCCCTCCTACTACGGTACTAGGTGATAAGATCGAGACAGTCCGGCTGGAGAGGTCTAGATTAGATATTCCTCAACTCTCTTGTCACCTCAAATGTCTCTAGATCCGGCCCGCCACGCAGTAGGTTGGCAAACGCATTGGCCACCAAGGCTTAGAAAAACCTCATCCCACGAATCAGGGTAGGTTCCCCTGCTTAGCACCACCGGGAATGGGTACCGCCGCCTCGGGAACCGTTTTTCGTATAACCTTCACCTCTGCCGTAGGTCACCCCAAGTGGTTCAGTATGGATGGATGGATATTCCTGGACATACTGACCTCCAGATTCCTATCCACCCCTCATACTTTTTTCCTTCCTAGAACTTACCATCCTTCCCTTACTTAAAAAGACCCTCCACACAACATCCCCTAATATGACGTAGGCCCTGAGGGAAATTATTTTCCTCGGGGCCTTCTGTGTGACGGGAGGTCCACTGTTTGCAGAACAACTAGTATGTATATGGTTTTACCACACACATGTCTCCCATATTTATAACATTCTCTCTACGTTTTTATCCTTGAGTTGTTTAATTTCATTTCTTATTTTAGAATCTCAAAAACATTGGAATAAATATAGCAAATTCAAAGTCAAAAAGCGATTTATTATAAGATTTTAATCAGTCTGAAGATGCTCTACTACTAAAAGAAATTTATAATCATACTTAATATTATTTCAATGAATTTCCACTGAACGTTTTAAAAATAGAAATACGTAGAATCGGTTCTTTAGAAATTCCGCTCTTTGATCTAAATATTTAATTGAACAACGATTGCATTTCGGAGTGAAAATAAAATGAACAATTTAATATTTCCACCTTAAATCCAGGTTGTTTAAAAATTATTTTGTCATTCAAAAGGCAAAATTTTTGGAGTTTCTTAATTTATGATTATATTAAAAAATTTATATGTTACCTGCTTTCTTGTAGTAAACACTATACAATTGTGTTCATTTAAATTTCGATAAATAAGATTCCTACTCTGACAAAAGGATTCCCTTCCTTTCCATACCTTTTTTATTTCCTTTCTATGTTTTCTAATATTGAATTGTAAATTAGAGCACACTACGAAGTGATTAACTTAACCGATCAATAAATAAATAAAATACTCAAATGTTCAATATGGAAAGAGGGTAGATTTAACACATTTGATAAATAATATACCTAATTATGTATGTGTTAAAATATGTCTTTTTGTGGATTGAAAGAATTTTAAAACTTTTTTCTTTGTTGAAGAAGAAGATAACAATAATAATCTAAACGAAAATATGACGGTCAATGAAAACAATGGTCGCAACTGGGATTCGAACCCAGACCTCTCGTCTAACCGGGACGTGCGCGTTAACCAATTTCTTTCTTTCTTTGGTTTAGATCAGTCTGAAGAATCTCATTATAATGTGAACGCGGTCCAGTCATAAATAAAAAAAAATTGAAACTAGTTTAATTCATCGAAAAATATCTGTGTGCAGTTCACACGCGGTAGAAGTGAAACCTTCAGAAAACTAAAGTAGACAAGAGTGGGGAGGCTACGAAGCACCGCACAGAGAGGAGACAGCTTGTACTATCTCATTCTCTCAATTCATATTCAATTTTTACGTTAAACAATGAATATGATGTATGTTTTTGTCTATTTTGAGTTTCGCCATTTTTCGTTTCATAGAGTTTCAAATCACAACGGTACTAAAGAAGTTTTCACTTCAAAAATCATATTAAAATGGAATTCCACTATGAATTCAAGTTTTCAAGATATTTCATATGTAATTGCAGTGAAAACTTCTTTAGCACCGTTGTGATTTGAAACTTGATGAAACGAAAAATGGCGACACTTTTTTTTACACTAAAAAGGGACAAACAAGTTCGTGTCTAATAATAGGTCTCCTCTTTGTGCGGTGCTTCGTAGCCCCACTCTTGTCTACTATAGTTTTTTTAAGGTTTCACTTCCACCGTGTGTGAACTTCATTTTTTATTATTTTAAATCTTTTATTTTCTTAAACGAGCACAAATTTTTAGATCAAACACTGCAAAAACGACGAACGAAACTTTTCAACAATTTCCTGGAATAATAAAACCTGCCCATTATTTCTCCACTTAGATTGAATTCAACACTCTGTCTATCGTGTATTATTCCTATTAAAATCACGTTTTTCATTTATCCTGTCAGAAAACGACAAATGGTTTTGTTCTTCGTTTTAAAGACTGGCTTCGCTTATTGGACAACTTCGGTCTTCAATTATTTTGTCAGTATATATTTTTAAAATGTCTAGACTAGAAGACTGATCACGTGACTAGATTTGACAAACAATTTCTATTCTTGTTTTATTGTCTACGGAACCCGCACAACAACGTAGGTTGGTTTATAATCTAATTTTATTTCATTTGATCAACGCATGGATTTAAATATATTGACAAATTGCATTTCTTTAAAATAACTACAGTTTAAGGGCCTTGTCATAAGTAGTTTGTTTGTAATATATTCCATTGATAAATGTATGTCCTACTCGTACATGATATTACGATATTACGACGAATGAATTAAAATATTTATTTACTTATTTATTATTTAAACGCCCGTACATAGGGCTATTACATACATAATACAAGTGTATTGAACATTTACAAACATTATATATATAGAATAACATACAGTACATACATACGATGCATATTAGTACAACAAATATTTATTATTTTACAAACATATCAGTTACATAAATAACTAATTATTTTTGCTTTGATGCAAGACGGTGAGGTATTGAAAATATCGAAAAGGTCTGTATACGTATTGGCAGTTCGGTGAAAACGCACTAGCGGTGAATGATAGGAATAGTTAGTGCTATGATTGTCACTGTGGAAAAGGTGGTGGAGTCGAGTTGATTTAACAGGGACACGAATATTTATAACACTTAACATTTGAGGGCAGTCTATGAGATTGTTCAGTAATTTAAAAAGTATAAGAATGTCATTAATAGTACGCCGGGTAGAAAGTAGTGGTAGGTTTAGATCAGATATTAATGTTACAAGCAATAATTGTCAGCCTGAAACACTCATTTACATTGAAAAATCTTCCGAGAAAAGATACTTGCCGCCAACGGGACTTGAACCCGTGTCCTTCCGATTGCCGGTCGAGTGCTCTGACCACTGAGCTATGGCGGCTTATCAAATACCCGCCAAATAATTCAATATATACTAGTGTTTCATTCAACAATTACTGCTTGTTATATTTTTTCCACCTGAAAACAACTAACAATTGTTGAATGAAACACTAGTATATATTGAATTATTTGGCGGGTATTTGATAAGCCGCCATAGCTCAGTGGTCAGAGCACTCGACCGGCAATCGGAAGGACACGGGTTCAAGTCCCGTTGGCGGCAAGTATCTTTTCTCGGAAGATTTTTCAATGTAAATGAGTGTTTCAGGCTGACAATTATTGCTTGTAATAATTGTTACCCTTTGTGCTTTGCATAAAAATCTTGTCTAAACGTTAGTTTATAAATTTAAAAAAAATAATAACAGATATTAATGCATTGTAGCGGATTTCAATTACACGCTGTCTCAATTTGAATTGAACGTATCGAAGACATTTTCTTTGTACTCTCTCCAAACTGTGTAAGTTACAGGTATAAATCGGAGACCATACATTAAATGGGTATTTATAAATGTTGTTGTTTAAAGTATAATTATATTATTTTTAACTAGCTGGGGTACCCGGGTACCCGGCTTCGCTCAGGGAGTTGATATGAGATTGAAGTGACCTTCGAACCCATGACGGATATTGTTTTATTTACCCCTACCAATGGGTAGCCCGGCCATACAAAAAAAGGCTTCAAATGGTCCACCATGTTCCAGAATATTACACAACATTCGAGAGTGTTCTGGAATGTTTTACTATGATCTGGGATATTCCGGGATGTTCCGGGATGTTCCGGGATGTTCCGGGATGTTCCGGGATGTTCCGGGATGTTCCGGGATATTCCGGGATGTTCCGGGATGTTCCGGGATATTCCGGGATGTTCCGGGATGTTCCCGAAAGTTCCAGACTATTTTCGAACATTCCAGAATATTCCGGGGTGTTCTGGAATGTTGTGGAATGCTCTCAAATGTTCTGGACTGTTCTATAAACTTCTATAGGGCGAAGCTTCCAGCCCTTTTATCTTCAAGAGCATGCCCTTCAGGTAAAATTGGGAACATTCTTCACAACACTTCATATAACTCCCTTGGTCGTACCGGGACTCTTTTCTGAGTTTCAGCTGAGTTTTATACATTTTCTTTTATAATACATAGTTATTAAAAGTTTCATGTTTATGTTTATTTATTTTAAAATTAAAATTAAGAAAATACTTTGTTTTTACCACTTTTATAATTGAAAAAGAAAATTCTTCTTCAATTGACACCATTGTCTACGTCGATTATTTATAATTAGTATTAATAAAAAACCCTGAAGAAGTGAGCGTTGCTCACGAAACGTGTTGGTTTTGTAAACAATAAAAGTGATAAAAACTAAGTATTTTATTAATTTTAATCAAAATGGTGCCACAAAATAAGTTTGCTGTGTTAGAAGAAGTTTATTTATTTTAACTAAGAAAATTTACAAAACATTTAGACTTTGACCGTCCAACAACTCAAATTGACAATATTGATGCTTTCTTACAATATAGGACTCATCAAATCTCGACCCATCACTTTGCACCGCGGTGGTATTGATGGTTTCATACGTCCATCACTCCTAGACACATTGACCCTCAGATTCCTACCCACCCCTCATATCTTTTTCCTTCCCAGAACTTCCTTTCCCTAAAAAGACCCTCCACACAGCATAATCAAAGATGACAAAGGCCCTGAGGGATTTTTTTCCTCGGGGTCTCCTGTATTGAGCGAATGTAAAAAAACAATGTGTGCAATTCACACGCAGTAGAAGTGAAACCTGCAGAAAACCACTGGGTTCGAGTCGCAGTTGCGACCATTATCTTTTTCTGTTTTTCAGTGTCTTTTTCTCTTTCATATTTTCGCTTAGATTATTATTATTATCTTCTTCTTCAATGATATATTACGTTGATGGGAATAATCTTTAAAAGTTATAAAAAGAGAGTTTTTCTTATGAAAATTGAAAATAAAAATCATTTATTTCAGAATCGAGTTCTCGATCGAGTATCCTTTGTACGTTGAATGTTTGCCACACATTAAATAAAGCAAACAACTCTCGAGAAAGGATATCTATGCAAAGTGAATGAAAACTCCATTATATTGAAAACGTCTTGCAACCTAAAGCCCAGAGTTTTTTTTATTCAACGAGCAAAAAGGAAACAAAGTGCTGCCATCTCGTGTAAATCTTTGAAACTGTTGATAGTAGCAAATTTAGTATTCTGCACGCTAGCCGCCCTGTAAACGATACAGCCATTAAGTCCGTAGAACCTTCCAGTACAGTTTTTGTTCGTTTATCGTTAGCGAACCTCTGCTTTAAAACAATGACCGCCCCCTTCCGGATTCTGCGCCCCGGATTGAGCGCCCCTGATTCAAGTCACATTTCGACAAACGCAAAGAAAATTACAATCTCGTCTGGACTTGAGCTTAAATTTAATTTCCCCCAAAGTTCACTCAAAATGAGAAAAGTTCCAAGACAAATATATGAGTTCGGAATAAAACATCTTGAACTTTAAAAATCTTATCGTAATTGCTCGTTTCAATTTCATAATCGTTTAAGCCAAAGTAATTTATCAATCTCGAAAATTAATCTCGTTTGAATTATATTTAACATTTCAAAAATCTAAATGAAAGTTTTCGAGTGCCTACCGACCTTGCTTTTCCACAGAATAATATCTCTTGTTCGTGGCCCAAATTACTTTATATTATTTAAGTGAGTAAATTCCTACTCTAATTGCCTTATTTATTGGAGTGAAAACTTCTTTAGCAACGTTGTGATTTAAAATTTGTTGAAACGAAAAAAAGGGACGTCAAAAAGAGACAAACACATGCATCTACTGGATTTAGCCTGAGATAGAATAATCGGTCCCCTCTTTGTACGGTGACTCCTAGCCTCCTCATTCTGGTCTACTTCAGTTTTCTGAAGGTTTCACTTGCCTCGTGTGAACTGCACACTTGTTATTTTTGAAGTGAAAACTTCTTTAGCACCGTTGTGATTTGAAATTCTATGAAACGAAAAAGCGACACAAAAAAGAGACAAACACATGCATCTATAGGATTTAGCCCGCAAAAGAATGAGATGGAATAGTTAGTCGCCTCTTTGTGCGTTGATTCGTAGCCTCTCCACTCTTGCTTACTTCAGTTTTCTGAAGGTTTCACTTCTACCGCGTGTCAATTGCACACTCTTTATTTTAACTTAAATATTGTGTGGATATTACAATTTTCACACAGACACGTCACGGTGATGTGTTTAATAAAATTAGTGGAAGAATCTCTGAAACAATTCCTTCCAGCGTTGATAGGAAGATGTTTCCGGTGGACAAAATTGCAAAGATTTATTAATTTTCATTTAATCGAAGCGATTTCTTTCTCACTTAGGAAAAACTCCCCTAAAAGGCAGCATAAATCTTTAACCTCGTTTTCTCCGGGTGCTTATCCTGCATCTACGCCTAAATTAACTGCAATTTATATGCAATTCGAGTAAATTTAAGCGGCACACTTTGTGCCGGAAAACTACACGATGGGGTGCAATACTTTACTCATGTACGTTATGCTCCCCGGATAACTTTCTTCTTAACTGCTTCTCTCCTGCAGAACTTTATCTTATTAGAGGCATCCTATTTCTATTACTATATTCCTACACTTAACCTGATTTTTGTTTTCTGAATAACGTTGATCTTTTTTTTATCTGGAAAACCATTTAGAACAAGCCCTGTATTTCGAATTACGTAATATTATGTTAATAAAGAAAAATATAAGGAGCAAAACTAAAAATCTACTTTAAACTATACTTCTTTATTCTTAGAGCCAACCACTCCTGCCATATATCACCCCAAGTGGTTCGCTACGTTTGGTGACTTAGTCTGGGTGGGAGGCGTCTACTAATATCTACAGGAATTCCAAAAACTGAAAAAATCGAACTAATATCTATGAGAACCAAAGTGTTGACGAATATCTACAGCTCAAACTGTTGACTAATATCTATGAGAACCAAAGTGTTGACGAATACCTACAGCTCAAACTGCTGACTAATATCTATGAGAACCAAAGTGTTGACGAATATCTACAGCTCAAACTGCTGACTAATATCTATGAGAACCAAAGTGTTGACGAATATCTACAGCATTGGCAGAGGTTGGATTTGCAATTATGTATAGCATATTGGAATAACGTAATATTGCGTATGCAGTTTAAAAAACTTTATTTATGTAAGTATGTATGTGAAAATCCCTAATATCGGACTATTGGACACATTTAGCTGATTAGTCCATCCTACGCTCTGTAGATATTAGTTCAACCTACGCTCTGTAGGTTGCAACACTGGGACCGTCATAGATATTCGTCCGACCTTAGCTCTGTAGATATTAGTCAACACTCTGAAGTTCGTAGATATTAGTTCAACTTATGACTTGTAGATATTCGTCCGACGACATACAGGCTGTAGATATTAGTATCTGGAGTCGTCTGGGTGCCTTAGGTGCACTACCTCATTTTTTAGCCAACGTTTCGGACATCATTAATTCGGGAGGCGGGTATGGATTCTGCCGCCCGGGGAACCATTTATAAAATTAGCCAAACACCCCTGCCATAGGTCACCTCAAGAGGTTCGCTACATTCTGGATCACTAGTAGGATATTACAAAATCCCCTACTAACTTACCGGACGGTTACGCCCCCGGTGTTATTTTATAGCATATTGAATATGTAAAACACACGCACGTGTAAATAATATTTCAAAACTTAGTATTTGGAGATGTCTGACTAATCAACTGAATGAACGATTCGCATAACCATTAACGTTGTGGATACTTGATAAAACATCAATTTCGTCGATAAGGTCCTCTCGACAGATTTGTGTACCTACCTAATAAAAATCTCACGTTATGGTAGAATAAAATTTCTCATAGGATATCCTCTTGGATGTTTGACTGCAAACAATATCCACCACAGCAAACAAAGATGGCGGAAACTAATTGAACCGTCCTGCCAAAAGTGCGCCGCAGGAAAACATTAATCAAAACCCCGGCCAAGTATAAAATTGGAAAGGACCCATCGCGGCGTGGCAATAAAAAAATACAAATCAATTTTACGCCCGGGGGCGATATTATTTTTTTCGTCCAGTTGATTGGAAAAATCGAGTTCATAAATGCTTTGTGAAATTTGTGGTGGAAAAATCTAACATGGCCGCGCTGCGTTCTCTTTTGCATTTTTTACATTTTTATTATTGAATGTTTTGACGTTGCGCAGTTTCGATGTTCGGGAGCCGTGTGTATTTTTGATTAGCGCTGATTGGATATGCGGATATTATACACGTTTTGAGCGCGGGAGATTTTTTCAAATGGCAGTTTTGGAATTCTAATTGTTCCATTCGCCGGCGACAGTTTAATTGCAGTCATGAAGAATGAACGCTGTTGTTGCACTCATGGCAATTTTTTTTGCGATATTCCCATTAAATGTTTTTTCCATTTTGAAAGGCAGTTTGTGCGATACTAATTAACTCAACTATTTTGAAACTGGTACGGCACCAGCTATCGGGAGGCTAAAGGAACGAGAGCACAGATACTACGGAGTTTGGGCTTCCACAGGACGAGACCACAAAATCACATCCCCATATAACTACTTAAATTAATATAAAATTGCATAATTCTGACCTAAGCGAAAACCCACCACTAAATTGTAACCGTAAGTAAATGACGATCAAAAATAGTTATTTCAGAATATGAAAATATCGTATTTCACAAACATAATTGCTTTTTATGATAACCATTGGAGCGACAGCGCAATTTAAAACTTATTTCTCCGATTGCTCGACATTTTTTGGTGATCATTTTGAATATTTTCCGCCCACATTAAAAAAAAACATACCTCCGAATTTTCATTTGGAGACATACAAACTGATCTTTTGTCGATTTATCACGTATTCGTAGGATTTATAAAAAATATTATAAAATCGTAAAATTCTACTTAATTACTTACAAATAAGGGAAAAATTGCCTAAATCAGCATCAAAGCAATCCGAGGCTTTTTCAATAGTGCCATATTGTGGCAAAAAGCGCTCCACCGGTATAACTTTAAGTTATTAATCACCACTCCTTAAAAAGTATTTTTGTCTGTAGGTTCCTATTAATCTGTACTTGTTTCTCTTTTGTTAATTTTAATTTTATCTTGACGAATAAACCATTGGTTTTGAAACATGTAGATAATTTTGATTAAATTAGTGTTTTACAAAATGATTTGTTTTCATTTTGTTAAAATGACACCACAAAGTGAATGCCATGAAAAAGCGTATTACTTATTCTAGTAACCCATGTACTACTTTGCAACAAAACTCCATAACATCCTCCCCCAAGACATAAAACTAATAAAAAATCCAATTGAATACAAATCAAGAATAAAAATATGGCTTAATAAACACGACTCGTTTAAAATGAGGCAAAAATCTGGACAAATGCTATGCTTGACCAGAGAGGATGTCGTCGTATATTAAACCCTGATATTAAGCGATGGTTTGAAAGGGAGATAATGTTATACGAGATATGAATGTTAGAGGCAACGCGCTAATTTTAAAAAACATTTATAATTGATTTTAAAAATTGTGAAAATATTCAATCAAACACGTCTCTTTTAAAATAGGGCAAGAATCTCTTGACAAATGTCTAAAGGTGCATTTAACATGTAGCTATTATACCATATTAAGGGCCCGCAACCCGGATTTGTACCGATTTATTACATATTTCCCTTAAACACGGTAAGTTTTAAAGCTCTTAAAAAATATATGTTATTCTTAAAGATAATATCTAAACATTGCACGCGCCGAAACGCAAATTATATAAAATTCCCTCGATAGAAAAAAATCGCAAAGTATGCTCCAAAAATTATTATTAACACGTTTTTTCAGTTATTTTACAAGTTACATGTATGAAAAAATTCACAGTGTTTTTTTAAATGCTGTTTAAGATAATGCCCGCAAGATTTTTGCTCTATTTTAAACGAGTCGTGTTTTGTTAAACATTTTCGCAATTTTCGCATCGATTTTGTTGCTGTAAATGTTAGCGCTTTCCTCTAACATTCGTAATTTCGTATCTCTCAATCTTCTTCTTTTCGGGCCCGGTTGCAGAGCCTTAAATAACAGCACAAAATTTGTTTTTAATCATTTGTTTTTGATTTTTTTCTATCGATGAAATATCACATAATTACCGTTTCTGTTCGACAAATGTACAGATATTATCTTAAAAAATAACACATTTTTTAGGAACTTCAAAGAAAGAACTTCAAAGCGTTCAAGAGAAATATGTTATAAATCGGTAGAAACGCAGAATGCGAGAGCTTAATAAAATAGCAGATTTGTGTTTAACGAGTTTTTTTTGGCAAATTTGAAAAATTCTAGGATCTTTCAGTATCTACTAGTTTTTTAGCACTATTTTTGAATAAATACATTGAAAATATAGCTTCATCCGATTTTTTCCAAAATTTGTTTAATAATTTATCACATTCTAAACATACCACAATATTAAAATCAAAGACTAGACTTCACTAAAATGAAACTATCTTTAATTGATCACCATGAAACAGGCAGCCGCCTAGTATGGTGATTTAATAAATCTAATGTACTTAAATGTCTAATATATGTAACATGTATTTTATAAATAAATAATTAAATAATGTGACGTTTTGGTTCATTCCTGTTTGGCTCATGTTGGAAACGACATTTCGAGTAATTGCCTCACCATTCGTTTGTTGGTGTCTCATCTCATGCAGACGATGATGATGATAAGATTTCCATCATAAAATGGTCATATTATAGTTGCAAAACAATGTACCTACTTATCCAAACATTAATAGAATTTCATTTGAATTACCCTTCAAAATAACTTATTAAAATGCAAATTGAAAAACGTACATTAGAACTAACCCATTCCGGCCGCAATGAAATTAGTGTTTCACATTAATTCCACTTTACACGGCGCCGAGAGCTTAGAACGCTTCAGAATAGTGTTGCACCAACTACATTATTTTATAAAACATTTTAAATAAGTGAATCGCAGCGAGCAGAGCCACCTAGCGGCGGGTCGTTAAGCTTGCTCAACAAAATTAATCACTATTTGCACAATAAATTGCAAATTGGCTTAGTTTGTTCATCTCGCCTGTGTTCGCTGTGAAAATTGCTCCGTGGCGAGGCGATTCGTGCAATTAAAAAGCCCATAAATTGAATCAAAATATTTTGATCGTGCAGTTAAATTAATAAACTCTTTGTTACTAAACTCTCGAAACAATGACTTTTCGTGATTGAAATAAATAATGCTGTTTTAAAAGTACCTACTTCACTCGAATCCGTGGGTGTACACCAATATAATATTCCAATAGTTTTTTTTATTATTATTTTATATTCATAAAATAACTTTTGTATATAGTTTTTAACAGGTTTTTCGGCTACCACACTAGGCAAATGCCCGTATTACGGTATTCGATATGGTAGTAAAACTATAGTTCCATATTTGGTAGACATACCAAATATTATTACAAAGCTTATTGTAATATTAATTGTAGTGAACGTATGTCTTGCAGTATGAAAGAGACATGCGTGTATGAGTGAGACAGCATGCGGAACGTATAAAAGGCGTGAATGTTGTCTACTCGTCCTCTCTTAGCATTTAGGCTTCCTACGACGCACCTCTGTACGACCTCGGAATAAACAGTAATAATCTACCCACGTAGTATTATTGAAATCCCACAGATCGCCATCAAGAGGAATCTGGATCCACCACCAGGAGTCCAGAGTAATGTAGATAACCGGCCACGGTCATCACATTAATGCTTTCTGGTAATATAAAAAAATTGTGCAAAGAAATGACAAAGAGTGATAAAACCCAAAAAAAATATTCATTTATCCCAAGTCAAGCCGTTTTTTTTTACTTTAGCTCCTCACGGGAGGCCCGAGGAAAATAATAACCATATTTTATAAAATACGGCTCCAGAAGGTTGGGAGCAGTTGGGACTCTTGGTTCACTTTTTTTTAAATCCGCTCTTAATGCCCAAGCCATCTAAGAATCCCTTCGTTAATCTTAACCATTACGCTTACGCCAGCCTAGCATTCTGTTGCGAGTTGCATCTTTTCACCTGATTTGAATTAAAATTCGATTAACTTAGTTTTGGCTTTCACGGCCTCCATGGTCGAGGGGCAAGGCTCTCGACTAGCAATCCGTAGGTCGCGGTTTCAAATCCCAACTTGTATTATTTCACAATTTAATCATTTAAAATAATATAAGGTATATTTGCGGCACGTTCCAGAGTGGAATTTACTCTAAATATCGCCCTGGTATAAGACCACCATTCAGAATTGAAACGTTGCTTCAATGGATTAGTATAGGATCCCGATATAAAACGACCTTCACCGAGATGTTTAATTGATGAAACGTATTTTGTATTTAATTTAATATGTCAATAAATATATTGCATATGAGTTGCCTAACAAATTTTAGTCCAGGGTATGATTAATTAATAATTTTTAAAAAATATTTCTTTAAACATTTCACCAGTTTGAGTATTAGACAAATTCTATACCAATCGAAAGTACGAAGCCCATAGAATATGCAAACGTTAGGTTGCCTTTTCTTTTCCGGTCACAACTCTCGGGTAGCCAGGTATAAACAGGTAAATCGATACTAGCATTTTGCACCGGTCTGATTATTGAATTAAAATTAAATGAAATTAAAGATTATTTCATTATGAACATGGTGGTATCGAAATATACACACATAAATAATTAATTGATTAAAAAAAAATTTATAACTATTCCTCTATTCTAATAATAAACTACTCCAAAATGATGCATAGCATATACGAGTCTATCGCTATCCTTTTCATTTTCAAGAACAAATAGCATGCGCACTCTCTTTCTTTAAATGGACGGACTTCAAACAGCTGCTATGCTGTGTCCTCTTCTATCGCATGGGATGGTTGGTTGGGACCTCTCAGTTGCACACATTCACTCAAACCGGTGAAATGTTTAAAAAAAAAGTTTAAATTATTAATTAGCCTGTTATTAATTACCCTGGACTAAAATTTATTAGGCAACCCATATGCAATATATTTATTGACATATTAAATTAAATATAAAATAACATTTCATCAAATAAACATCTCGGTGAAGGTCGTTTTATATCGGGATCTTAGACTAGATATAGTCATGTTAGTTAACCAGATCTGAACAGTCAGATACTTCCGAACCTTTCTCTTCACACTTCAACTTCCCCTTCTACTACCTTCAGCCTGCAGCATACCCTAATTGGGGACATCATTGCCTCACTAGCTTCAGACAATTGGGAGCAGTTGGTACTCTAACGGATGTAAAGTGTAATGTAAGATGCCAAGTGACTTCTTGTATGATGATACCACAAGTCACTTATACCTCAAACACCAAACTCAATAATATTTTTACCATGCATTATAAGTGTTATTTTATGCGTATTTTTTCTAATTTAAAATTTAATATCTCACCGGGATACAGGTTTTAAAGCCTCATATAATTTCAGATCATTGTTTTACATCACTGAACTTTCTTGAGTGGCTTTTTACTCGTTTGGGTGGCATAAAAAGGCGCTTAAAATACTAATTTCGCAACCACCCTCCCTCAGCCATTAAACCCAGGTGAAATAATGGCGTAATGCGTGGCGCTGGCTGATGAAATAATCTTAAGGGATGTGTATTTGTTTTTAATCTTTGTTTTCATGCTCATTCTTTGGTCTTCTCGGTAGTCTACTATGTGGTTCCTTCGTATTTTTCACAACATTTTATAATTACTGTAAAAACATTATATACGTCACTAGTAAGAAGTCACATAGAATACAATTCCACGGTTTTTTTCCCAAATTATGAGGTTCATTCACACACGATTGAAAGAATCCAAAATAAATTTTTAAGACATGTAAATTTTAAAATGGGCATTCCTAGTGAATGCCTAAATAACGATAACATTCTTTGTTCATTAAATTTAATAAAATTTTCTGATCGTAGAATCATTTCCGGCTTAACCTGTATAAAATCTTTTATTCAATCTTTGATACCCCAGGACCAGGCAGGTCAGTCACAAGACAGTACCTACCATATTATTGTAGCAATTCGACATCAAAATCCCAATATTACACTCCTATGCGACGGATTCAACACCTAGGAAACAAATACTCCGGTGTTGTTGACATATTTAGTACATCAATTTTAATATATAAGCATACCTTATTGAAGTTTTTTTAATCAAGTAGGGAAATATTTTGATAAAGCTATTTAAATTGACTAACACATTAAAAGTATTTTATCAGCTGAAAGAAAAAAAACTATTTTGGATATTTTTTATATTTTGTACCTACATATTATGTGAATCAAATTCAATAATTTTTTTACTTAATATTTATTTTTGTGCAATTGTTTTAAACAGTCATTATTTACGAGTATAACTTTGTAAATATTGTTATACGTATGTAAAAGCCTAAATGGGCGTAAATAAATAAATAAATAATTTATCAATTTGATCGGTTAGTTGGTGGAGTAGTCTAATCAGGTTTCCAGCCAGTTGTTGGGTGTCGACTGAAATTTCATCATTCACAACTTTGTTATTTTCGAATATTAATGTCGTACGAATAGATATAAAAAAAAATTGTATTAAAATTTTCTCTTTTAATTGTGTTTTCTATAGTGCATAGTGTGTTCCAAGGGTACTGGATAGTGGATATTCACCTAAAATAAATGTTTAAAAAAATACAAGTGTGCAGTTCACACGCGGTAGAAGTGAAACCTTCAGAAAACAAAATTAGGCAAGAGTGGAGAAGCTACGAAGCACCGCACAAGGAGGAGACCGATTATTCTATCTCATTTTCTGGCAGGCCAAATCCTTTACTGTTTGTCTCTTATTAGTGTCGCTTTATCGTTTTATTGAGTTTCAAAATACAACGGTGCTAAAGAAATAATCAAAAATTGTATTTAGGGCGTAACATCATGTACCTGAGGGATTTTCATCAAAATTACTGAGCATATTTGGAATAAAAAATGTAGACGTCGTTTTGCCGTCTGATGATATATTTTTTTCAATTGAAAACATAAAAAATATTTTGCAAGAAGAAGTCAGGATAGTAGCGCGTTCATAGGCCAGCGGGTCTTTTGAAAATCATTGCGTCTCAATCCAGCAACACGGTAACACACGAAACAGCGCGCATATCAGAAGATCCCGTCGCGATATATAGTAGCGGAGTCAATGGCGACGTGTAATTGAAAAACATATTTTTCGTTTTTATCGAAAAAAAATATCATCGGACACCAACATTTTTACTAGAAATATGGTCAGGAATCGCTTGTTAAAATCCTTCGAATGCGTATTGTTACACCCTGTATTTCAATGACCGGTAGCGACCCCTAAAACAAAAATTTAGTTTTTACCTTCTAGACATTAAATGGGATTTTGAAGCAACAAAATGTTTATCTTGACAAAAACAACTCGTAGAACCTTCAAAAGAGACAGGAATGAAGCAAACGGAAGTAAAGAAGAAGGGATGATTTTCAGGCAAGAATGTTCACCAACTTCTTCTCTTGCTGCTCACTTCACAGTATCTTTTCCTACATTCTTATACAAGCTATAGTTTGCTGTGTAGATATAGATGACTGGTTAAAATCCAACATAATTCTTATCTGAAACGGGCGGTCCGCTTAATAGATTCTCCCATCTTAACAGGCGGATATATATATTTTTTTACATGAGCTCCACACCAGAGGCCCTGAGGAAAATAATTTCCATCAGGGCCTATGTCATCTTTGGGGATGCTGTGTGGAGGGGTTTTTTTAAGGAAAGGAAGCAGAGGAGAGTTCTGAAAAGGAAAAGGGTTTAAGGGGTGGGAAGGAATCTGGGGTTCAGTGTGTCCTGGTCATCCACCTCCAAGACCTAGACCATGAACCCGGGCTGCCCTGCTAAATCACCAAACGTAGCGAATCACTTGGGGTGACCTATGGCAGAGGTGCTGGTTTTCCAATAAAGGTTCCCGGGGCGGCGGTACCCATTCTCGCCTCCCAATTGATTGCAATCTTTAGAGCACAGGCGTCGGGTGGGAATGCTATCCTTGTTCTACCGGTGTTACAATGGAAGATGCTCCGAGGAACTAGCGTCATTGATCCCTTCGGCACCGGGCATAGTCGGGAAACACGCCAAACGCGTGCCTAACATTTGTACACGGTTAACATTTGTCACATGAGAACAGGTCGTTTCTTCGACTCGTTCTTGTTTTCAACAGCTCGGCTGTGGAATGATTTCCCGGCCTCTGTGTTTCTTCAATCCCACAACATGGGTATCTTCAAGACCAATGTTCATTCCTTCCTCTCCTCAAAAAGACCCTCCACACAGCATCCCAGATGACATAAGCCCTGAGGGAAATTATTTTCCTTAGGGCCTCCTGTGTGGAGTTATGTAAAAAATAAAAATAAATCTTCAGGCAGGTGTTTCTGGTTCCCATCGGTTAACGAAAGCTTAAAAAAAGAAAGAATTCTGCACAGTGACTGATATATTTCTAAACAAGCTTTAATAATAAATGTCACAATTATGTGTAGTTAATGTGAGTTTGGAAGAGTTAGGAAGATGTGTGATTCAAGAATGAGAGCGCGAATGTGTGTGCGCAAGTTTTAATAAACGTGCATGTTAATTTGGGGTTACTATGAGTGACAGACAGGTACGAGTATAGGTCGTTAATAAAGTTAACAACATTATGTAAAGTGTTGCGTTCAAATCATCATCATCACTATTGGCTCTACAACCCCTGGTGGGTCTTGGCCTCCTCAAGAGTCTTCCTCCACTCATCTCGGTTTTGTGCCTGCTATCTCCAGTTTCGAAGCTCCGAGATAGATATGTCTTTGAGGACGTTGTCGCTCCATCTTAATCTTGGTCTTCCCAGGCTCCTTCGCCCTATTGGTCTTGAGGTCAGCAGGGACTTTGGTGCTTGATGCTCGGTCATTCTCTCCACATGACACAGTCACCGAAGTCTTCCCAGTTTTATAAATTTTGCGACGTTTAGCTCCTTAAACAAAGTATAGAGCTCATTGGTATAACGTCTGCGCCAAAATCCATTTTCTAGAACCGGTCAGAAGATGCGCCTCAAAATTTTTCTTTCAAAAACTTCCAGTGCTAGCTCATTCCTCTTTGTTAGTACCCAAGTTGCGTTCAAATATGTGTTATTATTTAAAGCTGGGCTTCTTAACCTAATGGTATCACAAAAAACATTTTTTACTGCAACTCATTTGCAAATCAGCAGTGTTCCTCCAACACAAATTTCTTGACATCGTTATCAAATAATAAACAAATTCTTTGGGCTGTGAAAAGTTGATACTTGCTTCTAATATTATATTTGAAAAAAAAAGAAGTTTTAAATGTCTTTTTTTATTGTAATTAAAATCTTCTATCTGTCTTCTTCAGGACATATTGTCCTGTTTTATTAATATATTAAATGTTTTATTGTCCTGATGAAGGTTGAAATCAACAGAAACCGGTAGACGAAGATAAATTAAAATAAAGTGATTTTAAACAAAGAACTAGAACAAGAACATTTTTCATTTTGCATAGTAAATTTTCATCTTCGTGCATCATCAACAGTTACACAATCTTGGAGGCTGCTCCCCTTCTGACATTAATTGCACCTGCGGTCTTGCCCTGTCCCGCGGAAATGCAAAAATACTCAAAAACCTAACCTATTTTGAATATTTAAATACCGAGAGCATAAAAGTCAATGTGGAAGGTAAAGGAACCGAATAGCAACAGCTGGGTTTCTTTTTTCATTTCGGGTTTGGAACTTGGGGCGAGTGAAATTGCAATTCTTTGAATTTTGCTTTAAATTACCGACTGATTTCTTTATTCCCCCGCCGGCCCTATGGCAATTTACCAATATTTGTCCGGAATATATTTTAGCTGAAAAGAAATGTCTTAATCAAATTTTATGTAAGAATTTACAGCATTTTAATGTCAAGCTGTCTATTCAAGCAACCTTTGTTGGTTTATTAATCACAAGACCAGGGAATTTATCTGATGGACATTTGTTCAATTCTGACATTATTGAGGCCTTCATAAGGTGCTTAAGGGCCCGCAACCCGAATTTTTACCGATTTCTTACATATTTCCCTTAAACACGGTAAGTTTTAAAGCTGTTAAAAATATATATGTTATTCTTGAAGATAATATCTAATCTAATTCTGTCGATAAAAAAAAATCGCAAAGTTAGCTCCAAAAATTATTATAAACACGTTTGTTTCAGTTATTTTACAAGTTATACCTATGAAAAAAATCTGTTTCTTTAAATGCTGTTTAAGATAAAGCCCGCGAGATTTTTGCTCTATTTTAAACGAGTCGTGTTTTATTAAACATTTTCGCAATTTTCGCATCGATTTTGTCGCTGTAAATGTTAGCGCTCTCCTCTAACATTCGTAATTTCGTGTCTCTCCATCTTCTTCTTTTCGAGCCCGGTTGCAGAGCCTTAAGGCCCGGCTTTCCGCATTTCTGCCGACTTTTTACATATTTTCCTTAAATACTTTTAAGTTTTAAAGCTCTTGTAAAAATATATGTTATTCTTGAAGATAATATCTATACATTCCCCATGCCAAAACGGCAATTATATGAAATTCCCTCGATAGAAAAAAATCGCTAAGTATGCTCCGAAAATTATTATAAATACGTTTTTTTCAGTTAGTTAACAAGTTAAATGTATGAAAAAATTCACAGTGCTTAATCAAATACTATTTTAGACTTTCTCCGTGAGATTTTTGCTGTATTTTAAACGAGTCGTGTTTTATTAAACATTTTCACATTTTTCGCTTTAATATTGTTGTTTTCAATATTAGCGCGCTCACTCTAACATTCGTATTTACCTATCTCTCTATATTATTACGTCGTTCATTTTTTTGTAGCAATCGACAAATACAATATTTTAACTTTTTATACTACTCTGCTAGGCTACCTACATAATATCGATATTTAAAATATGGATTGTAATTTAGAATGTAAAAAATATATCAACTATGTTTATCTATGATTGTCGACACTCATGCCTCAACAGAACAACGGATTTGGTTCTTAGATGCCTGTCTATAGATGTACAGTGGTATGATGAAAAGTAAATATAATGAATCTTTAATATAAATACTACGTTTTTCACGTGAATGAATATATAACTCCATTATATAATGCGGTAACGCAACAATAGACCCATGAGATTTTTATTATGATTTGTATAGGTTAAATCTATAAATGAATGTTTAAAGCGCCCTTGAGGTGATTTTCTCACGAAAACGGCGCTATAGAAGTCATCCAATTATTATTCGTGAAATATTTATCTTTTAAACCATTTTTTTATATCAATTATGATTATCCTAATTCTATTTTTTTAATTCTCAGATCCCACCCGCTGATGGACGCCGCAGTAACCCACGAGAGCGAGAAGCCAGTCTACTATAAGAGAGACCTGTTCTTCATGAAGCTGGTGGTGGACCGTCTGAAGGTCGACATGCTGGGAAATGACCTCGAGTACACTGTCTACTATGCAGGAACGAGTGAGTTGATTTTTATTATATTTATTTCTGTGGTCAAAATATGATGAGACATATTTCTCCGGAGGACCGTTTAAAAAGTGGGACTGAAATTAAGAAGTAGGTAACTATTTATAGAGATTCACTGGTATGTTTCAATTAATTGATAAATTCGATTTTTAAAGAAAAAACTTCTTTAGGGCCGTTGATATTTGAAACTCGATGAAACAAAAAATAACGACACTAAAAAGAGACAAACACATACATCTACGATTTAGCCTGCGAGAGTTGAGATAGTATAATCGGTTTCTTTGTGCGGTGCTTCGTAACTTCCCCACTCTTGTCTACTTTAGTTTTCTGGAGATCTCACTTCTACCACGTGCGAATTGCACACTCTGATTAATTTTTTAATGTTATTGTTACAGTGATCATTTTACTTTTTATGCACTTTTATTACAGTAATGTTTACTTAGAGACAGCACTAATTTCATAATTTGACTGTTGCTCATCTAGACCTTTACTTTATTATTAAAGGGTTTACACCATCTCTTTTTTTAGCCCGATTCCACTTTCCGAGACCAAAGTCAAAAATTTTCGTTTTACGCGATCACTATTTTCATCTCTATTTTCAAATCTACGATTTCAATTGTCATCACTGCAAACAACACATGAACCATGTTGTTTGCTGTGATGCCAACTGATATCGTAGATATGAAGAGAAAAAAATTGACTTTGGTCTCTAAGTGGAATCGGGCTGAAAAAAGAGATGTTGTAATGTAGGTTTTACGCCTTGACTTTTGTAATAACTCTTAAAATGTTCGGACGGGAAGCAATTGTATTATTTATTATAATTGGTTACAATAAGTAATTTGCATGTATTTACGAATGAACTTTCTAGGCTTTTACTAGTGTTTGCCGTGTAATGGAAACATTTTCTCATAACACACGGGGGCATTTCTGCGTTTTTAAATGCATTTTACTTACTGGTTGCGCACTACCTTACGCGACGCGTGGCAGTTAAGTACTAAAACTACGAAATCGAAGACAAATACATTGCCTTGGTTTTGGCTTACCTCTTTGAGATTTCTACCACTTGACTATAGATTATGTATCATTAGTATAGACTTGTTTTCGACAAGAAAAAATAATCAGTTATTCTTTTATCCTAAAGAAGCTTGGTCGAAGCGAAATCGGTAGATATATAAAATAATAAATTCGTGGTTAAATAAAAAGTGTTTAGTCCTACCTCCTAAAATGCAGGGGATATCTGTAATTTTTATAAATAAAAGATTTATTAAGTATGTGCCTTCCGTACTAGCTATCTATATATTCTCCGTATTCCAATTTATTATAAATATTGCCAATATCTGTACTCCTGGTTAACAAAAAATAAATATTGCCTAGTCGTTCATAAAGAAAAAAAATAGTTCACCAGAATAATAACGTTATTGCGATTTATTTTCATTTCGGTCATAAATGTATGTATTTCAGTTGCTATTAATAACGATTCCTTGCGTGAACAGAGTTTTTACCTTTTAGGTAATTACTATCGTAATTTTCAAAGTTTATAACCCTCAGTGTAATATAAAAGGCTGCCTTTGAATATAATCGCGAACATGCAACCTTCCAGATTAAAAGTTTATGGGGTTTTTCTTACTCAACGGCGTACTGATTCACGTTATGACGTCATTTTATGAATCACCACATATCTCGTATGTGGAAAAATTATACCTGCCACACATAATTTATTTTTTTTAATTATTGGCATTCAAATCACCAATGAAAATTTTTTTACGTGGGTTCCAACTGTCCGAAGGGACTATGCCATTCCAAATAAATCGGATTATATTGTGAGTGAGAAGCGGGTGGAGAGGAACGGATGTGGGGGAGAGGAATGCTGGCAGTACCTTCATATTGAGATATGGTCACCAAAAACGGCTAAAGTCATATCAAGCAACATTGAATGAAGTTTTTCACCAGGGTGATACTGTTAGTTTGCAACGTGCCGCAAATATGCTTTATGATTTGTAAAAATACTCAATAAAATTGCAATTTAATCTTCAGACTGGTTCAAGTACCTAAAGTCATCTTCAGGCTGGTACCAAGGTTTCTTAATCTAGAGTTTATATACATAATATATGGGGAAGAGGGAGGAGGGTAGTTTACAAGGATTCTATTCAATTTATATGGTTTTTCCATATTTCTTGCAGTGTCGTCTTTGACCATTGGATTTCTAGTTATTTGGTTATTAGCAGTAGACATTATTTTCTCGGTTATATAGATTACTTAAATGTTTTCTGGGGAATTGTCAAAGACAACATAGGAACAAACATGGACATACCATTTAAATTGAATAAAATTCTTGCAGATTACCCCCCCTCCCCCTCCCCCATATGTTATGTACGAGTATATAAACTGTAGAAAGAAACATTTGTACCAGTCTGAAGATGGCTTTAACAGGTTGAAACCGTTTACTATAATATTTGCTTTATTATATTATTATACTAGAATTCCACCATGAATAGTCAGTATCCAAAATAGAAATATTAAAAGTGCAATTATCAATCCTACAATTATAAGATTCAGTAAATTTAAAATTTGATTTTTATTTATTTTTATTTTTTATTTTATTTATTAACAAAATTATTATCAAAAAAAAATACAATTAATAAGTATATTACATGGTGGGTACCTATTATATGTTTCATTGTAGTGTCTTATTTATGGTATGCGTATTAAGTAATTGCCTGATGAAGTATATGTAGAGTATGTGTGTGTGTATGTATGTATGTATGCTCATTGAACAAATTATATTGTTGACATGATGCTCTTTTTAAATTTGGGCAGTGAATCGGAGAAAATGTCGATGTTAGAATTTAGACCAATAATATTGGACATATTATGAAAAGCACGATTGATGGGCGAATTAGATGCTGCATTTATCTTGTAATTATTGTATTGTAATTAATTATTTGTAATTAATTTTTCGCTAGTAACTAAATAAATCAATTAAATTATTCCACATAAAGCCCAAGTATAGGATTCACCTTCGAACTGGCAACCTTAACATCTGTGGTGGCGTAAAGCTTTAGATTATTTTAAGTTTTGTCAAAAACCTTCTCCAATAAATTGTATATATTTGGTCTTTAGTTATTATATTACAATATTTCAATATCAAACCGGATTTTTGAAAAACACTTAAGGTTAGGTTCATCGCGTAACATATTTGTTTTCCAATCTCAATTTCGTTACTCATTATTATATTAATTATTTGTGTCAATCGGTAATGTCCAACATTCATCAAAATAAAAGCTAAGATTACGCGATCACCACGTTGATGTCTTATCTATACGTGCTTGGAAAAGTTATTATAATGATTAATTTTATTGCTGATGTATTATAATCCCACCCTTTAGATTGCACCCCTTTCTCGGGGGTTTAGGGTGCAGGTTGGTGTTTACGTTGTATTAAAGCGTTTAAAGTGCCATTAGCGTTAATGGCTCCAATGACACTCTTATCACCATCGTTGGCTTTAAACCTTTCTGTTTTTTTTATTAGTATTGATCGTTAAACCGAAACAAACGTGGTTACTCCAATTAAAATAATGGTTGCATTTTTCGTCGTGACCACGCAAAAGTCATAAATGCTTGGAATCGGTGCAATGAGATTGTGGCCTTACCAAATAGGTACATGATGGAAAAGAAAAAGTTGAGAAAACTTAGCTTTATATTTTTTTTACAATAGCTCCACACAGGAGGCCCTGAGGAAAATATTTTCTCTCAGGGCCTAAGTCATTTCCATCAAAAGTAATTGTATCTTGTTACTCAAAACGGATTTGATCCTAGTACCAATCCGCTCGTAAAAACCCGAAGTTACAGCGATCATTCCCGAACACAAATTAAAAAGTGTCGTATTATATCTTAGCCGTTTTCATGGATCGCTAGAATTCGATTTTTCCCTATAACGTGGGGAAATTTACCCTGAGATTCCTTATTTGTTAATATTTAGATTTAACTGCTGGGATATAACAAATATGCATATTAAAAAAAATCATGACAATTTTTTTTTTATGTGCTGTTTTGTGCACAGGCGACTTTGAAACCATGCAAAACCATAACATATTAAAAAATCCCTCACGGGCTCTTAAACATAATATTTTCATATTATATTGATTTTAATAATAAATATTAAATTTACATTGGTTTTTCTTTGGTGTACCTCTAAAATTTCTTGATTCGGTAGGTGTACCTTGAACACAAAACGTTTTCCGAACACTGTTATAAAGGACAGAAAGGATAAGGTTTGAGGGGTGTGTAGAAATCTGGTGGGTCAGCGATAGGGAATTTAGCCAGCCAAGGAATCAAACACGCGACGCCTGGGTGAGACCCAAATGCGACGCCAACTCAGCCACTAACCGGTCAACATCTTTGCAGTACACATCATCAGATGTCAGATGTTCAAATAGTATTTATGATTTATGACATTTGCTCAAGATCCTCTAACCCACATGTAGCCTAATACGACTCAATATACTAAATCCTCGATTACATTGATCGAGTTTACAAGCTACTAACCGGCGAATTCACTATCTGCTAGTAAACGCCAAACGCGTGCCCAACATATATATACGGTGTTCATGTTTTCAACAGGTCGGCTGTGGAACGATTTTCCGGCCTCTGTGTTTGATCCTTCTTACAACATGGATCTCTTCAAGACCTGTGTTCATTCCTTCCTCTCTTCAAAAAGACCCTCCACACAGCATCTCAGATGACATAGGCCCTGATGGAAATTATTTTCCTCAGGGCCTCCTGTGTGGAGTTAATGAAAAAAAACTCACTAAGGTTTAATGATATTTACTAGCAGATTGTGATTGTTCAAAAATTGAAAGGGGGGCTATTTCGCTCGCTACTCGCTAGCTAGTAAACTAATCTTGTGCCATCGTGGTGCTAGTGAGCTAGCTACGAGTATCTCAGTTTTCTACAAAAAGTCGAGTCCTTAGCTAGTTCGCTACTGAGCGAACTGAATGTTTTGTGTGTCATCATCACAATCGCACTCGCCGATTCGCCCGCTTTTAAACTTTCAGGATTGTAAACTCGCTCAATGTAATCTAGGCTTAAAAGTTTAAAAAGCTTTTATCTGTGGGAATTTTAAATAAATTATTAATAAATGGCCAGCATCGATCAATAAAGTTGGTATTAAAATTAAACATTACTCATTATAAATTCCGTGTGTTCTAAATTCCCGTTTAATACGGCCCATCCATTGGGTTAAACGCCGTTTTACCGAACTCCCCTCCGCCCACGTTAATATGTTAAATTATTACTCCTAGCTTATGCGACCGACAAAATTGAAATATTGTAGGCTAAAATGTGTGGCGAGTATAATATATATCTGTTGACAACATAATTCCATACTTATTGTTTTCTGCCTTTGTCTAACCCTGCGGGAACCTGCGTAAATAATGTTTATAACTTATGCGTGGGTTGGAATTAAACCTACGGCGCATCATAAATCAGGCTTTATAATACATTCCTAACTTAATTAGATGCGGTAAAAACATTTTCAATGTCTGCTTCTTCGTTTGGTGGAGGTCACGAGGATGTTGAGTTATTCAGTGAGTCGATGATATGGTCATCAGATCGTCACAGATGGGCCTGAATTAATGTGCCTGTGGAGTGAATTATTCTGGTAGTACCAATTTTTTTAATATGTTTTATATGCCCATCTCCTGATGTAAAATCTGAGTTTTCGACCTTGGGTCACTTGAGCTTTCGTCGCCATTTTGAAAAAACCAGCCGAAATCGCCCCAATATCTCGTTTTTCTCAAATATCTCGTTTCCAATAAAAATTTTGACTAAAGTATTTTAACAAGTTTAGTAAAACATAAAATTACTTACAATTATTGTGAAAAATATTTTCTTCTATCTGTCATAATTATTTAGTTATAGAGTCGTAAACATGTGTATAAGTTTATAAAAACTGTTAAATTGCACGACTTGGTTTGTTTTTTTGTACAATTCACTACCGTCGTCACTAGTGAGTCATCGTCATCACTCTTGGCTCTACAACCCCTGGTGGGTCTTGGCCTCCTCAATAGTCTTCCTCCGCTCATCTCGGTTTTGTGCCAGCTCTCTCCAGTTTAGAAGCTCCAAGGTAGATATATCTTTGAGGACGTTGTCGCTCCATCTTAATCTTGATCTTCCCAGGCTCCTTCACCCTATCGGTCTGAGTTCAGCTGCTTGATGTCATTCTCTCTACATAACCCAGCCACCGAAATCTTCCCAGTTTTATAAATTTTGTGACGTTTAGATCCTTAAACAGAGTATACAGCTCATTGTTGTAACGTCTGCGCCAAAATCCATTTTCTAAAATCGGTCCAAAGATACGCCTCAAAATTTTCCTTTAAAAAACTAGTGAGTATCTTCCACTAATTATCTTTTAATGAATTTATTAATGTGAAATAACTCAAACTCATTCAAATAACATTTACTCGACCATGACGGGAATTGAACCTGCGTCCTGCGTGTTCGTAATCGCGAACCTTATACCGCGACAACGGAGGCCGTTGAAAATTATTATTTCTTCAAATATAGCAAATTTATTTGTGTCATCATTTATTTGAAAGTGGTTAAAAATTTTAATTAAAAAAAAGTAAATTATTAATTATGTTAGGAAGCTGCGAAATGCTTTGCATTATAGCCACCTCTGGTTTGGAGCCCCAAAATACCTGAAAAACCCCTCGACTCTGTACAGAAACGGGCGTTCCGTTTGATAGATTCTCCTTACTTAACAAACAGATTGCAACCTTTGCAACACAGGCGTCAGTTGGGAGTGTTATCCTTGTTCTACCGCTATTTCAATGGAAGAGGCTCCGAGGAACTAGCGTCATCGATCCCTTTGGCACCGATGCATAGTCGGGAAACACGCCAAGCGCGTCCAACATATGTACACGGTTGACATTTGTCATATGAGAACAGGTCGCTTCTTCGTTTTCTAAGGCGATATATGAATGTAAATGGGGCAAAGAGTGTGTGCCAAGACCGAGTTGTTTGGCGGTCCGTCCTCTCTGCCTGCCCCTGCGGGGAAATGGCGTGATGGTTAGTTAGTTAGTTTTCAGTTCATAGAAAATATGCACGATCATTCAATGAAATCCACTACGAATAAACTGTTTCACAGAAGGGAAAAATATATCTTTGATTCTAGTCGAGCATATATATATATTTTTTTAAATTCTTTTGGGTGGTTTCTGTTAACGCCTCTGGTAAAATAAGGGTTTTCTTTTGGATGTAGGTCACTAATTCCAGCTTAAACATGTGAAATAATATGTGCGTGGGTTATTCCAGGAATTAATGTAATAAATTGTCTAAACTGTCTGGAAAATATGTTGTAAATAAGTTCGCAATTTCTCCAAAAAGGTGTATTTATTTTAATTTAGCTAAATATTTCTTTAAGCTCTTTCAAACATTTAAGTAAATTTAGTAGTTATTATTTAAATTCGGTTTGTTTTGATGTATTTATTCGGCATAGATACCATACCGTGTGAAAGTTTTTTTTATCACTTAACATGAAACGTTTTTTTAAATAACAGATAATTTTTGTTTACTTTATTTATTTAATCAAATTATAATATTGTTTCAATAATACTTAATACAATAGCATAAGAAGAAATGGTGAAAAACATTTTTTTAAGTCAGGGCCAAAGAAGAGAACTAGTGTTTGATTTTGGTGCACGAGTAAAATCAATATTATAGGTCTTAAAAATTAAAGATAACATTAAAAAATATGTTGTAAATAATTATTTTAATTTAACTAAATATTTGGTTAAGCTCTTTCAAATATTTTAAGTAAATTTTGTAGTTATTATTTAAATTCTGCTTGTTTTGATGTTTTTATTCGGCATAGATTATTATTAGATATTTTTTATCACGAAAAATGAAACTTTTTTTTAAATAACAGATCCTTTTTGATTGTTTTATTTATTTAATTAAATTATAATATTGTTAGAACAATACATGATACAATAGCATAAAAAGAAATTGTGAAAACATATTTTTAAGCATTTCTACGCCAAAGAAGAGATCTAGTAATTTTGGTGCTGGAGTACAATTAATATTATAGGTCATAAACATGAAAACACGCGGTAAAATTTAAAAAAATATGAAAATGATTTGAAATGAAGTTACAATTTTTTTTAAATAATGTTACTTTTTTCTTGAGAAATATCAATTCTGTAATTTTTTTTTACTTATTTTTTTACGGGAAATAATAAATAAAAATAAGGAAAAAAGCATAAACTAATTTATTTTTACATATAAGTGGATTGCTCAAAGAACCACAGTTCACTATGAAATGATTTGTAATAGAAGGTCTTTCGTAGAATAGGTCAAAAGTACTTTACGACTTCTCGATGTTTCATAGCTTTTGCTATCTCCTCTAGATAATTTTGATATATTTTGTATACAAGATTAAATGCCTACATCGATTCATCGAATAGTCCTATAACTAGTATTCTGTAGTTGAAACATTCTTTAATGAAGAATCATAGATAATATAATCAAGAATCGCGAAGCAGGAATATCTTCATAATTGGGATTTAAAAAAAATCTTTAACCCCTCAGACTAATTTGCTCGCTTTTGGAAACAACTCATAAAGGTCTATATGATATAAACGGTTTTAGAAAGAGAAAACACTAAGCTTTATATTTAAATCTTAAAGTTAACCACAAAAGAAGTAAAATGTACACCTTTACATAACCATACTTTCGGAAGGCAATTAAAAAAAAAATTTGGAAATTGTATAATAATTTTTTTTTATATGAAGCATAAAAATGAGGCGACAAAAACGTTTATTTATTTTATATGTACGTGTTTTATTTTTTTCCCTTTTCAGTGACTTTAATTAGAAAAAACAAATAAATGTAAGGCGGGCCATTTTTAAAAACTTTTTTTAATTTCGATTTATAAAATTTGAAAGCCTATTTTATCACTTTTCAAAAACAGTTTTTAGTTTTTGGATACTTTCAGAAATGTTCCATTTATTTGGATTTAAAAATAATTTGACTTTTGAGCCGAAATATTTTGACTTCCTAACATAATATGGTTGAGGCCTAAGGCCTAATTGTAAATTATCACTAATAAATGCTGTTCCTTTTGAATAAATTATTTAAAAATAAATGTTTTAGTTTAAGCGTGACTATTTTAAAATCTTCATAAAATCTCTTACTTGAGGCTCTTACTCCGCGTGTAAAGGGCGTATTACACCTACCAACATTTGATCCCGTCAAGCTAGAGCACATCTCAGCGGTACGTGTATTCGCGTCATGTCCGCACGCCAGCAGCTTACGGCGCGGTGTTCTCTAACGCAATTAGCCATGACTGTTAAGACGCGAGCTAACGAGGCTGCCGAGCGGCGAAAACGGATTCGGAAGTTCTGGCCTTGTAAGTGTAACGTGAACACCGGTTTTGTAAATAATACACTCATTGATTGGAAGAAACAAATAATGTATGTTGTTAAGGGTGGTTAGGTCTATGGTTCGGCTAGCATTCTGACGGATCATCTTTGAATCTTATCTGATAAGGAAGTCTTTTCGACTCCTGTGTCCCAGACAGGTTAATGAAATTGTTAACGAAAGAATGTGTGTATTTGAAAGTGTTTGAATAATTTCAACGGAAGTGAGGAAAAAATAGGCAAACGCACACGCTCACAGCACTCTTATAGCTGTCCCATAGATGAAAAACATTTTCATTCTTACACGACTTGTTGTACTTGCGACCTCCGGATTCGTAGTCGAGAGTCTTAACTCTCGACAACTAAGGATGTCATGAATAGATATGTAAGTAAATTAATGTTTTCATCAATTTGAGCAAACTCTGCTGGAATTTCATTGAAGGGTTGGATGACTCGGTTCATTTTTCGTGTGCTTGATTTTCTGGCTAATAAAGAATTTTGCAACTCTCCTTGTGTCCTTCGATTGTGGAAATTTCATATGCTGTAAAAGACAAAATTGCAAACAGAACGTTTTTTTTTTCAAAAATGCTTCTGTCCTGTTTTTGTAGACCTATAATAAGGAACTCCAGTGAAAAATATTATGGCTTTAAAAAAATATGATCATATAGACCAATAAACGCTGATTCTGAATATATAAGTTTTATTTAATAATATTAAACGCAGAGTTTTGAAAAAAATATGAAAAAGTCCATTTTTAATCGGGTTGTAAAAATACAGCGTCAAGTTGGCATTACTGAAACGGTTTGTGGTGACGTCACTGTTCCTTGTGTCGTGACTTCACCGTAAAGTCATTGTATGGGAAATATACGGTAATATAGGAATGACACAAACCATAGTATTAATTTATTCGTTTTTTTACATATCTACTGTTTACAGAGATTTAGTTGTTGTGTTTATTGAAACAGTATTTAGGCCTACATAATTCAGTATCAAAAATAGAGGTATCTCTATTGATTAAAATATTGAAAAACTTTAAATTGTACGAAAAAAACCGTGTATATAAACTATATCATAATGCTACCTACTGCTCCACGGCCCAATCAAAATGGCCGCAATAGATCAGCTAATATCGTTTGCCTACACTTTTGTGGGTGATTCTTCATTTTTGATAATATTGATTTTAAAAGCTAAAAAAATAATAATTTCAAATAATTTTTATACCACTCTCCCGTAATGATATTCAAAAATATAATAATGTAATAAATATAATATAATGAATAAATAATTCCACCTAAATAATGTTATAACTTATCGAATAGTATCATCTTTCTTTCGTATCATACAAAATGACAACACCTGTTGAAAATAAAAATAACTTTTCAGGAGTCGATGACGTCACGCGATTCATTACACATGCGGTGGAATTCGGGGATCTTGAAAAATTAAAACTTTGACAATTATTTTAACTATTAAAACTAACTCTAAAAAAATAAAATATATGCAGTTATTTAAGTTAGAAGGTCATTTTTTTTTTTTGGTAGAAAGCAGTCACTTTGTGGTTTGACATATTAATTAAAGGAAAACAATCACTTTGTTTGTAACCACGATTTATTGATTTAATTTTTATTTACCGACCGGTTTCGCTTAATACAAGCATCATCAGGGTATAAATTAAAACTTTTAATTTATACCCTGATGATGCTTGTATTAAGCGAAACCGGTCGGTAAATAAAAATTAAATCAATAAATCGTGGTTACAAACAAAGTGATTGTTTTCCTTTAATTAGAAGGTCATTATTCAATAAAAAAAATTAAAAAATATACTGGAGTTCTATATTATGAATGTTTATTTTAAAATAACAATTGATCTTTTAGAATACCATGTTTTAAACATTTTTTTTTACATTAACTCCACACAGGAGACCCTGAGGAAAATGATTTCCCTCAGAGCCTATGCCATCTGGGATGCAGTGTGGAGGGTCTTTTTGAGGAGAGGAAGGAATGAACATTGCTCTTGAAGAGACCCATGTTGTAGGAAGGAGGAAACACAGAGGCCGGCAAATCATTCCACAGCCGAGCTGTTGAACACAAGAACGAGTCGAAGAAACGACCTGTTCTCATTTGACAAATGTCAACCGTGTACAAATGTTGGGCACGCGTTTGTCCTAATCTCAGGGGACCATATTTATCCCAGCTCACTTAGGTCTCATAGAAATCGTTGTGTCTCCCTTACTATCATAGTGAGAAGTATGATCTAAACGGTATTGTAAACAGAAAATAACATGTTTTATATTTATATCTAAAAGTTTACTATAAAATAATTTAAATTCCTACACCTTTACAAAATCAAAGTTTTCGACCGCAATTTGAAAAAAAATTGGGAAAAAATTATTTTTAGACGTCAAAAAAGTGAGATGACTGTAACATTTATAATTCATTAGTCTAATAAAATATGTGTGTGTTTTAATTTTTTTTCGTTATCAGTAATTTTAGTTAGAAAAAAGATTGAGTCATTTATAAAACTTTTTAAAGTTTGCGGAAAAATATTTAATATGAAAAATATTACATAGTTATTTCTAACAATGAAAGCGTATTTCATCACCTTATTAAAACAGTTTTAATTTTTCTTATAGATTCACAAATATTCCATTTATTTCGATTTTATTGAAAAGCGGTAATATTTTTAGGTATTGTCAAAGTATGCCCGATTTTTTAAGGGTTAAAAACAGAATTTAATTTATTTTTCATTAAAAAAATCCTCTTAATAAGCACGTCATAAAAGTACACAATTATTTTCCTACCAATATTTCCAGGAAGCAGATCGAAAGAGAAAAAATAACGGAAAAATGACGAATTTAACTAAATTAATTTTTGAATTTTTGTCCTTTCCAGCATTTTAAATTTCTGCCTTAGACATATTATCTCATAAATGTAACTAAGTTTATTATAGATACCTTTGAAACCAAAATGCACATATCTTTGCAGTACAATTAACTAAGTTGCATTTAAGCTTATGATTTCTATAACCCAGACGATGAATTATTACTGTTCCAACTTAAATCTTCAAAAATCCCTAGACACTTCATAACACCCGTCCAAAAGTTCCGACCCCAGCCATCAGCCGCACTACTGCAGTCAAAGTTCTCCAAAACTACCATGAAATTTGGATGGTGGATGTTCCACCCCTTACCTGCTTAGACTTTGGAAGCGGAAACCTCCCAAAACCTCCCCCGTCGTGTCTCCTTGCATTGTATTGAATTATTTACACCCCCTTCATCCCATAAACGACCCCGCGAGGAGTGGGGGTGGAATAACATATATTATTTACCAGTTAGGATGCAAGAAGTGTCTAGCGACATCACGAAATTAGAAAATTTTATAGCGGAAAGGCGTAAACTTTCTAGCTGATGTGACAGCCTACTGTTCGCTTGTTTTCTCTGCCTTGTTCTTCCGGAAACTCTTGGAGAAAATTTATAAATAAAAAATCAAGTAAATTATTTTGTCGAAATGAGGAAAAAATGTTTTCTGCCTTTTTCAAAATACTGACGACAATGATACGTTTTCGGTTTATTTTCTTGTTTTATGTCTTCTTGTATTCAGAATTCATGTTATATTCAGAGTAACTACCTATTTTTCGGATAAATAGAAATGTTTTTTTCGTAATAATAATTTTAAATATTTTTTTAACAATCATTTTAAACGAACATTTTCTTAATTTTTTAGTTTAATCTTATTATGTACTTACTTAGTTTGATACAGGAGGCACTACTGAGGAAAAATATCTCTCATGTTCAGTGGTTGAGTGGGCATCGCGTTTGGGTCCAACTAGTCGGCTGGCTAAGTCCTCCATCACGACCCGAGAGACATTTTCGGCTCACTGTGGCGGTAGTAGAAGATTTTCAAATATTGTCACCCGGGAATGTTTGATTTTCTTTAAAAAAAAATCATCTACAGGGATGCTGTGTGTAGGGTATTTTAGGGAAAGGAAGTAGAGAAAGTATTGGCAAACAAAAGGGTATGAGAGGTGGCTAGGAATCTGGGAGTCAATGTGTCCAGGAGTGACGGACGTATGATTCTATCCCTCCCACTGCGGTTCAAGGCGATGAGTCGAGAGGTCTAGGTTAGGTCTCCCTCATCCAATCACTCCTGATCCGGCCCGCAACGCATAAGATGGAAAAATCGCCGCCAAGACCTGGACAAACCTTACTCCATGCACCCGGGAACCCCCGCTAAATCACAGGGCAGTCAATCAATCTAAAGGCAGGGTTGTTGGTTATCCAATAAATGGTTCCAGGGGCGGCGGTACCCATACCCGCATCCCAAATTGAAATTGGATCGATTGAACCACCCGTTTAGATTGACGTAAACATAAGTAGAAGAGTGTTTGTTGATATTTTGAATTTGACAATTTCCGCTCTTTTTCCAAATGTTGAGTAATAGTTTGGTCCTGCCACTGAGAGCTCCGCTGTTTTTTTTTACATGAGTTTTTTTTTTTTTTTTACAGTGAATACCGCACAAGAATCTCAACTGCTCCCGTCTGGAGCCAGTGAGACTATGGCATCCCCAATTGGGGTATGTTGTGAAGCTGAAGGTAGTGGGGAGGGATAGGAGGTGGGGAAGAGGAAGGTTGGGAAGTACCTGGCTATTCAGATCTGGTCACCAAACACGGCTAAAGCCATTCTCAAGCAACGTTTCAATTCTGAATGGTGGTCTTACACCAGGGGGATACTAATAGTATCTTCCACTCTGGAACATGCCGCAAATATACTATATATTATTTTAAATGAATTAATTGTGAAATAACACAAATTAATCAAATAAAATTTATTTGCGCATGCCGGGTTCGAACCCGCGACCTCCGGATTGTGAGTCAAGAGTCTTACCCACTGGACTACGGAGGTCGTCGAAAGTTGGAGGTGGTCGAGTTCCACACAAAAAAAAATCCCTCTGGGCCTATGTCATCTTTGGGGATGCTGTGTGGGGGTTTTTTAATGAAGGGGAGGAGGGGAGAGTTCCGGGAAGGAAAAGGGTTAAAGGAATCTGGGGTTCACTGTGTCCGCCTCAAAGACCTAGACAAACCTCGCCCCATGAATTCCTGCTAAATCACGAAACGTAGCGAACCACTTGGGGTGACCTATGGAAGAGGTTTTGGTTATCCAACAAAGGTTCCCAGGGCGGCGGTACCCATTCCCGCCTCCCAAATTGTAATCATCCGTTGTCAATTACTCCCACCCTTTCTATTGCAGAATTTAAAAAGATCAATCATCTGTACGTCTTTGTGTGAGCACATTTAAATATTATTGTAACACGACACGGTTCAAACGTCAAAACCTTATTAAAAATTTCAAAGAATCAATTCTGAGCCAAAAAAATAATGTATTTCCTCGATGCCATAATAGAGTATCTCAAACCTCAAAATTACCCCCAAAGAATGTGCTCTTATCACTCAAAGGACCAATGCCAAAGGGCGGGTGGTTGGTTTGTTGGAAGACATCAAGGCAATGCCGGGAGCACAGAGACCGTGAAGGGAAAATCCATCGTTAGTGAGTCATGATAGGAAATGCGGACTGCGCCGGAAGAAAGACAAGAAAAATCGACCTAATAAAACCACCCTTGAATATGTTTACCTAGAAAAGGGTCGCGTCAATTCTAGAGGGAAGTTCAAATGTCTACCATTGGCATCAAACATAACTTCACTACTAACTATATTAATTTTTATTTCTTTTATGTATTCAACTAACTGACCCGGCGAATTAAGAAGTGCCTCAGAATCAATAACTGTTGTGTTAAGTTATTAGCTGAATTAAATTCAGTTTTTTTATTAAAGTTAATAATTACACAATGAAGCAATTATCGACGTGCAGCTGTCCGAGTTTTGTTTTTGTCAGCATCCGAGATAGCGTTATGTACGGATTTTTAATTTTTGTGATTTTCTTACTTTTCCACTTACTTACGGGAATTGCGTTTCATTTTCTTTACACGTATGAGGGAGATTTATTATAAGTAATTTTTGTATTTTATTTTATTTATTGTGCAGACATACGTTCACCGTTTGTCCCACTTTCGACTCTGTTGACATTAGTGTGTATGAAAGAGGGGCAGCATTATATGTTTAAGAACAAAAGCAAAACAATCACTACATTGACATTTGACGTTTTTGAATTTTTGGAATTCACTAACTACTCAATATTATAGGTACTTATCACAATACTGCTAGAGCTCTTTGAAAACATTAGAATTTGTTACATACAAAATGTTTGAGGAAAAGAATTTTGTTCATTGGGTTTTATTTTTTTCGTGAATTTTTGCGATATTTTAATAGCTATTCCGCTATTCGGGGCGGATAAATCCAACAAATCAAATATCATAAAAATCGGTCCAGCCGTTCTCGAGTTATAAATGGTGTCACTAACCCGACTTTGTTTTATATATATTACTATTCAATCTATAAAAACAGTTTATTAACAGTTGTGCTATGTAATTATGATTATGCGTGACATCTGTTTCGCCCTCTGAAGGCATTATCAAACTATGGTTGTATTACTTATAGACGATGTATTTATATCATTTATAGACGGGTACTTATGGTGAAATTTTTTTTTATACCTGCACACTTATTAAACCACTGCAGTGGTCAGCGTATTTGGCGGGAAATCGAAAGGTGTTGGGTTCGAGTCTCAGAAGTGCAAACATCTTATCTGTTTCCAGATTTTCGATTTTAATATTGTCTTCATTTAATTAAAAAATAAATATTTTTAGTGACGAAAAACTTCCTTAGCAAACTCGATGAAACGGAAAAAACACAAAAAAGAGACAAACATATACGTCTACAGGATTTAACCTGCGAGAGAATGATATATAATGAAACCTTTCCGCATTGGCTGCTTTGATTATGAGCTCACTTTTCAAGGCTCTTATTAGTTGAAATTGTGTGTTAGTTATTGTGAAGGTTTCACTTCTACCGCGTGTGAACTGCACTTGATTTGTTAAATCAAAATCCAACCTTCAAACCACTCCAAAATGAACATGCACATAAAACACAAATACTAATAATATGACCAAATGTATAGGAAGAGGTTCACTGAAATTTGACGACAAAAATGTGGAAAAAATCATCCTTCACATTGATAAAAAAGTGCTTCTCACCCTCCCCACTTTTGTCTACTTTAGTTTTATGAAGGTTTCACTTCTACCGCGTATGAATTGCACACTCTGATTTTTTCATTATTTTGTTTAAGTTTCTCTGGCTTCCTGCAGAAAGAAAGTTTACTGAGTTTAATAGGATTTGAAAAACTCAAAAAGTGGCGTATTCAAATATGTTTGTATGTATGTTTTATCAGGTTTCATCATGGACATACTAATTTTCCAATTCATTTATATATAATATATTTAATTATAATGCTTCGCACACTCGTATAATGAGCGTCTGAACATCGCACAATAAACATTGAACATCCCCATGCCGTGCCAGCAATGCTGTTGCTCCGACTGCGGCCCTACGACAAAAAGGTTCCGTATCGTTTACCGGTAACGACCTCTACATTACTCCCGGTTTAAACGGCACTGGGCCCGTAAAACCTCCGGTACACGACGGGTATCCTCATCCCTTCCCACCCACTGTACTTCTATACTTCAGCGACTGAGGCAGCTATTGTAAACACTTGGCACCTGCGACATCTTCTTATTTCTGCCCTCCTGGTGTGCTGTTTGTTATCTCATTTTATTGTCGCGCAGATTATTTTAAGATGTCTTGTTGATCTCTAAAGGTTGTGATGTTTTTTAAGGTTTTTACAATGTAAAATTTGCATCCAAATGATTATTTATTATACATAACTAACCATCCGAACATTTTTGTACTTGAAATACAAAGTAAATTGGTACATGTAAAAGTTGGAATTCTTTGTATGTGTGAAATGACAAACATTCGTGTTTGCAACACGCTTGTTGACTTGAAACTGACACCTTGTATTAAAGAAGAACTTTGGTGAGGTACAATTTGGTTTCTAACGAAGGAACTACAAACCTTATATAATATATAGGAACTACAAACCTTATATCAATCAAAGAAAAAAAACTGAAATTACCAATTACAGACCAATTTGTGTTCTAAGTGCACTCTCTAAAATTGTTGAAGGAATACTAAGAAATCAATTGATTACTTACCTCAACTCTAGTAAAACATTATCAGCAAATCAGTTTGGTTTTCGCCAAAACTTATCAACCTCAGACGCCATCGCTAACGTTACAGACTTCATTGTAAGTAATGTCGACAAAAGAAATAAATGTTTAGCAATTTTCCTTGATCTTGCAAAGGCGTTTGATACTGTGAACCACAAAATACTTTTAGATAAACTTAAGAGGATAGGAATATCAGATACAGTTCTTCAATTATTTCATAGTTATCTAACTGATCGAACGCAATGTGTTAAAATAAACAGTACCTATAGTAGTTCCCAAAAATCACATTGTGGCGTTCCACAAGGTAGCATCCTAGGACCCTTATTATTCTTAATCTATATTAATGATCTATGTAACCTACAAATTTGTGGACAAATCACAAGTTTTGCCGATGATACGGTCTTGCTATTTCACGCCAAATCTTGGGATGAAGTCTTTAAAACGGCAGAAAATGGCTTTCGTATTGTTAAAAATTGGCTTAATGATCACATATTAACCCTGAATACAGACAAAACTAAATTCCTAACATTTCGAATTTCAAATAAGTTCTTGCCTTCACAACAAAGCCTTAAACTCCACAGCTGTAACCCCCTATTAACTCCATGTACCTGTCCTTCTATAAGTAGAGTTGACAGTATTAAATATCTTGGTATTCAAATAAATGATCTTCTTAAATGGAACGTACATGTTACAAACCTAACGACAAAACTGAGGAAACTCGTCTATTTTTTTTAAAATGTTAGAGATATTTTAAATAGAAAACAACTGAAACAAGTTTACTGTGCTCTTATACAATCATCACTTGAATATGGTATTATCAGCTGGGGTAGTGCCACAAATACTTGCCTAGAGCCTTTAGTAAAGATTCAAAAACTAATTTTGAAGGTTATTCTTAAAGTCCCGTTGAGAACAAGCACTGATTTTATTTTTAAGACACTAAATGTTCCGAACCTGCAAAAATTGTATTCAAAAAATATCCTGCTTCATCAATTTAAAAATACACACATGTTTGAAGAACGAATGAACACAAGAGCCTTAAGAGAGTCAAATGTAAAATCTTTCAAAATCCCAGTTTGTCAAACTTCTTATGGGCAAAGAAGTTTTAAATATAATGCAACAAAGCTGTTCAATTCTCTACCTCCTGAAATTAGAAACACGCAAACCAAAAGTACATTTAAAAGTAAAATCATTGATCACCTCAAATAAACATATCCATCACAAGTATTTAAAAACAGACTTACCTTTATACCTACTCTGTGTATATATGTAACCATGTACCTACTGCAATCTTCTTATATATATGTAACATACTTGAATTGTATATTTAAAGAAAAAAAATTATATTAACCTGCCATTTTCATAATATTACTACAAAATCTTAGATAACCACTCTGTAAATTGCCATCTCAACACAGGCGTTTCACACCTAGTGAGATGGGCAATACGTCATTTTATAACCAAATGTAATATGAAAATAATTAAATAAATAAAATAAAAAAAAAATAAAATAAAAAAAACAAAAAATTAATTTTCTGTAAGTGACGGCCATTTTTTTATTAAACACTACAGATCTATTAGAATATTGATTTTGTTTTCTTAAATGAATGAAAGAAGTTTAATCTTGGAAGTGGAAATTAACCCACTTCACGACAGACGCTCGAGCTGAGACTCGACAGATAGACAATTCAGATTTGATTTAATTGTTTGCGGTGTTGACTCCAGTCTCTGAGGATGAAGGTTCAATCTCCATTTAAACCGAAAAATCAATATATTTATACAATTAAAAATCTCGCGTCACGATGTTTGTTCGAGAAAAACTCCGAAACTACTTAACCGATTTTGATGAAATTTGGCTTACTGTGTGTAATTTGGTCCATCTTAACAGATAGAATAGTTTTTATCCCTCTTATTGACCTCAATATTTATTATTGCGAATTAAATGTTGATTACATTTTGGTTAGAGGACAATGCTTTGTAATTACTTCTTAGTTCCATAAGTTTCTATTAGATGATGGTGTGAGTTAATTTATCGACAAAAACTAGGTTATCGAGGTTGGATAATCATCAGTAGATGGCGTTGTGTTTAGTTAGCTGCAGCAACACGTGGCCGGGTCAGCTAGTGTATATATATATATATATATATATATATATATATATATATATATATGTTTTTTAATTTTAAAAGTTCACAGCAGTGAGTACTATCTTAGTAGATAGACACTTAAAATGGAAAGAACAAATCCAAAATACAGTAACCAGAATAAGAAAACTTATATACATATTTATTAGACTGAGAAACATCTTATCATCTAATATGATCAAAACTATCTATTTCTCTCTTGCCCAATCTATACTACAATATGGTATAATCGGGTGGGGTGGGACTTTCAAAACAAACCTCTTACCTGTAGAAAGGGTACAGAGGTTGATTTTGAAAGTCATCTTACGAAAACCATCTGTATTTCCAACAACACAGCTATTTGACTCTTTTAGGGTTCTCAGTCTTAATAAAATTTTCAAAAAGAACTCATTATTGCAAACTCATAAAGATCATTTCAATTCATCAACAATAACATTCACAAACATAAACAACCGACCACGATCACAGGGCAATTTAGAAATTCCAAAATTTAAAACGAGTGCTTCCCAACACCATTATGCTTATCAAGGTATAAAATTTTTCAATGCTCTCCCATATAAAATCAAGTCTGAAAAAAATTATAAAGTTTTTAAATCCCAAATAAAAACACTAATAGACCAACCCGACACTAATTATAAGTTTTAAATTCACCATCACAATAATAACAACAAAAAAAATAAACTAGGACATAATCTCTAAAAATATTTCATCACCATATTTAATTGAAAGCAAGTACATACGCATTATTTGCAGGCACCAAATTGTTACAACTTTATTATATGTACCTACTCTGACAATATTGTCAGTTATTATGTCCACTTGTCTTCATGAATATATATTTTATTAATATAAGTACTTGTAATAACATACTCTGTGTAACTATGCATTTTACAATGGCACTCCAAAATTCAAGCACGAGAAATATTTTCTCTTTTGAATTGTGAAGTTTCATTAAAAAGAAATTTACATATTGTTATTAGCCTTAAGAACCAAATGTTTTACTATGAATCTGTATACGTATGTATTTTTTTAAATAAAAAAAAAAAAAAAAAGATACTTTCCAATGATTTTTAACCCCTGCCCTTTGCAGTCAATAAGTACGATAGGCCACAGCACCAACCCCTTGTGTTCTAGTGACTAGTGATGTATTGATGACATTAGTTCCTTCTTCCGTCGCCACAGACAGCGCCAGGCATGGAGTCGATCAGTACAGACTACAGACCCCGCTAAGTGCTGTATATTTATAGCATTCTTAGTGTTCTTACGTAAGCAGGGAAATGATGTTCCTTTGTGGATATCGACGAGGCAATCTGCCGGAATAATTGCCATATTCACTCAACAAAACTTTTCTCCTATTCTTATATTTTTCTAATACTTACTTTTGGAAGCACTGAAGAGACACACAGAAAGAAATGGGACGTCGGCATGTCTGTGTGCTCAAAGTAAGCTCACTTTTCCTTACTTCGTGTGAACTTGATAAAAAAAATTTCAAATATCTAAATGATTTCTTAAACATATGGATCGTCCAGTTGTTTAGTCAGAAACCTCAGAAAAATATAAATTTGAGTTGAGTACGCAGTTATACGTAAAAGTGAACCCTCAATCTGGTACAATACTCAGATACCTCCATCTATTTTTTTTTTTTTTTTAATAAGGAGAAAATACAGATACAGACGTCAATTGACAAGAATATACAAAATAGAGAATTCGCCTGCATCCAAACTATTTCTCACGAATTAACATTAACAGCAGATGAAAACATATACAAATATTTTTACCTTAAAATACGGAAAAGACGTATGTATATATAAGTAAATATTATTTTCATAAATATTATTCAAACAGAGAGATGAAAAAAAAATTGCGCAATATCCTTATAAAAGTTTACAAATTGTTTTTGGAAAAATTTTGATGGTAAGACCAAAAATATATATAGATAAAAAATAATGTCGTACGGAAATTTAAAAAAAAGAAAGGTAGTTAAAATTATAAACCAAGCAATGTCTAAGGTATTGTACTTTGTAGGAAAACAGCCTTCAATTTTCTACTAAAAGTACTGCGTGTATCAAAAAATAAGTCGGAATCTTTGAGGTTTTGATTTTGATTAAACGATTCGCACATTCTTCTGATTGGATCCCTGACACCAGCATTTGTACGCGTCCGGCTAATGTGGAATAAGTCGTTAAGCCTATTTGTATTTAGGTGTAAGATGGTACAATATATTATTATCCAACAACAAAATTAGTACCTATAACAAAAACACTGAAATATGAATTATTCAAAAAACAAATTAAGTCCCTGAAATTGGATAATGACATACTATACGCTTAATGAAATATACCCTTAATGTAATGTAATTAATTAGTTGATTAATCTTTTTTTTTTTTTACATTAACTCCACACAGGAGGCCCTGAGGAAAATAATTTCCCTCAGGGCCTATGTCATCTGCAATGCTGTGTGGAGGGTCTTTTTGAGGAGAGGAAGGAATGAACATTGGTCTTGAAGAGACCCATGTTGTAGGAAGGAGGAAACACAGAGGCCGGCAAATCATTCCACAGCCGAGCTGTTGAACACAAGAACGAGTCGAAGAAACGACCCGTTCTCATGTGACAAATGTCAACTGTGTACAAATGTTGGGCACGCGTTTGGCGTGTTTCCCGACTATGCACCGGTGCCGAAGGGATCAATGATGCTAGTTCCTCGGAGCATCTTCCATTGTAATACCGGTAGAACAAGGATAGCATTCCCACCCGACGCCTGTGCTCTAAAGATTGCAATCCGTCTGTTAAGATGGGAGAATCTATCAAACGGACCGCCCGTTTCTGCACAGAGTCGAGGTCATTTTTCAGATATTTTGGAGCTCCAGACCAGAGGTGGCTGCCAAATTCAACCGTGGGGCTCACTTGTCTACTATAATCTACCCTTACTTAAACTGCAATATTTAATATTAAAAAAAATGTATTGTTATTGTCCTTATATAACTATTTTTGTCCAAATTGTGAATCTATCTAAGATATTATTTCATAAGTTCTTTGATAATTGTTTACACAATGAACATTATTATTATTTTTTTGCATGTAAATACTTCTCCCATAAATACGAGCTCCTAGAGCTCGACTTATGGAGTAGTAGAATAAAATATGTATCATTTTACAACCTTGCCTATATTATCATTTGTAATGTATAAACAAAAAATCTTGAAATAAATAAATAAAATTAAAATAAAAAACACCATCAAATCAATTATAACGCGGAAAAACTTGCATTGAAATAAACCCAAAAATCTGGTTTTCTGGGTTAATAGTAGGCAATTTCTAATGTACCAGACCATTATGCTTCCTGGTGTTATTTTATAGCATATTTAATGTGTAAAATGCAGACGCGCATAAATAATATTTGTTTTATTTTTATTTTAACTTTATGAGTAAAACCTCAAATTATAATATTTAAATAAATGAAGACAATATAAGCGAAACTCAATCGAAAATCTGGAAACAGAAAAATCAGAAAAACATATTGACCCAGGACCTCTTGCTGGGTTCGAGTCCCAGAGGTGTCAATATGTTTTTCTGATTTTTCTGTTTCCAGATTTCCGATTGAGTGTCGCCTATATTGTCTTCATTTATTTAAATAATATTTGGTTTTTGGAGAGCATTCAAGTGTTGCTATCCTCATTAACTCAAAACTTAATATTTGGAGACGTTAAATTCAAATCTCAAAGTTAACCATAAAATAAATAAAATTTACTCCTTACATAGGTAATGAAACCAAAGTTTACGACCGCAATTTGAAAAAAAAGTTAAACTTTGAGATTTTTTTATTAATTATTTTTACATGAAACAATAACGGAGTGAATGGACGATAACATTTATAATTCATTTGTCTAATGAAATATGGGTGTGATTTTATTTTTTTTCATTATAAGTAATTTTAGTTAGAAAAAACGTAAGATGAGCCATTTTTGAAAACAAATTATGCTTTTTTTTGTTATTGGTTTTTGGGGTATTTTGCCGTATTGCGCTACCTCCTTCTTTAGCCAACGTTTCGGACAGCGTTGCAGTGTCCATCATCAGGGCAGATTAATAGTTAGGGGTGATGTTTGTACATATCTACCTAGGAGCGATACCGTGTCGCCAGCTCCACTCCTCTACGAGCTGGCGCTACAATATACTTCAAAATGTTTTAGCTGTAGCTGGCGCTACAATATACTTCAACATAGTCTAGGACACACAGTGTATAGAAAACCAACTCATACAAATCGGTATCTACATGCTGATTCCCATCACCACCCAGATATTTTTGGCCGTGAAAATCTAAAATCGTACCAAATTATGCTTGTATTCCAAATTTTATATTTCAAAAATTATAAAATTTGAAAGCGTATTTCATCACCGTTAAAAAACTGTTTTTACTTTTCGGATGTGTTCACAAATATTCCATTTATTTAGATTTTATTTCACAGCGGAAATATTTTTACCTTCCGATGAAATACGCCCGATTTTCGAATGGTTGATATTTATGCTCATCCATTAGCATTTTTTTATTAATGAATATATATTACGATTTTCATTAAATTAATGAAGGTAATAATTGTTAACACCCTGTAAATGTTTCAAACAATAAATCTCCTTTCTTGCGCTGTCCAAACTCATTGCCTAGGTAGGCTGTTGGGGTCGGCTCTTCTCGTTCTCAGGTTGTAGTTTCTTCTGTTCTGAGTATCGCCTTCATCCAGGCTGTTTCTCTGAAGTATTTTGGAACATTTAGTCATCCAGGAGTTCTTCGGTCTTCCTCTGGATGACTGTCGATGAAGCTCCATAGACATTGCCTACTTCACTGTGTGGTCGGTCTCCGTTTTATGTGCCCATACCATCTCAACTGTCGTTCCTCCGGCTTACTGTTTATGTCTGTGACTCCCAGGCTTACCACGAATGCGTGAACTTTTTATCTTATCGTTTCAAACAGTAAATTAATAAATGAAACTGACTACTCTTAATCGGTATAGTTTGCACTTCTTGGAGTTGTATGTCCAGTGTTTGGGCACCATTTCATTAGAGTGGAAATCTAGAATATGTGCGTTGAATATTATCATATCGAGAAAGGTCCAGACTTGCTTTATGAGCAAATTTTAGATGGGAAACTCATACATTACGTTTGAATGTTACACATAAAATCTGTACGAAAACTTATTTCATTTACTGATTTCACATTTCATCTTCAACACAGAAGTTTATTTCTCCTACCCAACAAAAATTTGCTTTCTGATTTGATTAATGTAATGAACATGTAAGTAACCACCTAGTATGAATTATAGTTAGTTTTCATACGTTCACTTAGACTTGTGACACGTTAAATTGTTTCAAAATATTTTAGTTTTTAACGTAGATATGAAATTACGTGATAATAAATGTGAATAATACTTTTCGAAATATTAAGAAAAGCATTCAGTTTTAATTTTAATTCTATTTTAAGAAAACCATTCAGTTTTAAAATAATTCATCTCCATTGTTAGTCTATTTACCGACGAACACAGAATTGTGTCTAACGTTCTTACAGCAACATGTCCCTAGCCCTAGAATAATGGTAAGTAAATCTTAATATGTAAAACAAAGTCGTGTCGTCAAATATCAATGCGCTGATTGTTTGGCTTTTGTTCTTAAACATACATACAATGCTGCCCCTCTTTCTTACACACTAAATGCTCATAGTCGAAAATAAGACAAACGGTGAACGTATGTCTGCACCCCTCCAAAGGAAAAATACAATAATTATCTATAATAAATCTCCCTCACACGTATAAAGAAAATGAAACGCAATCCCCATAAGTAAGTGGAAAAGTAAGAAACATCAAAAATATAAATCCATACACAACGCCATCTCGGATAGTTGCACATCGATAATTGCTTCATTGCGTAACTTTTAACTTATTAAAAAAACTTAATTTCATTCAGCTAATAAGTTAACACAACAGTTTATGATTCTGAGGCGGTACGAAGTTCCCCAGTTCAGCTAGTATAAATATTAAAAAAAATAAAATCCTAAAAAACTGGGTTCAAAAATAATATTACGAACTCTTTCCCGATTGGGAGAAGGAGAAGATGGAAGAAGATATTATAGAATGAGATATTACAAGAAATCTGGATGGATAAATGATGGCCCGATGCTCTACGGGCAGGGCTGGGCGGTATTTGAATTACTTGTATTTGAATTACTTGTATTTGAAATACGTATTTGTAACACCTAAGTCCTATACCACAAAACTTTACAAGTGGAGCGGAGACGAGATGTGTCTTCTGAGCAATACGATTGGTCAATTTTTGCACGTCTCTATTTCACTCTGCTCAGCTTTGCTTCTGTGGAAACGCACCCATAGATAAGGGCACTTACCACAATTTATTGCAACCAACGGTTCTACCAAAACCAAAAGTATTTTGTATTTTGTAATTTGTATTTAAAATAAAAAATGGTTAAAATTCTGTATTTTGTATTTCAAATACACGATTTGAATGTATTTTGTATTTCGTATTTTAAATACATGTGATAAAGTATTTTGTAATTTGTATTTCAATTACAGCAAACCATGTATTTTGCCCAGCCCTGTCTATGGGAAAACCAACTTGCACAACGCGAGTGTAAACTAAAAAACAATACGTGAAATAACTAAATAAACAGTACATGCAATAATCAAAAATATGTATTAATAGTATGTTAGTAAGAATGTCTTCTTTTAAATGTGGATTTACCTCAGCTAGGATCCAGCTAATTTGCTAAGACATTTTTATCGCAATAATGTTTCGTAGTAGCTTTTCGGAACCCTCAGAAAAGTCTTGCCAGCGGAATCTTGTGCTTTATTTGTGTTCGTCAAACGCCGAGATATACCGATTGTGATGAATTGCATTGATCAACAGTGAAAATTAGGAAATATCGTAGCTTCCCACTTTAATTTAAAAAGAAAATATCAATTACTTATAAAACGGACACGTCTACGACATCTATCGGATTAGAGTAAAGTGAATTCATATTTATGGTAGGGATCTATAATTAGACAAAGTGAGACGAGTATTGATGAAAGGATCACAGATGGTATCAACAAATAATCAGAAACAGGGGCTCCCCAATATACTTTAGACCGAGATATATTGACAGCCAATTGAATTGCAGCAAAAGCGATTAAAAACCAATTCAGCCTATCAACGGGAAGAGGGCCGAACCCATTTTTAGAACAAAGGAACGACCTTTGGACTTAGCAATTAGTAATGTGATTAATGAGTTTGACGTTCCCACCAAACCGAGAGGTGAATAAACTCCATGGGAAGAAATAATCTGTTCAGGGACAAAAGAACGATGACCCCAAGAAATGTTATCATTAACCGGTACGTTCCAGGGATCAGAAACCCTAGTTCTCGAACGCATTAAAACATATCAGGTGCGGAAAAAAAGGATACACGTAAACACGATGCAAAAGTTTAAGTGAAAAATTGCAAAGCAAGTGACGAAAACGTATTGTAAGGCGTTAGGGAGATTTCCATCTATAATACGATTGTTTGTGACGACCGGAGATGATCGATTCGAGGGAAAACGTGCTAAAGGAAATGGAAATGTTGAAAAAACAATGGAAAATTATTGTTATCAATTCTAGACGGAGCTAGGATATTACGATGAAAGATTTAGGGAGGAAACGTCAAAAAAAAATGAGAGTTTTAAAGAATAGGCGAGGGTACATTTCAGATGTCTAGAGCAGTAACAAGTGTTAGAGAAGAAGATAGAGTGCAGTACGGAGGGGAGTGGAAAATGCTGAAAACATTGCGATAGAAAAACTCAGGAAAAGGAGTCATTTTACGTAATTAAAATGGAGGTTATAGAGTAACATAGTACGCGATTGCAGAAAAAAAATGAGGCATTACAATGGTTGTCGATTTCAGATGTATTTTGTTGTGATAAACAAGGAATATTCGAACATGGAAATTGTTTAGATAAGGACGATTAGCCGTTAAAAAGGTAATAAAAATTATCATGGGTCTTATGAAATATTTACATTAAAGAATTCTCGTAAAAGTTAACGACACTGAAATAAAAAAGGATTTATTGCCAGGTGGGTACAGGGATTAATGTATACAACTGTCAAGACATATGGTTTATGGGATTTTTCGTAAGAACGGGACGAAATTTGTAAGGCGTTCTCTATGAAGCAATAAAAATGACAGGAATTTAAGGGCCGAAGTGGGGGTATCTCCTATAAAGATGTTAAAAAATGATATATTTATTAATAACAAATAGAAAATGAAATTTTCCAAGAGGCAGCAAACATCAAAAAACGATATGGTTATATCAGGGAAGTACGGGGAAGTGAGGGGAAAGGAGATACGACAGAGAAAAACAAAGGAAATCTTAGATTAACAGTGAATAAAATAAATACGGCTTGAAATATAAAAATCTATAGAGATATGAACAATAGCGTAAGAATAAATAAGGAAATTCATGGAAAGAGTGTCGTGAATAAAAGAAAATTCGAGAAAAAAATGGAAAATTCAAATATACGACGTAAATAGAGAAAATTCGGTTTTAAATGGAAAGGTTCATATAGAATACAGAAAAACTCGTGGAAAAATAATAAAATAAAAATGAACAATTTGCGAGAAAGGCTTCGACATGAAGATATCTCTGATAGGCGAATTTGGGGACAGATTTGGAACATATGGTAGATGCCGTACGCACGGACATGTTACGGAATAGATGAAAATAGAACTTTAAAATTATTAAATTCAAGCTAATTTTGTATGAACACCAGGACAAAGGAAGTTGGGCCATTAAACATGGATCTTACTAAATCCGGATCTTGTAAGTATGGGAGTACGAGACAGAATTTAATGTATCAAACGCAAAACGTACAAAGAGACCGCATTCGACAATAATGGAGAGGTTTCAAGAAATTACGAGTTGATAGTAATTAGATTGGTTTATTATAGGAGATTCAGATACGATCTTTTGGACCTGAGAGGGGTATAAAAGTCTAGACAAATGCCAGTTGAGGACAGTCTACGGTCGTGGTCGAAAAGGTTGTAACTTCGCGGAACGTGACGAAACGGTGGGTGATTTAAAATTTGAAAAATTCTAAGTGATAATTATTTTGATACTTAGAAAATTTTCACATTCTAGTCAGTGATATACAAAAAAAAATACTTTGCAGTTAGAGTCAGTGAAAAATAACAATAAAGCCAACGCATTATTTACTTGTGAAAAATAAAAGTGCTCGTGATAAATACAATTTGTTTTAGTGGGAAATTCGGATTTTATAATCACTTAATATCGTATTTTTAAACTTAGAAATTTCGCGTTTAATATTAGTGCAATAAATAACTGAAGTGATGTGATAATTTAGCGTGATGAAGTTATAATTAAATACGTGTGTTCAATCTAAGTGAAAGTGTTCTAACAAATAATAAATATTTAAATTAATTATCTTAAATAATAATAATAAGACAAAATAATATTTTATTAATACATAAAAGTTCGGAGGGATAAAAATTTAATTTAACGACAATTTACCATCTCTAAATTAATCGTGAAGTAACTATCATTTAAAGTGTTATCTAACCAACGAGTTTTGAGATAAAATACAGTTTAGAACGATAGAGTTCATACATCATTTTAATTAATTAGATTAAATGAAAAAAAAAAAAAAAAAAATTTGAAGTCAAAAAGATTTAATTAAATTTAGGAAAATAAAAAATTAATTTAGGAAAATCGCAGCAAGGTTACCGTGTATTTCCCGGTCGGAAAAAACCTTGGTAGGGGTAAGTCTTTTCCGTTATAAAATTTTACAGATTCCAAGGAGAAAGCGGAATGCAGCAAACATTGGTATTTGGATTAATTATTTGACCAAGATATTACTCGCTTAATATGTGATATGTAACTATATTAAAATATTATAAATATAATAAGTATATTTTATATATTTATATATGTATGTATATAAACATATATATTTGTAATTTATTGTTCCCAAGAAAATTTTTAATCAAAAAGAAAAACACTTATATAAAAAGAGGAAAAGGGTATCGATTCCTACCTCTGAATTCATCAATAACTATTAAAAGTAGTTATGTGTGATAAATTTGCAAATCAATATTTTATATTTAATGTTATGTATGTATTAATATAATTTCAGAAAATCCAGAGCATTTGAAATAAGTTATGATATTAGAAATTATTTCAATCATAAAATTTATGTATGTACATATCCATATTATAAATTATTTACTGAGACAAAGTATATATAAATGAATAAATATGTATTCGTAATCGGGTATCAGACTAGACAATTGCGCTAAGTACATCATTATCAAACAAAGAAAAAATTTTAGAGTCATCTCACACGTCTCCGGAATGTCTAAAGTAAACATACCTCATACGCTCGAATCTAGGTCACGGGGCCGTAGAGAATGTTTACAAAGCTCAAATTGTTTACAAAATAATTCGGTCACTGGGGCACTAGTTCGAATACAGTAAAAAGAAAAAAAAAAATGACCTTGATTAGTGGATATCGTACTTAGGTATTAACTTCTAGGAACGGGATAAAATTATTATATTGCGCAATTATTAGGAACAAAAAGAAAAAAAAAAATTTAAACACTATTTTTAATTTGAACGTAAAGAGGTATCTACAGACCTAAGCAATTGAAAATTAACAGATTTATTATAGCAGTTCAAAAAGGTGTGTTGAAGATTTACATGAAGCATTTGATAAATCACGGGATAGTTCAAAAAGGTGTATTGAAGGCTTAGATGAAACATTTGATAAATCACGGGATAGCTTAATAAGGGGTAATGAAGGCTTAGATGAAGCAGTTGAAAAATCACGGGATAGCTTGATAAGGGGTAATGAGGATTTACATGATTCAATTGAGAATCACGGGATAGCAAGAATTTATCAAAAGTTGAACATTGGAGGGGAGGGAAAGAAAAGAAAAAAAAATACAGTTCAACCAACAGAAGGCAGTGTTCGCTTCTGTAACAAGGACCATTAATCAAACCATAGAGATGGCGGATCTCTCAAACAAAACCGTCAACAAAACCAAACAAAAGCTTGGAGTTATGGCGAATCTCCAGAACACATCGCCAGATAAGATCTTATTGTACTAGTATATATTTATATTTCACACTATTCTTACGTATATATTCGGTATCAATCTGAGGATTGTGCAGAATCCGATGGGCGAGATCCGAGCTCGGGATGCGTTGCAAGTAGTTTCGTATTGCGAGTTATAAACCTTCCCAAAACGTATGTTTACATATATATCTTTTTATGTACTGTTCATTGAATGAAACGAACTCACTTACAATTAGTGCTTTAGGCCTGTCGGGCCACTCTCGTCTCATTTCTTGAACGTGGAGGGAGGATTCACGACCCGTAACTCCACACAAACCCGTGAGTATATGATTGCATATAGGACGAAACCGGTTCGCCCTAAGTAAATAGTAAACTTTGGAGGAGTAGGAATTTGGAGGTATCTGGGCTTGGGGGAAGACCTGAAGGCAGTGCATGATGGCGAAGGAAGGTCAATTGGGACGCGATAACTTAGGTATCAATCAATTGAACCGTGCCAAAAGACTGTGCGAATTTTGGGTTGACTTCTAATCACCCTGCTTACTTGATGGAGGCAGGAGCCAAATTTTGCCAGAAAAAGGGTTATTCTGAGTTCGTCAAATATGCAATTAACTAATTACATTAACCTACTAAATCCATCTTTATATGTACCTTATAGCAGCTGAATCTAAACGGAGGGGCGCCCAGCAGATACGAGATACAATCATAATCAAATTTACTAACATTTAACCATTTGAGTTATATTTAATTATCTGTTCAATTAGTCATGTGTAGTTTCGATTAGTATTGCTTATTCATGAATTCATTAGGATGTAGGGAATCATAATAAACGTCAAAGGGAAGTTAGTTCATTTAGAGAAATTACTTAAGGTTAAATTTGCAAGAGAAAGACCAATACAGTTTGAAATTCAACACTCTGTTTAGAATCAAGAGGGTTACCACAAAATTTAAAGTAATTAAAGTCCTATATCATAAATCAAAAAAATTACACAACGTTTGATGGAGTTTAATTACAACCTAAATACGAAAATATTTACGTTCAAAGTCGTAAATAACGTATTTATTAGTTAAGTACATATATCGCTAAAGGTATGTAGTACTAGGGAGCTTTAAGTAGCTTTCTGTAGTTATCAGAGGAAATAAGGGTCCAATTTTATAAAGGCTTGTGTGGCGTAGGGGAGGAATTTTCCATCCCTACCACACATATGCAAAGCCTTAAGAATTTAAATATCGATCAGAGCCAAGAGAAAAGAAGAATATTACGACTGGTGCCAAGTGCCCAGGAGTAAATAAAATACAGACAAATATAAGAGAGTAGAAAAGACAAACATCACAACTGGTGCCGTGACCAGGAGATCAGAGTTTTACAAGTTGTTTTAGAAAAAAAAAAAAAAAAAAAAGGGTTAGATAAGTAAGAACACTCGAAGGAGAGAATTAGAGATATTATATGGCACACAAAAGGGACATTTTGAATAAAAATAAACAATGCTTAGGGATTGTTTTTTGAAATATTGAAATAAGAAAGTTTATCTATAGATATAGGGTAGACATTAAGTATAGAGATAAAAAGGTAACATTTGAATTAAGGTATAAATAGTTTAGATTTCAAAAAAAAAAAAAAAAGAAAAAAAAAGGGAACGCTGAACCAATTTGAGGATAATAAAGAACATTTATAAAAATTTAAATATTAGAGTGGACAACACTTAGGCTAGAACAACTTTGGATGAATTAAGAAATTACAATTAGAAATTAAGAATTATAAAATAAAGTTTAAATAAATAAAGAAAAAAAAAAAAATGCTGGAAAATTTATATGAAACATGTATACCACTGATTGTCGGATTGGGTGAGGTCGTGCGAAAACACACATTTCACAAAAAATATTCATATTTACAAAACAAAAAACAATTAATTGCACACCAAGAGACCACCCGCTTTTCAGTTGTTCGAAAGGCCGCGAGATTGTAAACAATCTTTACTTAAATCATTGTAAGGGAGGTCTTAGTCCAATTTGGTTGGAGACCACCAAAACACGCGAGTCGAGGGGCGTGTTCCAGCAAAAAGAAATTAATTTTGAATCTATCAAAATTAAAGAAAATTTCATAAAGTAAAATCTACGCGAAAAGAAAATAAAGAATACAATGAGATTCAAATTCAAGATTGTTAACAATCCGAGCAAAAGAGAAGAGGGAGATAGGAAGTAATAGGATGCGGAGAAGAGATAGGGGATAACAAAATGAGGAGGGGGAGATAGGAAGTAATGGGATGCGGAGAAGAGATAGGGGATAACAAAATGAGGAGGGGGAGATAGGAAGTAATAGGATACGAAAAAGAGATAGGGGATAACAGAATGAGGAGGGGGAGATAGGAAGTAATATGACACGGAGTAGAGATAGGGGATAACCAAATGAGGAGGGGAAGATAGCTAGTCTAAATTTGAACACAATTTCGGTGTCTAACGAAAAAAAAAAAAAAAAAAAAAAAAAAAAAAAAAAAAAAAAAAAAAAAAAAAAAAAAAAAAAAAAAAAGAAGAGGACATTAAAATAAAATACAACGTTAGCCACAGCAAATTGAGTTCAGAGGAGGGAACTGTGATGAATTGCATTGATCAACAGTGAAAATTAGGAAATATCGTAGCTTCCCACTTTAATTTAAAAAGAAAATATCAATTACTTATAAAACGGACACGTCTACGACATCTATCGGATTAGAGTAAAGTGAATTCATATTTACGGTAGGGATCTATAATTAGACAAAGTGAGACGAGTATTGATGAAAGGATCACAGATGGTATCAACAAATAATCAGAAACAGGGGCTCCCCAATATACTTTAGACCGAGATATATTGACAGCCAATTGAATTGCAGCAAAAGCGATTAAAAACCAATTCAGCCTATCAACGGGAAGAGGGCCGAACCCATTTTTAGAACAAAGGAACGACCTTTGGACTTAGCAATTAGTAATGTGATTAATGAGTTTGACGTTCCCACCAAACCGAGAGGTGAATAAACTCCATGGGAAGAAATAATCTGTTCAGGGACAAAAGAACGATGACCCCAAGAAATGTTATCATTAACCGGTACGTTCCAGGGATCAGAAACCCTAGTTCTCGAACGCATTAAAACATATCAGGTGCGGAAAAAAAGGATACACGTAAACACGATGCAAAAGTTTAAGTGAAAAATTGCAAAGCAAGTGACGAAAACGTATTGTAAGGCGTTAGGGAGATTTCCATCTATAATACGATTGTTTGTGACGACCGGAGATGATCGATTCGAGGGAAAACGTGCTAAAGGAAATGGAAATGTTGAAAAAACAATGGAAAATTATTGTTATCAATTCTAGACGGAGCTAGGATATTACGATGAAAGATTTAGGGAGGAAACGTCAAAAAAAAATGAGAGTTTTAAAGAATAGGCGAGGGTACATTTCAGATGTCTAGAGCAGTAACAAGTGTTAGAGAAGAAGATAGAGTGCAGTACGGAGGGGAGTGGAAAATGCTGAAAACATTGCGATAGAAAAACTCAGGAAAAGGAGTCATTTTACGTAATTAAAATGGAGGTTATAGAGTAACATAGTACGCGATTGCAGAAAAAAAATGAGGCATTACAATGGTTGTCGATTTCAGATGTATTTTGTTGTGATAAACAAGGAATATTCGAACATGGAAATTGTTTAGATAAGGACGATTAGCCGTTAAAAAGGTAATAAAAATTATTATGGGTCTTATGAAATATTTACATTAAAGAATTCTCGTAAAAGTTAACGACACTGAAATAAAAAAGGATTTATTGCCAGGTGGGTACAGGGATTAATGTATACAACTGTCAAGACATATGGTTTATGGGATTTTTCGTAAGAACGGGACGAAATTTGTAAGGCGTTCTCTATGAAGCAATAAAAATGACAGGAATTTAAGGGCCGAAGTGGGGGTATCTCCTATAAAGATGTTAAAAAATGATATATTTATTAATAACAAATAGAAAATGAAATTTTCCAAGAGGCAGCAAACATCAAAAAACGATATGGTTATATCAGGGAAGTACGGGGAAGTGAGGGGAAAGGAGATACGACAGAGAAAAACAAAGGAAATCTTAGATTAACAGTGAATAAAATAAATACGGCTTGAAATATAAAAATCTATAGAGATATGAACAATAGCGTAAGAATAAATAAGGAAATTCATGGAAAGAGTGTCGTGAATAAAAGAAAATTCGAGAAAAAAATGGAAAATTCAAATATACGACGTAAATAGAGAAAATTCGGTTTTAAATGGAAAGGTTCATATAGAATACAGAAAAACTCGAGGAAAAATAATAAAATAAAAATGAACAATTTGCGAGAAAGGCTTCGACATGAAGATATCTCTGATAGGCGAATTTGGGGACAGATTTGGAACATATGGTAGATGCCGTACGCACGGACATGTTACGGAATAGATGAAAATAGAACTTTAAAATTATTAAATTCAAGCTAATTTTGTATGAACACCAGGACAAAGGAAGTTGGGCCATTAAACATGGATCTTACTAAATCCGGATCTTGTAAGTATGGGAGTACGAGACAGAATTTAATGTATCAAACGCAAAACGTACAAAGAGACCGCATTCGACAATAATGGAGAGGTTTCAAGAAATTACGAGTTGATAGTAATTAGATTGGTTTATTATAGGAGATTCAGATACGATCTTTTGGACCTGAGAGGGGTATAAAAGTCTAGACAAATGCCAGTTGGGACAGTCTACGGTCGTGGTCGAAAAGGTTGTAACTTCGCGGAACGTGACGAAACGGTGGGTGATTTAAAATTTGAAAAATTCTAAGTGATAATTATTTTGATACTTAGAAAATTTTCACATTCTAGTCAGTGATATACAAAAAAAAATACTTTGCAGTTAGAGTCAGTGAAAAATAACAATAAAGCCAACGCATTATTTACTTGTGAAAAATAAAAGTGCTCGTGATAAATACAATTTGTTTTAGTGGGAAATTCGGATTTTATAATCACTTAATATCGTATTTTTAAACTTAGAAATTTCGCGTTTAATATTAGTGCAATAAATAACTGAAGTGATGTGATAATTTAGCGTGATGAAGTTATAATTAAATACGTGTGTTCAATCTAAGTGAAAGTGTTCTAACAAATAATAAATATTTAAATTAATTATCTTAAATAATAATAATAAGACAAAATAATATTTTATTAATACATAAAAGTTCGGAGGGATAAAAATTTAATTTAACGACAATTTACCATCTCTAAATTAATCGTGAAGTAACTATCATTTAAAGTGTTATCTAACCAACGAGTTTTGAGATAAAATACAGTTTAGAACGATAGAGTTCATACATCATTTTAATTAATTAGATTAAATGAAAAAAAAAAAAAAAAAAATTTGAAGTCAAAAAGATTTAATTAAATTTAGGAAAATAAAAAATTAATTTAGGAAAATCGCAGCAAGGTTACCGTGTATTTCCCGGTCGGAAAAAACCTTGGTAGGGGTAAGTCTTTTCCGTTATAAAATTTTACAGATTCCAAGGAGAAAGCGGAATGCAGCAAACATTGGTATTTGGATTAATTATTTGACCAAGATATTACTCGCTTAATATGTGATATGTAACTATATTAAAATATTATAAATATAATAAGTATATTTTATATATTTATATATGTATGTATATAAACATATATATTTGTAATTTATTGTTCCCAAGAAAATTTTTAATCAAAAAGAAAAACACTTATATAAAAAGAGGAAAAGGGTATCGATTCCTACCTCTGAATTCATCAATAACTATTAAAAGTAGTTATGTGTGATAAATTTGCAAATCAATATTTTATATTTAATGTTATGTATGTATTAATATAATTTCAGAAAATCCAGAGCATTTGAAATAAGTTATGATATTAGAAATTATTTCAATCATAAAATTTATGTATGTACATATCCATATTATAAATTATTTACTGAGACAAAGTATATATAAATGAATAAATATGTATTCGTAATCGGGTATCAGACTAGACAATTGCGCTAAGTACATCATTATCAAACAAAGAAAAAATTTTAGAGTCATCTCACACGTCTCCGGAATGTCTAAAGTAAACATACCTCATACGCTCGAATCTAGGTCACGGGGCCGTAGAGAATGTTTACAAAGCTCAAATTGTTTACAAAATAATTCGGTCACTGGGGCACTAGTTCGAATACAGTAAAAAGAAAAAAAAAAATGACCTTGATTAGTGGATATCGTACTTAGGTATTAACTTCTAGGAACGGGATAAAATTATTATATTGCGCAATTATTAGGAACAAAAAGAAAAAAAAAAATTTAAACACTATTTTTAATTTGAACGTAAAGAGGTATCTACAGACCTAAGCAATTGAAAATTAACAGATTTATTATAGCAGTTCAAAAAGGTGTGTTGAAGATTTACATGAAGCATTTGATAAATCACGGGATAGTTCAAAAAGGTGTATTGAAGGCTTAGATGAAACATTTGATAAATCACGGGATAGCTTAATAAGGGGTAATGAAGGCTTAGATGAAGCAGTTGAAAAATCACGGGATAGCTTGATAAGGGGTAATGAGGATTTACATGATTCAATTGAGAATCACGGGATAGCAAGAATTTATCAAAAGTTGAACATTGGAGGGGAGGGAAAGAAAAGAAAAAAAAATACAGTTCAACCAACAGAAGGCAGTGTTCGCTTCTGTAACAAGGACCATTAATCAAACCATAGAGATGGCGGATCTCTCAAACAAAACCGTCAACAAAACCAAACAAAAGCTTGGAGTTATGGCGAATCTCCAGAACACATCGCCAGATAAGATCTTATTGTACTAGTATATATTTATATTTCACACTATTCTTACGTATATATTCGGTATCAATCTGAGGATTGTGCAGAATCCGATGGGCGAGATCCGAGCTCGGGATGCGTTGCAAGTAGTTTCGTATTGCGAGTTATAAACCTTCCCAAAACGTATGTTTACATATATATCTTTTTATGTACTGTTCATTGAATGAAACGAACTCACTTACAATTAGTGCTTTAGGCCTGTCGGGCCACTCTCGTCTCATTTCTTGAACGTGGAGGGAGGATTCACGACCCGTAACTCCACACAAACCCGTGAGTATATGATTGCATATAGGACGAAACCGGTTCGCCCTAAGTAAATAGTAAACTTTGGAGGAGTAGGAATTTGGAGGTATCTGGGCTTGGGGGAAGACCTGAAGGCAGTGCATGATGGCGAAGGAAGGTCAATTGGGACGCGATAACTTAGGTATCAATCAATTGAACCGTGCCAAAAGACTGTGCGAATTTTGGGTTGACTTCTAATCACCCTGCTTACTTGATGGAGGCAGGAGCCAAATTTTGCCAGAAAAAGGGTTATTCTGAGTTCGTCAAATATGCAATTAACTAATTACATTAACCTACTAAATCCATCTTTATATGTACCTTATAGCAGCTGAATCTAAACGGAGGGGCGCCCAGCAGATACGAGATACAATCATAATCAAATTTACTAACATTTAACCATTTGAGTTATATTTAATTATCTGTTCAATTAGTCATGTGTAGTTTCGATTAGTATTGCTTATTCATGAATTCATTAGGATGTAGGGAATCATAATAAACGTCAAAGGGAAGTTAGTTCATTTAGAGAAATTACTTAAGGTTAAATTTGCAAGAGAAAGACCAATACAGTTTGAAATTCAACACTCTGTTTAGAATCAAGAGGGTTACCACAAAATTTAAAGTAATTAAAGTCCTATATCATAAATCAAAAAAATTACACAACGTTTGATGGAGTTTAATTACAACCTAAATACGAAAATATTTACGTTCAAAGTCGTAAATAACGTATTTATTAGTTAAGTACATATATCGCTAAAGGTATGTAGTACTAGGGAGCTTTAAGTAGCTTTCTGTAGTTATCAGAGGAAATAAGGGTCCAATTTTATAAAGGCTTGTGTGGCGTAGGGGAGGAATTTTCCATCCCTACCACACATATGCAAAGCCTTAAGAATTTAAATATCGATCAGAGCCAAGAGAAAAGAAGAATATTACGACTGGTGCCAAGTGCCCAGGAGTAAATAAAATACAGACAAATATAAGAGAGTAGAAAAGACAAACATCACACGATGTATACGTGTGCGTGTTTTGTTTTCGAGGTCTGATTGCCACTAATTTGATTGGTTGAGACGTGATCCTCCTTCTGTATTCTCTGGATTCTCCTTCCACCCTCCCCCCACCTACCAACCCCTAACCCCCCACCCGCAGAGTCCCAGGAGAACATGGAAGTGGAACGCAGTGTCTTTATATCGAGCTAAGGGTGGTTTTTGGTGTGTGCGGTGATTCATAAATTGAATATATCCAGCAATTGTTGTAACATTTCTGTACGTTGATACGCATCTAAAGAGGTGCAACAAGAACGTTAACCTGCAAAATTCGGGCGTATTTTGTCAGTAGGTAAAAGTATTCCGCTTCGGAATAAAACCCAAATAAATGGAATATTTGTCAACGTATCGGAAAAATAAAAACTGTTTTTGAAAGGTGATAAAATAAGCTATCAAATTGTATTATTGGAAATAACCATGTAATTTTTTAAATTCGAAATTTTTAATGCAAACTTTGAAATGTTTTGATAGTGTTTCACGTTACGTTTTTTCTGACTAAAATTACTGATAAAGAAAAAAATATAAAAACACTCACATATTTTATTAGACAAATGAATTATAAACGTTATAGTCACCTTACATTTTCGCCATTTCATGTAAAAATATTGAAAATTTCACAAAGTTAAATTTTTTTTCGCCGGAAACTTTGGTTCCATAAAGGTGTACATTTTTATTATTTTGTGGTAAACTTTTACATTTTAATATAAAGCGTGTTGTTTTCTCTTTGCAGTGCCATTTAGATCGTACTTCTCATTGTGATAGAAAAGGAGACAACGATTTCGATGAAAGCTAAGAGAGCGGGGTCAAATCTGGTCTCCTCTTATTAAACGGGTTAAATTGATGGTAATAACAAACATAAAAAAGGATCTGCCCTGATGATGGACACTGCAACACTGTCCGAAACGTTGACTAAAGAAGGAGGTAGCGCAACACGGCATAACACCCCAAAAACAAATAACGAAAAAAAACATTAAAAAGTTTTGAAAATGGCTCACTTTACGTTTTTTCTAGCTAAAATTACTAACAACCAAAAAAAAAATAAAAACACATACATTTTTTCAGGCATTTGTATTACAAACATTATCGTGAACTTACTTTTTTGTCGTTTCATGTAAAAATAATTAATAAAATATTGCCAAAGTTCCAAAAAAAAATTCAAATTCTGTCGGAAATTTTGTTTACATTTTAATTATTTTGTGACTTTTATATTTTAATATAAAGCGTGATATGTTCTCTTTCTAACACCATATCGATCTTATTTTTTACCATGATAATAAAGGAGACAACGGTTTTTATGAGAACTATATGAGTTGTTCCTTAAAGCAAACAGATTATGAATCGTCTGAACGATATATCTAGTCATAATTGAGTTTACAATACTCCGCGAGATCGCCAAAGATGCTGACACCAAGCGGATTGAAGATATTGCCGACATTGTTAAGATTATTTCATTAAAATTACACGCTGAATGAATAATGTATTCTAAGAAAGGCATTGCTGCTCCCTGTAATCTAATAATATGAAGCCGTTCGAGGATGTTCTTTGACAGGAAAGCAGCTCGTGAATACAAAGGCCTTATTATCGACGAATATCTTATTTTAAGGCTTTACTTAATGAGGAAAAAATACAAAAGTTGCGATAACTTATTTTCTTTAAACCTGTTAGAGCGACAGAAACAGTTTTTTAAATTAAAAAAAAAATTATATCTCTGAATATTCAGAGAATATTCAGTCCTGATGAAGGTACGGAGGTACCGAAACGGGTAGACGGAAAAAATAACAATAAAGTGACTTAAAACAAAGTATTTTCTTTTTATTTATTTAAAATGTCAAGTCACAATGTGTTTGCTTCTTTTGAAAAATTATAATGTTTTAAATTAATTAATTGTGAAATAACACAAATTAATTAAATTAAACAATACATGAAAAATGTTCAGAATAGGATCAAAGACGATATAAAGTTTTTCTGGGATTATATTAGGTCACAAAAAGTTAACCCAACCTCAACAACATGCTTGACTGAGGAAGGCGTAACTTTTACTAACCCTGACAAAATTGCTAATAAGTTTGCTGACTATTTTCATTCCGTTTATAGTCAAGTAACCCCGAAACTTGAAATCAATTTCCCAACAGCATCACCCTGGAATGTTGGAGATATCTCACTCGGATTGACCAACATCCAGGAAATAGAAGCCTGTATCCGGAATATGCGACCTGACAAGGCTACTAATCACGGACAGTATTCCTCCTTTGATAATTATAAAAATCTCTCCAAATATCTGTGTATCCCTTGCTTACATATTTAATATCAGCATCATGTCATCCACGTTTCCACAGTGTTGGAAATTAACGAGGGTCAGCCCTATTCACAAAACCGATGAAAAGACTAATGTCAGAAATTATAGACCAGTTGCAGTACTGTCAACAATTCCAAAAATTTTTGAAATGATTATCTGTGATAAAATCAGTCCGCAAATCGCGCCTTTCTTACGAGAAAATCAACATGGCTTCTTACCGAGGAAATCAACGGTAACCAACTTACTCTCTTTTTCTCGACGGGTAGCAAAAGGCCTAGACTGTAGGCATCAGACGGACGTAATCTACACGGATTTCGCAAAGGCATTTGACCGAGTAGATCACGACGTTCTATTAAGAAAGATGCACAAAATAGGTTTTAATCAACCCTTACTGATATTTTTTTGCGTCATATTTAAAAGATAAAAGCCAGTATGTAAATGTAAATGGATACGACTCCCATGAGTTCGTAGCTGTCAGGAATTCCTCAAGGATCGAATCTAGGTCCCATGTTATTCCTTATTCTAATAGATGACATTCAGGACTGCATACGTCATAGCTCGTGTCTCTCTTCGCGGATGACATGAAACTGATGATGGAAATCGAATCAGATGACGATTATTCCAAACTGCAGGCAGACCTCGATTCAATCATGAAATGGTCGTTAGAAAATAAACTTAATTTCAATATAAAAAAATGCGTCGTTATGACTTATAGTCGTTCACAAAATCCGTTATTATACCCGTATAGAATGAATGGAGAAATACTAACACGCGTAAATATCATCAAGGATCTTGGGGTGACCTTTGATCCCAGGCTAACATTTTCAAATCATATAGTGCAGCTTACTTCGGCTTGCTCCAAAATGCTTGGTTTTGTAATTAGAACTTGCAAACAATTCGGTAACGTAGAAGCAATGACCGCCATGTTCAACGGAGTGGTCAGAAGCAAGCTGGAGTACGCTATAACTGTCTGGATACCATATCAACTTAAATACATAAATATGATTGAACAAATTTAAAAAAAAATCCTAAGGTATGTTTACATGCAATCTTACGGAATATATCCGAAATTCATGCATCACGTGGAATTGCTAAAGGAGACAAATTATCAAAGCCTAGAGACCAGGCGTAATGCCGGGCTCATGGTATTCGAATTAAAGTTAATAAAAAACCTTATTGATTCTCCATATCTCCTGTCATGCTGTGGCTTATTCGCTCCTGACAAATACTGTCGAACTCGTAGACACGCCCTATTCCACATACCGCAGGGTCGGACAGATGTCATGGCTCAACACAGCATGACAAGAGGTATGGCATTGCTTAATGACCTACCAGCGGATATAGATGTGTTTGATATCACCGTACCATGTTTTAAAAAAACTATATACATGTATTGTTAGTTATAAGAAAATTAAAATTGTACCGTTATTGGACTCACCTGTCTGTCGTACAATAAAAAATAAAAAAAATTATATGCGCACGCAAGGATTCAATCCCGCGACCTTCGGATTGCGATTCAAGAGCCTTACCCCTCGACTACAGAAGCCGTGGTCGATAATGTTATTTCTAGGCTCCTATAGATCAAGATGAAAATAGCGACTTCGGCCTAAAAAAATTCAAATAGAAAAGTTGTACAACAGCCTTGACGCCAGAGTTCACCCTTCGAATGATTTTGCTACATCAGCCGACAGTTTATCTGCTATATACCTAATAGAGGTATTAGTAGTGCTGATCTAACCATATTCAACATATCAATGTATGAGTATAAGAAGATAACACGACGTTAGCGTGCTTAACCAAAATTATTGTCTGTATTTCGTTGATGAACATAATACTAATTATGACAAAGACGACCAATTGACAATATTCTAGTCTAGACATAATTGATACCATGATTGCCAAAAATAATATAAAAACAAAAAAAAATTCTTCAATACGTTCAAATTTAGTTTCGTATCGCGATATTAGAAAATTTACATTGATATTAACTTTATGCTCTATTCGTAAACAAAGGATAATTGGCGCATAAAGCTCATAGCTTCTTATGATAAAAAAAAACTAGCAGTTAAAAACCGCTCCGCAGGTTTTTGCTGCTAGCAAAAAAAAAGCTTTTGGCTTTAAGTTCGGCTTCGCCCAGTTTGGTGACCATTTTATAAATCCGATAGGAACTGGTTCCAAAAATAGCCAGTTGCTCGGATCCACTGTAATCCAGTGACAGCTAGTCATCGGGACAAAGTTACCGCGACAGGTAATGACGTCATTTGTAATATACAGCCCCGTGGTATTATTATTCACAAATGCCAGTTACTTACGCCTGCCAGGCGATGCTCATCACGCGAGTTGTTAACGTAAGTGGCGCTTATCTTTTGGCATTGCTCTAATTCGGTTCTATTACAAAAGTACATTTTTATACAAACTCCACGTACGAAAACAGTTTTGCGTACGGCGCGGCGTCAGAGTTACATTTTTAGCGGAATTTCTAAATTTCAACCGCACAGTCTCTAGCCTATTAATACTGTTTGATGATGATGTTTTTCAATATTTCACTGATTTTCGTTGACGTAGGTAATGCTCAAAACCCGCAATAAACTTATCTGAGTACACAAAGTATTAACTTTACAAACATCAAACATTTAAAATTCGGTAAATTTTCTAGGGTTTCCTTCTTTCCGCCCCCCCCCCAACTCAGGGAAGGAATTTCGATATTTACAACATTCCGGGCGGTGAGCGTTTAGCTCATTCACGCGAAAAACTATTTTCTCCTCAAAGTTTTCTAATATTCCTCCTTCCGACTTCAAAGAAAATATGGTGGAGGGAAAATCGTGGAAAATAAAATTAACCTGACTTCGTAAATTATATCTGTTGGAAAATTTGGGACGAGTTTTATCTCTCTACATAATTTTTGTAATTTAAAGAAGTTTATATTGATTATTTCTATGAGTTTAACTTCAGTTCCACAGTATATGACTTTTAATCAAAAACTTAAATCAATATTTGTTGTTATTACTAATTTAAAGGTGAACCGAACGTGTCACGTGTCGTAAGTCTTTTAATAAGCTTAGAAAAAAAATAAAATATAAGATCTTTAAAAAATACTTTCAAGTCAACTCTCCTATTTATAAACCCCTTTTCTGAAATGGTTTTATTTTATAATGTTGCAAATTCAGTTCATTCAGTCAACTCCACAAAATAAAATAAAATATGCATAATCGCATTGTTATTTTACAATACGGCCGCTGGTCGAAGAATTGGGTTTTTCAAAGTGAACCCTATGCGTCCACCCCGCCCACCGAAGGACTACATACTTGTCGCCACCCATTTTTTTATCAGTTACGCCCCGGACGGAGCGGGGAACGGACGTTAGGCTCCACGTCGCTTTGTTCCGTGAAATCAATTTTTAATTTCCGTTTTATTACAATAAACACTTCGTAAAAAAGGAGTTAATGTTTTCTAACCGAACCTAATATTATAGATTAAACAACTTTAAAAAAAAAGAAGTTATTTCAAAGCTAATTTCAACATATGGTCACTCTAAATGAAGGCCCATTCTGTGAGAAATATTATTGTAACAATATTGTCTTTCAACACCTATATTATTTTGTGTACTCTATAAAATTGTTAATCTCAAGTCAAAATGAAGTTCAAAAATTCAATTTAAACAATAACACCTAAATTAAAAATGTAAAGAAAAAACTAACTAACTAACTAACCATCACGCCGTTTTCCGCAGGGGTAGGCAGAGAGGACGGACCGCCAAACAACTCGGTCTTGGCACACACTCTTTGCCTCACTCACATTCATACATCGTCTCATACATACTCTTCTATTATTCTGACTTTTGACATGGCCCGTCTCAAGTATCTGATTCACTTGATCGTGCCATGTCTTCCTCGGGCGTCCCCGACTTCTTCTAAAGTGAAAATGTAAATAAACAATAAATAAATAAATATATAGGGGTTATCGTATCCCATAACTTTGTCAAAACTAAAAGATCACACGGATGGCATTTCTAAGGTGTCACTTACACTATACAATACAATCATATTTTAATGAAAACGGGCACTTAAATGGAATGAAAACAATAGTGTTGTGATCAAAACGGTTTCTTTCATATTTATTTCATAATTATTTGATAGTCACTTTAATATTGCATAAGAAAGATTCGCTCTAATGTAATCGCTTATAAATCTTTGTTTTTTTCATTAAGTTATTTTTTACACATATTTAAAAAAAAAAAAAACCTTGAGGACATATATTTTTTTAATTTTATCTATTGTTGAAAATGGTATGAACTAATGATAACATTTTGTCTGATCTCTCAACACTTTGTTGTTAATTCATTTATTTTTATCACTTATTATTTTCTCTGTTTATCATTTTATTTTAAATTTTATTATTTTGCTTTTACTTAACTGTTTTGCATGACCGATATTTGCGTGTGTTATTTTTATTAAATTGTGAAATTACGACTATTAATTACTCGTATTAACCTTGATACAAACGAACCCTATTGGGGTTAATAATTACATGCTACAAATATATGTGTATAAATTGTGAAGAAGCAATTAATAAATAAATAAATGTTTTTTACAGGCCTTTACGAAATCAACCTGTAAAAAAAATCTCAAATACCTTTTCCAACCTTTACAAAAGCTTTTTTTCAAGTATTTTAAACTCCTCCCATAAAGGGGCGTGAATTTCGATTTCGATTTTTTCCTGGACTATTGGATCGCCTACACGCGGTAAAAGTGAAACCTTCAGAAAACTAAAGTAGACAAGAGTGTGTAGGCCACGAAGCACCGCACAGAGAGGAGACCGATTATACTGTACCATTCTCTCGCAGGATACATCCTATAGATGTATGTGTTTGTCTCTACTTAGTGTCGCTTTTTCGTTTCATCGTGATCCAAATCATAACGGTGCTAAAGAAGTTTTCACTTCAAAAACAGCGCGTTTTGCATTTGCAGTTTTGTGATAATTAACCTCAATTGCGCAAATTTTAAGTAACAAGTCATTCTAAATTAATAAAGTGCCCACAAAATACAGTATACGTAATAAATACATTTTGTACATTCAAAAATACCACAAAATGAGTGATTTTCGTTTAACATATCGAACGTAGTTATTGAGTAGTAAATTGGCATTGATGCATTGATATTATATTGATTTATTCATTTCCCTCGGTCTGGTTTTTTATTATAGAAAGGCGAAGTGTGGAAAAAAATGTTCAAAAGATTTTGTTAATGTAAATACTGCACAAGTATTCCAACCCCAGTCAGTGAGATCATGGCATCCCCAATTGGTGTATGCTATGAGGCTGAAGGGCAAAAGGGAGGGGAAGGTAATGGGGAGAAGGAAGTTCCTGACTATTCAGTCTTGGTTATCAAACTTAAGGTGACGTGGGGAAGTTTATAGCCATTAAGAAGAGTGACTTATTAGTTATTGAAGATCGAATTAATGCTTCAAAACAATGTTGTTTATGACACTGTTAAAACTCAATGATGGTTGATCCGTGATTTCTACGGGTAAAAGCCGGTATATAAATATGTAATTCCTTCAATAACCTTTGATCCCATGTTAGCTTCCAGTTTTTCTTAGCCAAATCCGATAAATAACATGTTGTCAAAATAAAGATATTTCCAGCGGTAATAATTTTCGATATAAAGCAATAAAGCTCGCTTAATCGCCCCAATAACATCTGACCCCAGAATGGCCGGCGCGTCTGGAGCACTAAAACATTTATCCTTGACCACGGTCTCCCGGTGATCAAGTAAACTTGGTGGATATGTTATTGAATTATATATTTCCACCTCGTTCCTGCTTTGAGTGGTTGAAGCTCTGAGCATCGCCGTGATGAAAGGCCACCGTACAAGACCGAAACGTTGCCCGAAATGGCATTGGCAACGTTTCGTAACCGGGTACTTCCCAACGTATCACTTTCTTATTTTCTTTAACCTCAATATTCTTCAAATTTGGGATGCTATGGTCCGATTGGCTCCGGGTGTTTGGGAAGCATAACCAGTATTCACCGAAAAATATTGAGGTTAGATGAATTAATAATTTTTTAAATAATGAAATTTTGGTCAATAATAACCATAGGGGAGTTTTACGAACTCAAAAATTGTGCAAAACAATAGAGTATTTGAATCATGGATAGATTGGGGATAACGAAAACCTGCTTATCCATATTTTTCTCCCTTGCACTCCCCCAATTCATTGCCTAGGTAGGCTGTTGGGGTCGGCTCTTCTCGTTCTCAGGTTGTAATATCTTCTGTTCTGGGTATCGCCTTCATCCAGGCCGTTTCTCTGCTATATTTGAGAGCATTGAGTCATCGAGGAGTTATTTGGTCTTCCTCTGGATGACAATAGATGAAACTGCATAGACATTGCCTGCTTCACTGTGTGGTCTGATGATCTCCGTCGTATGTGCCCATCTAAATCTCAACTGTCGTTCCTCAGCTTACTGTTTATATCCGTGACACCCAGGCTACCACAAATGCGTGAACTTATAATCCTATCTTTTATTGCTCCTGCCGACCATCTAAGCATTTGCATTTCTGCTGTTTCTCCAATACATTATTTGATCTATTCATCTGTGATGTCAATGTGGCGCCTCCATGGGGCAAAAGCTCAGTTAATGGGAAGTCAGGTTATGAAACTAGAATAACTAATCCGTCTAACATCGTTAACTACAATACAGTTTGTTTGCGACCCGTAAAATCCTTCCTGTTGTAGTTTTTTTAACTTCTATGTAAAATCAATGTAGAACTCGAATATTGAAATGTAGTTAAAACAAAAAGTAAATTATGTATCAAATATTTAACTAATTGTTGTAAAAATGTTATTCAATCTTCTCGAATACATATTTTGATCGTCTCAGAACATTATGTTTAACTCTATAATCTAAGCGGCCCCCCTACCAAAGTTTCAGTAGAAACGATTTATTTATTGACCTCGCAACCTGCCATTTTCCCCATAAACCAAATACGACCAATTACAGTTGCAGTTGTTATTTTCTCAGTGTGTTCGTGATTGCGGTTTTCGATGGAGAGAGTTATCTCCTACGCCAACTTATTTGATTACTCGCTTTAATTCCCAAAGAAATTATTAAGTGACATAAAAAGGCGTGCTAAAAAATCCATCAAAAATATTACGATTGCTTCGTACCTAAGTTGGAATCATCATTGATTCAGACAGTCAGGGTAGGGATTATTTTTATGTTACATCTTGGATTATACCACAGCTTAAACATTTTATGGTATGTTTCTTCTTCCCATCTCCTACTCTTTCCTAATTACTTAGATTTATTGTTTCTAGACTCTGAACTAGTAACTTGAAAGTAAGTTGTCCGAAGAAGGATCGAATCCCGCCGTGCGCAAATAATGTGTGTTATTTCACAAATAATTAATTAAATATAATATATAGTACATTTGTGACCCTTTTCGGAGTGGAAGACACTCTTAGTATCACCCAGGCGTAAGACCACCATTCAGAATTGAAACTTTTCTTGAAATGGCTTTAGCCGTGTTTGGTGCCCAGATCTGAATAGCTACTACCTTCCTCTTTCCTTTCTCCTTACCTTCCCCACTACCTTCAGCCTCACATCATCACCCCAGTTTGGGGGTGTCATAGTCCCACTGGCTCCAGATGGGAGCAGTTGAGACTCTTGTGCGGTATTCACATTTAAAAAAAAATCCAAAATCACACTGCGCAATTAGGTGATTGGTTAGATTGTTGGATTATAGCTGAATATTACCTACTTATACAGGTTGTTAACGATTCCTACCTGACTTACTTTATTTAACCAGTGATTCTTGGGGTGAGTGATTATTTGGAGCAAAAAGGTAGATGCTATTTTGGTCTCCGGTGACGTTTTTTCATAATTTATTTTATACTAAAAACGTAAACAAAACTGTAGATTTTGGAAACTTTGGGTCGGGGTGAGGTTTTGGGCGATACTTGACAGAGTGACAATGACGACATGAGAGAGCCTTTTTTAAAAATTGTGTATATTTAATTTATAAAAACAGTCCTAAATATCTATCAAAACAATACCAACAAGTTCTGATGTGTAATTATTATTACGCGTGACAGCTGTTTCGCCTTCTGAAGGTATTTGACTGGTTTTATAAAATGAATAATAATATTTGTATATAAAGAAAAAAAAAGGATTTCGATGAATTAAATTTTATAACATTAATTAAATAAGAAAAAGTATTTTGTCCGTTTACTTTTGAAAAAAAAAAAATCGAAAATGTCGCTGGAGACGAAAATTTATATACCCTAATACCCTGTTCATGGTATAAGTTTTTCTTTTTAATATGTTTTATAAGTTTGCTATAACTTAGATTATATCAGAGTTTAAACATTTGTACTATCCTTCTTTTACCCACCTTTTTTTTTAAAGAAAGACAAACATTCCCGGGTTACGAATAACCCAACAATGTTTGAAAATCTCTACTATCACCACAGAAAGCCGAATATGTTGCTTGTGTTGCGATGGAGGACTTAGCCAGCCGAGGGATCGAACACGCAACGCCCAGATGGGACCCAAACGCTATGCCCACTCAACCACTGACCGGTCATCACCTCCTCTGCATCCTTAGTTACAAATCCCCACCGTATCCGGAAAATCAAAATCGTACCTAAATTGAAATCGTCATCTCATCTGTTAAAATAGGACTATGAGCTTATAGCAAATGTCATATTCTCTATTAAAATGTTGGGGCATGAATGTGTATTGATGTGTAAATCAAATATGCGAGACTCTGTACTTCCAGGTTTATTACACAACATTTCAGCATAATAATTTGCATAATAAGTATGGTACAGTTAAACATGACCGAATTTCATATCGACACCGTGGCGCAGTGGTTAGCGCGTTTGCCCGGAAAGCAAGAGGTCCTGGGTTCGAGTCCCAGAGGTGTCAATATGTTTTTCTGATTTTTCTGTTTCCAGATTTTCGATTGAGTTTCGCTTATATTGTCTTCATTTATTTAAATATAATAATTTACATTTATACAAGATTATTTATCGAGAAGTGGGAAGCAAACACGAAGCAATTCGCGAGGTGTTGGATCGGCGGCAATCGGAAACAGAATGAATTCTCTTTTAATTTTAGTTCGGCACTCGTCGCTGGGGTGAAAAGGGCCGTGACCATTATTGTGATACAAATAGCCAATATGAGGAAATTCAAAAATAACACCAACATTTACATTATCTATTATTACATCATGGTTACTGCTCCCCCCTATTTACTGATACCAACTGTTTTCTGTCCAAGGAACTTATAGACTCTACCTCTCCTATTAGAATGGGACGTTGGGGAAGAATATAGTTTTTTATGCCACACAATGGTTTCTATTTCACCGTAAATATTTATTTTACTATGCTTCCTGTTGTTTCCATCTCACCCCCTTTCATATATGTATTAGTCCCGACTACCTCTGGACGGTTCACGACGAGTTCATCGAAAACAAATTCATCGAAAATCAATTCATCGAAAGCAAATTCATCGAAAACGAGTTCATCGAAAACCAATTCATCGAAAATCAATTCATCGAAAACCAATTCATCGAATGATCAATTCATCGAAAAAAAATATTTTGTTGATATTTGAGAGAAATGCCGAGCGGACCGAAAAGTTAAAAAAGCATTGGTCAACCTAAACTAACCTAACCTAACCTAACCTAACTTAACCTATTTAACCAATTTTTAAATATTTTTTTATCATCACTCTTAATCTTAATCTCTATTTATCCACAAAATATTGAACAACACGTTACCAAAATACTTCTCAAATAAAATTGTATACAATAAATACATTCACAGATATAACACAAGGACGTGCATGGAAATTAGGCTACAAAAAAAGGACAAAGCGAATACGCAGAACAGTCTACTGTACAAGGGAATGAAGTTGTATAACACACTACCAGAAATTTTAAAGTCCACACCAATTGGAAAGTTCAAGATGTATTGTAGGAGCTACATAAAACTTGAAAAAATATAGTGAATATGAAATATTATTATCAATTAGAAATTTGTAAACTTAAATGTACAAATTACTCAAATAAAATTATTTTTATTATTATTATTAATGACCTTTCTGAGTTGTTTATGAGTTGGTTTCATTATGAGTTGTCTGGTCACCGTTCCTTAGATATCCCCTTTTTGCAGTATCAGACAATCGGAAATCGAAGAGATAACCTATACATTTTACATTGTCACTACGAAACTGACAGTTGCTAAACACATTTAACTCAGTTAAACAGACCTTTTTAGGTATTTAATTTTGACAGCTCTAATGTCTACAAAAAATAATGTTTTTCGATGAATTGGCGATTCGATGAATTGATCAATCGATGAATTGATTTTCGATGAATTGATTTTCGATGAACTCGTTTTCGATGAATTTGCTTTCGATCAACTGATTTTCGATGAACTCGTTTTCGATGAATTTGCTTTCGATGAATTGATTTTCGATGAACTCGTCGGTTACCCTCTGGACAGTAGAACTTTTATTTAGTATTTACACTGAACAAATAACGAACGTGTATAATTGCTACTTAACATTTTGCTAACACATTTAAAAATAGATGATATTTGATACAATATCTTTATACATGTAATAATATTATTTAATGTGGGCCTCACAGGGTGCTTTACCCGGACAGATGCCCCCATTTTACAATTAAATAAAAATCGTATATGAAATAATAAATTTAAAAAAAAAAAAAAAAATGACGTCAAAAAAAACTGAAACGTCGAAGTTGTTTTTTGAAGTGAAACTTCTTGAGCCCTTTTTATTTTATTTTATTTTATTATTATATTTTTTTTGTTATTAGTTTTTGGGGTATTACGCCGTGTTGCGCTACCTCCTTCTTTAGCCATCGTTTCGGACAGCGTTGCAGTGTCCATCATCAGGGAAGATGTGAAACGTTGGCTAAAGGAGGAGGTAGCGCAACACGGCATAATACCCCAAAAACTAATAACAAAATAATTTTTGGCCGTGAAAATCTAAAATCGTATTCTTTAGCCCCGTTGGAGTGTTTTGAAATCCGGATGAAACGGAAATGACGCACTAAGACATCTACGAAGCATCAAACTGCGCTCAAGGCCCCTATTGGTTGAGATATAAAACGGAAACGACGATAGGTCTGCGCTCATCGGCCGCTTTGTTTTTTTACGGGTCGTCGGAATATAATGCATATATTCGCGCCTCGCCGCGCTCGTTCCATAGCGCAGCGGTATAGTGCGACGCAAATTTCAGCGGCCAGAGAAATCCAGCGGACGGAGGTTCGAATCCTACGAAATCCAAAAAAATATATATATTTAATTTTTAAACCACTTTAAAATAAACAGGCAAAAGAAGGCGATATCTAGCGACTTTCTAGTTTCACTTTAATTATTTTATACGTCTGTCTAACTGATCTATTAATGATAGTTTGTTTATTGAAACTTGTTTTTTTTTTTCAAAAATGTAGATGTAGTGTTTTTATGAATCATTCACGTTTATCTCGTATGCCATGTGTACGGTTCAAATGGAAGAAAATTAAGAAGTAATTTCATTACACTTGTCTTTACTAAAAGCGGTTGCTTAAAATTAGAATTGAATAAGAATGAGAGACACATACACTCGTTTTCGCCACGATAAAAGATCACCATTTTATTTAACAAATCTGAATACTACCAAACCTTTCTCTTCCCCATCTCTTACCGCCTCACACCGTGCCTACACATTCACAAATTGGAAAGAGCAGAGTTGGCCCTGGACAGATTAAACTGGAACTCTTACAGATTCACTTTAAAAAGAACCTTAACCATATCAATGTAGAAAACGAGAATAATGCTGACGTATAAAGCAAACATTTCCTTTAATTTTGTGCAAATGTTTATGTTTACTTAAAACCCGTTATTTTTTCACTTAATTACAAATTTATATGGCGCTTCGCAAACAGTAGTAAAAGTATAAATCTCACATAATCTCTTTTTTACGTGTTTAAGCGATGAAATTAAACACAATTACACACAATCCAATTGGTTTTAAAACTGATGAATAGTAAACTAGGAGAGCCCTCCGCCAAAAACAGTCGAACAATCTATTTTTTCTATAATTTAATTTAATAAAACAGTCAAACAATCTATTTTTCTATAATTTAATTTAATAAAACAGTCGAACATTATATTTTTCTATATTTTAATTTAATAAAACAGTCGAACAATCTACTTTTCTATAATTTAATTTAATAAAACAGTCGAACAATATATTTTTCTATTCTTGGAACTAACATGAAAGGTATTCAAATTTATTAAATTGGTTGCATTTGTAAGAACTGATTTTTAAACTGTTCCGTGGCGCAATGTTTTATTTTAAACGTAATTACTTAATTACTATCATTCACCTTAACTTGCAGCCTTTTGAACGCATTTCACCAGTATTTCCATTGAAGGTGCTCCAAAGTACTACGACCTCCGTAGTCCAGTGGGTAAGACTCTTGACTCACAATCCGGAGGTCGCGGGTTCGAACCCGGCATGCGCAAATAAATTTTATTTGATTAATTTGTGTTATTTCACAATTAATTCATTTAAAATAATATATAGTATATTTGCGGCATGTTCCAGAGTGGAAGATACTATCAGTATCGCCCTGGTGTAAGACCACCATTCAGAATTGAAACGTTGCTTAAAAATGGCTTTAGCCGTGTTTGGTGACCAAATCTGAATAGCCAGGTACTTCCCAACCTTCCTCTTCCCCACCTCCTTCCCCTCCCCACTACCTTCAGCCTCACAACATACCCCAATTGGGGATGCCATAGTCTCACTGGCTCCAGATGGGAGCAGTTGAGATTCTTGTGCGGTATTCATTGTAAAAAAAAAAAAAAACTAACACGATTGGTTCTGTTACCAAGTAATAACGTAATTCCCTTTAACACTCTGAAGTTTGTAAGTTCTTAAAAAAATATGTTATTTTTGATGATAATATCGGTTCATTTGACCAGCCGAAATGGTAATTATACGCAATTCCCTCGATTCCCCCCCCCCTTTTCCCCCCTCCATACCCTTTACATTCATTTTTTAAACAGCTCGCATGTCACCTATTCAAACGTAACAATCAAACACGCGCAGTTTCGCATTTATAATATTAGTATAGCTGTTGGCTAAGGTCAAAGTGTAGATTAGTACCTATTTTATACATATTTGAATTTTTACTATCTAAACAAATAACTAACTAAATAGCGCACGTCGAACAATTACTTAGCAACGCTTTGCTTTTCGTCTGGACAAAAAACGTACAATAAATAATTTCATATCGCCAGAGTTTATTAATAACGCCTGAGCTTACCAATATATATATATAGCCTTTATCGCAAATAAAGTAATTTTCTCTTAGTGAAAGAATTTTTAAAGTCCATTCAGTAGTTTTTGTGTGAAAGAGTAACAAACATACATCCATACATCATTACAAACTTTCGCATTTATAATATTGTTAATTAATAATTAATCAATTAATTAATAGGATGTTAAGGATAAATTGACATTGTATCTTTAAATGCTACTTTATACATTTGTCAAGAGATTTTTGCTCTATTTGAAACGAGCCATGTTTTATTAAATATTTTCCCAATTTTCGCTTAATTTATTATCGTTTTTCGCTTCCCTCTAACATTCGTATTTCTCCCTTTCAAACCATCTTCTGTTTCATTTTGAACACTTACTACCGGACCTTAATATACGACGAAATCGTCGTGTAAAATATTGTTTTTTGCAAAGGTCAAGCGTGTTAATATTATATATCTCTTTGTATTTAAACAAATACTTACTTTTTAATGGCAAATCCTCTCTGGGCAAGCACTTTACTCGTGTATAAAAATCCGGAATCCAATTAAATGTTGTTTTTTAACCGCCATCACGTCCCGTAATCCTCACACGCAATCCTTTTGTTTCCGGTGGAGGCTGACACTGTAAGAGAATTATTTGTTGAATTAATGTTGACACCACACGACTTTCCACGTCTACCTATTTAAAAAAATATATTTCCCAAGATGAAGCCATGCGAACTAATGCAAAATCATGTGTTTTTGTTTTGAAAATTTGATCGCTTAGAAGTATTATACTCGTAGATACTTCAATTAAATACTGTAAGTTGAACATATCTTTGCCTTAGAAAATGTCGTCTTTTTATAAGCCTCGGAAAATTAAAGTATTAGGTCTATAAAAAAAAACTTTCTAGTGCAAATTCTCATCCTTATAAAGGAACGTACCCATACTACGTGACCAACTTTTTCAATTTTTAACCCCCCCCCCGGTGACCAAAAACCTAAGCAACCCGCCGCTCATTTGTACCGAGCGTGACATTTTTGTCACGTACTATGGGTACGTTCCCTAAGCTCTTTTTGGATATGTTTTTATTGTATAATACGGCATTGATTTTGTTAATTGATATTTAAAATAAAATGTGCACTTTCGCGTTGTTATTTTTGACATCAATCGAGACGGCCGGCACTCGACGAATTTGGATTTATAAGCCCCGTCTGCGCAGGCGAATAGACGTCCCTAGACTTTGCGTCGCTTGGTTCCATGAAATCACTTTTAAATTTCCTTGTTATTACAATAAAGTATTCATAAGAAATGAGTTAATATTTTTTACAGGTCTTTACGAAATCAACCTGTAAAAAATAACTCTCAAATACCTTTTCCAACCTTTCCGAAAGCTTTTTCACAAGTCTCGTCAAGTATTTTTAAATCACTCCCAAAAAAAGGCGTGGATTCCGATTTCGATTTTTACCTGGATAATTGGATCACGTTAAGTCCACCTTCACAATTGATCAAATAATGGTAGAGTAACGCACATACATAATGGATTGTTTTTATCATAAAACAAGTTCATTCCAGTCCCTGCCAGTCTCCTTGAATTTTTCGTACTTAAGACCATAATATTACATAATAAGATAGCAGATTAGATGCATTTGCTTACGCACAATGCACGACATTTTTTCGTTTGTGCTTGGTAGCGTAGGTTTTAGCCATTTCTGTAAATATTGCCTATTTTAGCCATAAAATTCTTCAAAACATGAGATTTTCAAATTAGAAATGGTCGATATTACTAAGTTTTTTTAGGAACTTGTTTTTTAGGAACTGGAAATTCGTTATAGAAATAGGGGGAAATTAAATATTTTTTTAAGAAACCTAGGTATTCTTTATTCAGCCATATTTTGGTGTTGTTAGTGCGTATTTTGGCATTTTTAGTGGATATTTTCCCCATTTTCATTGCACATTTTAATATTTTTAATGCATATTTTGATATTGATAGCGTGTATTTGTGTTTATTTTGTCCTTTTTAATGCATATTGTGACGTTTAAAGCGCACATTTGTACGCATATTTCGCCATTTCGATAGTACTTGTAATCCGATGTCTATAAATCATATTAATAATCACAAGATTACCTTTAATCGCACGTACAGCGTAAACACACCTAAAACTTGAAACTCCGTTAAGACCTTTATCCCGACAATTCATTTTTAACCCTTTTCTATGATCATTTTAAATTATCGGCTTTTTAACTGCTACACTTTGTAAATTATTACAGTTATTTCAAACATATTTAAGTTTTAACCGCTTATAATTTTCCAGAATAGAGATATTATACGAAGGTTCCCGTGTAATTTTGTAATGATAATTATTGCTCTGTTCTACATGAATTAAAGCGAGATCCTTTTGTAAATTTTTTCACACGAAAAAAGAGAGAATGAAAGTACCTACGTCCTCTACCGATCTCAATCGCCTAATTCTCAAGGATTAGTGTTGAGGGTGGAGACTAGTGGTGTGAGGCGGCCTAGCGTTGGAGAAAGAGACGGCGAACTCAAACCGCGAACTAATTACTCTCCACGTCCCTTTTGCTCGGCGTATTCACATTGAAAGTTTTATAAGGATCATTTATTTTTGTAGTTTAGGTGGAAAAAAAGGCTTCATGTTTCCGAAAATTACTAAATTAGTTTAGGCAAGTAGAATCTAACAAATCGGTAATGTAAAAATATTTGACAACCGATTTATTTCGTGGTACTTTCGGAGCTAGAGTTGCTTGGATTCAACTTCAATTATTCTAAACATATCACCAAGCAGACAGATAAATCTACCAATAAAAGAAATGGGCGAAGGTCAGAAAGGCTGTGAAGAAATCTAATTACCCTTAGTGGCTGTATATCTTTGGGGCTTTCGTGTACCTATATTTAGGATCTGGGATTCAAACCTTTTCAGAATAAATTTTTTAGAGTTTAAAATCGATCTTACCCATAAACCAGAAAACATTTGGTAAATCAAGCAGCGCAGACTCGCTCACAAACAATAGGCCACTTGCATCACATTTTTTTAAAAAAATTTCCGTTTTAGACAAATATTCTAAGACATTCTGTGTTTTTTTTTATCGTATTTTTGAAACCCTGGGGATTTTTTGAAAATTTCAATCCGAAAAATCAGACCTTTTTTTATAAACCGGAAACACGAGACATAATTTTATAGGTGCGAAAAAATGATAATTACATAGCCGAAAATCATTTAAAAAAAAAGAACGTTTTCCACACGAATGGCACAGGAGAATAACGAGGCATACCAAAAATATTACATCTCATAAATATTTTTAAACTTGATCCATCTTATTGATCATAAATTATTATAATTTACAACGTATATATTACTAAATCCAATATAATATACTTGTACTTGTAAATTATAATAATAATAAGAATATTACAAAATTTGATTTTGTTAAAATCAGCACCATAACCATATACCTCTAAAACACGTACCGACTTCTAAAATGTACGGGGTTCTCTTCAGAACATCTGTCAAAAAGTGAAACCAAATGATAAGTTCGCAGAGAACAAACAATAAATCTAGTGAACGAATTTACAAATTCGCCTGAAATCAAAGCGATGCCATATTAAAAAAATAAATCAGTGCGGAATTTTTCAAAATTAATAGGAACATTTTCGGAGAAGGGAAATTTTCATGTAGTGACGTCACGAGCCTAAATAATGGATTTATTTATTTAAAAAAAAAACTGTACAATTCTAAAAAATTTTACTTACATTTTCGCAATCTTCAAAAAAAGATCTATACACACGATTTTTTCCAAGTCGTTATTAATTCAATGAAATTGGCCTATTAATGAAATTTGCGCTGCATATTCTGAAATTTGTAGGTCTATGCAACTATATTTAGCTCGGTACATCATTTTTTCTAATCTGAGCTAAGGAGCTTAAAAATAATTTGTCACTATAATAAGGCAATACAATAAATTAATACGAAAATATACAAGTATCGAATCGCAGACAAAGTCGGGCATTAAAAATTAGACACTCCAACATTTCGCAAATTAAATTGTACTAGCAGATTTTCCGGTTCTTTTTTTGTCCTGGACATCGTTGATTTTTTTGTTTTTTCAGTTCAATTTAATTTATTCATTTTAAAAACATTACAAAATTAACGCTATTTCAATGCGTTAGATAAGCAGATTTAAACTAACAGAAACAAAGCTTGCCGTCTAAATTGTGCTTCATTGATTTAAATCATGTCGATATTCGAAGTGATTCTATTTAACATGTCTCTCCCGACTAGCTTGACCATTGTCAAGTTTTGCAAGCCGGTAGATAAAACAGTCTATGCTGTCGGTGACGGAGATATCCAAAGGGAACATAGAAACTAATTTATTTTATTTTATTTTTAAACAGAAACAAACAGTACATTAGATAGATACATTGGTGAAAAAAATTTACAATTAATAAATATATTACGTTGTGGGTACCTATTATGTGTTTCATCGTAGTGTCTTATTTATGGTATGCATATTAAGTAATTACCGGGTGGGAAGGTGTGTGTATGTGTGTGAGGGTGTGTTTATGTATGTATGCGCATTGAACAATTTATATTATTGACATGATGCTCTTTTTAAATTTGGGCAGTGAATCGGAGAAAATGTCGATGTTAGAATTTAGACCAATATTATTGAAAATAATATGAAGAACACGATTGATTGGCGAAGTAAATGCTGCATTTTTCTTGTAATTAAGCGTGTGGAATAGTTCTGTAAGGCGTGTACGTCTTTGTTTTGTTAAAATTAACTAGGGAAAGAAGTTCGGTACAGTCAATGTTATTATTTAAAAATTTGTATATAAATCAGCTATTGCTCGCCTTTGTTGCAAAGTTCGAAATGTGCATTCAAAGTTATTGTTTAATTTGAAGGTAAATCGAATGCTCTCAATGATAGTCGAGTTGAATCAGTCTGAAGAATTGCGTTACAATGAGTAAATCCCATCTGACCCGTAGGTGGTTCATTTGAATTACTCTTTCGCACCCACCGGATAAGAATTACCCGACTCTTGTCTATTTTCCTGCCGTACTAAGGGGAGTAGAAGGGTCAGTGGATTCACCCCAACAAAATGTATAAAATATATAGGTACGGGGGGATCGGCGAGAACCGAGACACCGGCATGGGCAAGACAAGGGGACAGCGGGGTAAAACGGCCATTAGTTTCGGTATTGTTTCGAGCCCGGCGGGGGTCGGGTCCATTTTTCCGCATTTTAATATTTTATTAGGGCAATAGTGGTACGTAGTCTGCCGGAAGTTTTTTTTTGATTTACGATGCCGTCGGAATCCGCCGATGCCGTTCGTGGGCGCGGATGGTATACCGAAAACCGAAATAGTCTGTGATGCGTAACAATGCGTGTTATAAAGCAATGCGCTGCACGTGTGGGGACTTTTTTTTTCCTTTCGTTTGCATTCATTTCTTTTTTTGAAAACCCTCACCATTTTGAAATGGGTGGAATTTAATAATTGAAATGATTTTCACGATATTTAAATCGTAAATATACACCTAAACATGTTTTTGTATGATAAAATAAGTAAAATTCGGTAAGTCTTCTACTTAAAAAGTGGTAATTTTTGCATAAGTCATTGAGGTTCGGCTGTCAATAGGGAAACCGTGCTCGGTATATCGATATAAAATCATCGGAAGTTAAACCTATCGATCCGATATTATAAAATTATCGATTTATCTATCCTTACAGGACCCTGGGGAGACACATATCCCTTGTAAGAGGTAAAACTGGCAGTATAAATAATTTGGTATTCACTTTGCCTATTCGATATTTACAGCATTTCATTTGATTTCCGCAATAATTTGGTCAGCAATAAGTTTTGAATAGTCTTTGGTTAGCAGCAACTCGCATCCCGTCAATTATAATCCAAGAAATAAATCGTTTTTTCTTACATATTCGTATATTATTTTCATGAAATACCTGCCGTTAAAAATGTATATAAAATTTAAAGTTTATTTTTTCTGGTTCTGATCATTGCACCTACTAAAAATGTGTATTTTTAATGTTTTCATTGGTAATAATTATTGATTTTAAAAATAATTTAAACCGCACATTCCGAAACGGTTCCAACTGTCTACAACGCCATTATGGCGTTGAAAACGTCAAAGGCTGGTAAGTCGTGACGTCAACGACGCCGTATTCACGAATAAGAAAGTGCGTGTCGTTTTGGCGGCAAATCTAAAATGGCACATTTTAAATCATTATAGAAAATTTATTGATGAATTTAAAAATACCTTAATTGTCGTATTATTTATCAAAATAAAAAAAAAACAGTTTAAATACCCTATTGATGATAAAGTTGAACTATTGTTTTAATGCGCTATATAATTTGAATTAAAAATTACAAAAAGATTTTTTCCTGTGTGATATACAGGGTCTTTCATTAAGAGCTTTCTATCTTTAAATTTAAATAATAACTAATTTTAATTTTTTTTTTATTTCAGATGACGGCAAAGTTCACAAAATAGTCCAATGGATGAGGAATGGAGAAAGCCGCTCCACGCTGCTCGACATATTTGACGTTACCCCCGGAGAACCTATCCAGGTAAACTTTTAGTGTTAAAAACTAAAACTTGTTGAACAACTTTTTTGTATCATCATCATTACATGGTATAAAATGAAGTCGCTCAAAATGTATGTGCGCATAGATCTTTTAAACTACACAACGGATTTTCGTGCGGTTTTCACCAATAGATAGAGTGATTCAAGAGGAAGGTTTATATGTATAATACATGCTTATTATAGTAGAAAAAAGCCGAGAAATTCAATTCAGGCAGCGGGCAGCTGGCAAGTGGTGGTGTGGATTTTATAAAGGTTTGGCAATGGCGTTGTGTTTCGTTAGCCACAGCAACGTGTGGCCGGGTCTGCTAGTGTTAAATTATACCAATATGAACGCGAATGGGAAGATGAGAATCTATGTCCCAGTTGTTTCAAAGAAATTCGAATCTAACATTGTCAACAATTAGCCATTCATTGCCATTTTGTTTTTTTTTTTTTACATTTGAAAGGCCCCGTTAAACGTCCTAATTTCTAACTAGCTTCTTCTTCAGCTTTCTGTCAAATTGTAATAAGCTGACAAGCTTAAAAACATGATAGTTGTCCTCTTCTACTTATCATAATTTATTTAAAGGCTAAAACGGACTTTTAACCGCAAAAAATAAACAAAATGGAGCTGATTGACCATTTGGTAATTATGTTGTAGATGAACTTCTGCAAAACAATTGGACCTTATAATGCTTTGACTGAGGTGTTGAAAAATAAAACCTTTTTTTAAATCCGAAGCACACGGATGTCTTGCTGAAAAAACAGTTAATGTAATTTGTCAGATTACAAAAAGCTAATCATTGCTTTATCAAATAATTTCGTAACCTCCATTGCATACAAAGCCAAATTTCACGATCCTTGGCTCTTGTACTATATACATACCATAATATCATAGTTGGTCAATTCAAATTCTTCCTTTACTACAACTCCATTCGCCATATTATGCAAAAATTGTTGGATTTCAGTTATAACACTTGTTTTATATTTATTTTTTATTTAGTTTCATTGTACATCAGAATTATTCCAACTACAGTACAATTTAGTTACCCTATCAACATTTAGGCAAGTGACTCTTCAATAATATTTTTAAGGCATATAAAGAACAGTCACTTACATCCAAATGGTTTGCAATTTCATTTAACAGCACCACTCCCCTCGTCATGTATGCTTTGCCAAGACGTCTGTTCTGCCGTTCGGTACATTAAGATAAATCATAATGTTGACTTCGGCTGTAGTGGTCTGTTAGATATAAATCATAGCATCCCAAGAGAAATGGGCTTTCGATGAAATTGTTCCAAATTTTAAAAGACAGAATAGCAAGACTTGCTTTCCGCCTAGTTTCTTGACTCATATAATCGGTTTTCTCAAGTAAGTCAATATGGTGCATGAACCTTGGATAGGTTCCATGCTTCCGCATTTAAACAAACCTGAGGAATTTCTTATGGATTTGCTCAGATATTTACTTATTACCAATGACTCATGAACATCATTTTCTAAACTCTAAACCTTTTCCTTCCTCGTTATTTTTCCATCTTTCTTCTACTCTTTCTTTCCCACATCTCATCCCATCTCACACAATTCGCAATTAGGTTTCCATGGACCCACTAACTTTTGGAATGGAAATATTGTCTTATAAACATTCCATCTACTTGACAATGTCAGCCAAATAGTTCCAAGTTCCCTAGTTTGGAATTATTATTTTTAAAAAGAGATTCTTGTGATATTTCCACATATTAGTTATAACTAAATTATTGTTTTTAAAAATTGTCTTATTATGTTTTCTTGTCCAGGCCATGGAGATTTCAAGAGTTCACGGCTCCCTGTACGTGGGTTCGGACCAGCGCGTGCGACAACTCCAGTTGGTGATGTGTGCCCGCCGCTACGACAGCTGCCTGCGCTGCGTGAGAGACCCCTACTGCGGATGGGATAAGGACACCAACACTTGTCGGTCCTATCAGCCTGGGTAAGGATACTGATCAAACAATGTGTGAATTAAGAATCAACGAATCAATGAGTAAATGAATCAATGAATCAGTAAAACAATTAATAAAATAATCAATGAATTAATGAGTCAATGAATCAATGAAACAACGAATCAATGACTTAATATATCAGTAAAACGATGATTCAACAAATAAAAGAATCAAAAAACACACTTTGTAAAGCACCACTTTTTATTAGAATTGATATTTAACAGCCAATATGGGCTGTTAAATATGGGCTGTTAAATATCAATTCTAAAAATCAATGCCAAATATGGGCTGTTATATATCAATTCTAATAAAAAGTGGTGCTTTACAAAGTGTGTTTTTTAATTTAACATATAATGTCACACCACAAAGTATTTGCTTTCTTCGATAATAAAAGAATCAATGAATCAACGAATCAACGAACAAATTAATCAATGACTTAATGACTTAGTGAATTAATGAATCAATGAGTTAATGAATCAGTAAAACAATTAATCAATGAATAAAAGAATCAATGAATCAACTTATCAATGAATCAGTCCAACCATCAATCATGAAATCCAAGTCGGTGAATAAAAAATTAATCCAATATTGTATCAATCAAACAATACCGAAATTGTTCCTCATCAAATCTGCTTTTAACTTTCAAAATAAGAAATAATGAAAAATTCCCTGACATCAGTCAGATTTTCGAAAGATTGATTTATTTGCTGTCGATTTGATTTAAAAAATAACAAAAAATTTAAGATTTGGGGTGTTCAGTAAAATGGTAAGATATTGTATAAACTGTTCTGAACCCCTTCCTTCTGGATCTTCTATTATTTGTAATCCTTTTTAATTTGCTACACCATAAGAAAGCACACCATTCTCCATTTCTACTCTGGTAAACAGGGGGGATGTATTGCCATAAAACCCTTGCCCTAATCACATTCATATTTTCAAATTTAGTTACTCGTCTATTATATCAATTCGTAGACTTCCCGAGCCGCATCTACCATCCACTTATTATTCTCCTAACATGCTTAGCTTAGTCCATCCTCTGTACGGGTACAATTCATCTAAACACGCCATTGCCAATATTGAATTCATCCTTTGCTATATGACTTTCTTACGCTGTTATCTACCTTTGGTTTCTTAGCTCTATTTTAAGCATGATTTTCTTCTTTTCACGGTTATTTTATTTTTCTCCAGGCTCCTCCAAGACGTTGCCAACGACACAGCCGACATCTGCGACTCCTCAATCGTGAAGAAGAGCATCACAGTCACTTGGGGACAGAGCCTTCATCTCGGAAGCTTTGTGAAGATGCCGGAAGTCCTCCAACCACAAGCTGTTACTTGGTATCATTACTCCAAAGAAAAGGGCCGCTATCAAATCGTCTTCAGGTAACAAATTCCTTTCACATCCTATCGAACCATAATATTATATTACATCTTATTAAATAACTGATTTTTTCGTTGTGTTTTATCATTGATATTAATTTGTGGTTTTTTTTTTAAATATTTCAGGCCTGACAAATATATTGAAACTTCTGAACATGGACTGCTGATTATTGCAGCATCCGAAGCCGATGCTGGCAGATACGATTGTTGGTTGGGAGGTTCCCTTCTCTGTTCGTACAATATCACTGTTGATTCGCATAGGTAATATTTCTGCGATATTCAAATATTTATAAAAATACCAAGTTCATCTCATTTAATCACGTCATCAAACGTCTTATGCATATTTTTTTTGCAGGTGTTCGCCCCCTGAAAAGAGCAACGAATATCAAAAGATCTACTCAAATTGGTGTCACGAATTTGAAAAATACAAGTCCGCGATGAAGAGCTGGGAAAGAAAACAAGACGTAAGTACTAGTTATACAAATATTTTTATTTATTTTTATGCTTTTAAGGTATTCGGTCCTTAGACTTCCTACTAGTAACTGAAAAAAAAATAATGATCGAATGTAATGAAAATCGGTTCGTGTATTTTGGTAGAAAAAAATTAGTAGTGAACTATAACGTCTTGAAATTTTAAAGACTGGTGATCGCAAATATTTTCGTCATGGACGATAAAACTCTAACGACCGTTGTTTCCAAATTTTTGATCGGTCAATCTGAGTCTTCGATCAGCTGAAGTGATTAGTTTAGTAACGCTCGTTTCGCCTGTTGGTCGGAAAGTTGCGTTGGAGGAGTGTTGAGCCAAAATGTCGGCTCAACAGTTGATCAGTAGGATTGGGAACAACAGCCGTTAGATGCTAAAATCTAATATCGTAGCTAAATGAATTGACAAAATATTTTGGTTCATCGTATTATAATGTATTAGGTGTTAAGGGGCGAATTTGACTCACTTTTTTCATTATTTGTTTTTGGAGTGTTATGCCGTGTTGCGCTACCTCCTTCTTTAGCCAACGTTTCTGACAGCGTTACAGTGTCCATCATCAGGTAAAATATGTGATGATGTCCGAAGCGTTGGCTAAAGAAGGAGGTAGCGCAACACGGCATATTACCCCAAAAAAAAACAAATAACGAAAATACTTTTGGCCGTGAAAATCTAAAAACGTATTTAATTTACTTTAACCAGAAATGTTCATCTTTGATGACATAATATTGTGAGATGTTTTTTTTTTCAAAACAAACATATCATATATTATATCATCACTGGTCGCTTAGCCGATTTACCAGCCAACAATACACCCATGATCCTAACTACTCAATTCCTTCTGTTTTTTTTTAATGTTTTTATTCGAAATTTTTACATTTTTTACATTTACATTTTTTATTCCAAATAAGTCGGGAATCACCGGTTAATAGTCATTACGTTGACACCTTGTGTATATTTTAACCATTGGTTACTCATTGTTTTTCTTGTTCCAGCAATGCGCCCGGCAGAACGAATCGAATCAGAACACACATCCTAACGAAATAGTGTGATAGCTGTTGCAGTTCTTTTACCTTCTCTTCATCTCTGTCATCCCGACTAGCTGCATCCCAATTCCCTTCGTGCTTTGGACCTACGAAGTTATCAGTGAACTGTAAGACACTCGAACAAATAATTTCTGTAGAGTACCAGAGTGAAAAACAAGGATTTTAAAATGGTGTTAAAAAAAAACTTTAAGCCAAAAAAATGTTTTAATTAAAAATAATACAAATTATGTGCCACACGAGTGAAATTTATTATAGTGTGAAGTGACTTTAAAGTTTTTTTTTTCTTACATGAAAAAAATATGACAACGCTACAATTTTTTCAGGTTGGAATAAAAAATACAAAAAAAAACTCAACGATCTGAAATTTTGATTTTTTAAAGAATTTTTTTTTTTAAGATTTGAAATTTGTTTTGAGAAGGGAGAAACATATCCATAACTCGTGTTCAAATTTTCACCATCAGCAATAATGTTGATTTTGACAGTTTGTATTGCTTGAATGATGATTTTTGGCGTAATCTTCTTAATTATTAGATTATTGACATGAAAACTAAATGATTACATCGATTCATAATATTTTTCCACTAGCAAGTACGTTTTATGTATCAACCTATTACTTATTCAATAGAACTACCTACATAGATGTTTCAAAAATAAATATTTCAAAAATACAAAAGTATTTACTAAATTTTTTAACTTCGTTTATAATCTGTGTTCATCAATTGCTTTTAATATATTTTTTTTTCATATAACATCAAAAGTTAAGTTATGTGTTAATTAGCCTGTGTTTAAAAAATATTTTAATTTTTATAAGTATTTTTATAAGACTGTTAATCTTCTCATATAATTTTTAAGATCTATTTGTTCTCACAACAATTCGAGTAAATTGTTTGCACCAATGCCATGTAAAAATTAGTTTTAAAGAATCTATTTATAAGGTAGAATATTTTTAATTATGTTACTTAGAAAACAAAGATGTATAAAGTCATAAAGTTGCTTAGTCTGTGAAAGTTTTGCATCATACAATCATCATTGTCGATAAAACCATTTAGTTCATATGTCGATGCGTTCACGGCGTGAATGCTCCCAGTGGCGTAGAAAAAAATACTTTCATCGATTTTTTAAGTCTAAATTAATAATAATAATCAATCTTTGCATCCGTATGTAAAGCGAAGCTTATCACGTGTAGTATACAGAGGCAAATTGCGTAATTTTAGAGAAATAATCATAAATTTATAAAAACAATGAAATTAATAATTTATTCCTGTCAGTACCTTCATAAAACAGTCTCCATGTTAATGACTGATTCTTAGTATACCTACTATCAAGCCTAAATTATTATTTAGATCAATAGAAACAACACCTGCGATTAAATATAAATTACTCTAATATAATATGTATTATTTTCCAAATAATGTTACGAATAACTTGACAAATCAATGTTGGGTATCTTCAGTAGGGGGTAGCACCATTTTAATCATAATATTATTTTCTTGAATACTTTAACGTGAAGTCTTTTATATCGAATCTATTTGAATATTCAAAAAATACTGAAAATGTGATCTACTAATATAAATTTGTATTTAGATTTGAAATGAATATTCTTAAATACGTAGGTTGTAAATACCGCATAACTTCTGTCTTAGATTGGATTTAGTTTTGTTTTAACATCAAAAATGTTGTGTCCACCAATTAAAAATATTCAAAAATTTTGTGTAAGAATGAAGATTCAATATTATATTTTATCATTTGAAAAAAAAAAAAATTAATACAACCTTCCTTCTCATGAACCCTAAGTAAAATGCATAACATTTAGAAGTTTATATCAAAACTATTTTAGTAAATATGTAAGCATTTTTTTTTGTTTAAAAAAAATGAAAGCATTTGAAAAATGAATTCGTTGCGCAATAATGATTAGGTACTTAAACATTTGTTAATTAATTAAGGAAAAAAGTATTGAAACATATTAGAATAACTCAAGGAAATGTGTGTGGAAATGAAGTGTACAGCTATTTTAAATTGGCGAATATCAAAGGAGGGAATATTTCATTGTTTATATATTTAGTATTAATAAATCTACATGATAGTAATATTGTATAACACGAAATTTGTTTAAATTAAGATTTTAAAACTTTTATTTTTTTCTTTCTGGCGCACTTCGCGCCACTGGCCATTTTTTAATGATTATTATTTTAAGTTTGGCTATTTTTCACATTCGACGATGAATAGGGTGCTAAACGTATGAAATGGGAATCGCTTTGTTCTTTTATAACATTTTTTATGTTGAAATTGAACCAATAAATTTATCAAAATTTTACAAGTGTTTTATTCATGTTATTGCTTTCATGTCCAGATTATAAATTTTATGGTAGATTTGAAAAGATGATCAATTTTTGTATTAAAACACAAAGAGCTACCGAAAATATAAAAATAGGTAAGACGAGCGACAGGTGAGAGGAAACGAGAATTGGAAAGCACCTGCATATTCCAGATGACTCACGGAGGGTTTTTTTCTTCTTTTTTCTTCTTTCTTACACTGTCTCAACCATTGCTTGGGCAGGCTGTTGGGGTCGGCTCTTCTCGTTCTTAGGCAATATCTTCTTCGGTTCTGAGTATCGCTTTTATCCAGGACGTTTCTCTCGACGATCAAGTGTTACAAAGTATGTTACTGGATGACTGTCAATGAACCTCCATAGACATTGCCTGCTTCACTGTGTGGTTTGGTGGTCTCCGCCTTTTGTGCCCATACCATCCAACTTACTATTACTTACTGTTAATTACTCCAGCTTCCTGTTCACGTCCGTAACACCCAGGCTACCACGAATGCGTGAACTTTTAATCCTGTCTTTTAGTGATACTCCTGAGGAAAATAATTCTCCTCAGAGCCTGTGTCATTTTTGGGAATAGGTATTTTGAGGAAAGGAACTAAGTGAAGTTGTGGAAAGGAAAAAGACATGAGAGATGGGTAGGAAGTAGGGGGTAAGTGTCTCCAGGAGTGACGGACAAATAAATCCATCAATAAACTGCGGTGCAAGTCGATGTTCCGAGAGAGTCCTATTGGAGAGATTGAACGGTCTCCCTCAACCAGTCTCTCCCACTCCGACCTGCCACATAGTTGGTTGGTAGATGCATACACCGCCAAGACCCTGACAAACCTCACATTCAATGAATGAATAAAGGATTCCGGGAACACTTGCTACGTCACCAAACGTAACAAACCTCTTGGGATGACATATACCAGATGTGTTGGAAAATATTTAATTCATTGGTTAAAATATTTTTAAAAAAGCAGTCATCGAATTTGGCATCATAAATCATCACTTTAGTAACACTTTAAAAATTAATTTAAATTTTTCATATTGTGTGGCAGTGCCCATCCGCTACGGTGGGAATTAGCATTGTGGGGGGACATTTAAATTTTATTAGCCGCTTGGCGAGATTCATTATTCAAGCGTATCGTGCGGTCACCCTTTGGAAAATGATTTAGCATAGTAAGCAGTCATTTAAGTACCAAAATATAATAATAGTTTTTAACCCCTCGGAACAACTCATATAGGTCTCATGGAAATCGTTGTTTCTTCCTTATAATCATGGTTAGAAATTTGATCTAAACCGTGTCAGAAAGATAAAACACAATGTTTTATATTCAAATCTAAAAGTTAACCACAAATCAATTAAAATGTACACCTTTGCAAAACCAAAGTTTCCGACCGCAATTTGTAAAAAAAATATGAAATTTTAGGAATTTTTTTTATTATTTTTACATGAAAATACAAAAATGTGAGTTGGGGATAACGGTTATAATATGTATTATATAAATCTGAATATTAAATAAACATTTGCCTTATAAAATATGTGTGTGTTATTATTATTTTTCGTTGTCGTTAATTTTAATTTTAATTAAATTATTTGAGCCATTTTTAAAACTCTCTAATAATTTTATTTTTAATTTTTAACTTTATGAGTAAAAGCTCAAATTGTAATATTTAAATAAATGAAGACAATATAAACGAATCGCAATCGAAAATCTGGAAACAGAAAAATCAGAAAAACATATTGACACCTCTGGGACTCGAACCCACGACCTGGTCCTGGGTTCGATATGTTTTGTCAATATGTTTTTCTGATTTTTCTGTTTCCAGATTTTCGATTGAGATTCGCTTATATTGTCTTCATTTATTTCTCTAATAATTATTTACTTTTATTTCTAACTTCTCTACATATAATAAATTAAAGTCCCGCGCGTCGTCTGTCTGTCTGTCTGTTCGCGATAAACTCGAAAACTACTGAACGGATTTTCATGCGGTTTTCACCAATAGATAGAGTGTTTCGTGAGGAAGGTTTAAGTATGTAATTTATCAAGGATTTGTGTAAATTGGTTGAAACATAACGATAATTGTAAGAAGTGTCGGAAAAGTCAAGCCGCCTGGTAGCTTTCATCGAAAACGCTCCCTAATCTTTTTGGGATATAACAAAACAATGCATGGTGCGATATTCCTCTTTTATAGATCTACAAAAAAGTCCGCGAAGGCATATAACTATCTTTTACGGATAGCTTACTATATACATTCTATCTTCTAAAAAATGGTCACGTACATTGCGGTAATTGAAAAGGTATTTAGACAGATACAGTATTAATCCTTATTAACTTAAATACGTTAGTTACCCCAAGCATTTCATGCACATTATTATACTCTTTCACACCATCTCCGCGTATTATAAATTAAAGTCCTCCGCGGCATCTGTCTGTCTCTTTGCGATAAACTTAAAGACGGCGGTGGTTATAAAGGTTGGATAACCATCCAGTAGATGACGTTGTGTTTTATTAGCCAGAGCAACGTGTGGCCGGGTCAGCTAGTTATGAATAAAAAAACCTCAAATTGTAATATTTTATTAAATGAAGACAATATTGGCGAAACTCAATCACCAGAGGTCCCAGAGGTGCCAATATTAAGATTGAGTTTCGCTAATATTGTCTTAATTTAATTAAATATATTAAAACGTGTATGTATGTTAACTAACTAACTAACTAACTAACCATCACGCCGTTTCCCCGCAGGGGTAGGCAGAGAGGACGGACCGCCAAACAACTCGGTCTTGGCACACACTCTTTGCCTCACTCACATTCATACATCGTCTCATACATTCTCTTCTATTATTCTGACTTTTGACATGACCCGACTCAAGTATCTGATTCACTTGATCGTGCCATGTCTTCCTCGGGCGTCCCCGACTTCTTCTACCATTCACATTCGCGTCGTATATTCTTCTTACACTACTTCCTTCGTTCATTCGCTCTACATGCCCAAACCATCTGAGGGTCCCTTTCTTAATCTTACTCATTATGCTTACATCGGCCTTACATTCTTTGCGGATATCCACATTTCTCACACGATCATACATTGTTTTACCACACATACGTCTCAGGGATCTCATTTCAACAGCATTCAGTTTACTTTCATCCTTCCTCTGCCAGTTCCATGCCTCACTGCCATACATCAGGGTAGGTACCAGGACTCCATTGTGGACTGCTAGCTTCGCTTTTTTTGACAGTTTTTTATTAGCGCCAACGGCATTCAGTCCACCATTAATGGAGTTACCGGCATTCACCCTTCTTTCAATATCTCTTTCAGCCTTCCCATCTCTCGTAAACATACTACCCAGATACACAAACTCATCCACCTGCTCCAAATATTCATCATTCACAACTATGTTGCATACTGTTTTCGTACTCTCCCTTTCAAACACCATGACTTTAGACTTACTTACATTCATCATTAGCTCATTCTTCATACATACTTCGTTCGTCCTAGATACGAGAGACTGTAGATCTTCCATAGTGTTAGAAATCAGCACCGCATCATCAGCATACAACAGGCAACATACTTTCAGATTACTCAATTTCGCGCCCAATCCCACCTCTTTCAATTCTTGCATACAATTATCCATGTATAGATTGAATAACCATGGTGAAATTACGCAGCCTTGCTTGACACCTTTTGTGATGTCAAACCTCAAATTATTTAATTTACGTCGTATTTCTCACCTTTCAAAAACGGTTTTTAGTTTTAGGAAGCGTTCAGAAATATTCCATTTGCTTGGATTTTATTGAAAGCGGAATATTGGCCTTATACTTAAAGTAGGCCCGTGGACTGGCTGGTTAAAATCATAATGATTTTCACTTAAATGTGAAAAAAAGAGAGTTAGAAATGGATAGAAATTAATGTGGAAATAGAAATAGATTTTTGGAGGCGGGAATGGGTACCGCCGCCCCGGGAACCTTTATTGGATAACCAACACCTCTGCCATAGGTCACCCCAAGTGGTTCGCTACGTTTGGGGATTTAGCAGGGGTGCCCGGTTTTAACATTAGCTCCAGACAGGAGGCCCTGAGGAAAAAAAAATCTATCTTTGGAGATGCTGTATGGAGGGTCTATTTAGAGAAAGGAAGTTCTGGGAAGGATAAAGATATGAGGAGTACAACATGTCAGGAGTGACGGACATATGAATCCCACTGTGGTGCAAGGCGATGGGTCGAGAGAGTCCGGCTGGAGAGTTCAAAGGTCTCTCTCAACCAGTCTCGCCCGATCCGGCCCGCCATGCAGAAGGGGATGCATTGGCCACCAAGACCTAGACAAACCGCATCCCATGAATCCATTCTAAGTCAAACAAACGTAGCGAACCACTTGGGGTAACCTATGACAGGGGTTTTCATTATCAATTCAATAGTTCCCGAGGAGTCGGTACCCTTACCCGCCTCCCAAATTAAAAGATTGCACTGTAATATAATTTTCTAAGCAATTCCAAAAAATATTCAATTTGCTCATTCTAATGATAATTTATATAGCTAAAGTAATTCTCCAGTTTCTTTACTACTGGGGTGAGGTATGTCTTGGTCTTGAAGGCGGATGACCAGGATATACTTAACCCCAGATTTCTACCCACCCCTTAAACCCCTTTCCTTCCCAGAACTCTCTTCTCCTTCCTTTCCTTAAAAAACCCTCCACACAGCATCCCCAAAGATGACATAGGCCCTGAGGGAAATTATTTTCCTCAGGGCCTCTTGGGTGGAGCTCGTAAAAAAAAGATTGGTTAGGAATTTATGAAGCCAACATACTTACAGTGCTCGTCTTAATTTAAAAAAAAAGAATATCACACAAGAATCCCTCAGCCCGGAGCCAGTAGGGCCATGTTATCCCTGCAGCCAGAGTTTTTTTTTTACATGAGCTCCACACAGGAGGCCCTGAGGAAAAAAAAATCCCTCAGGGCCTATGTCATCTTTCGGTATGCTGTGTGGAGGGTTTTTTAAGGAAAGGATGGAGAGGAGAGTTCTGGGAAGGAAAAGGGTTTAAGGCTCTGCAACCGGGCCCGAAAAGAAGAAGATGGAGAGATACGAAATTACGAATGTTAGAGGAGAGCGCTAACATTTACAGCGACAAAATCGATGCGAAATTTGCGAAAATGTTTAATAAAACACGACTCGTTTAAAATAGAGCAAAAATCTTGCGGGCATTATCTTAAACAGCATTTAAAGAAACATACATATAACTTAGAATTTTTAAGAATTTTTTCATACATATAACTTGTAAAATAACTGAAACAAACGTGTTAATAATAATTTTTGGAGCATACTTTGCGATTTTTTTCTATCGAGAGAATTTTACATAATTTGCGTTTCGGCGCGGGCAAAGTCTGGATATTATCGTCAGGAATAGCATATATTTTTTTAAGAGCTTTAAAACTTACCGTGTTTAAGGGAGATATGTAATAAATCGGTACAAATCCGGGTTGCGGGCCCTTAAGGTATGGGTAGGAATCTGGGGTTTAGGATGTCCTGGTCATCCGCCTCCAATACCTAGACAAACCTCGCCCCACGAACCCTGGCACCCCTGCTAAATCACCAAACGTAGCGAACCACTTGGGGTAAATAATTTTGGAAAAAACAAAGGATGTTGTTATATATAAACACAATTCGAAAATTCGATATTATTGTGGATTTATACAACAAAGTACCAACATACTTTTTACATAATTTATATAGCGATAAGTATCTAAAATAAGGATTATACGTATTCTAGAAAGTAAAAATAATATATAACCCTGGGAATGTCATTCGAAGAAACCAAAGAAGAAGTCTGCTAAATTAGGAACTTTTTTACAACAAAAAGGATCATCATATATACATACTAATGGAGAAAAATAATTATACCAATTCAGTGGACATCTTCAATTTGTCACTAAACAAATACGAAATTTTGTTACGCAGTTCGTGTATGTACAATAAATACTGTATAATTTTTACTATACGGAAAAGCCCCTAAAAAGGGCGTTAATAAATATATAAATCAGACAATGTTTTTCAAATTGTAAATCATTTTAAATAAACACTTTATCTTTATGTGAAATATTATAAACGAAAGTAGATACTTGAAATTGAAAAAAAAATCTACAACAGTCGTATGTAGCATTGGGCACATATTCATTTTAGAAATTCAAGCCAAAGCGTAAAGCTCCCAGTTACCATAACCAAACTAGCAACAGTTCCCGGTAGAACTACTGCGCCTGGCATTGACCTCCCTGTCCCAGCTTAAAAGCAAGACTCAAGGTTTAATAACACAAGAGTGGGATTATTCATAAAAAGGGAGCGCTAAATCAAGTCCTAAAAACGGGGTTGTCATCTACACTCGAAACTACGATTCTGTGGCGTAGTGTGAAACAGACCATTTAAAAAAAAATAATAACTTAGATTTATATTATATTATTTTACAAATTGATATGCATATATTAACGATGAACCTGTCATATCTAAAATAGAATGTAAAGATCTTGGTGTTTACCTTGATAGCAAACTTGTATTTAATAAGTACATCGACTCAATCGTTCACAGGTCATATAAGTGATTGGTTTTGTTCTTCGTATAAGTAAAGTGTTCAGTAACCCTCGTACTTTAGTAATGTTATATTTTGCATTGGTCAGAAGTACACTGGAATACGCCTCGCCAATTTGGAACCCGCACTACAAAGTATACATAGATAGCATAGAACATATTCAAAACAAATTTATAAAATATCTTACCTTCAAATTCAACAATAACTTTGAATGCACATTTCAAACTTTGCAACAAAGGCGAGCAATAGCTGATTTGATATTTACAGATACACAAAATTTTAAATAATAACATTGACTGTACTGAACTTCTTTCCCTTGTTAATTTTAACATACCCTTAAGACGCACATGCCATACAGAAATATTTCACACGTTTAATTACAAGACAAATACAGCAAGTAATTCAATAATAATAATAATGTTCAATAATATTGGTCTAATTTGTAACATCGACATTTTCTCCAATTCACTGCCTAAATAAAAAGAGCATCATGTCAATAATATGATTTGTTCAATGCACGTACATACATACATATTCACACACGCACACCTTACCACTACGCACATCACCCGGTAATAACCTAATATGCACTAAATAAGACACTACAAAGAAACACATCATAGGTACCCACCATGAAATATACTTAATAATTAAAAATTATTTTCACCACTGTAAACAATGTACTGTTTATGTCTGTTTGTAAATAAATAAATAAGTATGTGTGTATACTAAGAAACTTTAAACTAGTAGAGGTTACAGGTTTTATGGAATTTTTAGTCTTTTAAAGTTTTACAAAATACCTTATGTCAAAGAATTGTGAAATTGATATATTTGTGACATGCTGTTCAGACGCATAATATTTCGTCTTTGACAAAGGTACATAATTTGAAGAGTTTTGCCAAAAGTTATAGTTCCTCGAAGTGTAAAAGTTTGCATTCCGCGTGTTTATTTCACATTTATCCATCGCATAATAATCTAAACGAATAATTGAAAACGGTAACTATCGAAAGTACTTTTGGTGACATTGTTGTTGTGAATCATCTGGCTTGCGTAACACGTTTGATATAGTTTATTTAATCCTAAACAAATTTACTCATAATACACTGCATGTACCTACAGCGGGATAACACCCTTTTGAGGTAAATAAAAAAAGGTTTTTAGTTTATTATTTTTATTGCTCTGGAAAAACATAAGTACCTACATTACTTAATCACAGACAGATCTAGAAAAAAAAACTGATATTTTCATTTTTGAATAAGCACAGTTTTACACTTATGTTAGGATTCCTGGTAATTACATTTTCGTTAATGTTGTTTATGATATAAGTTTAAACAATGTTAGAATTTATAATATTAGAATTTGGTAATGCTTAGAAATGATAACTGAAATTCGATATAAATATGGATAAAGTATATTGGAAGGTACCAGATTTTTAGTAAATGCAGGGTTGGAGAAGCTAAAATCATCACCTACTACGATTTTTAAACACATTTATTTGAATTTTGATTTTGTTTTTTTGAATGAATGAATGCAAATCTTGAAAGTGGATATTTTAAAAATCCGACAACTTCCCGACATCCGATCGAGCAGTAACTCTGCAAATAGATTCGTTGTATCAACTTGGTGGCACTCGCGCACGCCTGCGCTCACAGACGCGCATTTCTGTGAAATTGGATACCAGCCGGCGCAATATGTAAGATTAAAAAAACGTTGTTTTTATTACTGGTTGATTTTATAAACTGTTAATTTAACGCGTGAAATAACAAAATCATTATAATTAGTACTGGGTTCCAATATTATGACGAAGAAATTTCAGTGAATTCTCCAAGCGAATTTTCCACAATTAAAAAATCTTACATGACTTAAACTCCTTCGCGAATAAATTATGCGCTTCCATCTTTTGCTACTCAAATATCTCAATCAAATTAACTATTTTAGCCGCCCATAACTTGGACTGCAAAAATGCATTGATTCCACGAGGCGCCATTGCATTTTGTGTATTACGTGTCACAGACTTCCCTGATTTAACAAGTACACGTATAAATCACGCGTGCATATATTATTATCCGGGTACAGTTGAGCTTTTTTGGGAAGTAATTTTTTCTACTTAAAATTTATTGACATTTTTTTAAAATATTTTATAATGTATCACGAGTTATAACGATTTTAAATGTTGGCAATATTATTTATGTTGCGCATCGGGGATCATCTATCAACTCATTTCGACAGTTCTTCATATCCAGGTGTGATGGATTGCACCGAGAAGCATAGGAAATGAAACCATGACATGCAATATTCTTGGCATAGGGCAGGGTTGATGTATGAACTTACGTGGGTACCAGAAAGTAAATTCAAACGAATAAATCATTTTATTCATTTACCATTTCTAATATGCATATTTCATAATAACAGGTATTAAAGGGGTCATTATAGGTAGTTTTAAATTGATCATAATTTACAGAAGATGTAAAAATATTGTAATAATAAATTATTAATCAAATAATTAGAGTTTATTTAGAAAATAAAATAATTTTTATGAATTGATCTGAAAAAATTATTATTTCTTAGAACTATTTGTCTGGGTGACCGGACAACTCAGAACGAAATCAACTCAGAACCTCTTTTAAAAGACATAAAAAGTAATTAAAAAAATTTGGTTAAATAGGTTACGTTAGGTCTGGGTCATGGGCAACTTTAAAATTATTTTTTTCGTAGCTTTAATGACTTTTCAAAGAGTTGTTGAGTTGTCTTTTTTCTGAGTTGGCATGTAAACATTTGTCTGCTCACGTCATTTTGACCACAGTTTGAATTAAAATAGATGTAAGTAAGAAGTATTCAACGGACTTATCGAAATTAATATAGAAAAATGTTAATATCTAGTGCAATGCATCTCTAAGTGGTGTATGTTGTGAGGCTGAAAATAGTGGCGAAGGGAAAGAGATGGGAAAGAGTACGGCAGGGAAGTACCTGGCTGTTTACATCTGGTCACTAAACACTGCTAAAGCCATTTCAAGCAACCTTTCAATTCTGAATGATTGTCCTACACGCACTGGCGACACTGAGAGTATCTTCCACTATATATCCACTAAATAAAATATTATAGAAGTATGACTCGACATATGACATCTCCAGTGAGACAGGCATATTAAAAAAAAATGCTATAAACCCTACAGATGTCCAGTCCAGTTGATTAGTCAGACATTTCCAAATACAGGGTTTTGAGATAATGAGGAAAGCAATACTCGAATGCTCTTCATAAATCAAACATTATTTATGTATATTTTTGTTTTACATTTAAATATGGTTTATAAAATAACTAGCAGACCCGGCCACACGTTGCTGTGGCTAACGAAACACAACGCCATTACCCAACCTTTATAAAATCCACACCACCCGCTTGCCAGCTTTCCGCTGCCTGAATTGAATATTTGAATTTCTCGACTTTTCTCTATTATAATAAGCATGTTTTTATATATATAAACCTTCCTCTTGAATCACTCTATTTATTGGTGAACCGCATGAATATCCGTTGCGTAGTTTAAAAGATCTATGCGCACATACATTTTGAGCGACTTCATCAAATAAAATAATTCAAATCAAATACCTACTTACTCTAGGACATCTATTTTCCAATTTCTTCCGTAGAAACGAATTTCAAAAGTGACGGCCCGCCAGCCGTTTTAAATCACACAAAAATATGTTTTCTTGAAATTTCTCGGCTTTTCTCTAATATGATTTACATGTATTATACATACAAACATTCCTCTTCAATCACTCTATTTATTGATGAAAACCGTATGAAAATCCGTTGCGTAGTTTAAAAGATTAACGCGCACATACATTTTGAGCAACTTCATTTTATACTATGTAATGACTGTTTGAATAACGGTTCAGGTGTATGTTAGTATGATAGTTTGAAATAACCTATTAGTGACCCAGAAAACATCACCGTTTTGTTTAATTCTATGAAAGTTTTTCTACGTCACAGTTGATTTGGTGGTGTTTATGAGTAATTTGGTGATTTGGTGGTGTTTATAGGTGTTGTACCAGATTGAGAGTGCACTTTTACACATAACTGCATGGGTACTCAACTTAATTTATTCAACTGGTCGATCGATATATACATAAAAATTATCAATTTAAGATTTAAAAAAATATATATTTTTATTTTTAATTTCTTAAACTTTATGAGTAAAATCTCAAATTATAATATTTAATTAAAATTCATATATAAAGATAGCAGCCAATAATATGTGCATTAAGAAAATGAAGATAATGTTGGTAGTTCTTAGTCGAAGTATGATACAGTTAAAAGTGGCCGAATTTCATATGGGTTCCGTAGCTCATTCGGTAGAGCTCTTGCCATGTAAGCAAAGGGTCCTGGGTTCGAGTCCCAGCGGAGCCAATTTCTTTTCTGATTTTTCTGTCTCGGATTTTTGATTGAGTTTCGCTAATAGTGTCATCATTTAATTTTTTTTTTAAATTGCTTCGAAGATCCGCAGTTGCGGTTATTTTAAAGTGATAGAGTTTGGCCTTCTAAAAGCAGTGCCATAATTGCCAGTAGGCCACAATCTTGTGAAATAGGTATTTTTAAACTTCACCGATGTATGCATCTGCATTTGAACCAGTCATTTCACGTTTTTGTCTGCAAACCTACTGCTTCCATATAATTATAAATAAGTTATTTTTTTAAGCACAACCCTTTCATTAAGATGTTAGTTACGGAAACGATTATTAAAATAATTGCGAATAATGTGAACTACAAAAAACAATGCGATTTTTTTTTAAATCAAAACTTCTTTAGCACCGTTGTGATTTGAAACTCGATGAAAGGAAAAAGCGATACGCGGAAGCGAAAAAGCAAAAAGCGGATTTAGCCTGCGAGAGAAAGAGATAGAATAATCGGTCTCCTCTTTGTGTGGTGCTTCGTAGATTCCTCACTCTTGTCTACTTTAGTTTTCTTAAGGTTTCACTTCTACCACGTGTGATTTTTTTTTTAAATCGTCGGTTTTGTTTCTGTTTATTTTAAGGTTCTGAGTTCTCTCAGTTGAATCTTTTATTCCTGTCTGTAGTAACTATTTCATAATTTTTTAATTTTATTAATATTGTTTAAAAATATATTACTTAAATGAATAAGCATTTTGAAGCTCGCGTATATAATTTAAATATACGTACTTCCCAAAAGTCCACCCAAACCCCGGCAGACGCACAAGGCGAAGTTTGATTTAAAACCTTCGACTGTATATATTATAAAATAAATTGGTCGGGAGCACCTACCCCAAGCCGAATCGGGGTGCCTGCTTCAACCCCACCCCACCCCATCCTACTAACACGGCAGTAGATTACGTATGGACCAACCCCCGCCCTCCCCTTACCAAAGCCCGGTCCTCGAAGTTGCAAAGTAGCTTATCAAGCGTACGAATTCATTTGGTAATCTGATTTGGTGGAGATTATTCGGCGACATATGGTCTGATTGAATACATCCTACATATTCATTCGGATGAGGTTCTATTGTTGGGATTGTTGTAATTTTTGCCATTGATGAAACATCAATTGGATGGGACACCTTGCTTTATTCACATTTTTTAAATTTAACTGATTAAAGTTATTGTTTAGTAAGGGAGAAAGTTTTTTAAGGACTTTTATTTTTATTAAGGGCCCACAACCCGGATTTCTACAGATTTATTACATATTTTACTTAAACACGGTAAGTTTTAAAGCTCTTAAAAAAATATGTTGTTCTTGAAGATAATATCTAGAATTTGCCCGCACCGAAACGAAATTATACAAAATTCCCTCGATAGAAAAAAATCGGAAAGTATGCTCCAAAAACTATTATAAACACGTTTGTTTCAGTTGTTTTACAAGTTATATGTATGAACAAATTCACAGTGTTTCTTTAAATGCTGTTTAAGATAATGCCCGCGTGATTTTTGCTCTATTTTAAACGAGTCGTGTTTTATTAAACATTTTCGTAATTTTCGCATCGATTTTGTCGCTGTAAATGTTAGCACCTTGGAACTATGATTCCATACTCTTAGGTTAGCACTCTCCTCTAACATTCGTGATTTCGTATATCTCCATCTTCTTCTTTTCGGGCCCGGTTGCAGAGCCTTAATAAGTATACAAATAAATACTCGGAATATGTATAATAATATTTTTTTACGTTGTTACCTTTTCCTAACTTTATTTTCATAAATACCTAACTTTCGTAGAAAATTCTATTAGCCTGAGTAAGTGTAAAATAGAGCAAAAATCTCGCGGGCATTGTCTTAAACAGCATTTAAAGAAACACTGTGAATTTTTTCACACATATAACTTGTAAAATAACTGAAACAAACGTGTTTATAATAATTTTCGGAGCATACTTTACGATTTTTTTCTATCGAGGGAATTTTATATAATTTGCGTTTCGGCGCTGGCAATGTCTAGATATTATCTTCAAGAATAAATTTTTTTTAAGAGCTTTAAAACTTACCGTGTTTAAGGGAGATATGTAAGAAATCGGTAGAAATTCGGGTTGCGGGCCCTTAATCCTTGGACAAATTTATTTTAAAACGTATTGTATGATATATGTCTTCTGTAATTGTCTTAAATTATATGTGTTTTTATTTTAATTTTTTAAACTTTATGAGCAAAATCTCAAATTATAATATTTAATTAAATGAAGACAATATTAGCGAAACTCATATACAAAGATAGCAGCCAATAATATGTACGTTAAGAAAATGATGATAATGTTGGTAGTTCTTAGTCGAAGTATGATACAGTTAAAAGTGACCGAATTTGATATGGGTTCCGTAGCTCAATCGGTAGAGCACTTGCCATATAAGAAAAGGGTCCTGGGTTCGAGTCCCAGCGGAGCCAATATCTTTTTCTGATTTTCTGTCTCCAAATATTCGATTGATTTTCGCTAATATTGTCTTCATTTAAATAAATTATATGTATTGTGGATGATCAATAGAAAACACTGATAACTGTTTTATGGCTTTATTGACCGCGACTTGATAATAGTCTTGTAGCTCGAGACCAAAGACAATTAGAGGATCATAGTTACCTACAATAGTCATGTGACATACGAAACAATAGTGATGTGACAGTCATGTCTTTCAAATGACCCCCAACTACACTAGCGCCATATGCTTCATGCTTCCCAGTATGTGTAAAAAAAATCGTGACCAATTCTCTCGCAGTCAAAACATTTGGCAGCGCAAGACAATGGACCGATCAGAGAGTATGTAACTCGAGGTGACTACATGATTATCGGGTAAATAGTTGAAATGTTTTTTTTGTTGCAGCCCGGCGGTACGTATGCATTAACCATGATAATTATTGAAATGTAATTTTTCATGTTATCTATATATTTATATTATTTCACTGGTCTGCAATTAAAACCAGAACGTGGCAATTTCAAATCTTGCTAATAAAATATGATATTATATTGCTTTAGGCAGTAGGGTGAAAAATTGTGTCATCTCGGTTAAAGCTTTCACAAGCCATAAAGGATTAAGGCTTTAGCGTAATCTACGAAGCAATTATTATAATAATGTAATATATTACAAGTGCGAGCATTGTGATTTTGCCATAGCGTTGAATTAGTTTTTCTCGGATTAGTGTTAAGGGTGTAATATCAACCCTGAGCTGAGTTTTCAAACCATCCGCGAATCAATTTGAATAAATGCGTAGCAATGTGTACATCCCTTCTGACTCGTAGATGGTTCATTCCGAGCATACCCAAAAGAAAGTCAGTAGGATAGAGCCACGGGTAATAGCCGTACTCCCTCATGTACAGAAATCTCAGAAATTTTTTCTGAACTCTCTCCAACATGAGGGAATATTTTACTTGGTGCGGACTCCAAATTACTGACCCACTTTCAAGTCTACTCCTTACTAGGGAATTGAACAGGATTATGAGAACCCTGGTATCTCTAAATCGCATAGCAACGCATGCCGGGTACCAGCTAGTTTAAATATAATAATCTCTCGATGTCAATTTTATAAATGTGGAAATTCAAGAATTCACAGAAAATTGCCAAAATTAGTCTTTAGTTCAGTGGCGTAACATTCGGAGCGCAATCGCTCGCTCCATTCGAGATAAATCGCTGCGCTCTTTTTTTCTTTGCTGCAATTCAAAAGAACGGTTTCCGCGCAGCGCGCAGTGGCGGCGCAATCGGAAAGCGCGGCCCGCACATTCCGTATGCAAGGGGCAAAAATTCCCGCAGAACGTACGTGAGTCACAGTGTCATATGGAAATTTTGCGGGAAGACCATGAAATGGCAATATGTGGAACAATGGCTTCCGTGGTCGAGGGGTAAGGCTCTCAAAAGGCAAAAGTTGTGATATTTCACAATTTATTCATTATTGATAAATACTAGCTGGGATAGGTACACGGCTTCGCTGAGGGAGTTGATGAGTTTGAACTGACGTTCTAACCCACCACGGATCTTGCTTTTTATACCCTTACCAATGGGTAGCACCATCCATACAAAAAGGCTTCGAATGGTCCACAATGTTCCAGAAAATTCCACAACATTCGAGAGTGTTTTGCAATGTTCCACAATGATCTGGGTTGTTCGAATGTTGTGGAATGCTCTTGAATACTCTCGAATGTTCTGAAATGTTCTAGAAATTTCTAGAAGGCGAAACTTCCAGCAGCCCTTATATCTTCAAAAGCACGCCCTTCAAGTAAAAACGGGAACCTTCTTTATGGATACTTACTTACTTACCCCTACTTCCCCACCTTCTTCTTTCCCATCTCCTTACCCTCCCCACTACCTTCAGCCACACAACATACCCCAATTGGGGATGCATAATCTCACTGGCTCCGGGAGCAGCTGAGACTCTTGTGAGGTATTCACATAAAAAATAAATTTAAAAAATGGATGGGGGATAGAGGGCTAACACACCACATAATTACCTTGATGGTAACGGGGCCCGTTTCTGAGTTTTAGCTGCACGCACATTGTGCGCTTTCTTTTATAGTAAACTTGGATTAAATTTGCAGCACTTTCCAGAGTGGAAGATACTCTTATCCGTGTGTAAGACCACCATTCAGAATTGAATTGTTGCTAGAAATGGCTTAACTGTGCTTTGTGACCAGATCTGAATATCCAGGTTCTTCCCCTCCTTGTTCTTTCTCATCTTCTTCCTCTCCCAACTATCTCCAGTCTCACAACCTACACCAATTGGGGGTGTCATATTCTCACTGGCTCCAGATGGTTAGGAGCAGTTTTCATACAAAAAATATTATCATTATTATTATAAATTTGTAATTATTCTTTCAAAAGCCTAAGTAAAGCTAAGCCAGCTGGAAAGTAGTGCTTTTGGACACAAATACCTTATAAGTTCTGAAAAATCATTTTTCAGAACGAAGGTTTCAAAAATTTCTGAAAATGATTTTTAAGCGAGGTTTTTCAATGCGAACGCGCAAAATAAATACCAAGTGTTAGATACCTGTATTGTATACCTACTCTTGGGTTTATATGTATCATGGTTATCAAAATTCCAATTCTCGACAATCAACCCTCAGGTCAGCAGCAACATCAGCTATCGGAAGGTTGAAGAAACTAAAGCGCACACCAGATACTAAATTCGGTGAGCGTCGTTTTGGAGTGTCAGGACCTAAAGCCTGGAATGGACTGCCACATGAGTAAAGAATGATCACAGATTCAGCGGAACTTAGAGCTAAACTTAAAACTCATCTTTTCAGACAGTCGTATCCATAAGTTTAAAAAAAAATCTTTCACCTTCGCCTTCACTTCGCCTCGCGACATTGTAAATAACTATTTTTTTTTTAAATAAAGCAAATTCTAACAATTTGTCAGTCTTTCCAAATAAATATTAACTCAACTTTGGCATTAATCTACTTATAAATGTAAAACCAACGTGATGAGACTGATGAGCGTAGCAAAGGTAAAGTCATGCAATGTGTTTTAAATATAACGTCCTCCAAGTGCATAATCGTATCATCCCAAAGCATAAACTTTCTAATAAAGTGTGTTTACCGGAAGTGACCTGCAGGTAAGTATGTTTCTGTATCTATTTCTAAATAATATAATAAGATATAGCCTAAAAATTCATAATGAATTGTAAAGCGCCTTTGAGGTGATTTTTCACAAAAACGGCGATCTACAAATTATCCAATTATTGATATTATTATTATGGTCGATCGATAAAGGATTTATCGATAATGTCGCTAACTCGTCAACATTCCAGAGCGCGACTGCAGATCGCTTTCGTATAAACAAAAGTTGACATCGAGTAAATTTTAGGGCATTGTCCACCGCCGCCGTTACCGGGAGACGAGATTATTTCGGACCGAGGTCGGAACGACATAAGGGCGATCGTGTGTCCGCCACGACCGATCTCGGTGGTTCAGCCTTGCTCTCGCTGTCGTGCGTAGGTACTTACATACTTTGCTTTCTACAAGTTCTGTAAGGTCTCGGTTAGAGTGGAGGAGTCCAGAAGTGTTTTTTATTGCCGGAATTTCGGCCTGTCACGATCTCGGGTCAAATTCTAGCGCCGAACTACTCACAATCTCAGCGGCCGAGTTGACTGGCCTTGGATGACGGACATGCGGTGGACACCCGGCCATAGTAATGTACATATATGTATCGCTACTTCGGCGGCAGTGGACAAACGCCGAGGGGGTCATTTTGATACGGAATTTTTTTTTGCTTTTTTGGGAAAATTTTTTTGGCGAACTAAATAAACATACAACAGCGGAACATTTCACCACATATTTATTCATATTTTGAGCACACTTTACAATTTTTTCACTCCGAAATCGTCGCTCATTGCTGAAGTACACGGCAACTTAGCCACATACCTTCGGCTACCGTGCTAGATCTCCTGGTGATGTACCGCCGTTCAGAATCGACACATTTGTAACATGTACTAGATACTCTCACTGGTGAAAGACCACCATTCAGAATCGAAACGTTAAATGCCGTGAGGTTGAGTCTTTAGTAACTAGATCTGAATAGTCAGCACAACCTTGCTCTTTGCCATCTCCTTCATCTACCTACTCTCTTCAGCCTCAAAACATAGGTATCCCTAGATATAACAACGTGGTTCCACTGGCTTCTGACAGTTAAGACTCTTGCGCATTAAACAAAAAAATAAATGAAACTTTAAATTTGGCCTTATTTGTTTTCTTCAAATACATTTTCGTGGTAAAATAATTTTTGGTAAAATTTTACAAATATTACTTACATTTGGTCACCCGAGAAAGCGACGCATTCAAACCAGTTACACATATTCCCGATTTTATGTAAAATGTTTAACATACAAAACTGTAGGAAACTACTTTTCCGATAATTTATCAGTCACATAAAAATTGGCTCGCTGCACTTCGGAAAGTTATTTTATAAAATATCTGGGTACGACGGTTACAAAGGTGTTTACTTTTTCGATCAAAGTTAGGTACCTACCTACATTCTTGGTTTTCATTTAAATATGCATATAACATTATATTATTAAATAAAATAAAAATAAAACTGTATTTCATTCCGATTACTTCACTTTTCACAAGGAATCGTCCCAATCTCAAAGAAGGATTGCCTTTTCCTCTGTATATCCTAAACATTTTTGTTTTTTGCTGGTGTACCACACTGGAAGATTTACTGCCAGGTACGAGAGCTTCTATTTCATCATGACACAAGTTTATTGACAAGATGCTTATCTAAAAGAAATGGATGAGGACAACGAGATTATCAAGCCACTTTACAACTGAGACATTACATTTAAAAATGAAAATAAGTCATTTTCTTGTCATGTTTTTGTTATGCCTTGTTTCTTTTTTCCTCTCCTTTTCTTTTCCCTGTATTTGTAATCAACCATATTTGTGTATCGTTGTTTGGTTCTTTATTTGTTTTCTCTTGTTTTATCAAACCTGAATTTTTTTAAGTGAAAACTTCTTTAGCTCCGTTGTGATTTGAAACTCGATGAAACGAAAAATAGGGACACATAAAAAACAAAGACATTCATTTTTAGGTTTTAGCCTGAGAGAGAATGAGACAATATAATCAGTCTCCTCTTTGTGCGGTGTTTCATAGCTCAACGGTCTTCTCTTTGTGCGGTCATCGTAGCCTCCCAAATCTTATCTACTTTTTTTACTTCTACCGCGTGTAAATTGCACATTATGGTTTTTTTAACTGCGAAAACTTTTTTCCCTAAAATAATTAAGTAACCGCCATCTATGAACGAGCAGATTACAAATTATTTTAAGTATAAGCATTATATTTTAAACATAAGTAAATGGACTACCTCCTAACTTTATCTACTACTAGCAAGTTCCCGGCATGCGTTGCAATGCCACTAATAAAGAAATTGTTTCTCCCTGCGCGTCTTTTTCCATTCGTCTCCTTCCCCTCCCATGTGCCCTTCCCCTCCACGTTCTTCCTCTACTCTTCTCACCTTCCCACTCCCCTCCGCCGCGAACCTCCCTCCCACGATCCCCTCTCCTCTCCCGCGTTTAATATATTCAGTACCGGTACATTCAGATTTTCAAACAGCTCGTATGCCACCTATTGCAATTTTTTTCACAAATTTTCTATAACAAACATTCATTTTTGTATATTAAAAGAACAATCAATCAAATTTGGTACCTACCATAGGTACCTTTTAAAAATAAATATAATTTTGGTTAGATTCAAAGTATTAGATTTCGGTTAGTAGGTACCTACCACAGGTGAGTACTTCAAATAAATTAATTAATTTTAAGAGTTTCGAAAATTGAATTTTGATAAAACAATAATTCTTTTGCAAAATGTCATTCTCAAATTGAGACATTTTTTCGTAAGAGTTTCGAAAGAGTTTTTGTCATGATTAAAAAACAATTTAGATCTATTTTCATGTGGTTGTAATAATCCAGAATCTTCACGAGGATGGAAAGAAGGTATTCTGAAAGTTTCAAATATTTCCAATATATAGCAATACATAGACAACTCATAACTCTTACGTATACACCCAAGCAAGCATATTTTGAATATTTTTATATATAGATGTTAGTGGGTGATTAATTAGTTAATTTAATGTTCATTAAAAAAAAGTGTTACATTATTTACAGAAAATGTTTTTTATTGGACATGGTAATAGTTTAATGAATTGTAATGTACCAAGATGTACCACCATAATAAAACTAGGCATGTGTGTTGTGTACACGAGAGATGTGTTATTATAGTATCGTTATCTCTTATATACATGTATTCCGTTTACATTTTCTGAAACTTCCTGATAAGGTTTTTAATAATTTACTCCAAAATATTTGCTTGAATTGTCCCATTGTTTGGTTTTCACCTTTTGGAGTTGGGAGACTATTTTTAAATGGTACAGTTTTATTTAGACCATTATTTTTGTAAATATGAAATGTTGCGTGTTGGAAGTATAATACATATAGTTTTCTGAATTTATATTCTTCAAGCAGAACTTCTGATGAATACGTACATACATATACGGTTTAAGTAGAATCCTTTTTATTTTTTTGTACATTAGCTCCACACATCAGGCCCTGAGGAAAATAATTTCCCTCGGGGCCTACGAGATCTTTAGGAATGCTCTGTGAATAACGTGCTATTTAAATTGGTTGTGTGTGTGTTTTTTATAAGTTCCACCCCATCCTTTAATGCCATATTGTATTATTGATTGGCAGAAGGCAGAGCACGTAATTCTGAGTAAATCTTTATTTAGGATATTATGTCTTAGACAACTAAAGATGTACAGATACTAGTTTCCTTACTCTGTCTTTTAGTATGTTTATATATGTGGACCATTTTATTCACTACTGTAATGCCCTTTGTAATGCTACTGTAATGTATTTTATTTTGATATTTTTAGTTTATTTATTTGTTTAGATAAATAATATTATTAATTTGAATCTTTATTTGTAATTATCTTAATTTTTTTGTATCTATTTCACTCTTAAAATATGAGAACAGACGTACATATCGTAAATAAATAACTAACTAACCATCACGCCGTTTATCCGCAGGGGCAGGCAGAGAGGACGGAAGTACTCTTCTATGTCTCCGACTCTTGACATGGCCCGATTCAAGTATCGATTTACTTGATTGTGCATTGTCTTTGTTACACAATTTACATTTCAAAAGGCGCCAAGTTTCAAGAGTATTAGAGGCGCCATTTGACTCATTTTATCATAGATGGCGCCTTAATACATACTCGTATATTCCGCGTGTCTTCTCTTGCAAACATATAAACAACCTTGCATAGGTAACACAAATGGAAATTGTCGCCACACATAAGAATATAATATTTTAGCCATCCGAGTATCTCGCTTTACTCTTCCCAACATAACTTATCGCATTTCCCGGAATTGAACGGGTATATCGCAAAGGGGCTCGTTTTATTTTCGAAAAGGGGGTATTTCCGTTATTGTTTCGTGTAATATGAATATATTTTGAAACACGCCCAAGAACTCTTGTTGCCATTGAGATAGAATATCTTTGAAAAACCCTATTCTATACATGGCCAACAAATGAAAAAAAATCTGTGTGTAGTTCACACACGGTAGAAGTGAAACCCTCACAAAACTAAAGTAGATAGGAGTGTGGAGACTACGAAGCACTTTTTATCAATGTGAAGGATGATTTATTCCATATTTTTGTCATCGAATTCCAGTGCACCTTTTCCTATGCATTTGTCCTTATCAGTATTTGCGTTTTCTTCTTCGGAGTCGCTTTGTGTTTGCTTTTGCGTATTCATTTTGGAATGGTTTGAAGATTGGATATTGATTTTACAAAAATATATTTATATATATTTTTTTGGGTTTTATGGGATTCGACTCTTGATCCGCCAGGCGTTTTATACCACTAGATCAAAGGAGACTTGCATGAAATAAATAAATATGTTATTGCTATCTCATTCTCTCACAGGCTAAATCCTATATATAAATATCACAATCTATTTATTATTTGTTGTATTTTTTCAGGCAAAGTCAGCTTCTAAAACTAAAATAAATCTATATATATATAAAAAAAAAATATCGTGTCACGGTGTTTGTGGTCGCACTCCTCCGGAACGGCTTGACCGATTTTTATGATTTTTTTTAATGTATATTTGGAAGGTATGAGAATAGGTCGTAAAGTGTATTTCATACCGCTAGGTGATTAGGGTGTCTGTATCCAAAATTTTTTCTATTTTTTTGACAATTTTTTTTATTGGATTTTTTTTTTATTTGGCATCAAAAATACCTACAACCGCAAATTTTCACCCTCCTACCCTCCCATTTTTTAATCGCGATTTTAGTATATTTATATTAACATATTTAACCGTCATTCGTATTTCAAACAGAACGAAATTAATTATGTTGTTGAATGACACGCTACGCTAACATATTCCTTTTTTTCAATTTACTTTTAACTTTTAAGAGATCAAACAATGAATATGTCCGTTTCTTTAATGAAATACTGAGAAATAATTGAGAAAATGAAAGATTGGTGTTTTTTTGTTTTTATCGGCGGTCATCGTCTACAGCGTATACGACTATGAAAGATAAGAATTATTGATATGAGTAATTAAGGATAAGAATTACCCTAGAAGCCCGCCGAAAAATATTTTTAGGCAAACATTTTTTTAAGTTAATCTCCGGTACCATACTAAATCCGCCAATATTGCAAGAGATCAACTTATATGTCCCTAACGCGTATACTCGTGGGAGATCCCACGCACTTTTTTATTCTCCGAAAGCAAGAACTTCTGCCTATCAGAATACACCATTAAGCAGGGCGACTCAACTGTTTAACGACTGTGCATTGAGCATCGACATATTCAATGTCACCTACAGAGAATTCAGCAACTATCTCTTGACATACGTCACAACATAGTTAAACTGCCCCCCATGCAATTTTAAAAAGAAAAAAGTAATCTTCTCCATAATTGTTTAGTGTATAACTGTTTTATGGAGAACCTGAATAAAATAAACAATACCTACCTTGGTTAACGTTAAAATTGTAAGCTTAATAAACAAGTTGAAGGAAGGTTCTTTTTTAACGGGAATGCCTATCTTTTGCATTCTCCATCAAAGCTCGCCTGCTTCACACGGGAATATCAACATTTTTCATACATGCTCATCGCTGATAGTGCAGAAATTTGATTTGACGACTTGAAATATGCTGATATCATATTTAGAAGAAAGCGAGAAATGTGGAATAAAGAAAAACGGTACTATCGAATGTGACAATTTTTCTGAAGGACTCTTCTATCAAAGGAATATTTTTTTCGTTTTGCAAATTTTCACTTCCTACGAGTTTTAGACATAGTGCACGTACCGAACGGAAATTGGTTCATCAACGTCTTAAATAATGTTAAAATATATGTTAAATTGAACGATGTTGCTTGTAGGGGGTTGCTATCATTTTTTATCGATTTTTCAATGGAAAATACTCCAAGGAGTATTTTGATCCCTGATTTCTATATATTGGATCCTTGATCCCATCGGCCCCGGTGCACAGCCTCGAAACACATAAAATGCGCTATCAACATTTGTAAAATGTTGAAATTTTACATGAAAACGGGTTATTTTTACGAATCGTTTTTGTGAGTGACGATGAGCTCGGCTGTGGAATTATTTAACGGCCACTGTGTATTCTACCACCTCTAACATGGGTCGCTTCAAGACCCGGATTCAGTCCTTCCTATTTTCAAATAGATTCTCCACGCAACATTTTTTTTTTAATTTTTCATTTAATTATTTGTGAAAATCAACAGATTATTTACATTTTTACAATAAAATTAAAAACGCACATAAAATCCAATAAGAAACTTTCACATAACTTAAAATTCTAATAAAAAACTAAGGGTCTTAGCAATGACACTGAATTAACTGAGGGATGTTATTTCCTATCTAGAGTCACTATAAAAGATATTTCTAAATTCAGCAAGTATGGGCAATCAATTAATTATAAACTTACTAACAAACTAACCACCACGCTGTTTCCCCGCAGGGGTAAGCAGTGAGGACGAACTGCCAAACAACTCGGTGTTGGCACACACTCCTTGTCTCATTCACATTCATACAACGTCTCATACATGCTCTTGTATTATTCTGACTATTGAAATGGCCCGACTCAAGTATCTGATTCACTTGGTCGTGCCATGTCTTCTTCAGGCGTCCCCGACTTCTTCTGCCATTCACATTTGCGTCATATATTCTCCTTACACTCCTTCCATCGTTCATTCGCTCTACATGGCCAAACCATCTGAGCGTCTCTTTCTTACTCATAACGCTTACATCAGCCTTACATTATTTGCGGATATCTACGTTTCTCACACGATCATACATGGTTTCACCACACATACGCCCTTAGGATCTCATTTCTACAGCACTCAGTCTATTTATATCCTTCCTTGCCAGTTCTATGTCTCACTGCCATACATCAGGGTAGGTACCAGCACTCCATTGTGAACATCTGGCTTCGCTTCTTTGGACAGTTTTTTTGTTAGCGCCAACTGCGTTCAATCCTCCATTAATGGAGTTATCAGCCATTATCAGCCTTCCCATCGATGGTGTAATGTCTGTGTGAATATGTATGAGAGCAAGCGAGATAGCATGCTTGCGAGAATCTATATAAGGTGATGCGTGCTCTTTTGCTTAAGGCAGCTCCCTAATAAATACCAGTACAGAATACTGTTACTCTCTTCATGTTACTCTGTTACTACCCACTCATTACTTCGTCTTACATATGTGAGTCCGCATATCTGAATTGGCACGGCCACCACAACTGGCTCAGACGGACATTATAGATGGTAAACATACTTCCTAAATACACAAATTCATCCACCTGCCCCAAGTATTCATCATTCATAAATGTTTCATAACGCTGATGGATTTCATTCGTTTTGTGCTCCGATTGTCATACGGGATCGGAGGAACCCAGATTTTGGACTTCCGCACAATAAGGGTGCCTACCTACACGGAAAACAAGTGTCAAGCGCTTTATCGTCAGTCCGTTGCTAACCACCGATCGTATCGTGACATTTCGCACCACGCCGAAGTGTTATTCATCATATCGTCACATAAAGTGTAAATCCTACTTTATTCTTTCGTATACTTTGTGTGAACTCGTGACTCAAACTTTACCGAAGTTCTAACAATCAAATAGAACAATCTCGAACGCTTATGGACATCTATGACTGTCACCAAGCCAGAAGACAACAACCGTGAGTACCACTTAATTGTGATATACCTTTCTTGTTTGGTGGTTGGGCATAACTTATCGAAATCCATAAGCGTCTTAGCAAGAGTAGCCGCAAGGTTACCCTCATCCCCATGCCCCGTGCATGATCAATAATTATATTGCACATTGTTTTCGTTCTCTCGCTTTCAAATACCATTTACTTTAGACTTCGTAATTATTTTAATAAATATTAAGTAACTACCTACCCTCCAAGATTTCCATTACAATAAAAGAGAACCGAGACTTTGCAATTCATCTGATAAAAATAAAAGCCGACTAAAAGAAAACATTACGGAATGCACAAGTGTCAAAGTAACGACGCTCTGTACATCCTTAAAGCACACAGCAGTAATTCGGGATTGTTCCAGGGCCAATCAGGATCTGTACTCCTTATTTATTATCAAGGACACGCCTTGTCTACCCGCGTGGCCATTTTACACAACGTTGATCTTAATACCCTTTTCCACGTGGATGCTGTGCCACCCACCCACAGCCTCCGGTCCTCGGCACTTAAGCTGGTGTCTAGTGTCCTGGCTGGGATTTGAATTATGTCTCATTTAAGTTAAGCCGTAAAATTTAACCACAATTGCGGGGGTTAAAACGAATTGCCCTTAGAAGAGTCGATAACAATTTTTGCGTGGAATTTCAAATGTTTACTCCTCGAAAATTGTAAAAACATTTAAAAATGAAAAATGTGAATAATTCGAAATATGAATATTTAAAAAAAAAGCGGATGAATTTATCCAAGATACTTTCTAGATTGCATTTAATTCGGGAAGAATTTTGCAATGCTACGTAAAGTTTTTTTTTTTTTAATAGTCAATTAACCCCAAAGAGAGTGCTTTGTTTAGCAGTCAATAAAAATATATAGATTTTAGATAATGTTGGTAGTTCTTAGTCGACGTATGATGCAGTCGAATTTGCTTAGTGGTTAGAACTTAGAACAGAGCCCCGGCAAGGCTTCAATTTTTAGATGCGATTAAATCTTTTACTGATCTTTCTTTTTTTTACTTTACCTCCAGACAGGAGGCCTTGAGGAAAATAATTTCCTATAGGGCCTATGAAATCTTAGGGGATGCTGTATGGAGGAACTTTTTAAGGAAAGGAAGGAGAGGAGATCTGGGAAGGAAAAAGGTATGAGGGGTAGGTAAGAATATGGGGGTCCAGAAGCTACAGACGTATGAATCCATCCCTCCAATTGCGGTGCAAGGCGGTGGGTTAAGAGAGTCCAGGTTGAGAAGTCAATATGCTTCCTCTCTATCTCTCTATATCCGGCCCGACACGCAGTAAGTGGGCAGACTCATCTGCCGTCAGGACCCGGACAAATCTCTCAGATACTTGAGTCATCATCAGGCCATCTCAAGAGTCAGAATAATAGAAGAGTATGTAGGAGACGATGTATGAATGTGAATAAGGCAAAGAGTGTGCCAAGACCAAGTTGTTTGGCGGTCCATCCTCTCTGCCAACCTCTGCGGGGAAACGGCGTGATGTTAGGTAAAAAAACTTTGTTTTTTATTGGTTTCCTCAATCACTCAACATGTTTCATGATCGATGGTTCCTTGCTCGGGATACAATGTGAACTAACAATTATATTTTGACTAATAATATTTGTTTCAAAATAGAAACTACTCCATATTCCATATTATTGTTTGTATTCCGGTTACATACAGGTATAACTCGCATCGCCCAGCAAAATACGTAACACAAAACAATCACAAAGGCATAGAAGTGGAGTCGTTTGTCAAAGTGTATGAATTAAAGTGGCTTTTTATCTGTATTGCCATGCTCTTTCTCTGTTCCACTATATTTTTTCTCTGTGTTTCATGTCGGCAGGCTTTTCCAACACCTTTTAAAATATTGTATTTATGTACAAATAATATTATTAATTTGAAGTGAAAGCTTATTTAGCACCGTAGTGATTTGAATTCGATGAAACGAAAGAGTGACGCTAAAAATAGACAAACACGTACATCTATAGGATTTACCCTGCGAGAGGATGAGATACAATGATCGGTTTCCACTTTGTGCGGTGCTTTGTTGCCTTCCCACTCTTGTCTACTTTAGTTTTCTGGAGGTCTTCTACCGTATAAACTGCACACTTGTATTTTCATATTTCTTGCCAGTGCAATCCTGATGAATTACAAAACTAATTTAGGATAGGAAGAATTTAGAATTCACAGCTGGGAATAGGTATAATTTTACAAAGGTACATATTTTGATATAAAAAAATATAAGTTTTACATTCAATACAGAATTAAAATTAAAATCAAAGACAGGTTTAGTGGAACAAACAACAAGATAAAACGAATAAAGAAAAATAACAAGGGTGTACAAATGTGGATAAATAATGGGAAACAAAGGGTAAAAAGAGACAAGACAGGACAAAACATTACAAGAAAATTACATATTTTCTTCTTCATTCTTTGCAAATTCTCTTTGTGGAGTCGTTTTTAATTAAATAAAAAGAAATAACTGTAAACATACCGCTATTTAATTAAAATTATCAAAATGTTTCAAAATCAAAGGTTTCTTCGTCAGGATAATAATATTAATAAAAATAACAAAAGACAAACGCATATAGACAATTAGACAAATAAGAACTATAGGCAAAATATTATAAGGAGAGGTGATTAATTATTTTAAAGTATCATAAAAACAATTCTTTAAAATGAAATGTAAAAATTGCATTCATCTAATAAAAACTTTTAAAACAAACCAATAATATTAATCAAGAAGTCTAAATAATAAAAATAAATTATTTGTTCATATGAAGCGGATACTTTGTGATGTGACATTATTAATTTGAAATAAAACAATAACTTTGTAAACACCACTTTTATTTTAAACTCCACTTGACGAGTCCAGCCCATTTTTGGTAAATTATATATTATAACGCACATGTAACCTAATGTTAGTAGAGTATTATACTACCCTGATGAAGCTACGGTTGTAGCGAAACCCGGTCGGCATAAAGTATAAAAATAAATTATAATTTTTAATTTTTAAACTAACGTTTAAGACAAGATTTTTATGCGTAGCACAAAGAGTAACAATTATTATAAGCAATAATTATCAGCCTGAAACACTCATCCACATTGAAAAATCTTCCGAGAAAAGATAAGTGACGCCAACGGGACTTGAACCCGTGCCCTTCTGATTGCCGGTCAGCTGCTCTCCCAATTGAGCTATTTTATTTTATTTTCTCGGAAGATTTTTCAATGTGGATGAGTGTTTCAGGCTGATAATTATTGCTTATAATAATTGTTACCCTTTGTGCTATGCATAAAAATCTTGTCTTAAACGTTAGTTTAAAAATTAAAAAGAATAATTAATATTTGGCAAGTTTAAGTATTTCCCCAATAAATGAAGACATAATTTGTCTCGACGCCACCTAGCGAGGGATTTAACACTTACTGTGTCTCTCTCGCAAAAACTAAAGTTGGTTGTTTTCAGGGGGAAAAAATATAAAAAAATATATATAATAAGCAATAATTGTTGAATGAAACACTAGTATATATTGAATCATTTGGCGGGTATAAGATAAGCCGCCATAGCTCAATTGGGAGAGCAGCTGACCGGCAATTAGAAGGGCACGGGTTCAAGTCCCATTGGCGTCATGTATCTTTTCTCGGAAGATTTTTCAATGTGGATGAGTGTTTCAGGCTGATAATTATTGCTTATAATAATTATAAAATTAAAAGTGGTGTTTACAAAGTTATTGTTTTATTTCAAATTAAAAATAAATTATTATAAATGTATGTATTGATATGGAAATTAATTTCAGAGAAGGCTATTTTCAAAAAAGATATGATTATTTATAATACTTAATTGAGTATTAACACTTTTTCTAATTTCAAAGTTATCTAATTTTAAACCCGTTGTTTTGGTGTGTGAAATTTGTAACCCTTTATTTATATCAAAACAATTATTGCTTTCAAAAATGTGGTTGGCAAATTCAGAATAATATTTATTATTTAAATACCTTTGATGTTCCGTAACTCTTGTATTAAAATTTATAGAAGTTCTTCCCTGTATAAAAGTATTAAAATCGTTACAAATTAATTTGTAAATACCAGATTTGCTCAAAAATCACCCCTGTTTTTGTTATTTAATACATCATTTATTAATTTATCATTAGTGTAAAAAGCTGGATGGATATTATAATAAAAAATTTAAAAGTCTATAGTTCTTGTTTGTATATACTTGTTTGCCTTTTGTTATTTTTATCAATATTATTATCCTGACGAAGAAACCTTTGGTTTCAAAAATGTTGATAATTTTAATTACGTAGTAGTTTTTTTACAAATTTATTGGTTTTCATTTAATTACGTGTTTTCAATTAATAAAGTCTTTTAAAGCATTATTTAGAAATTTTTATTATGTTGGATGTTTTTGTACGTGTCTGGAAGCGAATCGTGAAGTGTGTACGCAATGTGGTTCATAGATTTAATCCGAAGTTTTGTAGTGTGTGTTTGAGGAACGCGGATTTTATTGCCATTTCGAGTATTGTGGTTGTGGATGTCTTAATTGTAAAGCATCAAGTCACTTGGAAATTTAGCATATTGATCCACAAAAGTTCCATTAGTTACAGTTTAACCAGGCATTTCGTTAAAGATGCATGATTATAATATTTAAATTGTGTCAATAAGGTGGATAGCTTTATTGGTACTTCCTAGCGATATTACCGTACATAAGATATATTATCTACCACCGAATAAAATAGCCATTTTGAGGAATTTTTAACACTTAATCTCATTTTTTGTCCTGTACACTAAATACGAAAAAATAATTAATCAGAAATTTGAAAATGAAATCTGAAAGTGTAGCAATAGAGACTCGTGTGTATTAAGTAGTTATTTATTTCGTTTTGGAATTCATATTGCCCACAATATGCAGATTGGAGTTTTAGTAACCACAATCGCCAGTGGAGAATTAGTGCCACTAGATAGAGGACTATACATTTTACTAGAATCTGTGGAACAGGTAACAAACAGGGATTAAACAGGCAGTAGCTTATCAAAGGATAGTTAGCCAATTCCGGTTAAACCCCTTTAAAATATTCCCAGATTCAAATCACTCGCGGTGCAACATCAAAGCGAGCGTCATGCATAATGTGACAATATCTTCTTTCAAAGCACCTGTTGGAAAGACCTGCAACATAGTTTCTCCTCCCCTAATCACAACTATCCCTCCCCCCCCCCCCCCCCCCCCGCAAATCCACCCCCCATACACGAAGCCTTTGTATTCAGTAACTCAATAACAAAATTCGAAGACACAACGAGTGAAAATTGCATAATCAGTTTATCTTTATACATTTTCCTGTTTGAATGGAAGGGTTGGTAAAAAGATCCAGGAAGAAACGTACATTTTATTTATGGGCTAATAGGTGGAATGATTTGGGTAGCTTTTTAGTGAATAAGACAAAACAAGCTATATTTTATTCGTTACCCAAATTCACACGAATGTATGTTTTTGTATGTTCTAAAACCAGCGAGGATGTTATAAAACCGATTTAATTTACATATAAATATCTTCATAAAATGACTATTTCAAAAATTTTTCTTGATTGCTTCGTGATATACCTATAAATCATAATTCCATATCTAAATACTTTATATATCAATACCATTTTCATTACTTTCCACCATTCGGTAAATCTTCCAAGAGATGACTTGTTCTTACTTACTCAGGGCAGTAGAAATCTTGAGTTATATATATATATATATATATAACTTTTTTGTATTGGCCATCTTTCTCCAAACCAAATATTTTTATGAATATAGTTATTTAACTATCGCAGACCCACGAAAAATCACGGAATATTATTATTGTAGACTTTGAAAGCTGAAAGAAGGTATCTAAAATTTTTTTACACCGGGATCAAATAATTAGAGGCGGTCAGAAATTTACCTTTCGAACAAATAGCGTTGTAATAAATTAAAAATTAAGTGATTTAGATATTGATCTGTCAATCAATAAATGATACATTAAAATTAAAAAAAAATAAAAACACTTTTAATTTTGATTTTTCTTTTAAATATGGTAATTGTGGTCCTACTGTATTGTTTGTTTTCCAGTAGTTCCGAGCATTCCCACAATCAATTCCAAACTTGAAAGTAAAAATTTCAATCAATCTGAATAATTTTACGCTTTAAATTACGCAGGAATATTTCGCATCCCGCACATCATCACGGACAACCTAAATTAGTTTAATAATAGTAATAATAGCCTTTATTCAGACAGTAAATTACGTTACATTATTTATAATATTTATAACATTTATAACACTTATCATGCATCGACTCCCTGTCTGTATGTCACTAGTTGACAAAGGCCTCCTCCAACGGTCGCCATTTCTCTCTATCATTAGCTACTCTTGTCCATGTAATTTTTTTTAAATTTTTTCATCGAAACTATAAAGAAACAAACAAGAACAAAAGATGTCACAAAAACAATAAAAAAGCTGCAGTGAAAGTGGTCAGGCCACACAATCAGAGGGAGTGAAAAATGGTCAAAATTAGTCATGAATTGGTTCACAAGTGACAAGAAGAGAAAACGAGGTAGACCATTTAGACGGTGGGTTGACGGCATCACAGCCGTAGCAGGTTGTACATGGACAAGAGTAGCTAATAATAAAATAGTATATTTTTTTGGTTTATCTGCTAATTTGTATTCTTCTCTTCCTTTTAAATGTTTATATAAAAAAAGCCTGTATGTATTGTAAAATTACCAATGTTTGTACCAAAAAAATTATTAATAAAAAAATTAAAAAATTTTTTTTACTATAATTCATGCTCGTCATGCTAAAATTGAAAAATGAATGTTTAAATGCAAAACGAAGCTAAAATTTTGACGACCGATTCAACCAATATTTCCAACCTTACTCCAACATTTCGCCTTCCTCTTCCATTTTTCAAACTAAAATACCCCAGGATGTAGTGCCATAGGCACTGGTTTCGTGCAGTTTGTAATTATGTATGGTAAAAAAATACTCAAAAGATAAAACGAAACTCCCTTATTTATTTTATTTTCAGCAAACTCACTCCAGGAGACTCGCAGCATTACCCCGGATGAGTAAGTGACTGTCATAATAATTAATATGTTACAAATTCACGAGGAAGATTAATCAAACCATTATTACGTAATTCAGGCATTTTGGCAGTATTCACTACAAACATTAACTCGCCTGATAAATGTCGCTTTTTACAAACTTCATTCAGTGACTTCATTAATCAGTGGTACAAGGGGGGTAGGACTGCGGGGAGGCAGCGTGGACCGTCATCCCCTTACAAAAGGGATGTCAGGAGTAACAAATCTACCCCATTCGCGGCGGAGCGCAAGTAGGTGGCCGGCACCATGAAACTGAGCTTTGCAATTAGGTTATGTAAGCTACTTGCCGCTAGTTTTTTCGCGAGTTAATTTTAGAGTAGAAATCATCATTAAAAGTAATAATTGATTTAGGTAAGAAATATCTTTTAAACCTTGCTTTGTATGCTGTTATACTTGTATTCTTGTGTATAAAATTTGCATTGGGGTAAAGATAACTTTTTTTTTATTTCATCTTGATTAATATCCAGTTTTTTTTTTCAGTTTCAATGCCGGCAACCCGACGTTTATTTTATTGAAAGAGCTTATCGGGTTATTGTTTCCTTTTTTCAATATTGACATATCCTTTCCTCTTTCACTCTTTCCCCTTATAGAGCCAACTCACATCAAACAAGAAAAAAGATGTCACCTTTGTCGTTGTGGTCAAATTGCAAATACGATCAATAAACTTTCTCAAGCGAATTGTTGTCATTATCAAGAACGGATTATATTTGGCGATCGCTAATACAGCTCGTAATTGAATTTTGTGGATTTTTTTATTTTTTATTATTAATTTTTAACTTTATGAGTAAAACCTCAAATTGTAATAATAATGTAATGTAATAAATGAAAATAATATAAGCGGTTGATTTCCTCGATTTGCCCGGAAAGCAAGAGGTCCTGGATTCGAGTCCCAGAGGTGTCAATATGTTTTTCTGATTTTTCTGTTTCCAGATTTTCGATTGAGTTTCGCTTATATTGTCTTCATTTATTTGAATTTTGTGGATTTTTATCAAGTATCGTCTATCAAAGTTTATTAAGTTGGTTATTACATGTGCGATTGCTTTCAAGAGAAAAAAGTGTAGATTATTAGGTAGGGGCAATTGTGGATTATACATGAGGAGAAACTGCAAGGTAAGGTTCTATTTCCTTCCTACCATATTCTTCCTTAAATACCCTTAGTCAAATCTTGTACGTTGTTTTTACAGTCCATTCATATATCACCTTCGAGAGTTAACACATCTCTTGGCAAAATACTTCTTTGGAAAAGTATGAAAAAAATTGTTGAATGTTTGAAAAAATCTTGGTTTCTTGGACATCTTTATAGCTGATCACAATTTTAACAAAAGCTTATATAATGAATAGTCACCATTAAATGCACCGAAAATACGCATTTAATGGTGACTATTCAAATGTCAGTATTTCAAATTGTACTGATTAGTCTTTCGTGGTTCGTCAAATGTGCCGAAAGTTTGAAAAAGCCCAACTTAACCATCACTAATCTTATTGATTAGTTAAAGGGGGAAATAACCAGAGAAATTGATTAGCTAAGGGGGAATAACCGGAAATATGTCATTTTTAAATCAAATTTTAGACGTATTGACTCTTTTCCACAAAAAGTTATAAATTAATTTCGAAAGATCGTTCTTTTATCCAGTAAAACTATGTTTTAAATTGTTAGATAAAATGTTTGTTTTTAGTATAATAAGGTTACACCATAGGTCGTTGGCAGATTTGTTAAATTTTCAAACAAAATTTTGTACTATAACAACACACATTTCAAATCATATAATCATGCAGTAAAATACATAATAAATAAACTGGGAAAGCTATGTTTCAGAATTTTAATTTTAGTTTAAATAAAATCATTAATAAAAAGATCCGCGCACTGTTTTGTGACGAAAATACTTCAGTTTGTCTATTTATTTACGGTCTTACAGACTAATATATTTAAGATTTTTTTTACATTCTTATTTTGCTTAGACATTATTGAAAAATTATAAATACTTATGATCAAAAAATAATTATTAAAAGTACATAATTTTAATAGTTTTATCATCACGCCTTTCAGCATTTTTGGTTGTAGGTATAAATTACAACAAATTTTTAATGAAATAAAATCGATATTGAGTTATAATTTTAAAACAGCTGGTACAGAGAATATTAATCTTTCTCACTGGAATTGCCCTGTACGATCGTAAGAACATATTTCGACGAAATTTGGATTCTCCGCCTCTGGCTGGCTAAAGGGCCTTAAACAGAGTAAAAAGCCGCAGTCACCGCAGTGTACTTTATTTAACCATTTTATTTGGATTCAAATATCCCATTTGTGAAAAAAAAATACTAAAACTAAAAATTGCACAACTATCGAAAAAAATATTGAAAACGAAATGCTTATTACTGAGCATGAAAAAATTAAATTAAAATTAAATTTCTAGAATCGAGAACATTTTCCCTTACAAGCCCGATAAACTATCTATTGAAGTGCAAAGTGCATTACTTTCAACAGCTTTTGCTGGTGAATGTGGTAGGTGGTAGGTAAGGGATGATTCACAATAATTCACACCCTAATTTGAAATCCATGAGCTTTGCAGTGTGACGTCACTCAAAGCGCATCCTGCCCGAGCCGAGTCCCAAGCCATCAAGGAAACGGAAACCCAGAGGTTTGGAATATCACAAAATGCACTTTCTAAATTTTCCGTATGAGTTTGTCAATGGGGGAGTATTGACTGTGATTTAGATTGCAGGGTTGAATTAGTACAAGCACGTATTTAAACTTTTAACTTAATAATAATAATAATAATAAGATGATTTGTACAGCACCTTCAATGAAAAATCATCTCAAAAGCGCAACTCCGTGCCGTAAGTGTAAAGTCAACTATAATAATTTAATGTCAAATGCAGAGAAACAAAAAAAAATTATAATTTCTTCAAAATTCACGTACACGAATAATTGACTACATTTTATATAATTTCAGTTGTATGATATGTTTTTTTTACATTTTTATTTCAGAAAAAGAAAACTACATTTTCACTTATCTAAAAGTAACTAAAATAAATGCATTTTATATTACATTATACTTAAATACATTATATAACAATATTATTCACTTCTATTGTCGATTAAACACAGAACTTTCATTTTGAATGTTGTCTGGAAGGCAGTCATATAAATTACCCTCCTCGTAACCAATGGATTGCTTACCACATTGAGTATGTAATCTGTGTTTGTGCTTGGGATGTTTCAATAATGATTTCTGTATTTATATGTAGGTATGAGTTTATTATTTATTTAATATATAAGGAGACATGTCTTTTATTCATACAGTTTTCTTAATGAACAGTTTTTTCTTATGTAATTTTTTCTAGATTCAGATCTAAAGTGAAATAACTTTTTAATAATCTTCTTTTATGTTACCTATATTGATATATTTATAATAGTTGCTGCAGGGTAGTTGCCTTACAAGCAGTAGATCGGGGCTCAGCTGGTATAATATAAAAATATACGAAAGTATTAATTACTCATTTTCATCTTCTGGTCATTTTATATTCAATATTTAAAATTTTACGTCACACTTCGCAAAAACTGTGAAAAACGAGTGGGACAATACACGCATTTCCAATTGTGTTGTGATGTCGGATAGAAAAAGATATGGGAAATGGGAAAATTGGGCATTTCCCGGCTTTTCAGATATGGACAGTCAACACAACTAAGGTTATTTCATGTAACAATTTTGTCTTTCACTAAGACGATACTGAAAATATGTAGAACAAATTTTTCAAGTTCATTAATTAAATATATCAGTTCTTACGATAATATATAAAGTGACAACAAACTTACGACTTGCAACATTATTAACAAATTTAAGATTTATAAGAATTACGCTTTTTTTTTGTTAATGGCAATTTATCTGTAACTTTTTTGTGATTTAACATGTGTTCGAAAAATTGCATTGTGTAATAGTGAATGGCAGATTGCGTACCCCTACTTAGTCCTAAGGAAAATCAAATAAATGAACATAGAAAATCTCTTTTTGATATCCAAGCCACCCCTGAAATCTCAAAACACAAGGGTCGCCATCAACGTGACGTTTGCTTGATCAATCTCCCTCTGCATTATTGTGCACCGATGGCTACAACAGCCTGAGTACGGGCTACAGAGCACAGTGTTTACAGAATAGGTACTGACGTACTATACGGATTGTATAGGGCTGTTAACTGTTTGCACTAGCGAAGAAAAGCCTATTATTTGCCAAAGGCAAACCGTCCCGTAAGGAATATCAAATAACATGTCCGAGCGAACACGTTTCGGTAAGTGCACTAAATCTAAACAATGGAATAGTTTTTAACGGATTTTGAAGTACCTAGGTACTTAACTTACTTCCGTTGTCCATAGAGTTTTAATAGAGCTTTGATATTAAAACTTATCTATATCACTTGTTTAAATATAGCAAACATATTTTGTCGCATCTTTTTAATTCAAATTAATAGATTACTTACCACATTTATTGTTAAAAAACTGACATGTTTCATAAATATGAATTTAAATATTATAAATAATCAAAAAATATTTTTAAATGATCCATTATTAAACTTTTTCCTTTACAAAATTATGCAATATTACCCATCTCCCCCTTCCGATTCCCACCTTTCCTTTGCACCTTTAAGCCGCCGCTACCCGAATTTCTACCGACGTCTTACATATCTCCCTTAAGATGAAGCCATAGTAAATAATGCAAAATCATACAAAATCATATGTTTTTGTTTTGAAAATTTGATCGCTTAGAAGTATTATAGATGCTTCAATTAAATACTACTTGTAGAACATACCTTGGCCCTTAAAAATATCGGTCTTTTAATAAGCCTATAAAAAAATAAAGTATAATGTCTAAAAAACACACTTTCAAGTCCAAACTCTCCTATTTATAAACCCCTTTTCGGAAATGGTTTTATTGTATAACATGGAAAATTTAGTTTATTTTATAATAATGGTAAAAAAAGTTGATATTTACTCCCGATCCTCCCAATATAAAATAAAATATGCATTTTCGCGTTGTTATGTTACAATACGGCCGCTAGTCGACGAATTCGGTTTTCAAAGTGAACTCTATGGCGTCCACCGAAGAACTACTGTCCACGCCACAGTCGCCAAACCTACTTCGTATCAGTCACGCCCCGAACGGAGCGGGAGATGGACGCATCACTCCGCGTCGCTTGATTTCGTGAAATCAATTTTAAATTTCCGTTTTATTACAATAAACAATGCGTAAAAAGGGAGTTAATGTTTTTTAAAGGTTTTTACGAAATCAACCTCTAATTTTTTTTTTCTCAAATACCTTTTCCAACCTTTCCAAAAGCTTTTTCTTAAGTATTTTCAAACTCCTCCCATAAAGGGGCGTGAATTCCGTTTCGATTTTTTCCTGGACTATTGGATCGCCTTAAACACGATTTAAAGCTCTTAAAAAATATATGTGTTATTTTTGAAGATAATATCTAGTCATTCCCCGCGCCGAAACACAAATTGTATAAAATTTCTCGGTGGAAAAAAATCGCAAAATATGCTACATAAATTATTATAAACACGTTTGTTTCAGTTATTTTACAAGTTATATGTATGAAAAAATTCACATCGTTTCTTTAAATGCTGTTTCAGACAATCCCCACGAAATTTTTTCTCTATTTTAAATGAGTCGTGTTTTATTAAACATTTTTACAATTTTCGCATCGATTTTGTCGCTTTAAATACTAGCGCGCTCCTATAACATTCGTAATTTCATATCTCTCCAACTTCTTCTTTTTGAGCCCGGTTGCGGCGCCTTAAGTCTGTGTCTATTGTTGTAATTAGTTTTAAAATAACCCTGACGAAGTAAACATTGCTTACGAAACATGTCGGTTTTTTTTTAAATATAAACTTGGATAAAACTAAGTAATCTATTAATTTTGAATTAATTATATCAATTTTCGCCATTTAGTGGGTGGGAATGAGTATCGCCGTCCCGCGAATAATTTATTGGATAACCAACAGTCCTGATGTAGGACACCCCAAGTGGTTCGTTAAGTTTGGCGAATTAGCAGGTATGCCCGAGTTCGGTGGGCCGGATCGTGAGAGACTGGTGAAGGGAGACCTTTTGACCTTTTCAGCCAAACTCTCTCAAGCCATCGCCTTGCACGGCAGTGGGAGGGATGGATGCGTAGTCCGTCATTTCTGAATACATTAACCCAGAGATTCTAACCCATTCCTCATAACCTTTTCCTTCCTTTTTTTACTCAGGGCCTGCTGTGTATAGATAATGTAAAAATATACATATATATTCACACAAAGTGCACTAACTCAGAACACTTGGTTCACTTGATCGAGCCATGTCTTTTTCGTGCATCCCCGACTTCACATTCAATTTGGGAGGTGGGAATGGGTACCGCCGCCCCGGAACCTTTATTGGATAACCAACACCTCTGCCATAGGTCACCCCAAGTGGTTCGCCAAGTTTGGTGGTTTAGCATGGGTGCCCTTGTTCATGGGGTGAGGTTTGTCTAGGTCTTGGAGGTGGATGTCCAGGACACATTAAACCCCAGATTCCTACCCACCCGTTAAACCCTTTTCCTTCCCAGAACTCTCCTCTCCTTCCTTTCGATAAAAAAACCCTTCACACAGCATTCCCAAAGATGCCATAGGCCCTGAGGGAAATTATTTTCCTCAGGGCCTCCTGTATGGAGGTCATGTAAAAAAAAGTCTTATATTCTCCTTACACTCCTTTCTTTTGTGGCGACTACACCATTATTTTTCGCCACCATAAAGAACACACCAGAAGCATCTACATCTACAAGCCGCTAAGTACCCGCCTACTCCATGTAAGGCGCCACCGGTACTTATCTACCTAGCTACCTACCTATGACGTACAAAGTGCCGCTACCTACTTACCTCCACCGGCCGGCTAATTATTTCGTCACTTACTGGAAAAGCGTAGCCTAACTCCCAATATTTAACTGTACCGTGCCGATTATTCGATTATTGAATTCACTCCGCCTCACAAGGACTACCTGCAGATGGCTCCACTCACTGAGTCATCGCCGTTCACCCCCGCCACGCACGGCGTTGAGCGACGGCCTGAAAGTCCAGTCATTCCCCACCGTTACGGTGTTGAGCATCAAGCTGGCGATCTTGCAGATTCGTAGTCTTCACCGCCTCAGCATCACCGACCTTCATCACACCATCCCCTCCATGCATCAATAGCTCATCATCTACCACACTTCAGCGTACAGCCTGTTACCTCTGCATTGACCTCTCGCTAAGTAGCCCTACAATAAACGACTCGACTTAATGCACGCCTTTTCGTCTCCCGTCTCTGCCGATACAGGAGTCCGCTCCTTCAACTGGTGACCCCAACGTGATATGAATACGCAACATACAGCATCCTGACATGTGTGGTATCTGCAAAAGCGAGGGAATCAGCTGAGATGCAGCGGATCAACTTGGACGCACCGACAAGCATCAACCCGGCTTTCCTGCGACCCTTGGCATCATCTTTAAACCCCTTACGCTATACTTTGTTCATTCGCTCTATTTACCTAAACCATCTAAGCGCTCTTTCTCAATCTTACTTATTACGCTCAGCCTTGCAATATTTGCAAATCCCTAGATTTCTCACTCAATATAATATGTTTTTATCACAATTTCAGGGATCTCATTTCCACAGCATTCAGTCTACTTTAATACTCCTGGCAGTTCCATGTCTTACTGCCATACACCATGGTAGGTACCAGAACTATTTTCAACTTATTATTCGAATTACCAATTGGTTATGCGTACGCGTACTTTAAAAACAAATTTATTTTACGCAAAATTTCTAATTAATTGCCCTCTGAACTAGCAACTAAATTCTTGTAAATTGATTTCGAAAGATTGTTATTTTACCTAGTCAAGTTAAGTGTTTAATTTTATTAAAATATGTATATTTTTATAGAAAATGAGGTTACATTGGTCATTAGCAGATTTGTTAAATTTTCGAACAAAATGTTGTATTATACAATATCTACACATTTCAAATCGTCCAATCATAATTAAAATCAATCAATAAATTATCTAGGAGTGTAACTGTTCAGAACTTTAATTTTATATAAATAAAAACACAAAAAAACACAGAAAATCCTTGGTTTGTCTATCTATTTATGGTCTTACAAACTAAAATATTTCATATTTTTTTACGCACTTATTTTGCTTAGATTTATTATTACTAAAAAATTATAAATATTTACAAAACGTTCATAATTTTAATAATGTAAGCATCATGCATTTGAGCATGTTTATTGGTAATTTGGTTGTAGATATAGCAATTGCCAAAAGGATGCAGATTTGATAATAGGATGTATTTAATAAAGAGACTTATAAAAATAAATACTTACACTTATAAACGAAATAACTTTTTTTGAAATCTCAAAGTAACAAAACGATGTTAACAGAAAGGTTCGAAACACGGAGTTTAGAATGTAGGAAGTACGATGCGGTTACAAACGTCACTCCAGACAGGATAAATTTAATTTTAAGACCGCGCCGTCAGGTTCGGCTACGCGGTCGTACGCGCATGCATCTCAGTGTTGCTAGTTGATAAATATTACCAGTATTTAAAGTTAAGTTAGGAGTAGTTCCTACAAAGTATTTAGCTGTCTCAGAGTTGTGGCAGACACTCTTTGTATCACCCTGGAGAAAGACCACATGCGGGATCGAAACGTTACTTGACAGTTTTAGCGCGTTTGATGACTAGATCTGAATATTCAGGTACTTTCCGACCTTCCCCTTTCACATATCCTTCCATTACCCACCCCGTTTAGCCTCACTACATCAAATGGAGATGCCACAATCCCACTGGCTCTGAACGTTAGGGAGCAATTACGACTCTTGTGCAGTATTAATTCGGTAGAGTAGACCTTAATAATAATAATAATAACGTAGTATTTATGTAGCGCAGTTTTGTGTTATTTCACTTCAAGTGTGCTCAAACCTTATTTTCTGTTCTAAATGAGCTAGCTAATCATTGGAAAACACGAAGCCGTATATACACAAAATTGATGATAGGTACCGAAGTTCACAGCTTTAACACTTAAGAAATTAACATATTTACAAGGTAGAGCAACACAGCAGCATCGTTAAATTTTCCATTAGTCAGAAATCCACTGGAATATGCCTCGCCAATTTGGAACCCGCAGTACAAACTCTACATTGATAGCATATTCAAAACAAATTTATAAAATATCTTACCATGGAATTCAACAATAACTTTAAATGCAATTTCAAACTTTGCAACAGCTGATTTAAAATTTATACACATAATTTTAAATAATTAAATCATTAGTATTAACGTGATGTATATGCCATACAGCACTTTTCCACGTTAGCATCGATGTTTTCTCGGATTCACTGCCCAAATTTAAAAAGAGCATCGTATCAATAATATAAACTTTCAATGAAGAGTAACTTAACTCAACTTTTCAAGTGGATCACCACTTCTCACACCTACAAATATACTCCCACATGCACACGCCTACATACTACGCACATCATCCGGTAATTACTAATTATACCTACCAAAAATTAGACACTACAAAGAAACATGTCATAGGTGCCCATCATGAAATATTACTTAATATCTGGAAATTATCTAATCAATGTAACCAATCTACAGATCTGAATAGCCAGGTACTTCCCAACCTTCCTCCTCCCCACTTCCTTCCCCTCCCCACTACCTTCAGCCTCACAACATACCCCAATTGGGGATGCCATAGTCTCACTGGCTCCAGACGGGAGCAGTTGAGATTCTTGTGCGGTATTCACTGTAAAAAAAATAAAAAAAAATGATACTGTTGTTTCTATATGTATAGATAAATAAATAAATAAAACACGTCATAATAACTCTAAAAGAAATCATCTTAAAATTATTGATATTTCTTTAAATTCTGGTTTACCTACATTTTTACTTACTTGCTTGAATTCAAAATTTTATCTTGAGATTTCATAACTTAACCATCAAAAAGCTTTGATCAAAAAACTTCTGGGTTTTCTTTGAAAGCTTTTAAATCCTTACATCCGATTATAAATCTGAACATTATCGGGGGTTAAAGAAATCCCCAACTGATGAGAGAACATTTGCTAAAATATTTTTTCTACCAACGATGTTTTTTTAAGCTCCAATACGCCAACTTACACAAACATTTATTTGGTCGTATTTAATATTATAGAACTTGCTTGTTACTCGCATCATTAAGCTTTTACTTAAGAAGGTTTTTTGCGTTTCGATGAACATTGAGGATAGCTTTTTATGCTTATTAGTTCTACGCTCTAGAACAAAGCGTACAAAATAGTTCGTGGATGTGAATAATCGTAAAAATTTATCGAAACGCAAACTACGCACCCTACTTAGGAAAAAGTTATCGTATAAATTTACTACCAATAGGCAAGTGTTATTTTAAACTGGACTTTTTTCGGATAGAAAGTGGTGTTAGACAAGGAGATGCAACTACCCCAAAATAATTTACCTTACTAATGTAGGTTTTACAGCATCTCTTTTTTCAGCCCGATTCCACTTAGAGACTAAAGTCAAAAATTTTAGCTTTACTTGATCGCTATTTTCATTTCTATTTCATATCTATGATTTCAGTTGGCATCACAGCAAACAGCGTGGTTCATGTGTTGTTTGCAGTGATAACAATTGAAATCGTAGATATGAAAATAGAGATCGCGTAAAGCGAAAAATGTTGACTTTAGTCTCTAAGTAGAATCGGGCTGAAAAAAGATGCGTAAAACCTGCATCAGTCCGGGAGACATAATTATCGAGAATCCTCAAAGATGCCCTGATCAAGTACTCGATATAAATTGAAGACAGTTAAGTAACACACAGAAAAACGATGAACGACCCGCTCTAATGTTGTAACAAATCAGCCATGTACATGTTGGGCACTTGTTTGGCGTGTTTACCATGCACCGGTGCAGAGGGGATCAATGACGCTAGTTCTTCGGAGCGTCTTCCATTTAAACACCGGCAGAACAAGGACAGCATTCCCACCCAACGTTTGTGCTCTAAAGGTGTTAAGACAGGCGAATCTATCAAACGGACCGCCCACTTCTGCACAGAATCGAGTTTTTTTTCAGATATTTTGGGGCTGCAGACCAGAGTAGGCTACCAAATTCTAGAGACTACATTTCCATTTCGATTCCTTTTAGATGTAATCAGACATGATGGGTCTTTGAAACATTAAATTCGAGAAAACACTTTCGAGGTACGGTCATTCTCTTAGCGAATTTGAAATAACAGGTGTCACAGTGAATGTGAATCGAATGTCACTTAAGTCCAATGAAGCAAGAAATTTGTAGTCACAGAAAACAGCTAGACAGAATACCTACTCTAACGGATTTTCTTGCCATTTTGTAGAATGCCCATATTTATGAAGAAAATGAAACAAAAGAGCAATTAATAAGACACAAAATACAGAAAAAACCTTTTTACACAAGATCTTTCTTTTGAGAAACTATTAAATATTATCCTAAAAGCTTACATACTCGCTATGACAAATAAGTACTAAAACTGGTATTGTATTTCTTATTATTTCTCATCCCTCCTTCCGACGACATCTCCCGTAGGGGAGGATAGCAGTTAGGGGAAGAAGATGCTCGCTAAATACGTCTTAGCTTAACTTTTCCATAGCATGTCCCTTCATAAATGAGTTTTGATCCTAAAACTTCCAGTGCAGGCGGTTTGGATTTAACATTACAAGTTATTATGAATTCGCAGCATGATGAAAAACTTACGGTACCTATATGAAATTTTACGGTAATAACCCAAATTATATTGATATTACTATATACCTATATGAACTTTTACGGCATAGGTACTTAAATAATATTGATGTTACTACGTACCAAACCTATATGAACTTCTACGGTAAGAACCTAAATGATATTGATGTTACTACAAACCTCTACCAGCTCTTACGGTAGATGCCTATACAATATTGACGTTACTACATACCCATATGAAATTTTACGGAGGTAACCTAAATTATATTGATATTACTATATACCTTTATGAACTTTTACGGTAGGTACCTAAATGATGTTGATGTTACTACTTGCTACATGAACTTTTACGGCAAAAAACTCAATGATATTAATGTTACTACATACCTGTATGAACTTTTACGTTAAGTACCTGTAATGTATTTTAAAAACATCTAAGTGATGCCTTCAGATGCCAGCTGGGAAAGTGCTTTTGTCGATGGGCGACAGGGGTACCCGAGTAGGCGGGTGCCGCTTACTGATGCCTAAATACTGTCCGAAGCCAGTGGGACTATGGCATCCCCAATTGTGGGCCTGTTAAAAATCACGGGATATTATTTTTACAAAATTTGAAAAAGGACGATTAAAATAATTTTCTGCAAAAATATTATAGTATAGGTAGGTATCTATTTGATGGCTTATCTGAATTGTTCTTCAAACAAGCAGTTCCATTTTTGAAAATGACACTTGAATTCAAAACATATTTGAGATCATTGAACATGAATAATTTCACGTAGGAGTAACACACATCACAGACAATTGAAATTAAAAGGTTTTATTATAATAAATTATTTTATTCCAGCGGAGTTTGCAAATGGTCCCTTTCCTATCAACAAAATTACCTTAAATTTGTCGTTAATTTTAACTTCACAGAGGCGACTCCAGTGGTGATTTTAGAGCTATTCAAGACAACGCAACTTATAATACAAAATCTTCTGTCTAACGTTTCATGAATCATAATATCTTATTCCACGAAACGCCAATGACTTATAAACGCATATCGGTACATCTTACATATCTTTTTCTAATAGAATAACGGCTTCATCGCCCTCTCCCTTGCAAGGGCGTGCTGCAGGACATTTTGGGGAAGGAAAGCGGTCACCCAACCGACATACGGTCACCATCTTCACAACCAGTACTTACTGGAGATTTATATCTACAGAAAAATTAACAGTAAATAATTTATAAGCTGTGCTTAAAAAAATACACACAAACAAAAAACAATACGTTACAGATTAAATATTGACTTATGACATGTTATTGATGCACACTATGTACCATCTGATACACACCATAACGATAGCGGAAATTTAAGGACAAAAAATCCAAAAATTTGTAATCTAGATCTACAAAAACAGGACATATGATTTATTGAAAAAAAAATCTTTCTTTTCGCTCTCTTGAACGATTGACATTTTGTCCTTCACAGCATTTCAAATTTCCGTAATCGATAATATTATATACAACCCGCACCGCAGGTTTTAACTGCTAGGCCCTGCGGGCGGCTTTTAGTTCGGCTTCGCCCAGTTAGTATTGGTGACCATTTTATAAATCAAATGGTTCCATAAATAGCCCGTTCCTCGGATCCACTGTCATCGAGTGATAGCTAGTCACCGGGACAGGCCATGACGTCATATGTAATATATTTATGGCCACTTGATTACAACTAAGTATTACCGTCAATCTTTCATTTCCGGAGAGATACTACAAATTCACAAATTCATAGCAGTTAGGTATACCTAGGGGGAACACGTCCCCACCTAACCTGCTGACGGAAGTAGCGATATCTTGTGATGAATTCTTGAATTCGAAACCGAATTACAACTGTAAATTTGGTTGAAATTCGACGTACACAGATGTTATTTGTGGCGCGGCGCGTATGGAGTGGCGTGAGACAAGCAATCGAAGCAGGATTCTGAAATTCAATCACGCAGACGGAAGACTATTAATACCGTTTGATATGCGATTGTTTACTATGCAGTACCTAGTTAAAAAGCAAAAATACAACGAACAACGTAAATAACGGTTGCTCACTTGGTAACATTTTGAAAGTTCACGTAGAACAGTTATTTCATGTCCATGAGCAGGGAAGTATCAATAACCTAAGAAAAATTAAAGTAGAGTCTAATGAGTATTGAAAATAGATATCTAGTACCTGCTTATGAATATTGCATAGTATGAAAAAGGATAAGAAGTGTGCAGTTCACACGCGGTAGAAGTGAAACCTTCAGAAAACTATAGAAGACAAGTGTGGGGAGGCTACAAAGCACCGCACAAAGAGGAGACCGATTATTCTATCCCATTCTTTGTCAGGCTAAATCCTATAGATATATTCACCAGCATTTGGTTCCTTAGAACGGGCAATCTGCCTAGCTAGGAACTAATATCGACCCACAAGACATATTAACACATATACACATTTTATAGTTATTTTTTAATGTTATTATTATGTTATTTTTGCCATACAAATGTATCAAATGTAATGTTATAAGTAAATAAATAGATGAATGTGTTTGTCTCTTTTTAAAGTCGTTTTTTCGTTTTATCGAATTTCAAATCACAACGATGCTAAAGAATTTGTCTCTTCAAAAATGCCTTGAAAACTCCAAGTCTGTACTGCCCGATCATACAAAATACAATATATATTCGAACATAGAAAATACTCCTTTCAAGCACAAAGCTAACACGTGTGGACTGCCTGAATTACTTCAAATTGCAGTAAAGTTAGTTTTGTAATTAAAATGCGAAGGTACTTTCTGTTGTTCTAATTTTCCGGACAGCGCACGAAATGTTGAATTATTTAAGCGTTTTAAAATTTTAATAACCCCCTAAAGCGGGTGTTAAAAGTTAGCTAACAAGCCAGACAGGTGTGACAAGGCGGCACACAGTACGTTCAAAACCTTACTAACTCCTGGAAATAGGAAAATAGCTTGGAAATATGTGGTCATACCTTCCTATGGATGTGAGGTAAAGTAGGTACCTACTACCAAAATTTGTGTGAAACAATGTGTATAATTTCGAATACTACAAATTTCAAAATGGTTTAAATTTAACTCGTGTTTTGAAAGTGGGTCCTATAAAATAAATTTATAGATTAGGTACTTGTACTAACGTTTGTAACTGTTTTCTTATTTCAATTCATATACTCCTATAATTCCATTTCATTTCAAATTGGTGACAAAAACTCCATCTACATTTTTTAAAATAGAACCATTTATTGGATAACCAACACTTCTGCCATAAGTCACGCCCAAGTGGTTAGCTACGTTTGGTAACTTAGCAGGGGTGCCCGTTTTCAAGGGGTGAGGTTTGTCCAGGTCTTGGCGGCGGATGCGTCTGTCCATCTGCTGTGTGGCGGGCCGCATCGAGAGGGACTGGGTGAAGGAGGCCTTTTAACCTTTTCAGCCCGACTCTGTCGACCCATCGCCTCACACCGTGGTAGGAGGGATGGATTCATTCGTCCGTCACTGCTATACATACTAACCCCCAGATTCCTACCCATCCCTCATACCTTTTTCCTTCCCAGAACTTCCCATTCTTCCTTTTTTTAAAAAGACCTCCCACACAGCATCCCCTAAGATGACATAGGCCCCGGGGGAAATTATTTTTCTCAGGGCCACCTGTGTGGAGCTAATTAAAAAAAATCCTTTATAATATTAGATCCGTAGAAGCTTTCCTATAATGACATTGATAGTAGAAACAAGGGAGATGGGCGGTGTACCATTATTTGAAAGTACTGCAAATCATATCTGCGTAAAGTTGCGCACACTCCAAACACCAACATTAATTAACTGTGCCGCTTTGTCTTCCTTTCGTTTTATCCAAAGATATTCAAATACAGAATAGATATGCTATGGTGTCCGCGCAACTGTCGCCGGACTACGGTCTAATTAGCGTAGTTTTCATACAAAAAGAATTTGTTCATTTTGTTGATTTTTTGAAAATGTGCATTAATATTGGTTAACAATATATTTTGAATGGGGAAAGAATTCGTTCATTTAGTTTAACGTTCGTTTGGTTTATTTGTTAATTATTTGTTCTTTTAGTTTATTTGTTAATTGGTAAACAATATCGGCGACACCCGGAAGCGCAGACCCACATAGTAAAAACAGCAGATAGCACATCTACTTATATTTCAATATCTTTGGTTTTATCCCATCTTTCTTTGTTTCTATTATCTATCATTAAGGAACCACTAGCTAAGTCCTCCATCATTGTCCGTGGTACGTTTTCCGCTTTAAATTCTGTTAGTGGAAAAAGTTCAAGAGATCACTTGTTTGATTTAAGAAGTATTTCCAATTTTGAAAATTAAAAGTTCATTGGACTTGAAAAATTTTACGCATTGTGTACGAATATTTCACAATACTTACCAACTACCCGTACACTATAACCGTAATAACTAGTACGTTTATTATTTGAATGAGCGTTTAAGTAGCCTGACGGCTAAAAATGCAATAAACATACGTTTCTTATCGCTGTAATGCTCTTTGAAACATATTGTTTCCTCCTTCACCGCACACGTCAAGACTCTACTTTTTTTTGAACGAAGCTACATTTATTTGAACGACTCTAGACCCTCCAATGTCCGTGCATACGGGGTTAGTAAGCAGTATGCAAGTACTTTCATTAACATTATACAAAAGATGAATAGAAGTAGCAGCCCGTGGAATAATTCTTCTGAAATAGGTAACATCAAAAATAGATAATAGTTTTAGTAAAAGAAAAAGAAAAATAACGGCTATGACCAGTCGAAGAAACCGTCTGAAAAAAAAATAAGTAATGAGGAAAAACAGTTTTGTGATTATGTTATAATGTAAGTAATTACTATAATAGCAAAGAGAAAAGAAAATTGGTTACGTCCATACACATACCTACACATACACATACCTACATAGCACGCATACATACTGTCACTGCTTGGGATTGGTATTAATATTATTGCAAATTCCTTTCCTACCTATCCTTATTGCCTATCCGTCAATTCTTACTCAGTCTGTAATAAACTCCCGCCGCAACATATAGCATTGTGCTTCCGCTATCGGTTAATCGCCATTAAAATAACTTCGCCGTGTATTATCAAAGAGACGAAACTCACGCCTATTGCTGTTTGTGCCTGTTGGATGGGAGAGAAAGCAGAAGAGGGCATTGCCAGTCTACAAGTTCTTTCATCCTTTCGGTGAATCCTTTCCTTTCTATTCCACATGTATTTTTATCATTTCAAGCAGTGATAGTAACACATAATCAAGGTCCTTCGCCAGTCATTCTTTACACAAACATATCAATCCACTCTACACAACATAAATCTCATTCAAAAATATTATATAAAAAGAAAAGCCAGAGAAAGTATTCCATAGACCACCGGGCAGTCCTACTGAGAATGCGTATAGCTATTGGTCCAACCGCAGACGGTGCTCGAAGACCGCGCCCTTTAGCCGGTTCCCCGATTTTGCCTTGAAGAAATGTACTTAGGAGAGAAGGGGAAGTTTTTGAAGACCTTGACGAAAAGATGAGCGTCAAAAGATGAGACACACAAAAACGTGTAGCTGTTTCCTCCAAATTACTACTTTTTTCCTTTGGGGGAAACAGATATATCTTATTACGACTCAGCTACAGCGACGGGAATTATGTTTCATTCTCTTTATACGTTTGAGGGAGATGTATGATAATGATTGTATTTTTTGTTTGGGGGGTGCAGACATAAGTCTCATTTTCGACTGTTGTCATTTAGTGTGCAAAGCAAAAAAAGAAAACCATCAGCGCATTGACATTTGATATGATGAATTTTCGGAATTCACTCACACTTCCATATTATCCTTGGAACCATATTTGAAATTTTCAAAATAATCACGGCAAGTAATATTGTAGAGGTCTACTGAGATGTCACGGTGCGGTGTGTGAGAGAGATGCAAGAAAATTATTACCTTTTTTCCTTTGGAGGAAAGAGATTAACGTACACAACATACATGAGGGATTTAAAGAGATTATATTATGCTTTATGCCACTCTCGATTGGAATATGGAGTAATAGGATGGGGCTCAGCAGCATCTAATCACAAAAGGTATCCCAGAATTGCATCATAAAGACCGTACTAAAGGTCCCCATAAGGAAGTCAACAATAGACATTTTTAAACAGTTTGATGTTCCAGGCATACAGAAAATCTATGCAAAAAACATTCTAGTACATCACAAAAATGATTCAGAGGTCACATGCTCATAAAACCAGAGCCAAACAAACAGACATACTTAATATACCAAAGTGTAACTCTTCATTTGGGCAAAAGTTCTGAATTTTTAGCAGTTAAGTTATATAACAAACTCCCACTTAGTATCAAACAAATTAAAACAAAAAATAGCTACATTAAGGACATTAAATGTTGGCTGAAGGAACTATCGGAAAATGAACTTACTAGTATACTTAAAACATCGTAATTGAAGTTTCTGGAAAACCTTATCCAAACAATGAATTTAAACCATAGAAGTCGATGAATATTTATCCAAAGCGTAGTCCCCCTCAGCACAGGATCTCCTGGTGAGGAGGACTACGAATATATTTTCTATTTTATATATATACTCAAAATGTTTCATATAAAAATGTAAAAAATAATAAGTACATAGTTACCAAATAAAAAAATAAAAAAAACAAAAAACATTGTGTATCTCATCTTTTGAAAGAACTGCAACTTATTGTGATAAGGAACTACGGAACTATTTTCACGGTACCGTCACGGTAATAATAAAAGCTCAATGAGTCCATTATTTCTTTCGTTCTGATTCCACGATTTTCCTGTATACGCATCGCCCTCAAGCTCTGGGTCAAAATCCAGATTAGCTGCAAAGTTTTGGTCCATTTCCTAGGGCTCTCAGCATCCCTAGCGTGCGCTGTGGCGCGGATAAACATTAACGCGTTGTTAGCAACTTTTCTAATTAAACAATAAACGAATGTCCCGCTACAGCTGTAACAAGTTTATTGTTAACAGCACTGGTTGCCTAAACGTGAACTACAACGGTAAAAGTTATTACCCAACTTTAAATAATATATCACCTCATTTCAGAGGCGGTGTTATTGTTGTTGGGAAGTTTTTATTGTAGAACTCTAGAGGCGGATTTAGATCAAATGATGAACTGTGCCATTTTCTTTTTATCATGATTGTGTTTGCATTGTTAATAATTTACAACGGATATTTTCTCCATTACCAAATAATGGATTAATGAAACAAATTACGTTAGGTTGTCAAATTTATTTATTTATTTAAAATTTACGGCACAAAGTGCCATTTACAAACATGTGTTATTTATTATATTTAAACAGTCATAGTACAGTGAAGAAAGATTTTTTTTTTATATCTCATAATAAGAGAAAAAGAGAAAAAAATTCTAACAACTAAAGAAAACTTCAAAAGGATTCAATGAAATAAAAAGAATAACTTGTTATGAAGTAACCTCGTTACAATACGTAAGGCTAAAATGTTTGATAAGTAGAGCCTTGTATTTTAATAAGGAAATATGAAAAATATCAGCAACATTGGCATAAAAATTACCAATGGTGAGTATTCTATTTATAACAGAATTATATCCAGCTACAGACGTATAATTGTCACAATAATACATACTAGGGAACCTTGATCTAATGGTAGGTACATGAAAGTGAATCAACTTTAATATATCAGGGCTATCCAAGTGATGATTTACAATTTTGTATAAAAATATGAGATCAAAAATTTTTCTTCTGTCACTTAACTTCGACAATTTCAATGAGTGTAATAAAAAGTCATAATTTATTGATTCTAAGGGATTCCAAGTCGAAAATTAATACACCTCAAAAACTTGCGTTGAACTATTTCAATGATATTAATGTGATTATTAAAGACAGGTGACCAAATTGTAGAGTTATATTCTAGAATGCTTCTAACGAGAGATGTGAACAGACTTTTATTGTGTGAATATTTTTAAAATCTTTGGAAATCCTTAAAATAAAACCTAACATTTTCATAGCCCTGTTGGCTATAGAAGTTACATGAGATACAAAGCAGAGTTTCTGGTCAAAAATGATGCCTAGGTCAAGTATTTCGACTACAGAGATTAAGTCTACATTATAGAGTGCATAATTATATATTATTGGGCGTTTAATTTTGTAGAACCTCATAACTTGGCATTTGTTAATATTTAGCTGAAGTTTATTACCTGAACACCATTTGAAAAAACTATTGAGATTCTCTTGCAAGATTATGCAATCGTGCACATCATTAATGACTTTAAACAGTTTCATATCGTCGGCAAAGAGTAAAACTTCGACATCATGGAAAATGCTAGTAACGTCATTGATGAATAGGATAAATAATAAAGGTCCCAGGTGAGAACCTTGCGGCACACCGCTGGTAGCAATAAATTCGTGGGATAAACAGTCATTGATCTTGACAAAAGGTAACCTATCAGATAAGTAGCTGATCAACCAAGCCAAAAAATTACCACTTATCCCTAACTTTTTTTGTTTATTTATTAATATTTTGTGGCAGACCTTTTCGAAAGCTTGGAAAAATCAGTATAGATGGAGTCTACCTGTAGCCTGTTAGTCAATGCTGTGTTTATATAGTTTTCATATACTGTAAGGTTTGTGAGAGTAGATCTAGAAGAGACAAACCCATGTTAGCAATTGGTAATTACATGTTTAATATTAGAGGATATTTTGCTATGAATGATTTTTTCAAAGAGCTTTGGAATGCTAGACAGAATACAAATAGGTCTGTAATTGCAAACATCGTTTTTTGAACCCTTCTTGAACACGGGGGTGAGATAGCAGGATTTCCAGCTATTGGGGAATTGGCCTGTTTTAAGAGATTTGTTAAAGATTTTGTACAATGGATATGAAAGAGAATTTATACAATTTTTTAAGAATATGGATGGGACATTATCAGTACCAGAACTTGTTTTTGGTTCCAAGAGTTTAATCGCGGCAATAATATCGTTACGTTCAATTACTAATTCAGATAATTCCATTTAATATCTGTAACAAATTCGGGAATACCATCAACAGGGATATCCTCCTCATATACACTTTTGAAAAAGTCTGCAAATAGATTGACAATATCATCAGTTTTGGCACAAGTCTTGGCACCATAGTTCATAATGTTAGGGATAGAAGAATAATTGTTTTGTAATGACTTAGAATAATTAAAAAAAGATTTAACATTACATTTTACAGAGTTTTCAACTTCTTTTATATAGTTTTTGTAACATTTATCTGAAGTTACAGCACATTGCTTACGCAACTTATGAAATTCAGTATAATCATGAAATGACCTCGTTGTTTTGAATTTGTGGTGTGCAATCTTCTTTTTAAAGACTAAGTTTATAAGATTATTTTTGAACCATTTAGGAAAAGTTGATATATTACATGACGTAATAGGTACATGGTTTATTACACTTTGTTTTAAAATACAGTAAAATTGTTTGATATTGTCATTTAATTCAGCATCATTTAGAAATGACCAATCAACCTTAAGGAGGAAGTCACAAATTTCAGTATAATTGGCTTTATGAAAGTTGTGAGACATTTGTTAAATTTTAGGATTTTCACCTATAGTGTTGTTTATGGTTATATCTAATGATGGGTGGTAATTGTCCAAAGGAAGAAGAGTATCTAAGGATTTAGTTACGGTTACAGATTTGACATTAGAAAAAACTAGATCCAGAGTTCTGTCATTACTGTTTTTGTTTTCATTAAATTGATTTAAATTTTAAAAATTACATTTCAAGTATTTCACTTTCCATGTTAGATAAGTTAAAGCGATTAGTAACGGATAATTCTGAGGATATAGGATCCCAATTAATGTTAGGTAGATTGTAGACACCTGCGATGATTATTTTTGTTTCGGGGTATTTAGATATTAATAGTTGAATCTCATCGATATGGTTTTTGTAGATAATTAGATCAGATGAAGGAGGAATATAAACACAACCTAATATGATTTTATTTTTTTTGTTAGTGTTAATCATAATAAAAATATTTTCCACATTTTTATAGGTAGTGTTAAGCTGCTTTGAGACTAATTTCTTAGAAATTGCTAGCAAGACACCACCACCTATTGATTTAGAACTAATATTCTTGTTTCTATCCAGTCTGTAGATATTGTGAGTTGGTGTTGTTCCAAGTCAGCTTTCTCTACATCAAGGTATGCCCTCGATTAGGGAAAATTAAATTACATAAATAGTTTGAAGTTAAAACTTCTTTAGCACCGTTGTGATTTGAAATTCAATGAAACGAAAAAGCAACACTAAAAAGAAACAAATATTATAGACCGGTAGGCGAGATAGGTAAACCCTACGTCATCGACTAGACGGATGAAACTACTTTTAAGTGATAATGGTCATTTAGAAAACCTTAAAAAAGCTGGTCTGCCGGTGCGCCTCTTGGCAGGAGCCGCGCAGTCATGGAAATAGTCAGCGATTTTTTTGATCAAAATTACGACATCGACTACACGAACGGGAATGGTCTCATATGATAAAGGTCGATTAGAAAGTGAGAAAAAAGCAGGTCTGCCAACCGGCAGCCTGGCAAGTTCGGAGGCAGTCGGCGTCAAAGTGGGGAAAAAATTGGTCGATTTTACGTCATCGACTACACGAATGAAACCAAGGAATAACTATATTCCAGATCATTCCATATAAGAATTTCGCGGTCTGCCGACCAGAAGCCTGGCAAATTTTTGTGTACAATTTTTTAAAGTTTTTTTTGTTTTTTTTTTAATTTTTCGTTTATCTTTATTATTATTTTTATTTCACTATACTTTTAAGAGCTTTGAATGCCATATTTTTAAAAAATAAGCAAAAAATATAAAAAATAATAATTTAAGAGTTCCCAGTGTACCCATCCGTCAGGCGAGCCTTTAGACGCCAAACCACTTACGAAACCTGCCGCGGTGACCCTCACCCCTGTCGCGTGTTAATATTTTTGTACAAATTTTTAATAATAATACCTAGTCCTTTTAAGATTGCCTAATAGTCCATAGTAGTTGGAAGTTCAAACAACCAACCCACCGTCGCCGTAAGAGCTGCGTTCGTCCGAAAAACGACGGAAATTTCCGAACCCCATCCGTTTCATATCGGTTTCGCTTGCCCTGTTGCACCGATTACTTCGAATTCAAGATCGTTAATCGAGTTACATTTTCAATATCAAAATTTTAATATTTAGAAATAAAATTATTAATTTCTAATGTACACATTGGAAAGATTATTTTATTTTGATTTCAGAACAATTTTTGTTTTTGCAAAGTGATAAAATTTTTATTTATTTATAATATATGGGAATAATATTAAAATTTTAATATTTAGAAATAAAATTATTAATTTCTAATATACACATCAGAAAGATTATTTTATCTAGATTTTAGAACAATTTTTGTTCTTGCAATGTGATAAAAAATAACCAACATAGAGGTATATTTAAAATGTAAATTGTCGCTACCGCGACTGAATCGGTATAGGTTTTGGATATACGCGGCCGGTCCGGCGTGCTTGTATTGTGAGTTTATGTGATCACATAATTCAATTATTTTAATTTATTTAATTTAACAAGTGCAAATGAAAATTAAAATCTAGTCTCCGTCAACGGAAGCAATCTTCCGAACAGTCCCTCCTTTGATGTGCTTGGTGTAACTCCAGCAAGTGACCAGCTCGACTCAAAAACTGGGCGTACTGTACAGGGCCCGCAGATACTTTAATAGTACACAACTGCTAAAACTGTACAAATCGCAACTGCGCCCCACTGTTGAATTTGGCAGCCACCTTTGGTCTGGAGCCCTAAAATACCTTTAAAAAAACCCTCGACACTGTGCACAAACTGGTGGTCCAATTGATAGATTCTCTTAACACAAACGGATCTCTAGAGCACAGACAATCTTTAGAGCACAGGCGTCAGGTGGGAATGCTGTCCTTGTTTAGCAACTCATAGCCGACATACCCAAATATATACAAACCACGGACATATGAATATATCTGGACCTGCCCTAAGTGATAAAAACGTAATATTTCCCCCTCCCCATGGAACCGGCTATAAGCTCCGCCTTGGCGCCAGCTCGCTCCATGGGGAGGGGAGAGAATCTAAAATATGTGACGTCATCATTCTTGTAGTGACCAGCGCGAAAGTAACGTCTATACGTTTTACGAAATATCACGCCAAAAACGGCAGCTTGCGCTAACATTATAGGTACATATTATATAGACATAGCGAATGTGGGCGGTTCTCCAGTGTTTTCGTCGCTGGTTACAAGGGTAAGTAAATTATGAAACATTTGTAATAGTGGTTTAACTAAACACGGCAACAAAATATTGCTATGTGTATTGGGGCGAGTCTTTTTGCGGCGAACATTTGGCCTTAGCAAATATGTTATTATCGTGGCAAGCAATTCGCGCTCCCATGTAAAAAGGTCTATTCATTCAAAGCAGATTTTGCTTTTAAGAACTAAATGGTGATATTGTAATGCGAGATGCCTATTTACTGTCAGATTGATTGTATAACGAATCACAGTCATCTTTCCCCTCTTCCCCCTTCATAGTTTGGTTTTACCCCCTCGTCTGTATCTTCTGGTCTATTGAATTCTGATGTCTATGATACAAACCCAGAAACAAACATATTTTGATGTATATATAGACATACCTATTTCATTCCCGTGGCATTCTCATCCCTACTTAAATATAAAAAATAAAAATAAAATTCATATTCAATTTAATTGGGGATACTTTACTGAAACTTATAAACATCAATGTAATATTAAGGCCCATTCAAATTTAACATTGATATCAAATAGCCATTCAGCGCCATTTTGTTTTTTTTCAGCTGAAAGTCCGTTTCAGTCTTTGAACAAATTATGATCATCAAAAGAGGAAATCTATCGTATTGTTAAATTTGTCAGTTCATTAAATTTTGATAGACAGCTGAAACGCAACCAGAGTCTGTCTTTTACCAAAATTAGGAAAGCCTCAACGCTAAATGCGTCATCTCAGATAATCCTGCTTGTCATCCGATCCCGTTTAATGCCTTTCATACTTAATATCAAAAATTCCACAAACATCGTAAATTAGTGTTACTCCATGTTTTATAATACAAAACCAATTAGTAACGTTTCTAGAGGAAATCTATCGTATTGTTAAATTTGTCAGTTCATTAAATTTTGATAGACAGCTGAAACGCAACCAGAGTCTGTCTTTTACCAAAATTAGGAAAGCCTCAACGCTAAATGCGTCATCTCAGATAATCCTGCTTGTCATCCGATCCCGTTTAATGCCTTTCATACTTAATATCAAAAATTCCACAAACATCGTAAATTAGTGTTACTCCATGTTTTATAATACGAAACCAATTAGTAACGTTTCTCCAACTTGAAAACAAACAAAACCAGAAGTAAAATTCTACCATGGACTCCTCGCAAAAGGGCATCACGAAAGTAGTGGTAAAAAAGGAGAGAGTGGCACATCATGTTACAAATCGCTATTAGATTATCCTGAGCCCGCAAACACCCCCCTTGACCCCCGAATAACTTCTTACACCCGACCAACTCCCATACCCTCCCCTCAACCCCTAACTTGGCGGAGTCTCCTTGCTGAAAACTTTACAAGCTTTTTGCTATCGGTTCAAGATTTATTGCTGGTGTAATGGGTTGTTTCTGAATGTTACTAAATATGTTACAAATTCAAAATGTTTTATGTAGGCGATGTTACAGGTTACAGGTCAATTTATAGTATTGACGACAATAGCGCAGACCCGTAATTTAATTGTTGAAAAATACAACAAAATAATTTGTGTTAAAATAAAAAAAGAGTGTGCAATTCCCATGCGGTAGAAGTGAAACCTTCAGAAAGCTAAAGTAGGCAAGAGAGGGGGGGATACAAAGCAGCGCATAAAGAGGAGACCGATTACACTCATTCTCTTGCAGGCTAAATCCTACAGGGGTATATGTTTGTCTCTTTGTTGTGTCGCGATTTTTGTTGCATCGAGTTTAAACTATGCTAAAGTTACACACATCTCCCGGATCTGCCCTGCTGATTGACACTGCGACGCTGTCCGAAACTTCGGTTAAAGAAGGAGGTAGCGCAACACGGCATAACACCCAAAAAACATATAACGAAAATATTTTTGGCCGTGAAAATCTTAAAAAGTATCTATGCTAAAGAAGTTTTTACTTCAATAAATAATAGGTAGGTACTTCATCGCATGTCTGAATTTGTTCACACAAAGGGTTCTAATTTGGAAAACAAAACTTTATATTATTTTTAATAAAAAACTTTATATTATTTAACAAGATAGTGCTTTACCTACATGATGATATCAAGTATAGAGATCAATTATTTTTATTAAGTAGGACACAATATGCCGGGATCTTACTTATAAAAATTTTAACTTTCACGTGTAGTAATCGCTTTGTGGGTATAAATGAATATAAATTATAATAAAACACCATATTGAGTAACACGAGCACACTATACAAATAATTTGTATATTTCCTCTCAATCCTATTTTTAGCAAAAAACCAACCGTTGAGTTAAAAAAAAAACAACTGCATCTGATTATTTTTGACTCATTCATTCTTATTTTGTCCTTAATACCTTTTTGCCAATGTAACTTATAATGTAATGTAAAAGCCTTTATGGCGTTAAATAAATAAATAAAATAAATAAAAAAAAATAAATAATAAAAAAAAATAATAAAAATAAAAAATAAAAAAATAAAAAAAATATAAAAAATAAATAAAAAAATAAAGAATAAAAAAATAAAATAAATTAATGGATGGATGGACGGACGGACCGACGGACGGACGGATGGACGGATGGATGGACGGATGGATGTATGGATGGATGGATGGATGGATGGATGGGTGGATGGATGGATGGATGGATGGATGGGTGGATTAAGTCATTCATATGATTGTTTACACACAAGAAATCAATCCCAGCAGTATAATTGCCCAAATATAGAAAAAAGTGTACCAATATACATATATTGGTCTTACAATAGATGTCAACTTTTACTTGTCAAATCATATTGAAAATGTATGTAATAGATTTCGATCCATTTTAAGGAAATTTTACCACCTTAAAAACTTTGTTAATAAAAAAATATTATACTGTATATACAACGCATTAGCAGAATCAATTATAGGATACGGAATAAATAGTTACGGATTAACGTACAAAACGTACTTAAATAAAATAAAACAGTATTAATTTGTACCCTGAAGAGGCTTAAGATAAGCGAAACCGGTTGATTCATAAATTTCGTGGTTTTAAACAAAAATTATAACACAATTTTTGGTAAAATGTTATTTATTTAAAGTAAATTCACAGATCACATATAGTAAAAATAGTCACAATGTATCAATTCACAATAATAATAATTAACTGAGCAAGGGATCGGAGGGAACCTTGCTGTTTAGTCTTTGGGAACAACAAAACTGACTGTGGTTCTGCTTAGAGGGTCGTGCCATAGGACGAAGCGCAACTAAGAGAGCGTACTAGCCAAGAGCGAGCTACAGACGAACTGATTTAATTTAGGGCTCGCAGCTCTTTATATAGGCCATTCCTTGTTGCAGGGCGTGGTATATGTAGCGACTCGAGAGTAGGAAATGCGCAGAAGGCGTCTGCGCAGCCTGGTTCGCCTAGTTTTGGGTGAGCAGGATGGCGCTGTACGGGGGAAAGAGATGGTGTAGTGGCAAGCGTAAAAACGGCGCGCTACAAAATGTATTTTATTTTATTAAATATGTCAAACCACAAAGTGATTGCTTTCTACAATAATATAAAATAAAACAGTTACAAATCCGTTTCCTAAAATTGATTTCAAGCAAAAAAAGTTCAATTCTGTGAAGGAGATCATGAAAAAAAATTGTCATTGTGTTATGTCCTGTCTATACACAGTAAGATAGAATATCAATTAACACTAGATGAATTCTGGAATACAGAATTCAAAAAAACCTGTAAACCACAACTACCCTACTAGGCATAGAGAAGCACAAATCTTTATTATCTCTCATGTAATCTCAATAAATCTCAAAATGTGTACGGCGGTAGAACAAAGGGCATAAAATTCCAGAAATATTGAACGCATTACGTGAAAATATTAAAAATTAGACATCTTTTTCAAAAATCAAAATAAAAGTTAAATCATTCTCTCTTCTAAAAGTTAAATCTTCTTTGTTCATGTTCATTTCATGTTCTTCTCCGTAGAACTTGAAATCAAATAATATTGTATATCTAGATCGAATATTGATCAAATACCCGGAAATTACTATCATACACTATGTATATTCATAAACATTATAATTATAATAATTAGTAGTTTAAATAATTAGAAATGAATATTAAGTAATATTATGTTATTAGTTTTTGGGGTATTATTCCGTGTTGCGCTACCTCCTTCTTTAGCCAACGTTTCGGACAGCGTTGCAGTGTACATCATCAGGGCAGATGTGTAATAGTTAGGGGTGATGTTAGTACTTATCTACTTAGGAGCGATACCGTGTCGCCAGCTCCACTCCTCTACGAGCTAGCGCTACAATAGCCTTGATGTAACCGTCAATTACCGGATACCAAGAACTATTGAGTTTAGCTCCGTCGTCTCTATTAATATTTAAAGGATTTTTGTGAATTTCAATTGCCTCCGTAATCAGGCGTGCTCTATGAGTTTTCGGTCTTCCCAGGACTTCAGGAACAAATCCAAAGTAATGGCCGGTTTCAAATAAATGCTCAGCGATTGCCGATTTGTCAGGGTGGCCAAGTTTACATGCTCGAAAGTGTTCCGATATCCTTTTGGAGATCGTCCGCTCTGTCGTCATTAAGTAATATATTTAGTAATTACCACGTAGTATTTTAATATTAAGAATTATACTTAGTAATTACTATGTAAAACCTAAAAGTATAATATCATTAAGTAAATAGGAAAAGTGAGAGATTTTTTACAATCAAACTGATTGACCAGTTTTATAAGATTTGTAAGATAAATATTGTAAAATTAAAAAAACTGAATAAACATACCAAAAAAAAGGATTGTTGGATGGATGGACGGATGGATGGATGGATGGATGGATGGATGGATGGACGGACGGACGGACGGATGGATTGATGGATTAATGAATTAAAGAATGAATGATTGCATAAATTAATTCCTGATTTATGATAAACCAGAGTTTTTGGAGATTTTTGCACAAAATAATAACATACATTACTATAAAAATGCCGGTAGCCGGGCAACAAAGAATTATTTAAATTTTTTAGCCACTAGGTATATTAAATAATTTATTATGCGAAATATAATGGTGAATTTATGTAAAGATATTGTTTTTCTTAGTCATCATCACTAGGGGGTCCTGTGCCGAGGCAGATTAAAGGATTATAGTTTACTTGTGTCGTTTTTAGTGTATTTATTAGAGTTTTTTCAATGACCTCTTTCAGCAATATTTTTATTCTTGATTTGTGCTCATTAAATTTTTTTTTTGGTTTTATGTCTTGAGGAAGGATGTTTTGGAGTTTTATTTCAAAGTAAGTGTAATTGCTTTGTCCAAATGTAGTTTTATAGGTTGGATTATCTTTCAGGTTTCATTATTTTTTAAAAGCTTGAATAATATACTTTTGGCATATAATTCGTTGTACATTTGGTACGTCAAAGCAATTAAACATTTCAATCGAAGGCATTCTAATGGGTACTTACTTCAGTATGGTCTTTATGATTCCTTTGAATTTATTTATTTATTGAAAAATAAGAAATACATGAAAAACATAAGCTGCATATCTCACTAGGGTATTTCTGTATCGAGATATGCAGTTTTACAATGTAATTTTAAAAAAAACATTCATATAAACTTAATAAAAATATAATTATAAACCTACAAAAGAAGCACTGAAAACAATTATTCAGACATGGATTATCAATTATAGCTGGGCAGTATGCTCATCGTTGGCAACAATAACATTATACTGTAAACTAAAAATACAAGGTACCTTTTAGTTTTGGCTTACCAGATGCATTCATGAGGTGACCATACCACAGTAGCATTTAATTATTAACAAAAAATAAAGATTGGTAAATAACAACAGCTAAATAATATCAGGTTAATAATAATAAACAATTATGTATATTAAAAATAATAATAATTAAGTAATAAATGTGTATAGTTTATGCAATAAATATAATGTATTAAGTAAATAAATGTAAGTAAATTAAGTAGATAATATATAATATAATTATGAGTAAACAATAATAAACAATTTATTAATAATAAGTAAATAAACATAAGTACATAATAATTATGAGTATATACTAATAAACAATTATATAAGTAGATAATAATAAGTAAATAAGTAAATTGTATTCAGTCTGCGTGTACTTATATGTAACAGATCCCCATCTTGTAATTCCATATTCAATTCGAGAATGACATAACGCGTAGTCGACTTTTATAAGGGTTGTGAGTTTTTCCGTAATACCTTTGATTATTATCGTTATTTATTTTTGAGGTGTTATGCCGTGTTGCGTTACCTCCTTTTTTAGCCAACGTTTCGCCGTTATAGTGCCATGGACATCTAGATGGCAATCTGCCCTGATGATCGACACTGTAATGCTGTCCGAAACGTTGGCCTGTGAAGGAGGTAACGCAACATAGAATGAAATTATTTCGTTATCGTAATGACTGTACTAATTATCATTCTAGCATTAAGTATGTAAATTATAATTAATCAAATGTTGAATTCTCATCCACCCACCCCACAGCCCACAGCCCACATCCCTTAAGTTGCGGTCATTTACCTCAGACGAGGCCGTCAGCGGGTTGTCACTTACAACAACTGTCCGTTGCGGTCTGTAGATTACAATAATATGATGCCTAATCTCAGACAGGTAATTACGTTAATTATAATACATAGTGGGTTTCTGTGGAATGCTTTTTAATACCTTTTTTTTGTAACACAATAACTTTATTAGAATTTGAAATTAAAACACTTTTGTACTTTCTTCCACTTATTATATTTCACCAGGACCGGTTTCATCCCATTACGGACATTTTCAGACTGGTAGTTGAAATTCTTAAGCTACGGTATTTCAACATATTAAGCAACTAGAAATTACTCAAAAATTAATAATAAAAATAATGTTGTATAAAGATGTTACCTACCCCTCCTTGCAGTTATTCCAAGAAGCTAAACTCTTAGATATAAGAAAAATCTACTGTATGCAATGTCTGAAATATATATTTTCACGAAATGTATATTTTACAAAAAACGAAAATCGCTCCAGCAGTAGAGTAAATAATGCATTTGAGGTTCCTCTATGCAAAACAGGCTTGCGCAGAGACATGCTTTTTTAATTGCACCAAAAATCTATAATGCACTGTATCAGACTATAGAAATTAAATCTAAAAACATATCCTCTTACAGCATATACTACAAATGACACAAATACATACCTGCTATAACATCATACCTGTTATAACTTTACAAATCCTAATTTTTATTTAACCTTTTTTGTTTTTCATATATATATTTTTTTTTTCTTCTTTTCTTAACTTTAGTTTTGTAAATACGGAATTATTTGTTCTATAAATATGTTAAACCATAATTATGTTTTAATTTACTAATTTTAAGTTTAATTTGCCATGTTGTATCTTAACTGCATTAAAAATAACTTAAATATACCCACGAACTGGCGATGCCTATGTGGGATTTTTTTTTGTTATCATACATATATGTATACTATTGTAATATCTTTTTTTTTTGTTAAATTGTATTATTGTTTATCTTTAAGCTACATATTTAATTTTATAGTTCCTTTTTTTTACTTCTTATCAAAAGAAATGTTTTTGTAATATTTTTATGTATGTAACAAAAAAAAATTATTAATAAAAAAAAATAATAAAAAATAAAAAATACAATGGAATTCTACCACGCATTAACAGTTCAAAAAATAGACTCATTAAAAGCAGCGAATACAGCAACACTGAAGAGACTATACAAGAAACTCAACCTGAAGCGACGGATGGTAACACAACACCTTTGGTTCAATCGTGAATGTAAAAAACGAGGACTTTTAACAAAATAGAAACATTCATTACATAGAGACAATGTTGTGTAACCTTGCCTAAGTGTGTATAAATACCGTAACTTAAGAATTTCAACTACCAGTCTGAAAATGTCCGTAATGGGATGAAACCGGTCCTGATGAAATGTAATAAGTGGATGAAAGTACAAAAGTGTTTTATTTTCAAATTCTAATACAATGGAATTCCACCTCGCATTAACAGTTCAAAAACTAGACTCATCAATAACTTGTTGACTTTATTTAATAATGTGGGCCTCACTGGGTGCTTAGTGCTTATCCGTACTGAGAAGTACTGGCAAGAGCATTCTCCCGGCAAGAGAAAGGTTCCGAGTTCGAGTTTCGATCGCAATCAATTTTCAATTTGAGAGGCGGGTACGGGTATCGCCGTCCCGGGAATCATTTATTGGAAAAACAAAACCTCTGCCTTAGATAACCCCAAGTATTTTGCTACGTTTGGTGACTTAGCAGGGGTGCCTGCGTCAATCAGGTGAGGTTTCACCTGGTGTGTGGTGGGCAGGATCGAAAGAGACTGGTTGAGGAAGGTATTTTATTCTCTACAGCCAGAATCTCTCAACCCACTTCCTTGCATCGCAGATGGAGGATTCATCCATTATTTCGATGAAACGAAGTATAATGACACTGAAAAGAGAGAAACATATACGTCTATAGGGTTCAGTGAGAGAATGAGATAAATAATCGATCTCCTCTTTTTGTGATGCTTCGTAGCCTCCCCACTCTTGACTAGTTTAGTTTTCTGAAGGTTTCACTTCTACCGCGTATGCACACTGAAAACTCTGATTTTTTTGACATTCTCACATTCTAGATTTTTCTTTCTGCATGTATTTCCAATGAAATTGTTTCAACAATTATATAATTCCGTTATTAAAACGTGAAGCTTTTAAAATTATTCGGTACTATACTTTTATTGAATGTGTGGTGATTTCGACGTAGTTACTCGTACAAGTCTCAATCTCAAAATGACTTATAATTCCAGTACACCTCCCTTTCTCAGTACATCAGAAGAGCTACAAAAATATTCAAAGGACGGCCTAATCAAAGCAGGGTTAAGAGTTGTGGTAGGTGTAACAAAGGGGTAACACCGAAGACGTAAATACATACAGCCCACTAAGGGGTGTTTAACCGGGTCATCAAACACAACATGAAATTTAAAATGATTTTTTTATTTTATATTTCAAAGAACACTATGACCCATATATTTAACTTAATTGCTTCTATTATATTAAGAACTGAACTCCCCTCTCCACACTGGAAACCTTAGGGAAATAATTTCCCTAGCGGGACCTACGTCGTCTTTGAGGATGCTGTGTGAAGAGTTTTCAGGCAAGAAAGGAGAAGGGGTTTTGGAAAAAAATAGGTACGAGGACTGCGTACATATGAAACCATCCCTCGCACTGCGGTTGATGGATCGAGCGTCCGGCTGAAGAGGTTAAAAGGTCTCTCTCAACCATTCTCTCCTGATTCGGCCCGCCATGTAGGCAGACGAATCCGTGACCTAGACGAATCCCACCCAACGAACCCGGGCGCCCAGTTTTTTAAGCTTCGAATGTAAGCTTTGAGCTTTTATCTTTGTTCTTCAAGCTACAAGCTTTGAGCTTCGAGCTTAGAGTTTCGACCTTCGAGTATTTAGCTTTGAGCTTGAGCTTTGAATTTCACAGTGAAAACTTAAAGCTTTGAGCTTTCAGCATTGAACTTCAAGCTTAGAGTTCTGAGCCCTTAAATTTGAAATTTTGAGCATCGATCCTTCTGCTTTGAACTTCAAGCTTTGATCTTTGAGGCTTTGAGCATCGTGTTTTGTGCATTAGCTTCAAGCATTAAGATTAGAGCTTTGAGCTTTGAGCTTCAAGCTTTGAGCTTAACCTTGGAACATCGAACTTCAAATTTTAGCTTTTAGTTTTGTTATTCGAGCTTTGAGCTGAAAGCTTCGATCATTGAACTTCTAGCTTCGGATTTTAAGCTTTGAGCTTTAAACTTCAAGCTTTAAGCTTTAGCTTGAGCTTTGAGCTTCAAACATTGAGTTTGAGCTTTGAGCTTTGAGTTTCAAGCTTTAATAATAATAATAATATTTGGATCATTTGTGTAGCGTCGCTTTAGCGAAAAATCACGTTAATTAAATTACATATTTAATTTAATTTCCATCTACTTGAAATGATACCCAAGTACTTCCTGAATAGTCAAATCCAAATGTGGAAAAAGTTTTTCCAGTGAACATGCATAAAACTGTCTTTAAACTCACCTGAAGATTATTTTTAGTAGATATGATACAATATATCCTTCGAATTGTAACACCCTATACGTTCTATATAGCGGTCGATCTTACCGTCACCGCTGTAAACATAGTGTGGATAGATATATATTGTAGATACATATCACGGTTTCCCAACCGGACGATCACAGTGCAAATTTTTGTCCAAAGTCACACGACCTGTCCATCGTACGGAATCTGGTCGGTAGGCTGGCCAGAGGCAGTCTTGGCAGCAACCGCCTACTCGGGTACCCTGTCGGCCATAGATAGAAACACTTTCCCTGCTGGCATCTGACGTCATCACTTAGAAGCTTTTTCAATTCATTACAAATTGATAAAATTTTAAAGAACAAAAAAGAACACTAAAAATTCTTGTAAGATCCTTTCAGAAGTTGGTTCACAGAAAATTACGATAAACAGTATCTCTCAATCTCAAAAGGTTGAGAATTCTTGGTGTATAGGAAGAGGATGAGGGTGTGTGTGTGTGTGTGTGTGTATTGGTAGTGTGGCGGGCGGCCGCTGCAATCAATCACGTGTCGGCACCTGCTTGTGACATCTTCATGCAGATTCATCCCTTACCCGCAGCCCTGCCCTAGCTACCCGCAGCCCTGGCCTAGCCGGCTACCCTTTCACTCAGTCGTGGTACCTGCTAACAAACTGCTAACCCTGACAGGGTTGCCAAATTTTTTTTGCGATTATTACAATGAATTTAATTTTTTTCTTAATTAATTGCAAATAAGTTTTTCATCGAATGACAATGTGAAATTGTACTAAATAAACCTGTTCTTCAAAAACCCCTCAGGCCCATATTTTGTCGGGAAGTCAAAATTTTTCCCTATCTGAAAACTAAAAATTATTTTTAACCACTCTGGCTTTGGACATAGTTTGCTGTAAGGTCAAAATACTTCCGGTTTGCATTAAAATCCAAATAAATGGAATATTTCTAAAACACATCTCAAAATTAAAAAATATTTTTTAAAGGTGATAAAATACACTTTTATGTATTATAATTCGAAATTAACATATAATTATTGAAATGGAATTTTTTTTTATGCAAACATAAAGTTTTAAAGATGGCTTACCTCACGTTTTTTGTAACTAACATTACTGATAACAAATAAAAAATAAACGCATGTTTTATAAATGTTGGTATGCATTAGAAAAAATTAATTAAAATTTAGCAAAGTTTCAAAAAAAATATTAAAATTGAATTTAACAATTTTTCTGTGGTTAACTTCTAGAACTCAATATAAAGCGTAATTTTTACTATTTATGACAATGTTTAGATCGAATTTCTCACCATTGGCATAGGAGACAATAATTTCTAAGAGACCTGTAAGAGCTGTACCCAAAAGTGAAAATACTAGCCTGAGGGGAAGTCTTGTGTAAATTGCGGAAAACTCGGGAATGATAAATAATTATATTACCAAATTCATTTCAACAATCAGACTGACTTGTCAATTTTCCAAGATTTTTGTTTGATTTTATTATGTTAATTCGTTATTAAGTTCCCATATACTGGAATTAGTGGAACTAGGCATTTAAATTTTTAGGACAGGTAGTTGGCTGAAGGGATTGGGAGGGTAGAGGAGGGGCGAAGAGGAAGGTCGAGTAGAACCTGCCTAATGGAGCTATTTCAAGTATAGGTACTCGGGGTGTAGGCTGGTGGTTGAATGTAGAAAAACGAGATTGCGTGATAAAATAAACCTTTACTGAGTTCCCACAATAATTATAATTCGTAAGCACACAAACACGGACAGCGTAACAGTTTTACGATATTAAATAGTACACACTGGGTCAAGGTTGATTGCGGATAGACGAGGCGACTGCTCGGTAAGTTGAACGAGTACTGAATTTTCGTTGTTGCTGGGCGCCTTTTATATGGCCAGACGAGTGGAGTATTAGTGGTAAATCGTCACTCGGCGAGTTGCTCGAAAGCGCTGGAACTGTGCATTTCAAGCGTACAATGGTTCGTACCTTTTCTGGAATGTGTGAGAGGTAGGTAGGTCCGCGGCTCTGTTCCAATGCACTAGGTAATTACTGCTCAGTCGTGTACCGTCCATACTCGACGGATGGCGGGCGCTCTAGTAATTTCGCTTGCATATATTTGAACACAGGCGCTGCCTCTGGAAATATCGATACGTTTCGGGTGCGATCCAAAGCGTGACATAACAACAAAGCGTGGTTGCTACACAAGCAATGTTACGATTCTGAATGGTGGTCTTTCACTAAGACTATATTGATCTTCCAGATTTACTTCTTCATTTTGAAATCACACATAAAGTAAATCATATTTATAAGCGCACCCGGGTGTCGAAACTTCGATCTCTGGTTTAGAATCCAAGGATCTTAACCGTTCGTTTACATCGGACTGTGCGATAAGACTGCGACGCTCATGCGGTGACCTTGCAAACTACCTGTTTTACAAGTTTAAAAAATAATGAATGATTAATAAAACCATCAATGTAACAACAAAAGGTTGTTTGTTAGGTGAATAAAATTTAAAACACGTTTATTAGTAAGTGTGTAAGTACATTTAACAGTTAATTTTCTAATGATGAAATTCGCAACAAGAGAGTCACAAGTGATGAAATCTCGTTCCCTGGAATACAAAAATGCATGTAATTCTACCGATCGCCCGTGTTATGTATGGCGATACGCTGTATCTCCAAAAAGCTAGTTTTGAGATAAACGACATTAAACTTTTTTTTGACACTTAGTTATTTTCTTCCCAAACTACTTTTAGTAACAATTGTAAATTTTGGGAAAGCTAGATTTACCTTCCTAATGTACAGACTACCGCATGGCAGCGGCGGGCATTTTAAATGCAAAACGGCGTATTTTTGGGATGTTCCGGCAGAATGCTATTAAGAAGATGCAATATTCATTATATTATTATAAAATTATTTTATATGCAGTTACAGCAATGCGCCATCATCAATTTCTTGGGAACTGACTGCAATAAACGTATAAAAGTAACGTCATATCTGAATGTATCTCGACGCATGAAATTGATTGAACGTTGTAAAGCCAAAATGCTGTATCTGTAGATAACGTATTTTGCCGTAACACGGACATTACAATTTTATAAATTTAATAAAATAAATTCAAAGTGGCAACCCTGACAGCCTCGTTACTCCCGCCTCTCGGGATTTGGCTCAAGGTGTCTCAGAATGGACTGTGATAAGTTTATGTGGCAAGAAGAGTTATGATGCGGGACTCGGGGACGCTGCCTTTCAAAAATGTGTCATATTGTAAAATATCATTTACTTTACTTTACTTTACAATATTATTTCACTTTATGTGCTGCTAACGAGCGTGCCACGGAGTTAAACCTGAAAGCAACTCTTTTTTTCTATTATACACAAGAAAATTTTCTGGTAAGGTTTGAAAAGCAACAAATTTACCCAAAGAGGTTATCTCCTACAACAAAATTTAATGCTTTTTACAAAAAAATGTGTCATGTTAAGTAGAGCATGCTAAGGACAAACCATTTAGATTTTTTGGATAATACCAATTAGTGCTTCCAGTTGAACAGGGTTTTTCCGTTTTTTTAGACTCTGTTGACAAATAAATTTTCTATAACGATTTCAAACGTGCCATTTTCTATTTGCCGCCAAAACGACATGTTCTTTTAATTCGTGATTTCGGCGGCGTTGACGTCACGCAGGGTAACATTGTTGATAGCTGTCTCCCAGCCAGGTTCTAAGTCACAATGACGTTGGAACCGTTAAAATAAATTTTAAATCTTCCACACACTTTTAACGATATTTATATTAATAATTAATACCCCATTACGAATTGTACTGAATCGTGTCTCTTGTTACGATCACAAGACACCATCGTATACGTTTTACTAAGATAATTTTAAATGCTCTTAAATTCATTTTTTTGAGATATTGAAAATCTGATTTTTTTATCATCAATATATTTTTAATGATAATACAGATTTATAAAAAAATGAAGAAGATCTCATTGTTTCACAAAAAATTAAACTATTCTTGAATATACATCAAAACTATCTCATAAACTATCTCAAAACTATCCATAGGTTACGGACAATGAATGGTCAGGTTATTGTGGATCTGGAGTTGGTTGAGTAGGTCAGTTTGTAAAGGGTAGGTTCAAAGTAGGGACTCGGTATTTTTGTAATAATGTTTTTCTTTTGTTAAATACTATTTACTTGCATCCACCTACCCTAAGCCTAAATGAAATATTTCTAAGTGAGTTCTTTCTAAGAAGTAGACCAATTAATTGAGAAACATTGAACTTCCATGAAAATTTCACAGTTATTTCAACGTTTTCATCCATCGTAAGAAAACAGGAAAAAATGAAGAAAATAAAGTTTCTGAAAGATTATTGAAATAAAACGTTATTGTATCTATTGACATTAAATACATGGCTTTTGTTCTAACCAAATATCAAAATTTTGTATCAATATTTTCACATATATTTTGCAAACGTAATCGTATCTAGGTATCATCCAAAAATATTCAAACAGATGTGACTAACGAACAAGGCATAAAATTCGCGTCTCGATTACCTCCCATTGGCTATTTGTACTCCAACAGTGGAAACGGACTTTTTTACCTTAGCAACTACTGGTGTCGAACGAAAAGAAGATTCATTCTGTTTCCAATTGCCTCCGATTGAACGGCCTACTTCTCGATAAATAATCTTGTATAAATGTCAATTACGGTGCTGAATTATTGTTTAATAATCCTGTAAGTACAGAGTCATGCTTATATGATTGACGTATACAAACACATTCATTCTTCCATACACATAACCGAAAACTTTAATAAATGCTTGTTAACCTTATATATGAACTCAGAGAACGGCGTATTGACTGAACAGTCTTTAACCAAAACCTCCCCTTCGTGAAAAACAAAACCACAGCCTGAAAGTTTCCCGAAACTCCAAATTCAGATTCCACGTTTTTTTCAACGTTTGTAAACTCCGCAAGTTGATTAATATTATACAAGATTGATCTCTGTTCAGTGCCAAAGTGCCAAACCTGTAGGGTAGCTACGCAAACCACGGAGTTTATTCCTGTATTGGTAGAACAATACAGTATAATAAATTGAATTAATTTCTACATTTTTTTATAAATAAAAAAACCTTTCGCTGGTAGTCAAACCGAAACTGATTTTTTGTTCACGAAGGATGCTCGATATTTGAAATTTCACCAATCTATATCTATATGTAAAAATCAAAATATTCTTGCTTGGGTGTAAATATATGAATATATGAGTTGTCTATGCGTTGCTAAACCATTCATCCGATTGCGATTGGGGATTTGATGTACGTATGCCCGCGATGGTTTCTATATACAAGGTGGCGCAAAATTAATCACCATATCGGAAAATGTTATAATTTTTGCAAATACCGTCGTACGTCAATTATATTTGACATTTGTGAACTAGACAGCTGCAGAATACAAACAGACAGGCAATGGAGCGCTATACTCCACAAGAGCGTAGAATAATTGTGTCGACACACTACAATAGCAGTGCAGTGAAATCGTGACTACATCTACAAATAAGCTGCAATGTGTGGGTGTAGAGCTAGGTTTTGGAAGTTTTTAATGCATTTTGTTCCTGTCCATGAAAATTCTAAAGAAAAAAAGTTGGTATTGTAGAAGCTTGTCAATTATTTCAAATATAATTTTCAATATTATATTTGGCTTTCAGATATTTACAAAATACTACCCGTCTTCTAGGGGTTAACGCTTTTAGCGATTTTGTGTCGAAAGTCATCATGAGCGACGAGGCGCATTTCCACTTAAACGGTTACGCCAATAAGCAAAATATTCATTTCTGGGGCACTAAAAATCTGCGTGCGATGCACAAAAAGTCATTACGTCCACTCAAAGCCACTGTGTGGTGCAACGTTAACGCGGGAGGAGTGATTGGGCCGTATTTTTTGAGGACACCATTGGCATTACGGTCACTGTTACTGGCGAACGCTACAAGGCCATGATAAACGACTTCTTACTTCCGGAATTGGATGAGTGGGGCTTGGTGAACATGTGGTTTCAACAAGACGGTGCAACCACGCACACAGCACGAGCTTCACAATAGATATTGTGAAGGAAGCATTTCCTGGTCGCGTAATCTCTCGCTTTGGCGGTTTGGTATGGCCAGCAAGATCGCCCGATATAACCGTCCCAGACATCTTTCTTTAGGGCTATTTGAAGTTGCGGATTTATGCCAATAAGCCTCAGACAATCGCAGCCCTTAAGGAGAATATTCGACAGGAATGCGAACAGTTATCACCAGAAATCTTGCGGGAAAGTCATGGAAAATGCGATAAAATGGGCACAAATGTGTATCAATACCAGGCAACCACTTGACGGATATCATCTTTTTCACTTAACGGAAAAATTTTAAAAGTCCAAATAAAGATTTCTATTACTCGAAATCTTTTTTTTTTTAATTTAGTATAAAAGTTATTCAAAAACAAAATTGGATGATTAATTTTGCGCCACCCTGTACAATAGCGAGCTCTGGTGTCATGAAATTATGCGTTGCTAACCATTCTTCGGATTTTTTTTTCCTTCATTTTTTCCCATTATATCTGGATGCATTTCAAAAATATTTTTTTACATATTTTCTAAATATATATAACATAACACAAGATACAAATAATAAAAAAGTAAAAACTATATATAAGACAAAAGTAGATAATGGGAACCCACTAAGGCACACTGCCTGTGCGTGGGTAATATGAACTAAAGTGCTAAATTACACCAATGAGTTAGTGGTACAAGTAAAAAATAAAATTACAAAGTGAAAGTAAAAATACAGGTATGTATCTTTGAAAATATTGTAGTAACGAAGTGACACATACAAGTAAGTTGATTTTTTGTTACGGTTTCAAGAAGATAAATAAAGTTAGTCTTGAAGTTACAGTAGAATTGTATTAAAAAGTGAAGCATGTAGGTTTACATATAGTTTATAAAAAAAGTGTTTCAACATCTTCACCATTTAGCCATAATTTTAATTCTTTTATGTAAAGTGATATTTTATCTGTTATTTGAATGTGTTTTGGTTGAAGATTAAATGTACGACAACCAATAAAACTGCTATGTGTTTACATTAATTTGGTTTTGATTTGGGGAACTCAGAACACATTATTAGTCCTTTTGTTAATTCTATTTTCGTTTTAAACGAAACAGTTTTTGTTTTAAAATAATATTTTACAGTTTGCAATATAAATAATTTACGGATATTAAATATTTTTGTATCTTTGAATAATAACTCGGTCGGGAATGTTTTATTTCTATTATACATAATTTGAATGATGCGCTTTTGAGCATTTTGTAAATGCTTAATAAATGAACCAAGCCCACCACCCCATCCTACAATGCCTTAGATTATTGAAGATTGTACCAGGGAAAAATAGATAATTTTCAATTTGTCAAGATAGAGTACTTCCTAAGTCTGTAAAAAGTGTATGTAAGATATCTTAATTTCGAGATGGTTTTATCAATTTTCGATTTCCAGTTAACATTTGAATCAATAGACACACCTAAATATTTAATATTTATTATTATTTTTTAATTTTATAAACTAACGTTTAGACAAGATTTTTATGCATAGCACAAAGGGTAACAATTATTACAAGCAATAATTGTCAGCCTGAAACACTCATTTACATTGAAAAAAAAAAAAAAAAATATATATATATAACAAGCAGTAATTGTTGAATGAAACACTAGTATATATTGAATTATTTGGCGGGTATTTGATAAGCCGCCATAGCTCAGTGGTCAGAGCATTCGACCGGCAATCGGAAGGACACGGGTTCAAGTCCCGTTGGCGGCAAGTATCTTTTCTCGGAAGATTTTTCAATGTAAATGAGTGTTTCAGGCTGACAATTATTGCTTGTAATAATTTAATATTTTCTATTTTAATGAGTTCATTGCAAAGTGAACATGTTTCTTGATTGCAACTTGTATTGTAGATTCTAATTTTTAGGTTATCATAAGGTTTGTTTTTAATATTTTTATAAAAAGTTAAATAAAATGTTTTGATATAGTTTAAGATGAGTTTGTTAAATTTTAACCATGTTGAAACAAGTGCAATACATTATTTTGCCTTAGAAAATGTTTTAATCCAAGAATTCGTTTACTGCGTTTGCGATGAAACTTTAGGGATTTCTATATATAATAGTGAGCTCTGGCATTATGAAATTTGTATAAAAAAATTGCAATACGTAGAAATGTGCCGGGACTGAATGTATGGAATGCGGGAGGGGTGAGAGGAACTCGGGAGGGAGGTTCGCGGGAGGGGGGATGCGGAGTGGGGAGTGGGGAGAGGGAAGGCGGAAGGGGAGGTGGAAGGGGAATGGGACAACGACTGGTAGGGAGAAACAATTTCTTTAGTAAGTGGCATAGCAACGCATGCCGGGAAACCCGAACATCAAAACGCGCTGTGATGATGGAAACCGATGACCATGGAAAAATAAGCGTGGAAATAAAATGTCCGTTTCTATACAAGCTGTACGATTTAAGATACTCGTAAGTGAGCGACTGATGAAACATTTCAAACAGTTAAATATATTATTTATTTATTTTATTGTTAACGATTGTCTAGGTCTTGGTGGCGGATACGTTTACCCAACCACTGCGTGGCGGGCTGGATTGGAGGAGACTGATTGAGGGACGCCTTTTGACCTCTCCAGCCGAATTCTCCCAACCCTTCGCCTTGCACCGCAGTGTGAGGAATAGATTCAAACGTCCGTCACTCCTGGATACACTGATCCCCAGATTCCTACCCAACCCTCATACCTTTTTCCTTCCCATATCTTATTCTCCTTCCTTTCCCTTAAAAAACCCACCACACAGCATCCTCAAAGATGACATAGGCCTAGGGAAATAAAAAAAATAAAAATTTAATTTGGGAAGTGGGTTGGGTATGGACACCACCGCCCCGGAAACCATTTATTAGATAACCAACACCAACCCAATGGTTCGCTATGTTTAGTGAAGTTCGTCCAGGTCTCGGCGGCGGATGCGTCTGCTCACCTACTGCGTAGTGGGCCGGATCGGGAGAGACTGGTTAAGGGAGATTTTTCGACCTCTCCAACAGACTCTCTCGACGGACTGGGAGGGATGAATTCATACGCTGTCACTATTGGACACGCTGAACCTACCCCTCATACCTTTTTTCCTTCTTATAACATTCTCTTCGCCCTTTTCTTAAGACGATAATATACCCTAAAGTATATTCAGAATCTTTACGACGCCGACGTAAGTAAAGAAGCCGTGTACTCAAATTGCGACTCGCGACCCGTGTATTGGTCGAAATTTCTGTCGAATTTGCCGTATCAAAGTAAAAAAGAAGAAGAAAAATAATGTGGGAATCTTAACTAGCGTGTAAACAAATATACGCCGCGGCACGGTGAATTGGACGAACGTACGGTCGAATTCACCCTAGCAGGCTTGAAGATTGGTCCTTTCCGCCGCGTTCATTTGAATTAATTCTGAAGAACGTGTTACAAATATTTAAAATGTGTCTCCATGTTGTCCTCCCAAAGTTATTAATTCATCGTCTAGAAAAATAAAATCTGGTGCTTACTTCTAACGTTATAGTTGAAAAACGGGTTATAAAATCGTTATACGTAAAATATATTAATGGTAAGGTACTGTTTTTATTAATCAAAAATATGAATAATTCGCACCCCTTGTGAGGCATGGAAATAAAAAGTTATTATAGTTACGAATTTTACGGAGATGATTAAAATGTGAGTTTTGAGCAAACAAAAATTATGAGGGTTGTATAACGCCTTAAAAATACCCTCCATGCAGCATCCCCAAAAATGACAGACCCAAGGGAAAATATTTTCTTCACGGCCTCCTTTGTGGAGTCAATATAAGAAGAAAATTATGTGGGATTAATCCAGTGTATTTTATATCCACATCCCCAAAATCGTAGGCCCACATGCTTGTCGATATAATATTACAAGTTTTGAACATCATATTTAATTACCAGCGTTTGTGAAGATCTCACGAGAAAATAACGTGGTATTAATAGCAAATATGATTAAATATTACCTTTTGATGTTTTGTAAATATTTTAGGGACTTACTTTCATGTGGTTGGCGGTGATAAAACAAGAATTTCAAAGCAAAAATATTTTTTTGTACCATGAAACGATTGTAAATACAAAATTCTTAGTAAATTAATCAATGAATGTTTGATATTCCAAGAGTTTATATTTTTCTCAAAGAATTCCTTAAACATAAATTAATTAGCAAAAAAAAATTATTTATTTAATTTTGTTATAAATATTTCAAATGTGTAAGAAATAAGAAGCTCAAACATACTTATATTTCCACAGTTTTACAAGTATTTTTTTTTATTGTCATTCAAACCTTAATTTGGGAGGTGGATATGGGTACCGCCGCCCCGGGAACCATTTATTGGATAACCAACACCTCTGCCATAGGTCACCCCAAGTGGTTCGCTACATTTCGTGAACCGGGGTGCCTGTTCGCTACGCTTGGTGAGGTTCGTCCGGGTCTTGGTAGCGGATGTGTCTGCTCGCCAGCTGCGTGGCAGCCGGATTACTGGTAGAGGGAGACAGTGGGAGGGATGCATTCATACGTCCAATGGTCCATGGATCCACTGACACACAAATTCCTACCTACCCCTCATACCTTATCCTTACCAGAAATTCCTCTCCTTTATTTTCTTAAAAGACCCTCCCCACAGCATCCCCAAAGATGACATAGGCCCTGAGGGAAAATATTTTCCTCAGGGCCTCTTATTGTAAAAATATCCTGATAACTGCTTTTCTAGTCTGACACTGTTTCTGGACACTGACCCCAGATTCCTACCCACCCCTCATACTGATTTCCTTTCCAGAACTTCCTCTTCTTCTTTTCCTTAAAAAAAACTCTCCATACAGTATCCTGTAAGACGACATAGGCCCCGAGGGAAATTATTTTCCTTAGGGCCTCCTGTGTGGAACTAATGTAAAAAAAAAGTTTGATCTCTCAAAAAAATTACGAAATTATATTTGTTCTATTTGTTGACCGGTCAGTGGTTGAGTGGGCATAGCGCTTGGGTCCCACCCGAGCGTCGCGTGTTCGATTCCTCGGCTGGCTAAGTCCTCCATCACAACACAAGCAACATTTTCGGCTTTCTGTGGTGGTAGTAGGAGATTTTCAAACATTGTTGGGTTATTCGTGACCCGGGAATGTTTGTCTTTCTTTAAAAAAAAAAGATTTATTTTCTTTCTGTACTGCAATGTTCCAATGGTAACTGGTGTACTGCAATGTTCCAAAGGGCAAAATCTCTTACTTATCCCTTTCGTCAAAACAACGTTTGGTCAAAGAAACTTCCAGTACTTTGCAACAAAACTTTATAATACATCTTCACATGTAGCAAACACTTTGTGGGAATACATAATTATAATAAACACAATTAAATAAAAATTTTTCAATTCCACTTTATTATTTCTTACTCCAACCGGTTTCGGTTCGTCCTGAACCTGCCTCAGGGGTGAATAAAAATGTACTGAACATAATACATGGTATTTAAAAGAAAATTAGAAGAGGGAGACAGAACATGAACTTAAGTGGGGGCGAGGAGGGAGGTGCCTAAGAGGGAGGGGTCAACGTGGGCGGGGTTGATGGAAATATTTTAAAAAGGGGGGTGTTAGACAAATCTAATTGTTTATTAGTAAATTGGTTTTAATTATTTTTAATGACTTTTTTATTTCTCCCTATTAGGCACCTCCCTCCTCGCCCCCACCTAAGTTGATGTTCTGTCTCCCTCTTCTAATTTTCTTTAAATTTAATTCATGTTTCTATTTTTCTATTCCTTAATAAACCAAACCAAAATTATTGAACTGGAAGTTCAGTGAATGGTAGACCCGCGTACAATAATTCATGTTTCTATTTTTCTATTACTTAATAAACCAAACCAAAATTATTGAACTGGAAGTTCAGTGAATGGTAGACCCGCGTACAATAATTCATGTTTCTATTTTTCTATTACTTAATAAACCAAACCAAAATTATTGAACTGGAAGTTCAGTGAATGGTAGACCCGCGTACAATAATTCATGTTTCTATTTTTCTATTACTTAATAAACCAAACCAAAATTATTGAACTGTAAGTTCTGTGAATGGTAGACCCGCGTACAATAATTCATGTTTCTATTTTTCTATTACTTAATAAACCAAACCAAAATTTCCTTTCCATCAATCATAAGACACATCAAAAACTGAAAAATCTGAAGGCCTCCGTGGTCGAGGGGTTAGGCTCACGACTAGCAATCCGAAGGTCGCGTGTTTATATCCCAGCGTGCGCAAATAAATTTTATTGGAGTCATGTGTGTTATTTCTCAAATAATTAATTAAATTTAAAATTAATAATTTTCTTTGCTTTAACCACGTTTATTGTTTATAAAAATCCGACATGTTTCTTGAGCCTCAAAGAGCGTAAATTCGAATTTAAATGTTATAAATAATCAGAAAATATTTTTAAATGACCCATTACTGAACTTGTTCCCTTTGTTAATTGTACCCTAGTACCCCCCTCCCCCTTCCCATTCCCACCATTTTTTGTTTTGTTTTCAAATAATTATTTAGATGTATGCTAATTTTTTTCATACATCTATTAAGAAAATATATACAAATACAATTTAGAGATACAGTTCCTTTTTTACAAATACATTTTAAGAGGGAAAAAAAAGATTACTACACAAAAATATATTTTAAGGAAAACGGATAACTATGTGATTAAAATAACATTTGTAAGATTGTTACAAATCAAAAAATATTATTTAATGCACATATCCTACGAAAAGTGCTAGGACTTGAGGCTTCCTTTACGGCATTTGGCAGGCTGTTACAAAGTTTTTGCCCTTTATCAAACAACATTGACAACCTTTAAGTCTATTGTTGTAATTAGTTTTAAGTTATCAATGAGGAAAACATGTCGGATTTTTATAAACAATAAACGTGGTTAAAAATAAAATTGCTGTATTTGAAGAATAAATTAATTTAAGTAAGTAAGTAGTCGGTAAGTTCCAGAGTGGAAAATGCTATTTTAAAGCGTCCCGGTGAAATATTACCAGTCAAAATTAAAACGTTGCTTGAAATGGCTCTAGCCTTACTTCGTGACCAGATCTGAAGAGCCAGGTACTTCTCCACCTTCCTCTTCTCCATCTTCTTGCTCTTCCTACCACCTTCGGCCTCACAACATACCCTAATTGGGGATGTTATAGTCTTACTGGATCCAGACGGGAGCAGTTACAGCTTTTTTCAAACTTTCTTCTTGCAGTTAGGTACCATTAAATTAAAAAGCTCAGTCAAAGTTAGCCCTCTAGTCAAAGTAAGGCTTGCTTCAATAATGAAATGGATTCAGTAGATTTTTGAAATCGGAAACGGGAAACACAAACAAATAGACAGTTGAAGTGCCAAACAATCGAGTTAATACAGGTCTTTGATAAGCTTAATAAAAAAAATATTATTATATTACAATATTGTTTATTGAATCTAAAATATCTGTGTTCCATCGATTATAAAGGTTAGTAAAAATACAAAAGATTTATTCTAAATAACAAAGTAACATCTGACACACATTTCTCCAGAACTTTCAAACAAGACAGAACTACCCCTAGTACAAAAAAGAAGACCCCAAGTATTCCAAAGAAAAAAGTATCCCTTCTTAAACAGTTGAGAAAGGGTAGTTTCGTATATTATTATGTTTGTACAATTCTAAATGCCAGCACAAACGAAAACTAGAGTTCTTTAACGTACTTCCCGTACGTACTCAAAGTTTGTTTCAAGATTGTTTCGTCTCAAGTACCGTATCGTAGTAGTTGCCTTTCTTACCAATATATTTAGCTAAACAAAAATAGGTTCCGATTTAAGAAATGCTTTTGTACACCTTTGATATGTTTTGTGGCCGATGTTTGGGTAAATATTTTGCGTTTTAGTGATCTAAATATGTTTAATAGGCATATTAGCACGATAACGCTGAAGATATCTTGCATTAAAAAACAAAATCACATTGCATATTACTGCTGGAATATGGTCGCCGAAAGTGTTCTAGGCAAGGGGAAATCGCTTAAACCACAGAACAGAAAATTGGAATATAATCTAACCGTTCATTTTTCCAAATAAACCAAACAATTGGTTCAATTACAGTAACGCCGGTGATTCCATTAGAATTATTTTGTTAAAAAAATGTTTTTTAAACACTATTTTCCAATTCATTATTAACTCACAATAATAATAAACTAGCAGTTGCAAACCCACTCACATGTTTTTGCTGCTAGGCCCTGCCGGCGGCTTTTCGTTCGGCTTCGCCCGGTTTGAGTGTTTTTAACCATTTTATAAATCCGATAGAAACTGGATCCTAAAATAGCCAGCTCCTCGGATCCACTGTGATCCAGTGACAGCTAGTCACTGTCGGTGACCCACCGAGACAAAGTGACTGTGTCAAAGTAATAGTTCCAAAGTAACAGAGATACGCAATATGTGTAATTTACAACAACTTCGTCCAAATCCGTAGCAATTATACCTAGGGGGGAAACATTCATGTGCGAGCTGCTGACGGAAGTAGTGACATCTTGTGTCGAATTCTTGAATTTAAAACCGAATTATAACAGTAGCTTTGTGTAAAATTCCACGTACACCGATGTTATTTGAGGCGCGCCGTTGAGCGTGGCATCCGAGATGCACTAGGCTTGTTGAAAAAGTATCGATATATCAATAAATCGATATTTTTTATTCATTATATCTATATTTTTATCCGATATATTTTGATCCGATATATCGACATATCGATAAAAAATATCCAATATCAAAAATTGTATCAAAAACGATATTTTTTAAAATTTATATTATGTATTTAAAGTCACTAGAATCCAAAACCGTATAGGAACGAACGAATAAAAGTAACTGTATTGGGTCATGACATCTGGCGGTTGAAATTTTAACTATTAACAGCTTACAAATCTATTGCCTTTGCATTAGTATTTGTGATCACCAATACTATCTCATGTGTGTAGGTACATACATAGAAATGTATGCTATTTTTCGCCATTTTTTTCTAAGCCACTCCTGTGTGTTGGTTCCCAATTGTCTATGATTATTGACTATACCTTGTTCCAAACACGAAGTCCTTTTTGACAGATTAATACGCCAATAGAATGTTACTGAGACGCATACAAACTTTGTTTGCGTCTCAGTTTACATATAAGTTAGAAGACAGCTTTTTAGTTTTTGATATTTTTGTAATTATTAAGTAATAAAAATGAATAGTGATAAAAATACCTTCATTTTTATTGAGATTTTTGTACATTAAAAAAAGTAAATCGTGTACAAAAATTACTATAGATAATATATGTATTGAGCTGAATATAATTTTATTTTAAAAACGCAAAATCTCTTCAAAATTTGACCGATATATCGATATACCGATATTTTTTCCTCGATATATCGACGTCGATATTGATATTTTAATAAATATCGATACATCGATTTTTTTTTTCACTTTCGACACCCCTAAGATGCACTCGTGACTGGGTTCAGGAATTCTACCACATAGATGCAAGCCTATTAATATTGTTTGATGATGATTGATATATATTATATCGTTACCAGAGGGAGTTATAGTATGTAGATCGTATCGCAAGATACTGTCAGTATCGCTCTGGTAAAAGACCACCATTTAGAATCGAGATGTTGCTTGATGCGGCATTAACCATATTTGATGACCGGATCTGAGTAGCCAGGTATTTCCCAACCTTTCTCATCCCCTTTATTGTTAATCTCAATGATTAATATAACTTAAGATGGTTCGTGTGATTACTAGTTAATTTATAAAGTTATCGTAAAGATTACATTGAATATTAACTTGGACTAGACGTCCTTACTTGAGTTGGCTCTTTTCTGTCGCTTCCGGCTTTCAGACTAACCTAATCTAACTATCCAGGCAATCATCGTAACCGTTCATGTATAAAACACGAACGACGATATATGGTACTCCTCTGATATGATACTTAACTGACTTTTGTTGGGAAATAGCAAAAGTTCGAATTACTTACCATACTGACAGCTTCTATTGAAGGATGCTGAAACTTCATGATTAACCTATACACTACTTTCCCAGACATGGGACTATAATGGGATAATCAACACCCCTGCCATAGGTCACCCCAAGTGGTTCGCTGCGTTTGGTGACTTAGCAGGGGTGCCCGGGTTAATGGGGTGAGGTTTTTCTAGGTCTTGGCGGCCAATGTGTTTGTTCATCTATTGCATGGCGGGCCGGATGGAGAGGGATTGGTTGAAGGAGACCTCTCTAGCCAGTCTCTCTCGACCCATTTCTTGCACCGTAGTTGGAGGGATGGATTTATACGTCCGTCACTCCTAGACACATTGACTCACAGATTCCTACCCACCCCTTATTCCCTTTTCCTTCCCAGAACTTCATTTCCTATAAAGACCCTCCACACAGCATCCCCAAAGATGCCACAGGCCCTGAGGGAAATTATTTTCCTCGGGGCCTCCTGTGTGGAGCGAAAGTAAAAAAAGTTATTTAAAATTAAGAATAAAAATTCTTTCTTTAATTAAATATTTAAATTCGGCTGCATCATCAGGGCTGCAAGTTTCAGGTTGGCTGCAGGCTGTATCAGACACTAGTTAATGCACCCGCCCAGCATTATAATCATATGTATTCACCTATCCCGGCCACAGAGCAAGTGTCACAGCGCCGCCGCGGGACAACGTGACAAATTTAAATAATGGCCCGAACACGTGGGATGCGAGGGCCCGTGGAACAGTGGAAATAACCAAGAATTCGCGTCAAAATCTCATGCTTTGGGAGATACCGCAATACCCGAGAACAGAAAAAAATTACAACAAATTAAAAAACAAAAAAAAATCTTATTTTGTTAGTTCCACCATATAACTTTAACTTTCTCGTAGATATGTTTTTGACTGTTTGTTATTCCTAATGTTTTATGTACATTCTATATACATTTCTTGTTTAATTAAGCTTATAAACTTTAAAAATATGTTAAGTCTAAATCCCTTCATAAGTTAAATTCTTAAGTTTGGGATAAGGATTTTTTTTTAAATAAGTTATTAACAAGTTGTCCTCTTCTAAACACAAGCATTTGCTTTATTAGGAGAGTGTATAAATATGTAAGCTATATTATGTTATATTATGTAAATGTAAAAGAAATAAATTTTAATAAAAAATAAACTTAAATTAAATTAAAAAAAAACAGATAAAAAAAAACCTCAATGAATACTTGTAGTACTAACATTGTAGCGCAAACAAGCAAGAACGTTGAAACAAAAATGGCCACCATGCAAATAGTCATGTAAAGATATATTATTCTAAGCTCTTTGCAAGATATAAAGATGAACGAGTGAATAAGGTGCTGGAAGGTGACCGACATTATCATGACAATCTTCAACCTCAAGTTGAACTGTGATGGGTGTGATGAATTGCATTGATCAACAGTGAAAATTAGGAAATATCGTAGCTTCCCACTTTAATTTAAAAAGAAAATATCAATTACTTATAAAACGGACACGTCTACGACATCTATCGGATTAGAGTAAAGTGAATTCATATTTACGGTAGGGATCTATAATTAGACAAGGTGAGACGAGTATTGATAAAAAAATCACAGATGGTATCAACAAATAATCAAAGACAGGGACTCCCCATATACTTTGGGCCGTGATATATTGACAGCCAATTGAATTACAGCAAAAACGATTAAAAACCGAGTTAGCCTATCAACAAGAAGAGGGCCGAGCCCATTTTTAGAACAAAGGAACGACCTTTGGACTTGGCAATTAGAAATGTAATTAATGAGTTTGACGTTCCCACCAAACCGAGAGGTGAATAAACTCCATGGGAAAAAATAATCTGTTCAGGGACAAAAGTACGGTGACCCCAAGAAATGTTATGGTTAACCGGTACATTCCAGGGACCAGAAACCCTAGTTCTCGAACGCATTAAAGCATATCAGGTGCGGAAAAAAAGGGATACACGTAAACAACGATGGAAAAGTTTAAGTGAAAAATTGCATAGCAAGTGACGAAAACGTGTTGTAAGGTGTTAGGGAGATTTCCATCTATAATACGATTGTTTGTGACGACCGGAGATGATCGATTCGAGGGAAAACGTGCTAAAGGAAATGGAAATGTTGAAAAAACAATGGAAAATTATTGTTATCAATTCTAGACGGAGCTAGGATATTACGATGAAAGATTTAGGGAGGAAACGTCAAAAAAAATGAGAGTTTTAAAGAATAGGCGAGGGTACATTTCAGATGTCTAGAGCAGTAACAAGTGTTAGAGAAGAAAATAGAGTGCAGTACGGAGGGGAGTGGAAAATGCTGAAAACATTGCGATGGAAAAACTCAGGAAAAGGAGTCATTTTACGTAATTAAAATGGAGTTTATAGAGTAACATAGTACGCGATTGCAGATAAAAATGAGGCATTACAATGGTTGTCGATTTCTGATGTATTTTGTTGTGATAAACAAGGAATATTCGAACATGAAAGTTGTTTAGATAAGGACGATTAGTCGTTAAAAAGGTAATAAAAATTATCATGGGTCTTATGAAATATTTACATTAAAGAATTCTCGTAAAAGTTAACGACACTGAAATAAAAAAGGATTTATTGCCAGGTGGGTACAGGAATTAATGTATACAACTGTCAAGGCATATGGTTTATGGGATTTTGAGTAAGAATGGGACAAAGTTTGGGGGACGATCTCTATGAAGCAATAAAAATGACAGGAATTTAAGGGCCGAAGTGGGGGTATCTCCTATAAAGATGTTAAAAATGATATATTTATTAATAACAAATAGAAAATGAAATTTTCCAAGAGGCAGCAAACATCAAAAAAACGATATGGTTACATCAGGGAAGTACAGGGAGCGAGGGGAGAGAAGATACGACAGAGAAAAACAAAGGAAATCTTAGATTAACAGTGAATAAAATAAATACGGCTTGAAATATAAAAATCTATAGAGATATGAACAATAACGTAAGAATAAATGAGGAAATTCATGGAAAGAGTGTCGTGAATAAAAGAAAGTTCGAGAAAAAGATGGAAAATTCAAATATACGACGTAAATAGAGAAAATTCGGTTTTAAATGGAAAGGTTCATATAGAATACAGAAAAACTCGAGGAAAAATAATAAAATAAAAATGAACAATTTGCGAGAAAGACTTCGACATGAAGATATCTCTGATAGGCGAATTTGGGGACAGATTTGGGACATATGGTAGATGCCGTACGCACGGACATGTTACGAAATAGATGAAAATAGAAATTTAAAATTATTAAATTCAAGCTGATTTTGTATGAACACCAGGACAAAGGAAGTTGGGCCATTAAACATGGATCTTACTAAATCCGGATCTTGTAAGTATGGAAGTACGAGACAGAATTTAAAGTAACAAACGCGGAAGGTACTAAGAGACCGCATTCGACAATAATGGAGAGGTTTCAAGAAATTACGAGTTGATAGTAATTAGATTGGTTTATTACAGGAGATTCAGATACGATCTTTTGGACCTGAGAGGGGTATAAAAGTCTAGACAAATGCCAGTTGAGGACAGTCTACGGTCGTGGTCGAAAAGGTAGTAAGTTCGCGGAACGTGACGAAACGGTGGGTAAATTTAAAGTTGAAAAATTCTAAGTGATAATTATTTTGATACTTAGAAAAATTTCACATTCTAGTCAGTGATCTACAAAAAAAAAAATATTTTGCAGTTAGAATCAATGAAATAAGAATAAAGCCAACGCATTAATTACTTGTGAAAAATAAAAGTGCTCGTGATAAATACAATTTGTTTTAGTGGAAAATTCGGATTTTATAATCACTTAATATCGTATTTTTAAACTTAGAAATTTCGCGTTTAATATTAGTGCAAAAAATAACTGAAGTGATGTGATAATTTAGCGTGAAGAAGTTATAATTAAATACGTGTGTTCAATCTAAGTGAAAGTGTTCTAACAAATAATAAATATTTAAACTAATTATCTTAAATAATAATAATAAAACAAAATAATAGTTTATTAATACATAAAAGTTCGGAGGGATAAAAATTTAATTTAACAACAATTTACCATCTCTAAATTAATCGTGAAGTAACTATCATTTAAAGTGTTATCTAACCAACGAGTTTTGAGATAAAATACAGTTTAGAACGATAGAGTTCATGCATCATTTTAATTAATTAGATTAAATGGAAAAAAAAAAAAATTGAAGTCAAAAAGATTTAATTAAATTTAGGAAAATAAAAATTAATTTAGGAAAATTGCAGCAAGGTTACCGTGTATTTCCCGGTCGGAAAAACCTTGGTAGGGGTAAGTCTTTTCCGTTATAAAATTTTACAGATTCCAAGAAGAAAGCGGAATGCAGCAAACATTGGTATTTGGATTAATTATTTGACCAAGATATTACTCTCTTAATATGTGATATGTAACTATATTAAAACATTATAAGTATAATAAGTATATTTTATATATTTATATATGTATGTATATAAACATATATATATGTAAATTTTGTTCCCAAGAAAAATTTTAATCAAAAAGAAAAACACTTATATAAAAAGAGGAAAAGGGTATCGATTCCTACCTCTGAGTTCATCAATCTATTAAAAGTAGTTATGTGTGATAAATTTACAAATCAATATTTATATTTAATTTTATGTATGTATTAATATAATTTCAGAAAATCCAGAGCATTTGAAATAAGTTATGATATTAGAAAATTATTTCAATCATAAAATAATTATACATATTAATATTATAAATTATTTATTGAGACAAAGTATATATAAATGAATAAATATGTATACGTAATCGGGTATCAGACTAGACAATTGCGCTAAGTACATCATTATCAAACAAAGAAAATTTTAGAGTCATCTCACACGTCTCCGGAATGTCTAAATTAAACATACTTCATACGCTTGAATCTAGGTCACGAGGCCGTCGAGAATGTTTACAAAGCTCAAATTGTTTACAAAATAAGTCGGTCACTGGGACACTAGTTCGAATACAGTAAAAAGAAAAAAAAAAAATGACCTTGATTAGTGGATATCGTACTTAGGTATTAACTTCTAGGAACGGGATAAAATTAATTATATTGCGCAATTATTAGAGAAAAAAAAAAGGGGAATTAAACACCATCTTTAATTTGAACGTAAAGAGGTATCTACAGACCTAAGCAATTGAAAATTAACAGATTTATTATAGCAGTTCAAAAGGGTGTATTGAAGATCTACATGAAACAGTTGATAAATCACGGGATAGTTCAAAAAGGTGTGTTGAAGATTTACATGAAACATTTGATAAATCACGGGATAGTTCAAAAGGGTGTATTGAAGATTTACATGAAACAGTTGAAAAATCACGGGATAGTTCAAAAAGGTGTATTGAAGACTTACATGAAACAGTTGAAAAAATCACGGGATAACTTAATAAGGGGTAATGAGGATTTACATGATTCAATTGAGAATCACGGGATAGCAAGAATTTATCAAAAGTTGAACATTGGAGGGGAGGGAAAGAAAAAAAAAAATACAGTTCAACCAACAGAAGGCAGTGGTCGCTTCTATAACAAGGACCATTAATCAAACCATAGAGATGGCGGATCTCTCAAACAAAACCGTCAACAAAACCAAACAAAAGCTTGGAGTTATGGCGAATCTCCAGAACACATCGCCAGATAAGATCTTATTGTACTAGTATATATTTATATTTCACACTATTCTTACGTATATATTCGGTATCAATCTGAGGATTGTGCAGAATCCGATGGGCGAGATCCGAGCTCGGGATGCGTTGCAAGTAGTTTCGTATTGCGAGTTATAAACCTTCCCAAAACGTATGTTTACATATATATCTTTTTATGTACTGTTCATTGAATGAAACGAACTCACTTACAATTAGTGCTTTAGGCCTGTCGGGTCACTCTCGTCTCATTTCTTGAACGTGGAGGGAGGATTCACGACCCGTAACTCCACACAAACCCGTGAGTATATGATTGCATATAGGACGAAACCGGTTCGCCCTAAGTAAATAGTAAACTTTGGAGGAGTAGGAATTTGGAGGTATCTGGGCTTGGAGGAAGACCTGAAGGCAGTGCATGATGGCGAAAGGAAGGTTCATTGGGACGCGATAACTTAGGTATCAATCAATTGAACCGTGCCAAAAGACTGTGCGAATTTTGGGTTGACTTCTGATCACCCTGCTTACTTGATGGAGGCAGGAGCCAAATTTTGCCAGAAAAAGGGTTATTCTGAGTTCGTCAAATATGCAATTAACTAATTACATTAACCTACTAAATCCATCTTTATATGTACCTTATAGCAGCTGAATCTAAACGTAGGGGCGCCCAGCAGATACGAGATACAATCATAATCAAATTTACTAACATTTAACCATTTGAGTTATATTTAATTATCTGTTCAATTAGTCATGTGTAGTTTCGATTAGTATTGTTTATTCATGAATTCATTAGGATGTAGGGAATCATAATAAACGTCAAAGGGAAGTTAGTTCATTTAGAGAAATACTTAAGGTTAAATTTGCAAGAGAGAGACCAATACAGTTTTGAAATTCAACACTCTGTTTAGAATCAAGAGGGTTACCACAAAATTTAAAGTAATTAAAGTCCTATATCATAAATCAAAAAATTACACAACGTTTGATGGAGTTTAATTACAACCTAAATACGAAAATATCTACGTTCAAAGTCGTAAATAACGTATTTATTAGTTAAGTACATATATCGCTAGAGGTATGTAGTACAAGGGAGCTTTAAGTAGCTTTCTGTAGTTATCAGATGAAATAAGGGTCCAAATTTATAAGGGCTTGTGTGACGTAGGGGAGGAATTTTCCATCCCCACCACACATATGCAAAGCCTTAAGAATTTAAATATCGATCAGAGCCAAGAGAAAAGGCGAGAATATTACAACTGTCTTGCCGATGAAAGGAGAGTTAAATAAGTATGAAAAGACGAAACATTACGACTGGTGCCAAGTGCCCAGGAGTAAATAAAATACAGACAAATATAAGAGAGAGAAAAGAGATACATCACAACTGCACAGCCGTGACAGGAGATCAGAGTTTTACAAGTTGTTTTAGAAAAAAAAAAAAAAAAAAAAAAAACTTTTATTGGTCAATCTATTGCAAAAAAAAAAAAAAAAGTGAAGAAAAAAAAATAATAATAATAATAAGTAGGACGTTATGTTAAATGAAGTGATAATAAAAATAAACTAAAAATCAGAACAGTGCGCCGTTAAATAAACACGAAAAAAAATATATAAATAAATAAATAAATATACGAAAATAAATATATAAACAATACATTTAAATATAAAAAAAAGTGTTAACGAATAAACTCTACATGTTTTAAAATAATTTATAAAAGTGTCGATATAAAGTTAAATCAAGTGACCATGAATTTGTTGATTGCTTATGAGATTATAAATATCGTAACAAAGAATGTAGGTCAGATACAAGCGTAAACAGTTTATTCAAGGCAGGCCATAAATTGACAGAATAATGGTATTGACATTCCTGAATCCAGAATGTTAATGATCGTAATGTAAACAATCTGATACGAGATACCGCGGTGTTTGTAAGCATCGAAAGATTGATAACCTAAGCATCGAAAGTGATAACAAAACATCGAAAAATTTTGAAGTAGGCGACATCGGGGGTAACGCGCATCGCTTTAAGAGATTGTAGAATAAACAAACTCGAAAATGATATCAACACTCGGTTACGGAAAAAATAAACAGACTTTACAGATAAAAACGGGGGAACTTACCTACATAAAGTGACCCTTTGTTTATAGTTAATGTTGTGGGTTTGTATGTGAGGATTATCACATAAAAAGTCATAACATAAAAGATAAGGAACATAAAATAAAAATAACATAAAATATTTGATTGGGGATAGTGTCGAGTTGAGAACTTTAATATCACAGGCGAATGTTTTATAGGTATATACCTATTTAAGGGAACATTTGATCATTCGGACCAAAAAAGGAGGGGATTTGACGAAATAACATCAAGATAGGTATTGCGAACTCTAAATAGATTTTGCGAAAATATCGTAGGTATTGCGGAACTTGAAGGAATGGTTGGCATTCTAAACAATGAGTAATTATTGGTTGAACGAAAATCACGGGATATTCATTAACATTGGAGTAACAATATTCATTCCGTTTTTTTTTGCAATTACCTACATTTATTTGAAATGAAGAGTGATGGTAGAGTTGATCTAATTTGGGTTACAATCATCATGCAAACAAATATAAATAATTGAAAATATTGTGTTTTATAGGGGGACAGGTTCCAAAAAAAAAAAAAATAAAAATAAAAATAAAAATAAAAATAAAAATAAAAATAAAATAAATTATAAATATATATAGGTATATTTATAATAAATAGTTGGTATTGAGTTAAATTCATTAAAAATTTTAAACAAAAAATGGCGGAAAAAAGGAAAGTGGATGCGACGGAATTAGAAGCTAAAGAAATACCGTTGGGAGATGAATTACGGGAGATATTTAGACGTTCAAAGAGGTCTAAGTTACGAGTCGAGGATATGATAGAAGTCGTTCAGCCAGAGGGGGAGACCGACACAAAATCGGAGGAACAGGGCGAAAATAAGCGAGAGTGTGAAGAGAGACTCACACATGATATGTTACAGGAAAAACCCGAGGAAAAGGAACAAGAAAAGTTAACGAAGTAAAAGGAAAAATAAAAAATATAGAAAAACGAGAAAATTGAAAAAAAAATAAATAAGTAAATAAATAGAATAAGGAAGGCAACATAATTTACATAAGGTAATTTAGGAAATTAAAATAGAGATTATAAGGTTGTCGCTTAATAAGATAAAAATATAAACATTAACCAGGCGACACTCGGAAAATAAAGAAAATGGTTGGGAAACGTGGGACAAGTAGGCGAGCCCAGGCTTTAGTGACAGCAATCGGGGAAAATGTCACAACCGAGACTTCAACAATAAACATAGGAGATATAACTACAATAATTCAGGCAGCTTTGGCACCGCTCGTCAATAAGATGCAAGAACTCGAGAAACAATTGGAAAGCCCAGCAACAGTGGCGGTGATAGGAGAGGATAATGCGCCGAAAAGCGTTCTCCAAGTAGTGGAAATGTTACCACAGCAGGAACGACCATCATTCTCCGGTGGAAATCAAAATCCCATTAGTTTCCTGGAAGATTTAAAAGAATACACTAGAAAAGTGAAACGAACGGATCCTTTAGTCGTCGTACGGGAAAATTTGAAAGGGGAAGCTAAATCGTGGGCAAAATTGTACAATAAACGATGGGAGACTATGTTAGATTTCGAACGAGATTTTTTAGCTACCTATTGGGGAGACATAAAGAAAAATGAAGTTCGCCGTCGTCTTGCAGAAGGGGTATATGATGCCAAGAAAAATATATCCATGCTTACTCATTTCGCAAACTATTGGGAGCTAGCGAAGGCTTTAAAGATTACTGACACACCGTGGGGCATAGTTGACGAAATTATGAGACATTATCCGAAGGAAATTCAATCGCTATGGTTTTCGGGGCAATCAGGAGATGAGATTGTCGCCGCTGAGTTTCTACGAAAACTAGATACAATGGTATGTACACCAGAAGAACGGAACATGAAGAAGAGGAGTGGGGAGGAATCCAGCAAGAAGGACAAATACCGTGACCGTTACCACGCCATAAAAAGGAGGATACACGCAATTGAAAGTGTGGGCGAAAACGCTAGTTGCAGCAAGTGCACCGAAGTTAACAGCTCACCAAAAGAAAATTCTACAATAACTACAGCCGGGAAGGAGCTAATGGTCGCAGCCAACTCGGGAGATAAAAGGAGATTATAGCGCTTTACATTTAGCTAGATATTACACAAGTAATAAGAAACAAAAATCAGGTTTACAGTTAGTGGAAATCAACGGATAGAGTGCGAAGTTTACAAATATTTGTAAATGTTAATAAATAAATAAACGATTGAGAAATACAAATAAAAATATGTTAGGATACATTATAATTGGGGAGGGGGAAGAAAGAAAATTACTAAAATATTAGATTATCAGATTGCTTGCGAGGGGCGGATCGTCGTTAAGTCTTTGAGGGTGAGTGGACAAGTTCTTAATAAGCGACAATCATATTCAATTATTGAAATAGAGTAAGGCAAATAAATTCGTTAATTTTGATTTTCTAGTTGAAAAAAAAAATTTTACTTTTTTTTATGTGTTAGTGAGAAAAAAAAAAAAAAAAAAATGTTAGATAAGTAAGAACACTCAAAAGGAGAGAAATTGGAGATATTATATGGCACACAAAAGGGACATTTTGAAAAATAAACAATGCCTAGGAATTTTTTTTTTTGAAATATTGAAATAAGAAAGTTTATCTATAGATATAGGGTAGACATTAAGAATACAGTAAAAAGGTAACATTTGAATTAAGGTATAAATATTTTAGATTTCGAAAAAAAAAAAAAAAGGAAAAAAGGAACGCTGAACCAATTTGAGGATAATAAAGAACATTTATAAAAATTTAAATATTAGAGTGGACAACACTTAGGCTAGAACCACTTTGGATGAATTAAGAAATTACAATTAGAAATTAAGAATTATAAAATAAAGTTTAAATAAATAAAGAAAAAAAAAAATGCTGGAAAATTTATATGAAACATGTATACCACTGATTGTCGGATTGGGTGAGGTCGTGCGAAAACCCACATTTCACAAAAAATATTCATACTTACAAAACAAAAAACAATTAATTACACACCAAGAGACCACCCGCTTTTCAGTTGTACGAAAGGCCGCGAGATTGTAAACAATCTTTACTTAAATCATTGTAAGGGAGGTCTTAGTCCAATTTGGTTGGGGACCACCAAAACACGCGAGTCGAGGGGCGTGTTCCAGCAAAAAGAAATTAATTTTGAATCTATCAAAATTAAAGAAAATTTCATAAAGTAAAATCTACGCGAAAAGAAAATAAAGAATACAATGAGATTCAAATTCAAGATTGTTAACAATCCGAACAGAATGAGGAGGGGGAGATAGGAAGTAATAGGATACGGAAAAGAGATAGGGGATAACAGAATGAGGAGGGGGAGATAGGAAGTAATAGGATACGGAAAAGAGATAGGGGATAACAGAATGAGGAGGGGGAGATAGGAAGTAATAGGATACGGAAAAAAGATAGGGGATAACAAAATGAGGAGGGGGAGATAGGAAGTAATATGACACGGAGTAGAGATAGGGGATAACCAAATGAGGAGGGGAAGATAGCTAGTCTAAATTTGAACACAATTTCGGTGTCTAACGAAAAAAAAAAAAAAAAAAAAAAAAAAAAAAAAAAAAAAAAAAAAAAAAAAAAAAAAAAAAAAAAAAAAAAAGAAGAGGACATTAAAATAAAATACAACGTTAGCCACAGCAAATTGAGTTCAGAGGAGGGAACTGTGATGAATTGCATTGATCAACAGTGAAAATTAGGAAATATCGTAGCTTCCCACTTTAATTTAAAAAGAAAATATCAATTACTTATAAAACGGACACGTCTACGACATCTATCGGATTAGAGTAAAGTGAATTCATATTTACGGTAGGGATCTATAATTAGACAAGGTGAGACGAGTATTGATAAAAAAATCACAGATGGTATCAACAAATAATCAAAGACAGGGACTCCCCATATACTTTGGGCCGTGATATATTGACAGCCAATTGAATTACAGCAAAAACGATTAAAAACCGAGTTAGCCTATCAACAAGAAGAGGGCCGAGCCCATTTTTAGAACAAAGGAACGACCTTTGGACTTGGCAATTAGAAATGTAATTAATGAGTTTGACGTTCCCACCAAACCGAGAGGTGAATAAACTCCATGGGAAAAAATAATCTGTTCAGGGACAAAAGTACGGTGACCCCAAGAAATGTTATGGTTAACCGGTACATTCCAGGGACCAGAAACCCTAGTTCTCGAACGCATTAAAGCATATCAGGTGCGGAAAAAAAGGGATACACGTAAACAACGATGGAAAAGTTTAAGTGAAAAATTGCATAGCAAGTGACGAAAACGTGTTGTAAGGTGTTAGGGAGATTTCCATCTATAATACGATTGTTTGTGACGACCGGAGATGATCGATTCGAGGGAAAACGTGCTAAAGGAAATGGAAATGTTGAAAAAACAATGGAAAATTATTGTTATCAATTCTAGACGGAGCTAGGATATTACGATGAAAGATTTAGGGAGGAAACGTCAAAAAAAATGAGAGTTTTAAAGAATAGGCGAGGGTACATTTCAGATGTCTAGAGCAGTAACAAGTGTTAGAGAAGAAAATAGAGTGCAGTACGGAGGGGAGTGGAAAATGCTGAAAACATTGCGATGGAAAAACTCAGGAAAAGGAGTCATTTTACGTAATTAAAATGGAGTTTATAGAGTAACATAGTACACGATTGCAGATAAAAATGAGGCATTACAATGGTTGTCGATTTCTGATGTATTTTGTTGTGATAAACAAGGAATATTCGAACATGAAAGTTGTTTAGATAAGGACGATTAGTCGTTAAAAAGGTAATAAAAATTATCATGGGTCTTATGAAATATTTACATTAAAGAATTCTCGTAAAAGTTAACGACACTGAAATAAAAAAGGATTTATTGCCAGGTGGGTACAGGAATTAATGTATACAACTGTCAAGGCATATGGTTTATGGGATTTTGAGTAAGAATGGGACAAAGTTTGGGGGACGATCTCTATGAAGCAATAAAAATGACAGGAATTTAAGGGCCGAAGTGGGGGTATCTCCTATAAAGATGTTAAAAATGATATATTTATTAATAACAAATAGAAAATGAAATTTTCCAAGAGGCAGCAAACATCAAAAAAACGATATGGTTACATCAGGGAAGTACAGGGAGCGAGGGGAGAGAAGATACGACAGAGAAAAACAAAGGAAATCTTAGATTAACAGTGAATAAAATAAATACGGCTTGAAATATAAAAATCTATAGAGATATGAACAATAACGTAAGAATAAATGAGGAAATTCATGGAAAGAGTGTCGTGAATAAAAGAAAGTTCGAGAAAAAGATGGAAAATTCAAATATACGACGTAAATAGAGAAAATTCGGTTTTAAATGGAAAGGTTCATATAGAATACAGAAAAACTCGAGGAAAAATAATAAAATAAAAATGAACAATTTGCGAGAAAGACTTCGACATGAAGATATCTCTGATAGGCGAATTTGGGGACAGATTTGGGACATATGGTAGATGCCGTACGCACGGACATGTTACGAAATAGATGAAAATAGAAATTTAAAATTATTAAATTCAAGCTGATTTTGTATGAACACCAGGACAAAGGAAGTTGGGCCATTAAACATGGATCTTACTAAATCCGGATCTTGTAAGTATGGAAGTACGAGACAGAATTTAAAGTAACAAACGCGGAAGGTACTAAGAGACCGCATTCGACAATAATGGAGAGGTTTCAAGAAATTACGAGTTGATAGTAATTAGATTGGTTTATTACAGGAGATTCAGATACGATCTTTTGGACCTGAGAGGGGTATAAAAGTCTAGACAAATGCCAGTTGAGGACAGTCTACGGTCGTGGTCGAAAAGGTAGTAAGTTCGCGGAACGTGACGAAACGGTGGGTAAATTTAAAGTTGAAAAATTCTAAGTGATAATTATTTTGATACTTAGAAAAATTTCACATTCTAGTCAGTGATCTACAAAAAAAAAAATATTTTGCAGTTAGAATCAATGAAATAAGAATAAAGCCAACGCATTAATTACTTGTGAAAAATAAAAGTGCTCGTGATAAATACAATTTGTTTTAGTGGAAAATTCGGATTTTATAATCACTTAATATCGTATTTTTAAACTTAGAAATTTCGCGTTTAATATTAGTGCAATAAATAACTGAAGTGATGTGATAATTTAGCGTGAAGAAGTTATAATTAAATACGTGTGTTCAATCTAAGTGAAAGTGTTCTAACAAATAATAAATATTTAAACTAATTATCTTAAATAATAATAATAAAACAAAATAATAGTTTATTAATACATAAAAGTTCGGAGGGATAAAAATTTAATTTAACAACAATTTACCATCTCTAAATTAATCGTGAAGTAACTATCATTTAAAGTGTTATCTAACCAACGAGTTTTGAGATAAAATACAGTTTAGAACGATAGAGTTCATGCATCATTTTAATTAATTAGATTAAATGGAAAAAAAAAAAAAATTGAAGTCAAAAAGATTTAATTAAATTTAGGAAAATAAAAATTAATTTAGGAAAATTGCAGCAAGGTTACCGTGTATTTCCCGGTCGGAAAAACCTTGGTAGGGGTAAGTCTTTTCCGTTATAAAATTTTACAGATTCCAAGAAGAAAGCGGAATGCAGCAAACATTGGTATTTGGATTAATTATTTGACCAAGATATTACTCTCTTAATATGTGATATGTAACTATATTAAAACATTATAAGTATAATAAGTATATTTTATATATTTATATATGTATGTATATAAACATATATATATGTAAATTTTGTTCCCAAGAAAAATTTTAATCAAAAAGAAAAACACTTATATAAAAAGAGGAAAAGGGTATCGATTCCTACCTCTGAGTTCATCAATCTATTAAAAGTAGTTATGTGTGATAAATTTACAAATCAATATTTATATTTAATTTTATGTATGTATTAATATAATTTCAGAAAATCCAGAGCATTTGAAATAAGTTATGATATTAGAAAATTATTTCAATCATAAAATAATTATACATATTAATATTATAAATTATTTATTGAGACAAAGTATATATAAATGAATAAATATGTATACGTAATCGGGTATCAGACTAGACAATTGCGCTAAGTACATCATTATCAAACAAAGAAAATTTTAGAGTCATCTCACACGTCTCCGGAATGTCTAAATTAAACATACTTCATACGCTTGAATCTAGGTCACGAGGCCGTCGAGAATGTTTACAAAGCTCAAATTGTTTACAAAATAAGTCGGTCACTGGGACACTAGTTCGAATACAGTAAAAAGAAAAAAAAAAAATGACCTTGATTAGTGGATATCGTACTTAGGTATTAACTTCTAGGAACGGGATAAAATTAATTATATTGCGCAATTATTAGAGAAAAAAAAAAGGGGAATTAAACACCATCTTTAATTTGAACGTAAAGAGGTATCTACAGACCTAAGCAATTGAAAATTAACAGATTTATTATAGCAGTTCAAAAGGGTGTATTGAAGATCTACATGAAACAGTTGATAAATCACGGGATAGTTCAAAAAGGTGTGTTGAAGATTTACATGAAACATTTGATAAATCACGGGATAGTTCAAAAGGGTGTATTGAAGATTTACATGAAACAGTTGAAAAATCACGGGATAGTTCAAAAAGGTGTATTGAAGACTTACATGAAACAGTTGAAAAAATCACGGGATAACTTAATAAGGGGTAATGAGGATTTACATGATTCAATTGAGAATCACGGGATAGCAAGAATTTATCAAAAGTTGAACATTGGAGGGGAGGGAAAGAAAAAAAAAAAATACAGTTCAACCAACAGAAGGCAGTGGTCGCTTCTATAACAAGGACCATTAATCAAACCATAGAGATGGCGGATCTCTCAAACAAAACCGTCAACAAAACCAAACAAAAGCTTGGAGTTATGGCGAATCTCCAGAACACATCGCCAGATAAGATCTTATTGTACTAGTATATATTTATATTTCACACTATTCTTACGTATATATTCGGTATCAATCTGAGGATTGTGCAGAATCCGATGGGCGAGATCCGAGCTCGGGATGCGTTGCAAGTAGTTTCGTATTGCGAGTTATAAACCTTCCCAAAACGTATGTTTACATATATATCTTTTTATGTACTGTTCATTGAATGAAACGAACTCACTTACAATTAGTGCTTTAGGCCTGTCGGGTCACTCTCGTCTCATTTCTTGAACGTGGAGGGAGGATTCACGACCCGTAACTCCACACAAACCCGTGAGTATATGATTGCATATAGGACGAAACCGGTTCGCCCTAAGTAAATAGTAAACTTTGGAGGAGTAGGAATTTGGAGGTATCTGGGCTTGGAGGAAGACCTGAAGGCAGTGCATGATGGCGAAAGGAAGGTTCATTGGGACGCGATAACTTAGGTATCAATCAATTGAACCGTGCCAAAAGACTGTGCGAATTTTGGGTTGACTTCTGATCACCCTGCTTACTTGATGGAGGCAGGAGCCAAATTTTGCCAGAAAAAGGGTTATTCTGAGTTCGTCAAATATGCAATTAACTAATTACATTAACCTACTAAATCCATCTTTATATGTACCTTATAGCAGCTGAATCTAAACGTAGGGGCGCCCAGCAGATACGAGATACAATCATAATCAAATTTACTAACATTTAACCATTTGAGTTATATTTAATTATCTGTTCAATTAGTCATGTGTAGTTTCGATTAGTATTGTTTATTCATGAATTCATTAGGATGTAGGGAATCATAATAAACGTCAAAGGGAAGTTAGTTCATTTAGAGAAATACTTAAGGTTAAATTTGCAAGAGAGAGACCAATACAGTTTTGAAATTCAACACTCTGTTTAGAATCAAGAGGGTTACCACAAAATTTAAAGTAATTAAAGTCCTATATCATAAATCAAAAAATTACACAACGTTTGATGGAGTTTAATTACAACCTAAATACGAAAATATCTACGTTCAAAGTCGTAAATAACGTATTTATTAGTTAAGTACATATATCGCTAGAGGTATGTAGTACAAGGGAGCTTTAAGTAGCTTTCTGTAGTTATCAGATGAAATAAGGGTCCAAATTTATAAGGGCTTGTGTGACGTAGGGGAGGAATTTTCCATCCCCACCACACATATGCAAAGCCTTAAGAATTTAAATATCGATCAGAGCCAAGAGAAAAGGCGAGAATATTACAACTGTCTTGCCGATGAAAGGAGAGTTAAATAAGTATGAAAAGACGAAACATTACGACTGGTGCCAAGTGCCCAGGAGTAAATAAAATACAGACAAATATAAGAGAGAGAAAAGAGATACATCACATGGGTATGTGGCAAGACTTACAGATTATACTTATCACATAGTCATCGAGCTGATCTGCAGACCAACAGCCATGTGGTCTTGGATGCTTTCCAGGACCGCTATTGTTGAAGTGAAAATTTCTTTAACACCGTTGTAAACTCGATAAAACAGAAACTATCGACACTAAAAAGAAACAAGTACATACATACATCGGCAGGATTTAGCCTGCAAGAGAATGAGATAGCAATAAAATATTTAATTAAATAATTAAAAACACTTTGTTTTTACCACGATAATCTTTATTTAAAAGTCAACATGTTTCAAGAACGTTGTTCTCTTCATCAGGACATTTAATGTACTAAAACTAAATGATCAAACATAGAAAGACAGGCGTGGGTAGAAATAGGAGTTTACCAATTGAATGACTGCAACCATTTTTACATAGCAAAACTTGCCGAAATTTTGAAACGAGGATTGGGGAACATTTGAGATGTCTAAATAGCAATAATTATTCGGAATTTTCTAACCATCTAATTGAATTTAACCATTCATTTGATATAAATACTGGTTTTAAAAATTTTACACACTAACGTTCGTGGTTTTCACTTAGATCATTTAAAAATATTAGAAATTAGGAAAAATGTCAATAGAAATATAAATATTATTAACAATCAAATTAATTTTGTGAATAACCCTATCTTAAACATATTTCCATTGTAATTTTTTTGCCTATGTTCTTCTAAGCACCCCCCTTTCCACCTCTCTCCCCCCCCCCCACGCCCTTGTTGATCTTCTAAGCACCTCCCCTTTCCACCTCTCTCCTCCCCCACTACTTCCATTTCAACCCACGCCTGTCTTTCTATGTTTGATAATTTAGTTTTAGTACATTAAATGTCCTGATGAAGAGAACATCGTTCTTGAAACATGTTGACTTTTAAATAAAGATTATCGTGATAAAAACAAAGTGTTTTTAATTTTTCATTAATAAAATGGTGCCACAATGTGAATTTGCAAAATTTGAAGAAACAAAATATTTATTTAATATAATACGAGAAATCCACAGTCTCCTTTGATGTAGTGATATAAAGCGCCTGACTAACCTCTGCAGAAATTTAGCAAACCAAGGATCGAATCCTACGAAATAATATATATTTTAATTTTCAAAAAATCAATATCCAATCTTCAAAACACTCAAAAATGAACAGGCAAAAGAAAACGACATCTAGCGATTCTGAAGAAGAAACCACAAATACTTAGAGATGAGCAAATGTATAAAAATCATCCTTCACATTGATAAAAAAAAGTGTTTCGTAGTCTCTCCACTCTTGTCTACGTTAGTTTTCTAAAGGTTTAACTTCCACCGCGAATTGGAATTGGACACTGTTTTTTTGTTGTTGTAAATCCTGTATAACTATTGTTTGCAATTAATTTAAATTAAATAAAAATATTCCATTAGCTGGGGAAAAAGAGCGAAGATCGGTCGTAAATAATATGGCGTGACGATTTTGAAGAGAACTACAGGCTTCGAATGGGAAGCCATTCAAAGCTGGACGCCAGAATGGTAGAAGACTCATGACGAAGGAAAAGAAAAGCATTTAGGTACTTTCTAAGGACTAGTTGTTTCGCAGAAATTCACAGGTGACAAAGTCATCAATTGGCCATTCAACGTAACTATTTTTTTGACAGTTGAAAGGTTTCCGTTAAATGCCAATTCTAGGTCCGTTACAGCTTTTGAACAAAATGTGATCACCGGAAGAGGACAACTATCATAGTGTTTAGCTTTTCATCTTATTACAGTTTTATAGAATGCATTTAACGTACCTAGAATCAGCATTTAATGGGGACCATTGCAGCATAAAAAAAAATATTGTGAAAGATATTGGCTACCACAATCTTCAATCCGACGGACCAATGAGAGATCAACAAATGATTTCAATTATTATATTATTCTAAATTCCTGTGTTCTTACTTGAATCCCTTGTGTAACTATGTAGGTACCTACATGATGTATGGATTTGCACTTACCTCCCCACATTCTGGAATAAACACAATTATTATTATTATAAGTAATAATTATTAGCCCGAAACACTCATCTACATTGAAAAAATCTCCCGGGAAAACCGAGAATCTCGCCGACGGGACTCGAACCCGCTTCTGATATCCGGTTAACTGCTCTTTAACCACTGAGCTCCGTCGGCGGCATGTATCTTTTCTCGGGAGATTTTTTCAATGTAGATGAGTTTTTCAGGCTAATAATTATCTTATATATAAAAATGAATCGCTTAATGTGTTGCTAAGCGCAAATCTCGAGAGAAGCTGAACCGATTTCGCTAATTCTTTTTTTAGAATATTCCTTGAAGTACGAGGATGGTTCTTACGGAAATTGCGCAGAAAATTGGATAATTTCAGAAAACCTAACGACTATCTCACGTTTGACAGTTCGCGTGTTTGAGAATGACATTTTGCAAAACAATGATTGTTAAATCAAGATTCTATTTTTGAAAATCTTTAAGTTGATACATTTATTTAAAGTATAGGTAATCCCCTAATAGTTTGAATCTAATCAAGAATTTTAGATATTTTTAAATAGGTACCTGTAGGTACCACATTTAATAGACACGAAAAATGGAAATTTTAATAAAAATTGTAAAAGGTGGCACGCGGGCTGTTTAAAAATTGAATGTTCTGGGTTTGAATGTATGGAACGCGGGAGGAGGGTTGGCGGGACGAGCGAGCGGGAAGGGAAGAGGGAAGGCGGGGAAGGTGGAAGGGGAACGCGGGAGGGGAAGGGGACGTGTGAGGGGGGAGGGAAACTCGGGAGGGGGGTTTGCGGGACGGGGGAAGGGGGGGGGGGAGTGGAGTGGGGAGAGGGAAGATGGAGGCGACGGAGTGGGAACGCGAGAGGGGAAGAGGACGCAGGAGAAGAAGGGGAGGTGGAAAGGGAACGGGACGAATGGGAAAGGACACTCAGGGAGTAACAATTTATTTATTAAATGGCATAGCAAAGCATGCCGGGACCAGCTAGTTACTTATAATAATTGTAACCCTTTGTGCTATGTATAAAAATCTTGTCTTAATTAAAAAATAATAACAATATTCTTATTATTATTAATAATATTATGTCGAAAAACAAATTTCCATTTGACGACAATGTCACATTTAAGTTTTTGCGAAACAAGTGGGCATTAGTAAACCGAAAACGCATATTAAACTTACAGAGGAAAATGATTTAATATTTGATATTTTGTATCATTTTTCCACGTGGAAATAAAGTGAAGTACATAAATTCGAGGGTATTGCGAGCGTGAAGACATTATGTTGACACAAAATGGTCATTTTAAATTGTCCGTAAGCCCTCTTGCACAAATAGTATATTTATGTAAAGTTATTCCGGTCTGTACTGCGCTCGGGGGCCGTTCCATCCCCTATTTAAAGCGTATTAAAGCAGGGGGGTGGGAGGGGGTCGGTCGGGTCACTTTTCCGTCATTTCAGTCATCGAGAGGAAGCCTGCCAGAGATATATGGCCACATTAAAATCGTCAAATGTCCCGGCCGCATTCAATTTGTCAGAGGCCCGCGGCCGCATTGGACTGACGAATTTTCGAAGCCTTAATGGCCGATTATGTGCGTAAAAGCTTTTTTTATTGAAGTGACGCGAATGAACTTAAAAGCTCGCGTCAGGTATAATTCGAAATGAAGCCCCGATTTGAAGGGCGCTTGGTGCAGTGCATATTTTTGACAGGGGGGATATGTACGCATCGACCCTACACATTAACGTGTTTTATATTTCTGACCATATTTTGTAACAACTAATAAAATGTATTTGTGGAGCGTTGAAATTGGTGACGATAGCTATGCAGGATATTTGAGTACTTAGTCTATTTGAACATCTATTTTTTTAATAGGGTCTTTAGGCATTGATTTACAATCATCATCAATCATCATCGAACAGTATTAATAGGCTAGTATCTGTGTGGTTGAATTTCAGAACCCAATCACGAGTGCATGTCGGACGCTACGCTGAGCGGCCGCGCCTCAAATAACATCAGTGTACTTGGAATTTCACACAAAGCTACTGTAATAATTCGGTTTCAAATTCAAAAATTCGACACAAGATGTCACTACTTCCATCAGCAGTTCGCACGTGAGTGTTTCCCCCCTAGGTATAAAAGCTACGGATTTATATATTTTAAATATTCTTCCGGATTTGGAAGATTGACGGCAATATTTGATGAAGTTGTTATAAATTACACATAACGTCATTGCGCGTCTCGGTTACTTTCGCACTGTCACTTTGTCTCGGTGAGTCACCGAAGGTGACTTGCTGTCACTGGATCAAAGTGGATCCGAGGAACTGGCTATTTTAGGAACCAGTACCTGTCGGATTTATAAAATGGTCGCAATGGCCGCCCGCAGGGCCTAGCAGTAAAAACCTGCAGAGCGGAGGGTCAGCGATGAGTATAATGCAACATTCTTAAATGAATTTTAATAAATCATGTTACGAGAGACGGGAAGGCTGATAGAGATATTGAAAGAAGGGTAAATGTAGGTAACTCCATTAATGCACAACTGAACGCATGCCAACAAAAAACTGTCCAAAAAAGAGAAGCTAGCCGTTCACAATGGAGTTCTAGTACCTACACTGATGTATGGCAGTGAGGCATGCAATTGGCAGAGGAAGAATTAAAGTAGACGGAATGCTGTATAAATTAGATTCCTGAGGCGCGTGTATAGTAAAATATGAGCGATCGTGTGAGAAACGTGGAGATCCTCAAAGAATGCAAGGCCGATGTAAGCGTAATGAGTAAGATTAAGAAAGGGACGCTCAGATGGTTGGGGCATGTTGAGCGAATAAAGGAGGAAAGGAAAACGAATAAATAATTCATATTACTTGTAAGGTTTTTCCCTAAACAACGTTGAACTGAGCTACAAACCCAAGGTAATTAGCCTACTGGAATTACCAAAATATTTAGAAATTCGACAGTCTAAAACGACTTAGTAATAAATATAATTGATTAAAATCTTTGTAGACCGCCCCTCTCCCTCTCCCCCATATGTTATGTATATAAACCGAACACTAAGAATTATTTGTACTAGTCTGAAGATGACTCTAACGGGCTAAAACCGGTTACGGTCAATAAAATTAAGTTGAATAAAGTATTATATTTGTTTTATTATAATATATTAAGGAGGAGAGGAATATATGACGGAAATGTGAATGATAGCAAAAGTCGGCACGGAGACGCCCGATGAAGACTTGGCACGATCAAGTGAATCAGATACTTGAGTTGGGCCATGCCAAGAGTCAGAATAATAGAAGAGCGTGTATGAGACGATGTATGAATGTGAATGAGGAGTGTGTGCTAATACCGAGTTTTTTGGCGGTCCGTGCTCTCTACCTACCAAACGGCGCGATGGTTAGTTAGATATTTATAAATCATGCATGAAAAATATATCCCATTGACCCTTTCAATGATTTAGAAGACAACTTCTGTTAGATACAACCTATATTTGAGATAATTGTAAACATTTTTCCAGGTGAGATTCCAATCTTGATCAACAAAGCTTCGATAATGATTTGATAATTAAAAACGTTGCAAGAATTTTTACAAAAAAAGAAAATTTTCATCCATAACAATAGAAACGCCTTATATTTTTATCTGTTTGAGATGTAAAATGAGCCATGCTTTCAACTAGAGCTGAATAATATTTGTATGGTATCTATTACACGAGAATACCTAAGGCGAAAGAGAATATTTTTCACTTCCCTTTTTCGTCACTTACTACTACGCTGGAAAACTTGTTCAATATTATGATTATATTCGTATAAAATTGCATTTTTTTGAAACCTGATCACAGTTAGTATAAAATTTTATTTCATAAAATTTTATTGGTTACAGATTTTTTGTTTTTTTGGCTACCACACTAGGCTAATGCCCGTGTTGTGGTAGTCATACATTTAATATTTTAAATAGGAATTAAATAAATACTATTTTATTAAAACAGATAATTAAACACTCTAAAAAAAAATAAAAAATTCATAAAAGTAAGCGAAAAATAAAGAAAAAAAAATCATGTTTTAAAGAAAAATAGAAATAAAAATTCAAATTCAAATTTTGAAATATAAAAACTAATAATAAAGACGAAGTGTTATAAATTAAAACATATATTATACAAATTAAAACAAAAATAAAATAAAGTGAAAAAAAAATAATCATATTTTAAAGAAAAATAGAAATAAAAATGGAAATAAAAATTTTGAAATGCAAAAATTATTAATTAAAATGTAGTATTAAGAACTCGTGTATTCTTTGAAGTACGCTCGTCCCTGTTCGAAAATCCAATTCAATTCAATCAATCCAGTTCCACACAAAGTTCCCAAGGAAAAAAATCCTCAAGGCCTGTGTAATCTTTGGCGATGCTGTGTGGAGGTCCTTTTTAGGGAAAGGAATGAGAGGAAGCTTTGGTTAGGAAAAGGTATGAGGGGTGGGTAGAAATCTGGAGGTCAATGTGTCCAGGGGTGACGGACGTATGAATCTATCCTCTCACTGTGATGCAAGGCGATGGATCGAGATTGTCCAGCTGGAGAGGTCTAGGTTGAGTCTCCCTCAAATCTGGCCCGCCAAGCAGTAGGTGGGTGAACGCATTCGCCGCCAAGACCTACAATCACTCACCCTACAACACGGACAGAACCAACCACTTGGGGTGACCTACTACAAGGATGTTGGTTGTCAAATAAACTGTTCCCGGGGTAGCGGTATCCATATCCCCAGCTCAAATTTGTTTTTAATTATTATTATTTTTTTTTAAGTTTCTTTATTCTTTGAATTGTTCGTAACATGAATTGGGGATTTTTCGACCACCATACTAGGCACATGCCTTTGTTGTGGTAGTCAATTTTCATATACAGTATATTAACACATGCAATATAAAGAAATGTGCGAGAATATAAAAAAATAAAATTAAAATATATAATTATACATATTATATAAAATAATATTAAAGAAATTTAAAGAATACAAATGAATATAAAAGAATGTAAATGACTAAAGAGTATGGAAACAACAAATTACTATAGAGTATAAAAGAGTATGAATGAATATAGTAGAATATGAAAATAATATGAAAAGTATAGAACATAGAAAGTAATACATGAAAGAATATAAAAATGATATAATTATAAAATATATAAAGTCGAAGTAAGTACTTTATAGAGAATGTAAATAAGAAATGATAACGAATATAATGAAGATCTGTGTGTACGTGGTTATATTGGTAGCTTCCTTAATATTCATTTTGCCTTATGCATTTCTCTTAGATGAATTGCTATTAATTAATAATGTAATTGTACAAAAACTTACTGACTAAAAAACCGAAATTCAGTAGATACTTAATGTTTTTGCTCTCAGGCTGGCAGTTGAAGGATGTTTCCCGTACCTAACTACACTTAATTTGGACAAATTACTGGTATGCTAATACATTCAACTCGCAACGTGTGCATTTGTTTTATTCCTCCGCGTAAAGGGCTTTAAAAGGCACTACTCTTATACTGTTACAGCAAATCAGGAAATGGATCCTTGAAAAGGGAGAAGGAAGGGAAGTGAAGGATTCGCTGTTCAGTGTTTAGCATGTGACCACGATCTTTAAGCATTGCCTTATTTGTCCCAGCAACAGGAAAACCCTTTTAAGGGTTGCTCTTTGTATCACGGTCGGCTCGTGGAAACAAAAAATCATAACGTCCACTTTTTGTTATATTTTTATGTAATATACCTTGCTTATGTTGAAAGGTAGACTAGTAAACTCGTTCGTTTAAAAATTATTTTTTTTTGTTTTGCTCGTCATGTTTTGAAAGTATATTTGGAAATGTAAATAGCTTAGTTTTTGTTAATATTCCATAATAAAACAATGGCCCCCGTAGTAGAGGGGGTAAGGCTCCTGACTCGCAATCCGAAAGTCGCGGTATCGAATCCCGACTTGCCAAATAAATTTCATTTGATTAATTTGTGTTATTTCACCATTATTTTTTTTTTTTTATTATTTTTTTGGTGCATACATTGGTAATTTTACAAAACATACAGGCTTTTTTTATACAAGCATTTAAAAAGTAGAGAATAATACAAATTAGCAAATTAACCAAAAAAATCCCACATAGGCAACGCCAGTTCGTGGGTATACTGAAAAGGGGATGAATCGGGAAAAACAATGGCTTGATTCAAATTCACTAACACTAAATGATACAAAAACTAAATATATAAAAATTCAAAATCCACAACAAACAGACGGATAACTTCAATACAAACCTAAACATAAAAAATCATAAATACACTATTTAAACGTGAACCGAGAAACTCCTTGCAACTGTCCAAAATTGAATGAAATACAAACAATAAAATACCTTGGAATAATAATTTATTGATCAAAACTTAAATTGGAACTCCCAAGTGGAAAATGGGAGCAACAAATTAAAAAAAACTAACCTATTTTTTCAAAACAATAAGAAACATTTTAGATAAAGAACAGCTAATTAAAATATATTATGCCTTGGCCCAATCTCAACTACAATATGGTCTTATCGGATGGGGAAGCTCATGCGATTCCACATAAAACCAGTCCTCATAGCACAAAGGGCAATTCTGAAAATTATACTTAGAGTACCCATCAGAACCCCTACAGACTATGTTTTTAAAGCGCTGAATTTAATGTCACTGAAACAATTATATACAAAAGATATTCTAATGTACGCATTCAAAAATCAGGATAACTTTACAAAGACAAACTTGGGCTGATTCACAAGATCTACATTACAACATACATTCTACCAACCTACAACTAAAACGACTTTTGGACAAAGAAATATGGAATACTTCTCTGTAGAATTATTTAATTTACTCCCTCTTGCAATTAAAACCATAAAAAAATAACCGCCTTCAAAAGAAGCATAAAAATATGGATTATGGACATGGGGAGGAAGAAAATAGATTCAATTTTGCAACCTAACAAAGAATAATGCTTATATAATAATGGTAATATACTAACATAGGTATTTACTTATAATTCAAATAATAAAACTTGTACAATGTGTCCTTAGAACGGGGTACCCCAGTAAGGACACATTTTCTCTAAAAACTGTAAAAAAATAAAATAAAAAATAAAAATTACAAAAAATAAAAAAAATTACTTGTGTGTTTTTAAAACAGTTAAAATTTACTCATATAAATAAGGGAACGTATCCATACTACGTGACCTTTTCAGGGGGGGTCTTCAAAATACCACGCTTGGTACAAATGAGGGGCGGAGGCCTTAGGTTTTTGGTCATCGGGGGGGGGGTGGGGGGTTAAAAGTTGCAAAAACTTTGTCTGCCACGTAGTATGGGTACGTTCCCTAAGTACATTATATCCCCATTTAAAATAATACATAGCATATTTTCGGCACGTTTCAGAGTGGAAGACACTCTTAGTATCGCCCAGGTTTTTTTCAATTTGGGAGGCGCGAATGGGTACCGCCGCCCCGGGAACCTATATTGGATAACCAACACCTCTGCCATAGGTCACCCCAAGTGGTTCGCTACGTTTGGTGATTTAGCAGGGGTACCCGGGTCCTTAGGGTGAGGTTTGTCTAGGTCTTGGAGGCGGATGACCAGGATATACTCAACCCCAGATTCCTTCCCACCCCTTAAACCCTTTTCCTTCCTAGAACTCTCCTCTCCTTTTTTTCCCTAAAAAAAAACCCCTCCACACAGCATCCCCAAGGATGACATAGGCCCTGAGGTAAAATATTTTCCTCAGGGCCTCCTGTGTGGAGCCCATGTAAAAAAAAGGTTACTTGAAATGGCTCTAGCTGTGTTTGGTGACCAGATCTGAATAGCCAGGTACTTCCCCACCTTCCTTCTTCATATCTCCTTCCCCTCACCACTACCTTCAGTCCCAATTGGGGATGCCATAGTCTCACTGGCTTCAGACGGGGAACAGCTGGGAATCCTGTGAGGTATTCACATGAAAAAATATTATTTACAGGGAAAATACAGATAAATTCAAAAACTATACTTTCAGTTATAAAATATAGTGATACCATCTTCAATTGAGTCGACAAACAAACGGTAAACAATAACTCAAAGTAAAATAAAGAAGAAATATGACTGTCAACTGTTACATCGGAATCCTATTTCCCTTAAAAGTGTGCTTTGTTTCCTATCTCCTGGGGAATGACTCGTCCATATTTTCACCCCTATATTGGTACCGGCACTATCTTACTTTTGTAACCCATCTCTGATGTATATATATCATGTTAGACACAAGTACAGTCAATGATATTCATACGTCTGGATACCCCGAAAACCTTCACAAGTATTATTAAACATTTTTCATTTCGTACCTACGAACAAGGTATGTCACCCTAAATAACCTACATATTATTTCGTAACATTCACACGTTGTTTACGAATCGATCAACTCGCCTGTTTTATTTTATTTTTATAAAAAAACAATATAAGAATATCGCACAAGATTCGTAAGATACTCTATAATAGAAAAAATATAACGGTCCTCCAACATTGTACATCAAAATCAAGTAAAGGTATTGGTAAACATAGTAATTAAATTAAGATTTAAGCAATGCTTCCTCTATTACGTAGGCACCTCATTTAGATAATTTAGATGTTCATCATGAGATATTTAACATAATTATAAAAAAAAACTATTTAAAATAAGTGTAGGTATATATGATTTGACAGAGCACCAGAGCCGTATTTTGGATAAATCCATAAAAATGTTTGGATAAATTCACGTAAATACATTGTGAACTCTATGCTTGATAGCTTGATGCTCTTGGCCTGTTTCAGCGAGCCAACGTGGACGAACATGAAATATCCTATGCCATGAGAGTATAGGGTTCACGACGAGTTCATCGAACACGAATTCATCGAAAATCAATTCATCGAAAATCAATTCATCGAAAGCATATTCATCGTAAACGAGTTCATCGAAAACCAATTCATCGAAAATCAATTCATCGAAAACCAATTCATCGAATGATCAATTCATCGAATCGCCAATTCATCGAAAAAATATATTTTGTTGATATTTGAGAGAAATGCCGAGCGGACCGAGAAGTTAAAAAACCATTGATCAACCTAAAATAACCTAACCTAACCTAACCTAACCTAACCTAAACTAACCTAACCTAACCTAACCTAACCTAACCTAACCTAACCTAACCTAACCTAACCTAACCTAACCTAACCTAACTTAACCTATTTAACCAATTTTTAAATATTTTTTATCATCACGCATGACCTTTCTCAGTTGTTTTTGAGTTGGTTTCATTATGAGTTGTCTGGTCATCATTCCTTAGATATCCCTTTTTTGCAGTATCAGACAATCGAAAATCGAAGAGATAACCTATAAATTTTACATTGTCACTACAAAACTGACAGTTGCTAAACACATTTAACTCAGTTAAACAGACCTTTTTAGGTATTTAATTTTGACAGCTCTAATATCTACAAAAAACATGTTTTTTGATGAATTGGCGATTCGATGAATTGATAATTCGATGAATTGATTTTCGATGAATTGATTTTCGATGAACTCGTTTTCGATGAATTTGCTTTCGATGAATTGATTTTCGATGAACTCGTTTTCGATGAATTTGCTTTCAATGAATTGATTTTCGATGAACTCGTCGGTAACCGAGTATAGCATGGTCTGACATAGGCATTCAACTCAGATTTAAGCAATACGAGGCTTTATTTTTAATTTCGTTGTGACTTCGCTCGTTTTATAAGAATTTGTCCCCTAAAGCTAAACACCCACGCTCTTACTTGCTCGATGGTTTTAAGCTCATTCGAATATGTCATTGTCTCAACATGTGTACCGCCCTGCTCGATGCTTATTTGAACACAGAACTTGAATGACAGAAATAGAAATTTACGATTAGACTGAGCCTTTTTTTCGCTGCTCGAGCATGCTCCCAAGTCAACATTTTTATTTTTATTATTATTTTATTTTTATTATTATTGTACAACAGAATTATTCCAATTACGGTATAATTTAGTTACCATTTCAGCATTAGGCAGGTGACTCATCAATAAAAATAAAAATATAAATAAAAATATAATTGTTTTAAGGCATATAAAGAACACTTACTAACATCCAAATTGTTTGCAAGTTCCAGCACCACTCCCCTCGCCAAGCTGTGCTTTGCCAGGCCCCCTAGCATGGTCAATCGACATACATTTTATCGAAAATGTCGGTAACTTGAAATGGCTCCCGAGCACGACTGCAGGACGCTAACGAAGAAATAACAGTTTATGTCAAATAAATTAGGAACCCTTAGTCGATGTGAACTGTTATTTGCTCGTTAGCGGCCTGCAGTCGTGCTCGGGAGCGATGACAATTTACCGACATTTTCGATAAAACCTATATCGACCGACCATGCTAGGACCCCAGGACGTCTGTTCTGTCGTTCGGTACTTTAAACAAATCATGATGTCGACTTCGGTTGTAGCGGTCTGGTACATATAAATCATAGAAACCCAATATAAATGGGCTACCGATGAAATTGTTCCAAATTTTGAAAGACAAAATAGGAAGACTTGCTTTCCACCTAGTTTCTAAACTCACAGAATCAGTTTCCTCGAGTAAGTCAATGTGCGTTAACCTTGGTGCATGACCCTTGGATAAGTTCGTGCTTCCGCATATAAACATACATACAGAAATTTCTTCTAGTTTTGCTCCAACACATCAATGTACTTCTGGTGGTACGATGCCCAAACATCGCTCGCGTACTCCAGCTTGCTTCTCAGTATGTCATCGAATAATGCTACCATATCTTCTTAGTTATTAAACTGCTTACAAGTCCTGACGATGAACCCAAGAAGTTCCAATAAGTCTAGATTCAACCATCGACCAAGAAAATACGTGCGTCTTATGGTTTTATTTCTACCCGGCACACACACCTTTTGATCGATTTCCGAAATGTCCAGAATTACAAGCAGCATTGCATTCTATGACGGCACAACGATACTGGTTTCTGGGTACTGGGTTCTGGGTACCGGGTACTGAAACACCGCAGTCTTCCAGCCGTGGTAAATGGCACTCTAAGATAACTCAATAACGGCTCGGGTATGACTCCCACGACTCCTGAGATATTATCGACTTGGTAATGGAGACACCTAACTTCAAGTTATGGTACTCTTAGCTGTTAGTAAGTCAAACTGACACAATTGACCTATATCTGTAGTTTTTTTGTACCCGTAATGTTAAAGTACCTTGCTTATTATGAATAGGTGCTCTATCTTTATTTATTTATTATTTAGGTGTAGCAATGTTTTTGCGATCCCTGTCTCACTGTGAGGATTTGCGGATGTCGAGACAGGCGTAGTCAACTAATATTTTTCGGAATTTAAAAAAATGGTTCATAGAGAAACTTTCAAATAATTTAAATAGTTTTTTCCGCTAGTTTTTTTTTATGTTAGTACCTCGCAAGAGTCCCAGCTACTCCCGTCTGGAGCAAGATGGCATCTCCAATTTGGGTGTGTTGTGGGACTGAAGGTAGTTGGAAGGGGAAGAATATGGGGAAGAGAAATATGGAAAAGTACCTGGCTATTCAGGTCTGGTCACTAAACACGGCTAAACGTTTAACCTAAAGCAACTTTGCTATTCTGAATGGTGGCCTTACACCAGGGCGATACTGAGAGCATCTTCCACTGTGGAACGTGCTGCAATTGTATTGTATATTATTTTTAATTAAATAATTGTGAAATAACACAAATTAATAAAATAAAATTTATTTTGGGATTTAGGGATTCGATCTCGTGACCTTCGGATTGCGAGTCAAGAGCCTTACCTCTCGACTTCATTAAAATGGAATTTATGCTTATTTATTAAAACATTTTAAAATGTTTAAGTTAATGTTTAAAAAATTTAGAGATTCTCATACAAATTGGGAGTGCGATTGGATTTAGTTTCCCAGCCCTAGGTTCAACGGGAATATTTCGAATGATAAAAAAACATAATGGCGCTGATTGGGCATAATTTGATGACAATTTTACATTTGAATTTCTGTGAAACAACACCCTAACCTACGTCATTTTGAAATTGAATTATAAAACAATTCCATAGTCTCCAGTCTCCATGGCAGATTGCCAGAACGGTAAACCTCCAAAAACACTCACAAAAATGTAAAAACTAATTATCTAGTTTATTTGTTGTGTTGTGTTACGCCACTGCACTCGGTCACCGGAAGAACACTGAAACATATAAATGCTCTTTGTCTCTAAATCAGATTACTGCAAAACCTTTTGATGTATGATCTTTGAATGTCTGCCCGGGTAGGTAGTGGGTACCTTCCCAGGGCCGTTGCTGCTGCATGGTCAACGTCACCCCTCGCCACCTTACTGCCTTACCTGGCCAGCTGAGCTTTTATTCTATCTGTGAGATCAGAGCTTTTCAAACTTATCAATCCTTCAATTTGGGAGGTACATATGAGTACCGCCGTTGGAAACATTGATTGGATAACTAACACCCCTGCCAAAGATCGCCCCAATTGGTTCGCTATGTTTGGTGCTGTGCATCATAATACGTGAGCCTGGGGTGAGTGAATAAACAAAAAACTCTGGGTAAAATACCCTAAATATCTCATGATTGATGAATCTTCTGCTGCATAAGCGGCCTTTTAGATTTTTCCAGTCGAAGTTCTTTTAAATAATAGTTTTCACGGACACCGATTAAGTTATGATGCTCATCCGGAGAAACTAAAATTCGGTGAAATTTGTCCAGGTCTCAGCGGCGGATGCGTTTGCCCACCTACTGCGTCGCGGGCCGTATCGGGAGAGACTGGTTGACGGACAGATTTTGACCTCTCTAGCCGACTCATCGCCTTTCACGGCAGTGGGAGTGATGGATTCATACGTCCGTCACTCCTGGACACATTAAACCACAGATTCCTACCCAACCCTTATACTTTTTCCTTCCCAAAACTTCCTTTACTTTGGAAAATGTTGCTTGAGTTGTGAGGAGGACCACACGTGAACCTATCACAAACACAATATGGAACTCCAGTCCTTTTTTTATCAATAATAACTGTCTTTCTTAAATACCAGTACAATGTAGTTATTTTATTATAGTTGTTTTGATAGATAAAATAATTTTCAAACTTTTACAGCCTTACTAAAAAACCCAGTGAAAATTTTATTCAAAAAGAAAAAAATACACTTGGTTTACACGGCCTGAGAGGGTAGTTTATCTCTGTTTTAGTAATGATATCTGAACAAAATTTGAAATTTTTCCAAAGTATTTTAAATGTTATAAATATTTCTTATTTTTGATAGTGTCGTAAAAAAATACCATTTATAAAAACTAGATAAAAATATCTTTTAGATTTTTGTATATGAAATACACTTTAGTTTTAAAAAACTGCCATATTTTAAGATTCAAACGCGGAAAAAATTGGAAAAAAATTTCTTACCAAAATATTTTTTATGAAAGTGTAGAGAAATTTATAAAAAAACAAAATTTAAAAAATTTTATATAATGAATTTGAAAAAAAATGGCACTTCACTTTTTATATCGTTCATACAATTAAACATTATAAAAAAATATAACAATTGTTCCGAGAGAGTAATAGAAAAATTCTGACACTTTGAATTCACTTCCAAACAATATAAACGTTGATAACTCGAATTTGATATTTATTAACACACGCACAAGCCTTTTATTTCATTAAATATTATTACTTTTATGGAAGTTTTATTAAACTTAAGAGGATAAAAAATAATTTATTCGAAATAACCTATATGTTTATTTTAACCAAATAAAAGTAACAACAGAGACATTATAAAAGCACAGAAACTGACAAAAATGTCGCAAATAATAGAAATTATATTCATTTATGATAATAATATAACAGTGAATCTATCATAAACAGAAATCATGTTTAAAAACGTTAAATAACTGCACATGATATTTTACACGTCACGAAAGTTAAAAAGCCGCGAATTTATAGAAAAAAAGGCCGCTAATGATGGCCGCGCATGCGCAGATCAAGCAAAAACAATGCAACTAACCTAATAATGTGATCATTTTATTAGTAACCATGTAAAAACGCAGTGCACCGCGCAAGTAACAAATAAGCAGGTTAACCATCGGCGTTTTGTTATTAGTAAGGCTGTTAATGTTTTAATGCTCGCCAAACCGCACCAAATCTACGACCTGTCGGGTGTGTTTTTAGTTCGATACAGTCTGTTTTCTCAGTGCTGGATTTCATACTTTAAAAAAAAAAAAACACATTCTCAAATATCGGCATCTCATCACTATTAGCATTGAATTCTACCAATGTGTAAAAATACAGCTGTTTTCGGACTTGATTTAATTATTCTTTGCTATTTTCTTTGGAATTGTTCAACTTCAATGCCTCCTTTGAAAAGTGATGAAAAATATATTTAAAAAAATGGTTAAATAGGTTAAGTTAGGTTAGGTTATGGGCTATTTTTTATGTTTTCTGTTAAGTGAAAACTTTTTTAGAACCGTTAAAAAATAGAAACACTGAAAAGAGATAAAAACACATACATCTATTGGATTTAGCCTATGAGCGAATGAGATAGCAATAAAATATGTATTTAATTCATGGGTACTCGGTTCCAATGTAATACGATAAATCCACAGTCCCATGCAAGTCTCCATTGGTGTAGTGGTATAAAGCGCCTGACGAACCTCAGCGGCCAGATATTTAGCGGACCAAGGATCGAATTATAAGAAATCAACAAATAAATAAATTAATATTTATATTTAAACACAAATAAAAATGAGACGACCAAATGTATAGGAAAATGTGCACTGGATTCGACGACCAAAATATGAAGAAGAAAAACCTTTGATTTAAAAAAAGTGCTTCGTAATTTCCCCACTCTTGTCTACTTTGGTTTTCTGAAGGTTTCAATCTACCGTCTGTAAATTGTACGCTCTGATTTTTTCATAACTTTAAGAGCGTTTAACCAGCCAGCGGACGAAAATCCACATTTCGTCGAAAGTTGTTCTTCCGATCGTGCAGGACGGTTACAATGAGAAAGATTAATTATTCTCCGTACCAGCTTTTTAAAATTATAACTCAATATCGAATTTATTTCAATCCAAATTAGCTTTAATTTATACCTTCATCCAAAAATGCTGAAAGGCGTGATGATAAAACTATTAAAATAGTGTACTTTTTGTAGTTATTTTTTGATTATAAATATTTATCATTTTTCAATAATGTCTAAATTTAATAAGAATGTTAAAAAAATCTGAAATATATTAGTTTGTAAGTGCGCAAATAAATACACAAATGGACCAATTTTCGTCAAGAAACACATTTACGTACATATTTTTTAATGATTTTATTGAAACTAAAATTAAAATTCTAATGCATAACTTTGCTAGATAATGTATTGATTTATTTTACTGCATGATTACATTATTTGAAATGGGTGTGGTATAATACAAAAACTTTTTTGAAAATTTAACAAATCTGCCAACGACCAATGGAATAACCTTATTATACTAAAAATTTTAAAAAATTCTAAAAATTTATTACATACGAATGCTAGATAAAAGAACAATCTTTCGAAAGCCATTCATAATTTTTTGTGGAAAAGAGTCAATACGTCTAAAAACTTTTTTGAAAATGACGTATTTCAGGCTTTCTCTGGTAATGCCCTCTTAAATGACTTTTCAAGGGGGTGTTGAAATTCCATGAATCTGAGTTGTCATGGAACTAAGTTTATCGTAGACTTCATATTGTACTCACCACCTTACTGCTTTGACCACCATTTTACTCCTAAGACCTTTTCCAAGACTAAACTACTGGAACAATACCTACAACTTTGGAAACCACTGTGGTAGACTAGTACCTACTTGGGAACCTACCCGTGTGAGTTAGTTAAGTTGTGTGTGTAGTAGTGGCCGAAACAAAAGATTGACCAAAGAGAAATGTCGTTATTCAAGTTGTTGGCTGTGCAGTTTTTGTTGGTATTCTGTGCTGGACGATTTTATTCGGTCGTTTTCAACTATTTTCAACGTGTGTGTTTTTAAACAAGTTTTAGATGGTTGGTTAAATAAAGATTAAAATTATGCATTATTTACTCGTGTACGCCTGTCAATGTCTATAACACATCGAGATGAGTGGTTACAAAAAAAAAAAAAAACATATTAACAAACAATGACATTTACAAGAATGGAAACAACGACCGAATTTATATCAATGAAAATCTAACTAAAGAAAAAAAAGATCTACTATACATTACAAAACAAAAAATGAAAACAAAATTTAAATACATTTGGGTACAAAATGCCAAAATATTGATAAGAAGTGAAGGTGATGGGAAAATTATCCATATAAAAAATGAGAATGATATAAACAAATACATTTAAGAAAAAAAAAAAAAAAAAAAAAATCAAAATTCCTTTTGACTCGGAACAGTTATTTTATCAGTTACTAAATCCACGTCATGGAAGATTCGACACCATTTCAAACTCACAAATTTATCAAGTGCTATAATTTGGATAACTGGATAAACGATAAAAACATCAAAATGAGGTTTGTGGCTATTCATCTAAATATAAGATCATTGAAAAAGAATTTTAATTCATTTATTGCACAAGTAAACGACGTTCTGCAGTTTATAGATGTAATTTTTCTAACGGAAATAAATATTAAAAACGAAATAATACCTATGTTCAATATACCAAACTTCACATCGATTGCAAATGCTCGAGAGAATAGAAGAGGAGGGGGATTAATCATGTACTTAAAAAACCATCATACTTTTAAGAAAACAAACATTTCTTTTAAAAGCTGCGAGACAATATCTGGAGAAATCACCACCGTTTATCAAGATGTCATAAATATACTTGCAGTTTATCGTCCGCCGAGCAGCAACAAGAAAATATACTTGAAGGAACTAAAACAAATATTACAATTAACTTCATCTGATTCAAACTACTTGTATTGTGGAGACATCAACTTGAATTTGTTGGATACAAAAAATAGTGTAATTACAGAATATCAAAATCTACTCAGTGAAAATGGTTTAGAAAATGTAATATTAGATGTGACTCGGGATGAAATTTTAAACGGAAAAAATGTGTATTCATGTATTGATCATATTGCAGTTCGCAACCGTAATAACACTGTATTTTCATGTATTGTGACTAACAAAATATCCGACCATTATATAACAGGAGTTGCAATAGGTAAAGAGGTACTTACAAAGGATTTAAATAAAAAAAGTGAAATTATTGATAATAAATTGGTATATTCTAAATTAAAACTATTAAATTGGGGGAAATTATTACAAACTGAATGTCCTTCAGAACTGTACGATAATTTAAAAAATATTTTTGATAATATCTATGCGTCCTCGAAAAAAGAAAAATTATTTGAAAATAATCTTAGGCACAACAATCCATGGGTTACTGAAGAAATTAAGAACATGATTAAAAAAAGAGATTATCTTTACCGAAAATGCAGGAATAGCCCAAATAACCCGGTATTTCGTTTAGAATATACGCGGTATAGAAACAAAACAAACAAACATATTAATATTACTAAAAACACGTTCCATAAAAACGTAATAAATAGCTTAAACGGCAACCCGAGGAAACTGTGGGACGAAATAAATAATCTAATAGGTAAACCTAAACAAAATTTAGATAAAATAATCCTTCAACATATGGGAAGTCAAGGAGATACAAAGTTTTTATGCGATAAATTTGCCACAACATTCGTAAATGAAATAAAAGACATAAGACATAATTGTACTAAAAAATTCCTAGATCGTAACACGTATACAACTCCTGCTATTATGTCGATGAGATTTAGACCTGTATCACAAAAAGATGTTAAAAAAATTATTAATGATATGGATGTTAAAAAATCAGAAGGCAATGACCAAATAAGAATTAAAGACCTGAAGTTAATTGCTGATAATATAATCCCAGTACTGACTAAACTAATTAACCTTTGTGTAAGTAAAAGTATCATGCCTGACGAACTTAAAACATCCATCATCAGACCTATATATAAATCAGGAAACCACAAAGATTTCACAAACTATCGACCGATAGCGATTCTCTCGTGTATTGATAAAATTATTGAAAGGGCTATCTTTAATCAAATACAAAATTTTATAGAAAAAAATAGAATCATAAATCCCATACAGTACGGATTTCAAAAAAAAAAAAGTACTACACAATTACTTTCTAAATTCACTGACCATATAAACTGTCATTTGAATGAAAAATATTATGTAGGCATAATTTTTATAGATTTTAAAAAGGCCTTTGACACATTGGACCATGAAACATTACTAAGGGCAATGGAGGAATGTGGTATTAGAGGTCCTTTAAATAAATTTTTTAAAAACTATCTATTTAATAGAAAAATTAAAGTTAAAATTGACGGAATTTTAAGTGATGAAATGTTGGCAAACACTGGGGTAGCTACGGGATCGATATCGGGACCTACGTGTTATATTATGCAAGTAAACAGTTTACCAAACGTAATAAAACGTTGTAAATGCTACATGTTTGCAGACGATACTTGCATTATATGTGCTGACAAAAATCCACAAAAAATTCAGGAAATTTTACAAACTGACCTAAATAATATTATTAAATGGTCCCACGACAATGGCATTATTATCAACGCAAAAAAAACCAAATATATGCTTATACATTCACCACATGCAAATTGTCAGGATAAGGAATTGCACATTAAAAGTCATTCATATGATTGCTTGCACACAAAAAACCAATCCCTGCAGTGTAATTGCCCAAATATAGAAAAAGTGACACATACATACCTCGGTCTTACAGTAGATGTCAATTTTAACTGGTCAATTCATATTGAAAATGTATGTAATAGATTAAGATCCATATTAGGGAAATTTTATCACCTAAAAAACTTTGTTAATAAAAATATATTATACTGTATATATAACGCATTAGCAGAATCAATTATAGGATACGGAATAAATAGTTACGGATTAACGTACAAAACGTACTTAAATAAAATAGAACAACTACAAATCCGTTTCCTAAAATTGATATCAGGCAAAAAAAAAGTTCAATTATGTGATGGCGATTATAAAAAAATGTTCTCCTTGTGTAATGTGCTCTCTATACATAGTAGGGTAGATTACCAATTAACTCTAGATGAATTCTGGAATACAGAATTCAAAAAACCTGTAAACCATAACTACCCCACTAGGCATAGAGAAGCAGAAATGTTTATTATTAATAAATCTACAAATGTATACGGTGATAGAACAAAAAGGCATAAAATTCCGGAAATATTTAATGCATTGCCTGAAAATATTAAAAACGAGACATCATATTCAAAAATCAAAACTAAAGTTAGATCATTCAACTTCAATAGAACATGAAAACTAAAATATTGTATAAAAATACCTAAATCTATGAAAAACAAATACTATTGTGAACGAATAGGTACCTAGATCTTTTAACTACTGTTCAAAATAAAATTTATGTTATAATAAGCATTACAATAATTAGTTAAGTATTTTAATATTAAGTATTATATTATTAAATAATTACTAGATATGTATTAAGCACCAAAATATCAAACATTTTATATGTTGTAAGTAAATAAATAGGAAAAATGAGAGATTTTTTACAATCAAACTGATTGATCAGTTTTGTAAGATTTAAGTAAGAGAAATTATTGTACAATTAATAACTAAATAAACATATTTAAAAAAAAAAAAAAACATATTTTTTTTATAATTTATACAATCTGCTTATTTACTGTGCTGTAGATAAGTACGATTGACATAAATCAGAGTGTGCAATTCACATGTAGTAAACCTTCAGAAAAATAAAGTAGAAAAGAGTGGGGAGACTGTGAAGCACCGCACAAAGAGGCGATCAATAGGCTAGGAAGCATCGCACAAAGAGAAAATATGAGAAAAGTCACTAAAGACAGCCTTTTGTCTTGCCTATTATTATCAGCGAAAAGAGGATAGAACCTATAAACGATGATATATTGTAAGTAAGTCTTAATAAAATTTTCAAAAAGAACTCATTATTGCAAACTCATAAAGATCATTTCAATCCATCAACAACAACATTCACAAACATAAACAACCGACCACGATCACGGGGCAATTTAGAAATTCCAAAATTTAAAACGAGTGCTTCCCAACACCATTCTGCTTATCAAGGTATAAAATTTTTCAATGCTCTACCATATAAAATCAAGTCTGAAAAAAATTATAAAGTTTTTAAATCCCAAATAAAAACACTAATAGACCAACCCGACACTAATTATAAGTTTTAAATTCATCATCACAATAATAACAACAACAAAAAATAAACTAGAACATAATCTCTAAAAATATTTCATCACCATATCAAATTTGAAAGCAAAGTACATACGCATTATTTGCAGGCACCAAATTGTTACAACTTTATTATATGTACCTACTCTGACAATACTGTCAGTTATTATGTCCACTTGTCTTCATGAATATATATTTTATTAATATAAGTACTTGTATACTCTGTGTAACTATGCATTTTACAACGGCACTCCAAAATTCAAGCACGAGAAATGTTTTCTCTATTGAATTGGGTAGTTTCATTAAAAATAAATTTACATATTGTTATTAGTTTTAAGAATCAAATGTTTTACTATGAATCTGTATACGTATGTATTTTTTTTAAATAAAAATAAAAAAATTTAAAAAAGTACCTAAAAAGTTTGTAAAAACCTTCAAAATATTTTTACGGTATGTTATTTTTATTCATTAGTAGTTCGAAAAATTTAAAAAAACAAGAGCATTTTTATTTATTTCTTCTTTCAACCTTTGCTTAAGATTTCTTTTCTTTAATCGATTTACGAGTATGAAACATGGTGTATGCAAGCTCTGTATATGTCTGCTTCATGTATTCGAATAAACAATCATTGCGATTCCTACATAGAATAGCTTTTTTTATGTACAAACCTTAAGAATGTACTTTCAATCTCTGGAATTTTAGTCAGAAATGTCTGCCACAATGTAAACAGTGATTGCAGCTGACCTACGAGTATCAGTATAAATTCATAGCAGATTTGCTGTGAGTATTGGGGTCGTTTATCTCTGCAATTGCATCCATTACCGGGCTAAACGGTCATTCCTTCCCGGCTACTTGCAGTTACTAGTGGCTACCTTGCGGGCTATAATAATAGGATTATTGGCCAGCAGTGAAGCTATGTGTAATTCAGGGTGATTCTTGTTGAAATATTCGTTATGTCATCTTCATATATTTTGAGAAAGTTCTACATTTTTTTCGAATTTGTTTTAAGTTGTGAAATTTCCTAAAAAAAATATTTTTTCATCTAGGTAAAATTTTTTACAATTATTTTTGTCTCACTAAGATGAGTCCCCGTATCGAGATAGACGTACGTTATTACAATAATGTTAACCAAAACAATTTAAAAGAAGTGTTACATTTGTTCACTAATAATTTTTTTTATAAAATAGATACCTGCAACATTAATTTATTGGGCTAATAAAGTTTACTAATTAGGAACTGCGAAATTTTAACTAACATTTTTTCATTAACCTTTGTGCCATGTCTCATTTTAGTTGTTTTGTATTTTATATTATTAAATTTATTAAATACGATATTTCGCTCCTCCAACAAGTCACAACAAAATTACCAGATTTTGCTTTATAATAATAATTTTAAAAAATAATTTTTGAAATGTGGCTTCACCGGAGAATGCTCAAGGTCCCATGGATCGATATGATCACCAACACAGAAATTCTCAGGCGGGCTAGAACAGATAGAGAACTGCTTACATTAATAAAAATCAGGAAAATTTCATATCTGGTTCATATACTTCGAGGGGAGAAGTATCACTAGCTCCATTTGATATTGAAAGGCAAGATAGAGGGTCGCCGAGGGCCTGGTAGGAGACAAATGTATTGGCTGCGTAATATACGAGAGTGGCATTAGAAGTGTGGAGGAGCTATTCCGGGCAGCGCAAGACAGAGAGACATTCTCAAGAGAGATCGCCAACGTCGGGGGGACCTGATACAGCACACAAAGAAGAAGAATAATAATAAAGTTTGTTTAGCGCAGTTTAGTGATACTTCACTGTGCCTAACTATCAAAATCGTTTTAGATTTTTTTTCTATGCTTTAGTGAATTGTCCGTGATGTTAAAAATGTTAACGAAATCAGAACCTCCTATTTTTTCTAATCATTAACAACTTGCCTGATACGGACATGGACCTAGTTTTTTTGTCGCTAGAGCTTAGATAATAGAAACAAGGGAGATGGTCCGTGAACCCATAGAAACAAAGACAATTCGTACAAACATACACACCAAAAGCACGCTTTCATTGGTTCCGACCGTTTGCTTTGATAGTCCGTGCAGTCTGGTTGTAGCTCGGTGACAATGGTCAATCGGCAATCTTCCATTTCGAAGAAGTAAACGAGAGCCTAAATATTTTGTTTTAGGAGAGTTTTATTTTTTGATGTAGGTACATTAGTTTCTGTTTATTAATACATTGCTAGCATTAACAAGCGTTCTTAAAACAAACTTAACAGCACATAAATAATTAGATATTGCTAGGAGGGGAGTAGAGGGTTGGAGAGAAGGAGGAGAGAGAGTAGAAGTGGTCAAAATGAGGAAACATGGTCGTTAGCAAAAAATCATTAGTAAATATAGCAAACAAAATGACAGCACTCTGTAAATCACCATTGTTGACCGTGTTTCCTTGTTTTGACTCCTCCTCCAACTCGTTACCCCCTCCTAGCAATCTGACAGTATTAATACCCTAGCGACTATGAATTGAAATTTAAGAATCCAACTCCGAGTACAACTCTGATGCCGCGCCATATGGAAACCATCTGCGAACGTGAAGTTTGTGATTAAGCTACTATCGTCACAGAAACGATTGAAAGCAAGTAGCTAATAATGCCAAAAATACTCTTGGATTTGCATTTTCATGAATATCTCAGATGATGACCCGCGGAACGTATTTTTAACTGCTAGTATTCAATTATTTCGGTTTTAAGTTACTTTTAAGAACGCCAGTTAATGATACGGATATATCGAAAACGGTAGCGTAATTTTATTAATTTAGTAACCAAAAAGGACTTTACTGAAATGGTTAGATAGTTAATGCCAAAGAAATACGAAAAACGACATAGAATCAATCTGATAAAATAACAGTCTTCTTTGAAATCTAATCTTAGACGTTTGTAGATCAGTTCGAGTATAGTTGAACATTTTAGTAAATTGTGAAATGAGAAGCACCCTGATATGTATGTATGCATGTTGGTGTAACCACTGGTCCGACCGATCTGGCCATTGCACATTGCCAATGACCATTGACCAACCCTAACCATTCCACCACCATTAGGGGTAGGCGGTCTCGCCGATGCATAACTCAACCGCATTCCGTCTATCATCGAGAATGCAGCCGGCATTCTGATGCAAGGGCTGCTACCTGCTTCCTGAAGGGGTTGTTTAAATATCCCATCAATGCGATCGCGAGCCCTGTTATTCAATTTTGAAATTTAATTAAAGAAGGGTTGTCAAAAATACCTGTGACCTCAACTCAATATACGACAAGTGCAGAAAATGTGTTATGCATACATTATATCATTTTTCACATTTCGCTCGGTGCAAAAACCGTTCTTATACAAATAAGAACCACCAACTCAACAAACTATGAAACATTTTATTACTTTTAGTTTTGCAGGGACAATTGGAATTACGCACATTATAAATTTTGGTTATAAAAGTATATAATTATGTACTTTTGTATATATATATATATATTCATTGTATTTGTATATTCACAAAATTAAATTTCGTTTTACAGTATGGGTACTGAGATTTTAAACTAATTTGCCAATATCATTCAATTCCCTCCTTTCTATGTTCGTCCGCTCCGATTACTGCAAAGCGTCCCGAAAATCGGCCTTTTTTTCGAGTAACAAATATCAATTTTTTGTTTAAATTTAACATTAGCTTCAAAAATCAATTGTCTTCCTGAATATTCGGTTATAGTAGTTAATTTTCAAAGTTAAAACTTTTTTAGCACCATTTTGATTTGGAACTCGATGAAACGAAAAAGCGACACTAAAAATAGACAAACACATACATCTATAGAATTAATCCTGCGAAAGAATGAGGTAGAATTATGGGAGTCCTCTTCGTGTGGTGCTACGTAGCCTACCCGCTCTTAATTTAGTTTTCTGAAGGTTTCACTTCTACCGCATGGGAATTATTTTATTTATTTATTTATTTAGTAACTATATAATATTTTTTTACATTTTTATATGAAACATGTTAGTTAGATGTATATATAAAATATATTCGTAGTCCTCCTCACTAGGAGATCCTGTGCTGAGGGGGACTATGCTTTGGATAAGTTTTTCAGCGACTTCTATGGTTTAACTTCATTGATTGGATAAGGTTTTCCAGAAACTTCTATGATGTTTTAAGTATACTAGTAAGTTCATTTTCCGATAGATTCTTCAGCCAACATTTAATGTCCTTAATGTAGCTATTTTTTTTATTTATTTGTTTGATACTAAGTGGGAGTTTGTTATATAACTTTACTGCTAAAAATGCAGAACTTCTTTGACCAAATGAAGAGTTACACTTTGGTATATTAAGTATGTCTGTTTGTTTGGCTCTAGTTTTATGAGCCTGAAAATGCACACTCTGATTTTTTTAAACACCAAAGTTTTTGCTGCCTTTCTCGGGACAAACATCGTTGGGTGAGGCGGGTAACGTGCATGCATATATGTATAATATCTAATGTCAATAAGCGCCTAGTTTCTTGCAATATAGTAATTTTCATTTTTTATATGGTAGTTTCCTAAGAAATGTCGTTTTGGCAAATCATTAATTCACATCACAAAATGTATGATACAAAAGTATTCGATTATGCCACATCAATACAACAAGAAATTTCGCAGTTCATTATGGGTAATGAGATTAACCAATTAGATCCAAAAACAGCATTAAACCAATAAAATGTAAGTAAAGAATATCACGCCTTTTCGCCGACGGGATGGGCAGAGAGGATGGAATATACTTCCATATTTTAGCACACACTATTTGGTGAATTCACATCCATATCTCAGGAAATGATAGATGCATGTAATATCATTTATTATGGTATTTTGTCTCGAACATTTATTTCACTTGATCGTGGCATGTCTTCCTCGGGTGTTTACTTCTTCCATCATTCTACCATTCACTTGTGCCAAATATCAGAGATCTAGACAATAAACACTCCTTTCTACGTTCCACCGCTCCTTATGCCCAAACTATGTACCTTTTTAACCCATTACTGCATAGCATCCAAAAGTCATCAAATATTTATTTTGCTTTGATCTTCTTCCTTGCGCTGTCCCAACTCATTGCCTAGGTAGGCTGTTGGGGTCGGCTCTTCTCGTTCTCAGGTTGTAATATCTTCTATTCTGGGAATCGCCTTCATCCAGGCCGTTTCTCTGAAGAATTTTGGAACATTGAGTCATCCAGGAGTTCTTCGGTCTTCCTCTGGATGACTCTCGGTGAAGCTCCATAGACATTGCCTGCCTCACTGTGTGGTCTGATGGTCTCCGTCTTATGTGTCCATACCATCTCAGCTGTCGTTCTTCCAGCTTACTATTTATGTCTGTGACACCCAGGCTACCACGAATGCGTGAACTTTTGTTCTTATCTTTTAGGGATACTCCTGCCGACCATCTAAGCATTCGCATTTCTGCTGTTTCAAGTTGCCTAGTGTAGGAGTTGTACATAGTCCAGCATTCGGAGCCATACATTATTGCGGGTCTTACAATAGGCTGGTACATCTTTCCTTTCAGTTTTATAGGCATTTTGGAGTCACACAATATTCCTGTTACGGAACTAAATTTAATCCATCCCACACCTATTCTATGGATGACATCCGCTGCACATCCTCTGTCTCTATAGATTAGTGAGCCCAGATACTTGAATGAATCACAGTTGGCTAATGTTACTCCATCCAGTTGAATCGAAGGAGTTACAGCATTTTTGTCTTCAAATGGTAAATACAAATATTCAGTCTTTTTCCTGCTAATTTTTAGGCCATTATCCTCCAGGATCTTTCTCCGCCTTTCCAGGCTATTCTGTAAGTCACAATGATTATCTGCTATCAGTACTACATCATCTGCAAAAAGCATAGTCTTGAGAATACTGTTCATTTCTTGGCTTGTTAGATAATTCATGACCATTATGAATAGCAGTGGGCTGAGGACAGATCCTTGGTGTACCCCCACTTTAATTGGAAATTTTGGTGATGTCCCTGATGTTTCTGGGCATGGGGAGTTCAGGGGTCGGCTTCATAGCTTGACCCTCTCTCCTCACCCAAACTGCGCATGTGGTGATACTAACCAAGACGCCAAGCACATTCTGTGGCACTGCGAGTTGATGAAGGAAGCACGAGAGGAAATGTTGGATGGTTTGCGCGGAATAACAAGACCAGCGTGGAATGCTGACCTTGTGTCGAACAAAGAGAATTTCGAATGCTTGAAAAAGTTTGTCAAGTCCTGGGTAGAGAGATGGCCTGTACTTAGAGTCGCCGACCTAGACTAAATTCATCTTTGTTTCAGGTGCTACACGTATTGCTCCCGTCTTCTTCGGTCCTCCTCTATTACTCTTTATTTAGTGAATATGCTTTGAACTATCTATAATATAACTTATGTGACCTATAAATTGCTGATTATGTTTGACTATTTTTTTTTTCTTCTCTGGTCTCTGCTAACAATGATTTATGTTTTTACCTCGATAGGTCATCTTGGTGAGCGATGGTAGTGATGACAGTATCGCTTGATACATTATCACTCTGTACTGATTCTGAAATTATGTTTTACATGTATAAATGCTCTTATTATTTTCTATTTTTCTTGATTAGTTTTGGTTTCCATTCTTTGGTGGCGCAACTGAACTGTGCATGTTATGTATCGTCATTCCCCCATAGAAAGGGGGTGGGATAGACCCTGTCCATGCACATTGCCAGGCGAACATACAACAGAGCGGTCTTCCCGCGATCCGCCCGCGCCTCCCCCATCGACATGCGTTGGCCTGAGGCGTAACCGTGCGGTCTCGATATCCTTCCGTCCCCCCTCCGGTAACCCGACGCTCATCTTTCCTCAAGGTCTTCAAAAACTTCCCCTTCTCTCCCAAGTACATTTCTTCGAGGCAAAATCGGGGAACCGGCTAAAGGACGCGGACTTCGAGCATCGTCTGCGGTTGGGCCGATAGCTATACGCATTCTCATTGGGACTGCCCGGTGGTCTATGGAATACTTTCTCTGGCTTTTTTTTTTTTTTTAATATATTTTATTTTATTTCCGCTACTATAGTAATTACTTACATTATAACATAATCATATAACTGTTTTTTCCTCATTACTTATTTTATTCACAGAAGGTTTCTTCGACTGGTCATAGCCGTTATTTTTATTTTTCTTTTTCTTTTACTAACACTATTATCTCTTTTTGAGGTTACCTATTTCAGAAGAATTATTCCACGGGCTGCTACTTCTATTTATCTTTTGTATAATGTTAATGTAAGTACTTGCATACTGCTTACTAACCCCGTATGCATGGACATTGGAGGGTCTAGAGTCGTTCAAATAAATGTAGCTTCGTTCAAAAAAAAGTAGAGTCTTGACGTGTGCGGTGAAGGAGGGAACCATATGTTTCCTTATAACGCCGTTGGGAAAGTGGTGGGTCCCCTCCAATGATGTCCCTGATGTGCATCTTACTTGAGTTTCAACGTTTGTATACATATCTTGTATGGAGAGCACATATCCTTCTGGTACATTGTGGGCTCTCAATGCCGCCCATATCAGGCTTCGGGTAACCCTGTCAAATGCTTTTTCCAAGTCTATAAATACCATGTGCAAATCTTTTTTTTGCATCTCGATGTTTTTCAACTATTATTCTGACTGTTTGAATAGCATCTATTGTTGATTTTCCCGACACAAAACCGCATTGATTGTCATGTATTTTTACAATATTCCTTATTCGTGTATTGATAATTCTCTCATATATTTTCATGGTGTGAGACATAAACTTTATCCCTCTATAGTTGTCGCACTTCCTAGAGTCTCCTTTATTTTTGTAAAATGGAAGAAGGTAACTCTGCCTAAAGTTTTTTGGCATTGGTTCTCCATTCAGCACTTTATTGTACAGAGTGCACAGCCATTTATGTCCTACTTCACCACATTCTTTCCATAATTCAACTGGAATATTGTCTGGTCCCACTGCTTTCCCCACTTTCATTTGTGATATGGCTACTTTAACTTCTGTTTGAGTGATTTCTTCAACTGGCCCCTGCACTGGTTGCTCTGACACTTGAGTTCTTCTTGGAAATTCTTCATTCAGTAATGTAGAATAATAATGTTTCCATCTTTGACATATTTTGGTTTCGTCTGTGATCAACTCACCGTCAGTGTCTTCTATGTATTTGGGTTTTCTAATTGATTTGGCCCTTTCTTTCCTGTGTGCTGCGATTTTGTAAATTCTTTGCACCCTATTTGGTATTTCTAGGTCATCATATAGCTCTTTCAATGCCTTATGTTGTGCAGAGGCAACTAGTTTCTTTGTTGTCTTTTTGACTTGTTTATACACTATCCGGAGTTGCTCTTTCTCGCCATCGCACTTACAGTTTGACCAGTTTCTGAAAGCAGTTTTCTCCTCTTTTAGACACGTTTGCAACTCATTTGTCCACCACCACGATTCCTTCTTTATTTTCATTTTACTCTTGGAGACTCCTATATGTTGTTTGGCTTCCTGTAAACATACCTGTTCAAATGCTTTCCACATTTAAATTGGGTTTTGTGTATCTTCTTTTTGGAGATTTTCTAGCATCCAGTTTTGAAGTTTTGATGTTAACTGTTTTCCGTTTTCTTTTGAGATATTGAACCACTTAATTTTGGTTGAAGGTTTTATCTTATCTTTAAACAATTTATGTCTCGTTACATGTAATTCCAGCAATAGTAGGCAATGTTGTGTTGCTAGGGGTTCACCGGGGATAACTTTACAGTCTCTTTATTTTGCTTTGATATTGAAATAAAATAAATAGTTGCAACATTGTGATTCGATGTAAACTTTGATGTAAAGTCGAGCGTCTTTAAAATGATATTTGTTTTTAATATTTGGCGCTTGCTATTATACAAAGTGTCCGGGGATAAAGTGTAGGTACAAACTTCGGGAAGTGATTCTACATGATAGTACAAGTAAAAAAGATGCATTGCTTTTTTTGAAATTCTAACGTTTTAAGGTAGTTTTCGGGTAAAAAAGTTGAATTGTTTGTATGGAAAAAATAATATTCTTCTATGGAAAAATATTTTTGAATAGAAAAAAGTTGCAATTTCGAAAAAGTTATTTATCTTTTTTACTTCTACCGTCTTGTAGAATCACTTCCCGAAGTTTGTGCACTTTACCCCGGACACATTGTATATATACATATATCAGCAGGTTTGAACCTTCCTTCCTAACCAGTGATCAGAATCCAACCTGGTTAGTGTTCAATCCTACCCAGTGGTTGGCCACCAACCGGGCCAAATTGCGAGTTGGTAAGGCCAAGTTATTTCGTGTATTAAGTGATTATTGCCGTCAAATTATGAATGCTTTGTCATCGACAACGTGTCTCTCTGGTGAGTTTCAGCTCGATCGGATGTCTAGAAGTGGGTTAATTTCCTCTTCAAAGATTTCGCGTCTTTCATACATCCTTTCAATCAGGAAAAAGTGAATTTTTTATTTTTTTTATTTTTTTATTATTTAATAAATGTTTACATGATAGGTACATTGCTGGTATTTTTTGACTAACACACTAGGCTATTGCCCGTGTTGTGGTAGTCATACATGACATATTATTTTATATAAACAGATAAAAAAAAATATGAGAAGAGGAAAGAAAAAATAACATATTTAGGGATAAATAAAACTAAAAACAGATAAAAATAAAGATATAACAATTAAAAGTAAGTTAAGAAATAAAGAATAAAAAGATAATTTTAAGAAGATTGAAATAAACTCTGGTAAGTATTATTATTCTTGAGATAAAAATAGAAATAAAAATTGGTAAGTATTCTTCTGCACGTGAGTACATGTTTGTATTCGCTTTTGATATTCTTTCTCTGAAAGAAGTTGGAAAGAGTGTTAGAGAAAGTAAAAATTTTTGTTTGTAATTTTTTTTTAATGTAATTATAAGTTAAATTAATTAATTAATTAAATTTGTATTAATTTTTAATATTTTTTTTAATATTAATATATTTGTTTTTATTGTAATATTAAGCTATCATGTGTTGTTTGAAGAAATCTCTTCCCTTTTCAAATATCCAATGTTTGATACGGGCTTTAAAGAGAGATTTAGAAATATTCTGTGATTTTATATCGGCACTCAGAGCATTATACATTTTGGGAGCGATAAACCAGAATTGTCGTTGGGCGAATGAGGTTTTTGTTTTAGGGACCACGCAACCCAGGATGTAAAATAGATGTATATAAAAGTAGAGATGAATTATGTCAAAACAAGTTTTTGGCCTAAAGTACGAGGTAGTCAATATTAATTATAATACTTATAATACCGCATGTAAACCTTTTAATGAATTCAGCTACCTTTTGTTTGGAGTCAATCAATGTATTTATTTATTAATCGAACACGGGTTTATTTAGTTAAGGGGCCGTTTTCCCTGCCCTCCAGCATGTCTGGCGATGTCCGGCGGTATCCTGCGGTGTCCATTCTGAGCCCTTGGTGTGTCCGCCATACCGGTACGTCTGTACAGACGCAGTCGGCGGCGGCGTCCGGCGGTCAGCGGCGTCCGTCGCGGCACGAGGCGCTCCGACGTCGGACGTCGGCCGGCGTCAACGGCAATCCAGCCGCAGGAACCAGAACCGCACAGTGGAATTGATAATATTTTTTAGAAAAAATTTTCGTCGTCATAGTAAATCGCACACTCGCTTCAAAACTTCCGAAGATAACATGTCAAACTGGGATAATGCATCTTACTGTAAACTTTAATGATTAAGTATTATGTTAATTATAGTAAAAACCATGAATAATACTGTTATTTTGTGTTGAAGTTCTAAATTGGTTAGGTCGAAGGTATAACTGAGCACTTTGGCAGTTTTTCAAAATTAAAACAACGAAAAACGGGTGGGCTGGTAAAAAAAACCCCGCCCATTATATGTAAATTACATATTTTTAAATATAATAAAAAATATGCGTCAGGTATTATTCTGGTTTTACAAATTTAATTAAAATCTAGTTCCATGACATCTCAATAAAGTGGCATTTGAATACCCCATTGAAAGTGATGAAAAATAAAATAGCTTATAACATAACCTAACAAGTTTATTTTTTTCATAATTTTTAATAACTTCAAAGAATTCATCAAGTTGCACATTGTTGAGTTGTCCGTCACCGAATCTGTACCTGAATACCCCCCATCATCTGCTGCGTAGCAAGCACTGCGAGTCGAGCACGTGGCGAACACGTGGATCGAGAGAGACTGCTGGAGGAGGTCTTTTGACCCCTCCAGCCAGAATCCCTCGACCGATCGCCTTGCACCTCAGTTGAAGGGATGTATTCTTACGTCCGTCACTCCTGGACATACTGACCCTCAGATTCCTACCCTCCCTTCATATTTAATTATTATTTCCCTCCTATTTCTTTCCCCATATTTCCTCTCCCCTATTTCCTCCTCCCTATTTCCTTCCCCCTATTTCCTCATCCTATTTCCTCCCCCTATTTCCTCCCCCCTATTTCCTCCCCCCTATTTCCTCATCCTATTTCCTCTTCCCTATTTTCTTCCACCTATTTCCTCCCCCCTATTTCCTCATCCTATTTCATCCCCCCTATTTCCTCCACCCTATTTCCTCATCCTATATCCTACCCCCTATTTCCTCCCCCTATTTCCTCCCCCCTATTTCCTTCCCCCTACTTCCTCCCCCCTATTTCCTTCCCAGAACTTCCTCTTTTCCTTTCCTTAAAAAAACCATCCACACAGCATCCTCTAACATGACATTGCCCCAGAGGGATATTATGTTCCTCAAAGCCTTCTGTGTGGAGCTAATGTTAAAAAAAATCTTTCCTCTTTCTAATTCTCCTTAATTCATCTACCTTACGACACTTCTCAATCGTGATATGATAGTCCCACTTGCACCGAAGATTAAGACTTTAATATGATGTTAATATTAAATTCTTGAAAGTAATAACTGTGCACGTCATTCAGCTATCTTGGCCAGTGTGCGGTGCCGCCCTTCCACTTAGTTGCAGACGTTGAGACCTAGCGGACAGTTGATATACTGGCGTTAAATACCCGCCAATTGCAGGGAGCCGACATTTCTGGTCAAGTCATTCAACAACTCGGCTCTACTTGTGACCAATTACTGAACATACCATACCACTTACAAATTGATGTTTGCACTAGTTGTTTATCTGCACTTATTTTAAGCATGTCTTAAAGAGAATAATACAAACTTATCAAAATTTAGGGAAAAAATTTTAAACTTCCATTTTTTAAACTCCCATTTTTTTTCTTTTACATAGCTTCACATATGAAGCCCACGTATGCATTGTGAGCAGACGCTTCGGTCGTCAAGACCGTGAACGCGGCAACCCCTGATAAGTCACCAAACGTCAGAAGTGATGATTATCCAGTAAAGGGCGGCGGTACCTGTGTAAGTTCTGCGGACAGATGCATTCCCCGCCAAGACCCGGAGAAACCTCCCTCCGTGAACCCGCGCAACTCTGCTAAGTCACCCATATCCACGTCCCAAAACCTTTCCAATGACAAAAATATGTTTTGCAGTTAAAAATATCAATCTTTGGTACTGATACAGATAGTAAAATCATTCCAAAGGAATCGGGATACCCGAGGAAGACATGGCACGATCAAGCAAATCAAATACTTGAGTCGGACCACATCAAGAGTCGGAATAACAGAAGAGTTTATTTGAGACACATACAGTCTTAGCACAATCGATCGATAAGGATTTATATCCTAGCATGATTGCAGATCGCCAACGAATAAGTAACAGTTCGCAAAGACCAAGTGTTCTTAATATATTGTAAGCAATCTGCAGTTGTCCGAGGGAAAGATGAGAATTTACCTAAAGAAATCCTATCAATCATTATCGATCGACCGTGCTAGAGGGCCAGATCTAAACCAACAAACTAACCATCACGCTAGGGGTAGGCAGGGAAGGCGAACCGCCGGACAACTTGGTCTTCGCGCACACTCCTTGCTTTATTCAGATTCACACATCGTCTTATACAGAAGAGTTTGAGATGAAGTATGAATTTGAACTAAGAAAGGGTTGGCCGTCAATTCCCTCTACCTATCCCTGAGAAGAAAGGGTGGGTTAGTTAATTAGTCAATCTTATTTATGGAATAGAAGCGCGGTCCGTGATGAAACAAGTGAAATTTAAGTGAAGATATTTATCACCAGATATATTGCTACATTCTACGAATTGGCTAAACATGACGCAAAAGCACAAATAATGAATTGCAGCGCTTTGCATATATTCTCTTAAACATAAATGATAACATTTGCATATCAGAAAATAATGTAATACATCAAAGTAAATTTAGTGGATTTAATTGCAATCAGGCATAAGATAGAAAGAACCTAAGCGAAATTCGAACACTAGGTTTGGTGATCGTGCATTCGGAGCATCCGGCCCTGAAGCTTGGAATAAACTTCTTATGGAATTGAGATGCATAACCAACTCAGCGGAATTTAGATCCAAACTGAAAACTCACTTTTTCCGATACTCATTTCCATAAATTTATCATTCTATTTAAACTTTGCAATTTTTTATATATTTTTTTTCTTTTCTCTTTGTTTATAGTCTAATTAATTGTAACACCTCAATCTGTTTAATGTAATCTGTTAATTGTAATACCTCAATCTGTTTAATGTTGAGCGATGAATCAACTTAATGCGGTAAAGATCGACTACTAATTTTATTAATTTATTTAAAATATCTATACCTTCCCGTAAATCAAGTTAACCCATTAAGATCATTTTTATACCCGTGTTCTCGAATTGTAATATTATGTAAAAACTTCCTACTTCTTCTGGCGCTAATCTTAATTGTAAATATGTATGTTATTAAGTCACCAGTTTTAGGTCAGAATCGATATATTTCTTTTTTTTAAGAAAGACAAACATTCCCGGGTTACGAATAACCCGACAATATTTGAAAATCTCCTACTACCACCACTGTAAGCCGAAAATGTTGCTTGAGTCGTGATGGAGGACTTAGCCAGCCGAGGAATCGATCACGGAACGCCTGGGTGGGACCCAAACGCGATGCCCACTCAACCACTGACCGGTTCTTAATGTCTTAGTCATAAGTCACTAGCTATAATTCTTAGATATAAGTCACCACTTATAACTGTAAATCTTAGTTTTAAGCAAGTAATATAAGTAGCTATAAGTCTTCGATGTAAGTCACTAGTAGTTGTAATTGTAAATCTTACTTATAAACCAGTAATATTAATTCTTTTATATATTTATTTGTACAGCGCCCTTGAAGTGATTTTGCACGAAAATGGCGCTATTTAAATTAGCCAATCATTATTATTATTAGTTTTAGCATGTTCTATAATTCATCCAACTTCCAAAATTAAATATCTAGGTGCTTCTATAGAATAGAATATACATAGATCAACATTTTAAATGGAAAACACATATTTGTGAACTAGAAAAAAAAATAGTAAATATATTTTAAATTAATTTGGGAGACGGGTATGCGTACCGCCGCCCCATTTATTGGATAAACAACAGCTCTTCCATAGGTCGCCCCAAGTGATTCGCAACGATTGGTGACTTAGCAGAGGTTCCCGGATTCATGGGGTGAGATGTGTCTGTCCAAAAGGTGCTTGGCAGGCCAGATCGGGAGAGAGTGGTTGAGGGAGTCCCTTTGACTTCTCCAGTCGTACTACATACCAAACATCGCCTTGCACCGCAGTTGGGGGGATGGATTGTCACTCCTGGACACGCTGACTCCCAGATTTCTACCCACCCCAATACTGAGAGTGTATTGTGCAATTGTTATATTACAATACACTTTTATAGGCTGGGGAGGAATACATTATGTTATTTTAAATACATTCAAAATAGTTGAAAGATTTATAATTAAGGTTAAAAACCATCTACATTTACTACTGAAAAAATATTTTCAATATTCAACGTATCAATAATAGATCAAATTTATAAAAAAATATTCAATGCTACAAAATTTCAAAGAAATAAATACAGGTAAATGTATCGGCAAGATATCAGAATAATATTAAAATCCCAAAATTTAATACCAAGCACATTCAAAATACCCATCTCTGTCTGGGTAATCTCCTGTTACACCTCAAAATTAACAAAAATAATCATGAATTCCAGATTAAATTGAAAAATTACCTAAAACTACTATAAGTTAATAATGGATATTATTATTATTTCTTTTAAATATTAAATCTATAATTGATAAATTTTGAGTGTTACTTAAATTTTTGTTATTATTTGTAATATTTTATTATTTACTTACATGATTCCTCTATTCATGAGCGTGAATTTCCTCACCAAACATAGCCTTGTTCCTTTATGGTGTCGGAAGGCTATTTTTATATTTCTCAATAACAATGTATAACATTTAAAAAATGTATACTTACTGTAAAAATCAAACATTAATTATTTATTTATTTTTTTGAACACTGGGTTTCTCCAAATAAACGTGATTTTATCATAATATTTCTTCGAATGGATATTGCCAATTGCATATCTTTCTGGATATATTCATTCATTTTTACATTTAGTATAATTCTGGCGTCATATTTAAATGACTGCCTATTCGAAAAGTTCTTAAAAATAAACAGAATCTATAAATTTAGTTTCTGCAATAACGGTATGAAAATAAATTTAGTATTCATCCATTGTCGAAAAAATAAGAGTAATCAAACTGGGTGTTCTGATTCTGATTGCTGTTTTTTTTACCTGAACAAAATTTGGCTTCATTAATAAACGAAAAATAAAATGACTCCATTTGGATCGATATACGAGTATATGAGATAGATGTTGTCATAATAGTCCCAATTGAAATTCCGTGTTCGAAATTCCAGAATCGCTTGCAAAATGCGGGCAGGTGAGTAGGTACAAGCGATGCAGACACACGAACAGTAAATTTGCGAAAATGGCCCGTAATCGCATTATGCGGATTTTGTACTTTTTGCGATCGTTATATCGGTTTAGCTGTATTTGATGCAAAGCCTGGTAGATGATCCTTTAATTCATTTCAGCTGTTTTCAGCCAGTTTCAGTAACGGTAACGGTTTTCGGCGAACGACACGTGATTTTTGAAATAAAATACTGGAGCACAGTACGGGCGGGTATTGCATTTCATAAATTTAAATACATGGTCGGTGTTTAATAATAATTGTATTTATTGTGGAGATATATTTGGAAAATCAAATGTAATTCCAGTTTTATGAAAGCAGATTAAAATTAAAAACAAGGCAATGCTAAATATTAAAGTTTGTAATATTACAGCTATATCGCATTTACATAGTTCTTTATTAATTTGGGTATGGACCGAACCAATTATTGGATAACCGACATCCCCGCCGTAAGTCAACCAAAGTGGTTCGCACCGTCGCGCGTTGGTGAGTAATCGGAGATGCCCAGGTTGCGTATTTACAATCCATACCGCGTTTCAGTCGCGCTACCGACTGAAACGCGCTAGGGATCGTAATGCATAAATCACCTTACAAACACTACCTCGTTTCAGTCACCTTTCGCACTTCGTTGCTCTATCTTTATCTGTGAGGGTGACGACCGTAATTATTGAGGGGTTAGCATAGAAGATGGACCGTGTTTTTTTTAATACTTCAAAAAAAATTACGTTGAAAAACTGCTTGCCCTTCTATAATTACGGTCATCACCCTCAGTTAAAAAAAATCTCTTTTTTACAAGGAATAAATTTTCAATATAAAAAAAAATTGTAAGTAAAAAAAAGGTGGTCCATCCTCTCTGCTAACCCCTCTATAATTACGGTCGTCACCCTCACAGAAACAGATAGAGCAATGAAGCGCGAAAGGCGACTGAAACGAGGTAGGTTTGTAAGGTGATTTATGCATTACAATCCCTACCGCGTTTCAGTCGGTAGCGCGACTGAAACGCGGTAGGGATTGTAAATACGCGCCCGGGTTCATGAGGTAAGATTTGCGGATGCTTTTGCCTACCTACTGTGTGGCGAGATGGATCGGGACAGACTGGTTGACTCTCTCGATCCAACGTCTTGCATCGCAGTGAGAGGGGTGGGTTCATAAGTTCGTCACTCCTGAACACATTGACCCGCAGATACCTAACCACCCCGCATACATTTTTCCTTCTCAGGACTTCAACTCCTTCCTTTTCATAAAAGGACCCCCCTCACAGGATCACCAAAGACGATAAAGACCCTGAGAGATTTTTTTCCACATGGCCTCCTGTGTGGATATAATTTTAAAAAAAGTTTATTTTTATTTTTATATAATATTTGCAAACTTATTTGTTTTGTCGTTCAAACTTTTACTAAAAACGTGTTATTAATTTAACTCTTCTGTGTATACAAAATGAAACCTGTAATTGTCAAACTAATAACCAAATTCAAATTAGTAAAATAGTCAAATTAGTAACCTAGATATGTTCATGCTTCATTTCAATATTATACTGTTGGTATCCCATATAAAATAAAATAAATCCATCAAACTATTAAATAAATAATTAACCATATGCAACCATTTGGTGATGTAAATGTTGCGTACAGTTACGGACAATTTAAAAAGCGTTAATTAGTAAGGGCGCCGACTTTTATTAATTTGTCTGCGCTTTGACTCCTTTCCTTTTCTATCCTTGCCTCACCCCTTCCCCATCTAGAATATGATTAGTAGAAAAAATCTCCCATTAAAAATATATGTGTACTAATAATTATAACAATGAAAAACCGAACAAATATAACAAATATTATCCAGTGGGATGATACCTTAGCTATTGCAAACATTGAATTGCACGATAAAAACTCTTTTTTTATATAAATGCCGCACAAGAGTCCCAACTGCTCCCGTCTGGAGCCAGTGATACTATGGCATCCCCAATCGGGGTATGTTGTGAGGCTGAAGGTAGTGGGGAGAGGAAGGAGATAGGGAAGAGGAAGGTGGGGAAGTACCTGGCTATTCAGATCTGGCCACCAAACACGCTAAAGCCATTTCAAGCACCGTTTCAATTCTGAATTGTGGTCCTACACCAGGGCGATACTGAGAGTATCTTCCACTCTGGAACGTGCCGCAAATATACTATATGTTATTTTAAATTAATAAATTGTGAAATAACACGAATTAATCAAATAGAATTTATTTTCCACGCCGGGATTCGATCCCGCGACCTTCGGAATGCTAGTCAAGAGCCTTACCTCTGGACTACTCCTCTCTTAATTGCTTTTTGAAGCGAAAACTTCTTTAGCACCGTTATGATTTGAAACTCTACGTATAATCGGTCTCCTCTTTGTGCAGTGCTTCGTAGCCTCCCCACTCTTGTCTACTTTAGTTTTCTGACGGTTTCCCTTTTACCGCGGGTGAATTGCGCACTCTGATTTTTTTCTCCATAAATTTCATGTTATATATTTAACTATTTATTGTTTTGGAACATTTACTCTTTATAAGATTAATATTGTAAGGAGCGTAATCCACTTTAAAATGTTCACAGAATGTACAGTGTAAGATTCGTTTTTAATCGACGTAGAGAGTAGAGATGTGAAAAATAATTAAAAATAGCAAGATATAAATAAAAATATACATAAAAGAGAACAATGAGAGACATAACAAAAATAATAAAATAAAAATATTAAAATAGGACGTAAAAAGATAATAAAAATAGAATAAATAACATTTATTCACATTCGAGTTAAAGTATTACTTAAAATAATATTAATATAATATAATTTTATGTTACGTATATTGTTTATCATTAGCCACAGCGAGCTCACACAAAAAGTTCTAAATGAATCTGGTATATTTAATACCACTCCAACCACCATGTGTAATTTAAGCACTAATTTAGATGTAAAAAATCATCATTTTGCAAACATTTTTAAAACCGACTTAAAGCTAACTATGAGGTACCCTCACAAAATATTAAACATCCATCCGCCACCAGCCATTTAGCATTCCTGGGGGAGACTACAGACAGCCCCTCCACACCCCTAAATACAATGGCCAGAAAGTTTGCGTCGCTGCCCAACCGTGCGGAAATGACAGGTCTTCACGTTGGATTACCCACGGTGTATCATCCCTTCGATTGGCCGATATCGATAGGCTCGTAGGCTGGGCCCGGCTAGGCCTCCTGCTCTCGGGGGTGGCGGAGTGCGTCTCTATCGCTGCAGTCACTAGGTGATCCGAAAACTACATCTAAAGTACAGCACGCCTGGTTACGTAGCAGATAAATCAGATTCGTCAGATTCGACAAATTCGTCAGATTCGTCATTTGGGAGATAACGATTGACCGGACAGTGGTCGAGTGAGCATTGCGTTTGGGTTCCACTCAGTCGTCTTATTCAATTCCTGGGCTGGCTAAGTCCTCCTTCGCGACACAAGCAACATTTACAATAGGATATTTTTTAATATTTTCAGGTTATTCGTAACCCGGGAATGTTTGTCTTTCTTTAAAAAAAATTGTATGGTTATCAATTCATTCAAAATCATCCGATTGAGATTATTGATTCTAATGAGAAAATGTTTAAATAAATTTGAAAGACACTCCATTAAATGCATCAATTTTTTTTAACATTCGCTCCACACAGAAGTCCCTGAGGAAAATAATTCCCCTCAGCGCCTATATCATCTTTGGGGACGCTGTGTAGAGGGTATTTTTATGGAAAGGAAAGAGAAGAAGTTCTGTGAAGGAAAAAGTATGAGGGGTGGAGGTCAGTGTGTCCAGAAGGGACGGACGAATGAATTCATCCCTTCCACTGCAGTTCAAATTCTGCTGAGAGTCTTGCTGGAGAAGTCAAAAGATCAACCAGTCTCTCCCGGTCCGGCCTGTCACGCAATTGGTGAGCAGACGCAACCGCCGCCAAGGTCCAGACAAACCTGACTAAGTCACCAAACGTAGCAAACCACTTGGGATGACCTATGACAGAGATGTAGGTGATACAATAAATGGTTCCCGGGGCGACGATAACCATACCCGCCTCCCAAATTGAAGATTAATTAATCAGAACTCTATTTTGTGCGCGCTTCAAATTCATGAGTTCGATTAATTTAGCAATTTATATTTTTGCAATATCTTCTATGCATCAGATTCATTAGATGCATCGTCAATAAATGCTCATTAAGTCAACTAGTCAGTTATTCAGCCCTTGAAGTAATTTATCGCAATAAAACGGCCCAATACACGGTATTTAATAATTATTATAAGCAATAATTATCAGCCTGAAACACTCATCCACATTGAAAAATCTTCCGAGAAAAGATACATGACGCCAACGGGACTTGAACCCGTGCCCTTCTGATTGCCGGTCAGCTGCTCTCCCAATTGAGCTATGGCGGCTTATCTTATACCCGCCAAATGATTCAATATATAAAAGTGTTTCATTCAACAATTACTGCTTATTATATTTTTTCCACCTGAAAACAACCAACTTTATTTTTGCTGGAGAGACTCGGATTTTTCTCGGAAGATTTTTCAATGTGGATGAGTGTTTCAGGCTGATAATTATTGCTTATAATAATTGTTCCCTTTGTGCTATGCATAAAAAATCTTGTCTTAAACGTTAGTTTAACAATTAAAAATAATAATTAAACGATATTTAATTATTATTTTTTCACGACTTTCAGATGCATTAAAATTGTACGATACTCAAATCCCTTCAATTCAAGACAAAACCTCCTCAAATTCGTCAAAACCAATAAAACATAATTTTTCTTCGTTTCTGGGTTGTGCCTGAATTTATGCTCTTTCAGACTAATCTACGAAAACAACTGCCTTATTAAGCTGTAACGCGATCTGTTGGCAGATTTGGTCTAAATCCTCTGGACGGCTGCCCGTCCGTCAGTCGCTGATTGTCGTGCCGGGTTGATAGCTCGGGATTACTGTTATGATGTCCTAATAACACACTAAATCATATACAGCCATTGCAATTTCTGCTGATTGTGTTCTGATTTAGTTCTTCTGTATGCTGTTTACATCACGTGTTTGGAAAAATGTAAGATTAATTTTATTTTTCTGTGTATCATTTTTGCTACACTTCTCAATAAGTGTGGTATAGTTTAGTATACGCGTCGGCAACGCGCTTCCTCAAAGTAAAACTAGACTCATTGTTTCCGTGGCAGAAAACCGTTTTATTTTGCAATACAATAAAAGTTTAATTACTAATCGCCGTTACTAATAAACCTGTTTGAAAATCAACCATTTAGCATTAATTATTGGTTGTTTATCAGTTGCATAAAATTTAAAACACATAAGTTTTCAGTAGAACAAGCTTTGATACACGGATTCATACATTAGTGGATAGCTTTACACACGCTTACTAAGTACACACGCACTTTACACGACAACACCATAACATACATTTAAACCCGTCCACACCGCACGTAACTATGGTACGCAATCCATTGGTTACAAGGGTTGCAACTTATATAATTGCCCCCCAAACGATATTAAAAATGAAAAAAGCTGGGTAAATTTAAAAAAAAATTATTAATTTGTATTAAAATGAGTAAAAATGCATTTTCTACTCTCTGGAATTAAAAAACAAAAATATATTATTCCTAAAATAAATCACGGAACAACTAGTTTGCCATAAAATAAAGAAAAATACCTCTTCCTGGTGCAAATTTCAAGACACCGAGACACCAATGACACTGATACACGTTAATGTAGGCAAAAACATGTTTAGAGGGGTTTATATTTGTATTTTGTGTTTTTTTTCAACGCTTCAAAATGCAAAATTCGATATTCCCACAAATTCTAACAATTTTTTGAAAAATTGTGTCTGTCTGAGGATCAAAAAGGGGGTGGCGTAATATAATATACTTGTTTATATACATGGTGGTAATGTAAAATATCACTTCTGAGGGTGCACTCCGTAGTCATTTGGAGTGTCTGATGGTCTTCATTTGAAGGGATTTGAACCTCTACGGGATGCGAACCCTCTCCTAAACCGACGGGGGCTTTACCGCGTCAAGGGGTTGTCGTTTTTGCCATTTGTCCGCCCCCCCCCCCCCCCCCCCCCCACCCCATCAGTGAAAATGCAACAGTCATGTTGTCGAAGATTTATCTATAAGCATGGTCATATACTATCTCCCATGTGCGTTTTGAGAGCAGTGTTCAGATTCGACAGTGGGTAAAGCACGTATTGCGTTCGTTTGAAGATATTTTACTTATAATTAAACTTCACATGAAAAAGTAAGAGCGGTATCTTAAATAAAAAGTAAGAGCGGTATCTTAAATATTACTTTTGAATGTGTATTGTTTAACAACCGCTTTCGCACGTATGTCACACTTTTGACAAATAATTGTCCTTATCGATATAATGTAGTATCAGGACCCCTAGCACGGTCGATTGATAAGGATTGTATCGACAACTTTCGGAAAACGACGGCCTCCGTAGTTTATGGGTAAGGTTCTTGACTCGCAATCCGAAGGTCGCGGGATCGAATCCCAACGTGCACAAATAAATTTTATTTGATTAATGTGTGTTATTTCACAATTAACTCATTTCAAATAATCCTACTAATATTATAAAGGCGAAAGTTTGAATGGATGTATGTTTGTAACTCTATCACGCGAAAACTACTTAATGTATTTTAAAAATTCATTCACTAATAGAAAGCTACATTATTTGCGAGATCTATAGGCTATTATATATTGGTAAGCTCTGGCGTTATGAATAATCTTTTGCGTTATGAAATTATTTATCATACATTTTCTGTTCCTAACAAAATCGATTTATTGCAATCGTCAGAACAAAAGCAAATCAAATTTCGCCTTGGAAATGATGTTTTTTTTTTAAATTAGGCAATTCACCCTAAAAAGAGTGCTTTGTTGGCGTCGAACTTAATAACTATCTCTAAAAATGAATCACCGAAATGTATGTGTGCGCATAAACCCGAACGACTGCACCAAATAGGTACTTTCCTCGCCTTCCTTTTTCCCATCTCCTTCACCTCCCCACTACCTCCAGTCTCACAACATACCTCAATTGAGGATGCCATAGTCTCACTGGCTCCAGACGGGAGCAGCTGAGACCCTTGTGATGTATTTATATTTAAAAAAAAAATTTAAAAACTTCGTTTCCTAGAACAACTGCAGATCATCAACGTACAAACAACAGTTGAAGTAGAATATATATAGAACACTCTGTCGTTGTGAACTGTTATTTATTCTTTGGCGATCTCCAGTCATGCTAGGGAACGATGAAAAGTTACCGAAGGTTACGGATATAATATTTATCGATCGACTGTGCTACGGGTCCAGAATGTCAGAGGGTTGAACACCAAAACGACAGAATTTAGGAACATTTTAATTTCTCGGTGTGACTGCGTGACGTTGAAGTATTGGCAGTTACCGAATCCTGATTAATCAGGGGTGTACGATTCGGAGTTATTCCCTGAGAATTACGTTATCTTCCACCGAGACAGAGGTACGCGAGTCGGAGGTGTTATTGTAGCTGAGCGCTCGGAATCTCTTCTGCGATTATCTTCAATGGACTTTTCTGACATCGAATCGTTTTGTGTTAAAGAATTATTTAAATCATTCAACTTTATAGCGGGAATCGGTCATTGTAATACCTTTTTAGTTTTCATTTCGTTCAATGGTTTTGGTTTATTTGGTTTTATTATGATACCTATTGTACTTTTCCTAGTACCTATACTATTTCTCCATCTTGCATGGTGGGGTGTTTTGCTTTTATTTTATTTCATTCTTGGCTTTGCTTCTGTTTTAGGTTTTGTTTTTGATTTTGTTTTTGATTGCATTATAGATTTTATCTTGATTTAGTTTTTTTGATTTTGTTGTGCTTATTTAGATTTTTTATGTAATAAAAAAAAGAATTTTCGAACATTATTTGATGATGTGCTTTGCTCGTGCTGTGGCCAGCATTTTATAATTTAATTAAATCCAATGAAAATATAAATATATATTACATTCTAAGTATTATTCTTTACTGACCTTTATGCTACATCATCAACGTTATATTGCGTTTGTTAGCGGTCTTGGTAAGAGGTTATTTGCAATAGAAGATTGAGGTATTCCACAAATAGAAGACGCCTGCCGTACTTTACACAAACTTGGATATCGTCTATAAATGTGAGGGACAACAGAGGACCAAGGTTTGACCCCTGGGGGATACCTGACAACGCTGGAATTGTTTGGATTAATAGGAGATTGTGTGAGGAAAGTTGCTGCATCCTGGTTATGTTCATGATCATCTTTATAATTGCCACAACAGCACAAACGTATGAAGATAGTAAACAGTATATTTTATGTAATTCTAAAGTTCATGCAGAATATGTTTATACTTAAATGTTTTGGGGTTATTATCGCATATTAAATCTATACGGTTTATTTAAAGTTTTCCAGTAAACTAATTTCATTAGAAACCTATTACTAGCAACCCCATAGTTTGGTACTAATATCCGGTCCTACCTGATAGATAAATGGATCGTTTTAGATTTTAGATCATAGGGATTTGTATTCCTAAGAGAACCACCCTATCAAAACTCTCGTTATGGTATTTAATACTGTATTATTTACTCTAAGGTCTATGTAGCTTTTAAATAGTATTAATTTTACTTTATAATTTCGGCTTAAAAAAACAAGATATATTTTAATCAAATATCTCTATATAATCTGCAATAAATAATAAATTAACACCAAGTAATTAATGCTCGGTGGAGTAGATTCCTTTAACGCTCACGGATCTTTTGAAAAAAAAATTCCGGAAGCAGAAAATACCATTAAAATGTTTATTTTGTTTCTTAACGTAAATATGTCTTTACTACATCGCAGCATTATCTTCTTTGTAAAAATGGCGTTGTTACAATGAAATATCATCAAGATAGGTTTCTGTCCGGATCTTGGCGGCGCATGGCCGGCTGGACCGAGAGGGACTGTTTGAGAGTTTTAACTCCAGCAGGACCCATCGCCTTGTATTGCAGTTGGAGGGATGGATACATCCGTCATTTCTGGACACACTGTACCACCCCCAGATTCCTGCCTTCCCCTCGTACCCTTTTAATTCCCCGAACTTCCTTAAAAGACCCTCCACACAGTATCCCCTAAGATGACGTAGGCCCTGAAGGAAATAATATTCCTCACAGCCTCATGTGTGGAACTTATGTAAAAAAAAACACTTCTGTTAATCAATCTTTAGGTTGGTTTATCTACAACAACGCTGAACCGGTGCGTAATAGTTTAATAAGTAAGATTTTTTTTTATTATGAGTATGCTTTTTCATAATTCAATATTACATTGATCGATAAGCTACATAATTGTTTAATTGAAAATTGTTTTTCTAAATAACAAATAACTAGTCAACAGGAGGCAAGGGGGGATGTGTTGAAGAAAAGATTTATTGAGATCTTGACTGAATGGGTACCTACGCTAAATTTTGTACCTACTTGATGAACCGACCAACTACATAGCGGTACGGTCAGGTCTCTGAGGAGTGTGTAAAGAGGATATAATGGTATAAATCACACCAGTGACACACGCACTTTGCATCTTTCGCCTGGGGACCTTTGGATTTGTTAGGGAGCCAGGATGGCTCCGAATTCAAGCAATTTCCCAAATACAAATGCAGTATTTCTATTCTAACTACGCATGTTTTTTAATAGTAATTAACAAAGTTCCAAAAAAATTTTTTAAAAACAAAACATTTATTTCACAAAAATACAGAAAGTACAAAAGTTAGAAGTGAAATACGACGAATAATTATAAAACCCAACAATTGCACGTTACATTATTTGAAAATAAAAAAGAGCTATTTAATTTGTGTAAGTTTATAGTGCAATGACATTTGTTTAAAAGAAATGTTTTGTAGCGATGATTTAAATTTGAGAACATCGATTATTTGTATAATGTAACTTGGAAGGTTGATATTTACTTTAATGCCATGTAGTAGTAGGGTCTTTTTAGAAATATGATTTTCTTTGCTTTTGGTAATAATAAGTTTTCTGTGAACGTTGTAGCGTGTTTATGTGTTGAGTGTTTTGTTGGGAACTTTTCTGGAGATGATCGCACTAACAGGATTAACTCCATTATATATATATGTCTGTCACTGTCAGAAGTTTAATATTTTTAATTATGGGTCTACATGAATCCAGGCGATAAGAGTTTGTAATTTTTCGTAGACATCTCTTTTGGATGATAAAGACATCTTTGAGTTTCTGGGTCTCCCCAAAAAACTATTACGTATTTCATCATTGAATAAACGTATTAACTAGACCATTTGGTATTTCATCTGCCTGTAAACTTCTTTGTGTTCCATTTCCCGTTCAAGATGGTGACCGTGTTGGATACTACCTTTTTATCCTGCCAGAGTTCGCAAGAGCGTGGAATCTACTACAAGCTATCGGAATAATTATTCCGTGTATTTCTCCACCAGATTTTGTCGCCAATTCCATAGTCAGCCATTGGACGATTGTGGCCCGAGGCTAGAGACGCGACCGAACCCAAAAATGATACCTTTTTACTACGGATTTCAATTTATGCCTCGATTCATATTACATTTGAATACGGGGTGATCTGGATTAATTAAATTATGAAAATTTTCCCTGTGGCATTTTATTATTCCGTATGTATGAATTTGAATAACTGAACAGATTTTCTTCTATGAGTCGAATAATTAAAATGGTATAATGATAGATATGAACTTTTCTGAATGATGGTTGCTTGAAATTAGATATTATTCAGCTAGAGAAGGAATGTTATTAGAATATTCACACAGCAGTAGCTACGAACCCAGTACAGTATCAATTTAATGTTTGTGCTGTTTTTGTTACAACTGGCAACTATGTACAACATTCGCTTTGCAAATTAAACATTAAATGAATAAAATGTTGCTAGCAAGTACATTTTGCAGTGACCACATTTATACACACACAAACCAAAGAGAATATATTTATATGGAAGCCTTTAGCTGACAACGCCAGTAACAATGAGTACCTACCAACTTTGAAACCGCAGAACGCGATACGGTGTTGTTGTATTTTACATTGAAGACGGTGTGTGTGTTTTTTTAAGTGAAAGCACATATTTCCAAAAGATTCTATCATGCTTGAAAAAAGTATAAGTTTTTGAAGTGAAAACTTCTTTAGCATCGTTGTGATTCGAAACACATACATCTGTAGGATTTAGCCTGCGAGAGAATGAGATAGTATAATCGGTCTTCTCTTTGTGCGGTGAATCGTAGCCTCCCCACTCTTGTGTACTTTATTTTTTGAAGGTTTCACTTCTACCGCGTGTGAATTGTACACTCTGATTTTGAAGTGAATACTTCTTCAGCACCGTTGTAATTTTAAATGCGATGAAACGAAAAAGCGACACTAAAACGAGACAAACACATACATCTACAGGATTTAGTCTACGAGAGAATGAGATGTTATAATCGGTCTCCTCTTTGTGCGGTGCTTCGTAGCCTATCGGTTCCTCTTTGGGCGATGCTTCGTAGCCTCCCCACTCTTGTCTACTTTAGTTTTTTTTTTTTAATTTAATATAAAAGTAATATTTAATATATATTTTAATATATGTTTTTTATTTTTTTATTTAATATATAAGTGTACAGTGGTGTTATATAAATTATATTTCGGTACAGAAATTATTTAAAATTGCAATCTCACCAAAGAAGAAGCTAGTTCTTGTGCTTGATGAGCGAGTTACACTAATTATAACTGAAATAGAATATTATGCAATAGGTAAGTATAGGATCAATTGAAACTTATGGATCATCTATATGTGTAGGTGTACATACATAGGATACAGTTACATACTAAAGTTTTCTGAGGGTTTCACTTCTACCGCGTGTGAACTGCACGTGTAATACGTTACTAATTTGAATTCATGTGCGGCATAAATTAATGTTTTATTTTACAAGTAATTTATATTGAAACAATATACCTAAAGTTAAATTGCTGCACATCAGAGTGGCAGACACTCTGATTATCGCCCAGGCGATAGACCACTATTCTTTCAAATGGCTTTAGCCGTGTTAGTGCCCAGATCTCTAAATAACTACGTACCTCCAATATTCTTCTTCCCTTATTTTCACACTCTCTTCAGACCCACAACATCCGAAAAAACTAGGGGATATCGTACAATTTCTGACTTCGAGCAAATCTGACTCTTGAGCGGAATGGACATAAAAAAGGTCTAATGGTGGAATCATAAAAAAAACATCTGTATATTTCCAGACAGGTACTTTCGATAAAACTGCAAACTATAAATTGAATTCCTAAAAATACACATTAATTTCAATAAAATTTGACTCCCACATCTCTGCTCCCTCTTGGTGGAGTGAAATTTTCGGAGTCGTCCTAGGCAAATTGCCTCGTGAAATAATGACAGTTCGGCCGGGGTTCCCCGACGATTTATCAAAATGTGTCAAAATCAGCGACACGCCACGCCGTAGACAATGTCTGGTTAGCTACTCACCCAAACTCACTTTAATAGTCTCTTAAACGACGGATTTATAGATATTTCAATTTCACGTCTGGCTTTTTGATGACGGACAGATTAATTTCTGAATTAGAATTCTTCAAACGGTGTAATTGATTTAAGTAGAATTATTTGAATATTAATTTTAGTGCTGGGTAAAGCGGTTGTGTGTGAATATTTTTAAATCTACCCTGTGATGTATCTTACACTTATAAAATATGTATTAAGAACATACGTTTTTTTTAATTTATGTTCTATTTTATGCCATCTGCAATCCAAAAACTGTTTTTTTTTTCTTGATAATTTTTTGTATTTTGTTAAAATGCACCTCTTCATCTAAGCACACATTTTATACCCACTTTTAACCTATTTTTTTGTTATCTCAACCTAACTGTTTTTGTTTCCTGTATGCACTTAATAACAGAAATTGTAACAACATGTACAAGCGCAAAGGGGCGTAGATGATTATTAAAATAATATAAAATAAAAAATAAAATAAAATTATATTTAATTTGGTTAATTCTTTACAGAACAAAACTTCGATTATTTTTTTTTTGTATAAAGGAGTCTGCCCATTACACCGTTCCATACCTTGACCGCACTATGAAGGTATCAGCCAAGAAATAAACACGCTACGCCCTACTATGCCCACTAGAACGTGCTAACACCGTATGATACCCGTACGCAACGGGGTTAGTGTCCGTACCATCCCCGTTCAATAGGCGTACGGTGCCCATTCTATCGGTTGTAGTCATTTCGCCTGTGTTTTCGTGTCGGACTGACGCGTCAGAAGAAGCATAGTGTTATTGTCATTTCATTAAAATACCTAGATATAAATAGATGGCTATTAGAAAATTATCAGTAAGAGAATTAGCGTTGATTGCCACTATTTTGGCAGTCCTTCATTTTTTCAAAATTCTTTCAAAATTGTCTGTCTACCGTATGCGACGGTGTTGGTCGGTGATGGGACGGGCTAGTGGGCAGCGTTTTATACTCATCGATACAAAGAATATTTTTTGCATGCGCCGCTACGGTTACGGTCATGGTATGGAACGGTGTAGTGGGCAGAGACCTTTAGGTTCGACCTCTAAGCCTTTTAAACAGAATTTTTTAAATTACGTTTTCATGTAGTATCGGTTAATCTTGGTGAAAGACCACCATTCAGTATAGGCCACTTGCATCACATTTTTTTTTTAAATTTTCCGGTTTAGACAAATATTCTAAGACATTCTGTTTTTTTTTTAACGTATTTTTGAAACCCTGGGGATTTTTTGAAAATTTCAATCCAAATAATCAGACCATTTTTTATAAACCGGAAAGACGGGACGTAATTTTATAGGTGCGAAAAAACGATAATTACATAGCCGAAAATCATTTTTAAAAAAAATAACCTTTTCCACACGATTTGGCAATACCAAAAATATTAAATCTCATAAATATTTTTTTCCTTGACCTATCTTATTGATCATAAATCATTATAATGTACAACGTATGTATTACTAAATCCAATGTAATATACTTGTACTTGTAAATTGTAATAAGAATATTATAAAATTTGATTTTGTTAAAATCAGCACCATAACCATTATACCTCTAAAACACGTACCGACTTTTAAAATGTACAGGGTTCTCTTCAGAACATCTGTCAAAAAGTCAAACCAAATGATAAGTTCGCAGAGAACAAACAATGAATCTAGTGAAAGATTCAAAAATTCGCCTGAAATCAAAGTGATGCCATATAAAAAAAAAAATCAGTTTGGAATTTTACAAAATTAATAGGAACATTTTCGGAGATGGGACATTTTCATGTAGTGACGTCACCAGCTCAAATGATGGATTTATTTATTTAAAAATAAATAAAAACTGTACATTTCTAAAAAAATTTATTAACATTTTCGTAATCTTAATAAAAAGATCTATCCACACGATTTTTTCCAAGTCGTTATGAATTCAATGCAAGTGGCCTATTGAAAATTATCTTGAAAAGGCTTTCTTTTGTTCTGTATTCTTTTTTTTTCCGCATTGATTTCACATAAAATACCTCAAGCAGAAATGAAATGGTGGGATGTTTACTTAGCAAGTTAGCACTTATTTTATAGATAAGAAAATCAGTCATCAATGATTATTGGGCCGTATTCATAAAACTCAAGGATATCCTTGTAAGTATAAGTTTTTGGGTTGAAGAAAAAGGTAGGAGTATAAGCATTTTCCTTTTTTTCGTATTCATAATAATTACCTTATACTTGCAATAATATCCTCCAACAATAAGTAAAAGGTTGTTGGCATGTTGGCTTGTGACTGTGCCGCGGCAGGTTCCAATCTATTTTCGATGGTTTATTTATTTACGGTATTTCTTTCTTATCGGTGTTTTTTTAGTACAGTACTTCGATCAGAGAAGATGTATTCGTCAAGCAGCGATAGTGAAAGTACAGAAAAAGATAATGCTACAACCAAACTGCAGTTCATAGCAGATGAAATTGCCAATGCCCCGTGATTTTGGAAAAATTCTTTTTAATCACGAACAGGTGCTGATAAACGCTGCTTGTAGTGTTTAATCTCTCTCAGTTTCACAACATCTGCCAGCGCTACAACTGATCACTATACGACTGAGTCTGCTACTGACCACACTCGAAATTATTGAACGATATCCTTTTTATTTAGAGTAAAAGGTAACGTTTATGAATAACCAAATACTTTTTGTGAAGGAAATGCTCATACTCTTTAAGTATAATGTTCTACTCTGAATATTATAAATGCGAGCTGAAGGATTTCCTTTATATTCTGCAAGTATAAGCATAACCTTTTTTTATGAATACGGCCCATTGTATGCTTCGTAACTTGGATAGACGTCACCGATGTGCAGCACTAAAATTTCGACTTAGATTTAGTTTAGTGTTAACCTTATTTGAAGGAATTTAGTCTATGACTTTGTTGTGACAAATGTCTATTTAAGTAGTGGCGTCCTTTCTAGTGATTTTTCGTAGTTTTTTTAAGTGAATACTGCACAAGAGTCCCATCTGCTCCCAACCGCTTGGACCATGGCATTCCCAATTAAGTTATATTGTGGGACTGAAGGTAATGTTGAATTTAATGTTTCAAAGACCCAATCTTGTCTGATTACGTCTAAAAGGGATCGAAATGAAAATCTAGTCTCTTTCAACGGAAGCAATCTTCCGAACAGGCCCTCCATTGATATGCTTGGTGTAACCCTAAGTGACCAGCTCAGGTATGGGGGCTCCATCGAAGCCAGAGTAAAGTTAGCCTCCCAAAAGCTGGGCGTACTGTACAGGGCCCGCAGATACTTTAATAGTACACAACTGCTAACCTTGTACAAATCACAAGTACGCCCCACGGTTGAATTTGGCAGCCATCTCTGGTCTGGAGCTCCAAAATACCTGAAAAATACCCTCGACTCTGTGCAGAAACGGGCGGTCCGTTTGATAGATTCTCCCATCTTGACAGACGGATTGCAATCTTTAGAGCACAGGCGTCGGGTGGGAATGCTATCCTTGTTCTACCGGTATTACAATGGAAGATGCTCCGAGGAACTAGCATCATTGATCCCTTCGGCACCGGTGCATAGTCGGGAAACACGCCAAATGCGTACCCAACATTTGTACACGGTTGACATTTGTCACATGAGAACGGGTCGTTTCTTCGACTCGTTCTTGTGTTCAACAGCTCGGCTGTGGAATGATTAGCCGGCCTCTGTGTTTCCTCCTTCCTACAACATGGGTCTCTTCAAGACCAATGTTCATTCCTTCCTCTCCTCAAAAAGACCCTCCACACAGCATCCCAGATGACATAGGCCCTGAGGGAAATTATTTTCCTCAGGGCCTCCTGTGTGGAGTTAATGTAAAAAAAAAAAAAATGGGGAGGGGAATGTGATTGGTAAGAGAAATGTTAGGGAGCACCTGGCTCTTCAAATCTAGCCACTAGTGCTGGGCGTTGACGATAATTCCATCCAATGCCAACGTCGTTATCGTTGGCGATTTTCAACTGTTGAAAATAATTGTTGAAAATAACGTCGACGTTGACGCAACTATGATAGGAGATCGACACGATACTAACAAAAATATATCAAAATCGTATTAAGGAATCCCTTTTAATGGGTGGTTCCCCGAATCATTGATGTATTATTATTATCTCTATACCCCACGCCCCACACACGTAATAATAATCCTATAATAACGTTAAAAGTTGAAACTGTTTGAAGACGTTGGTTTCGGTGTTGAAAATATTACCCCGTTGAAGATATATTTTGCTTGTCGTTGATAAATTTGATTGTATCGGCCGTATTGGATGGGAAAATAAAATAAAAACGTGCAGTAGGTACGTCCCTTACCAAAAGATCATGTCTAATTGGGTATAATATCGTTCACGAAGTGTGATAACTTGACCCTTTTGATTTAATTGGCCAACACTGTTGAAAACAATAGGTACAAAACGAGGCTGTTAGGCGACCGACATTGATAATTATCAATAGGTTATTTTTTGCTTGTCGTTGTAAAATTTGATTGTCCCCTGGCGCTGCCTATCGGCCGTATTGGATGTGAAAAAAAAAAAGTGCAGTAGGTACGCACATTACCAAAAGGCCATTTGAAATATCGAGTAATGTTGTTCACGAAGTGCAAACTCTTAACCCTTTTTATTTATTAGGCAGTTGAATCGTTGACTGCGTTGAATAATATTCGCATGTAGGTATTATATTTCAACTGTTGGCGCTAATTATTTTCAACAGCGTTGGACGTTGAAACAATATAACTATTGTTTCCAACGGCTAGTTATATTTTAATACAGTACTACTAGCCACAGAACACGGCAAAAGCCATTGTAAGCAACGTTTCAATTCTGGATGGTGGTCTTACACCAGGAGAGTATCTTCCAGTCTGGAACGGGCCGCAAATAAACTATATATTATTTTAAACGAATTAATTGTGAAATATCTCGTGTTGATCAATCTCGATTTGAACCCGCGGCGTTCGGATAGCTAGTCGAGGGCCTTACCCCTCCACCATAGAGGCCGTCATTATTTGTCTTTCATGATTAATAATCGTGTTGAGATCACTACGTTGGCAAGCAATGTGATTATATAGTTGTTTTCTTTCATCTCGATTAAAAGTAGGTCTCTCTCTCTCTCCTCGCTTTCTCTCTCTCTCTGAATTAGATGCATTTTCAAAAGATACTCTAGTTTGTACGCGGATATAAAATTGTCAACCGAACGTATCGATTTAATGTCATATTTCAACAAACCTTTATATCTGAACCAAACTTCGTACATATGTATGTTCATAAATCATGGAATTGGAATCGCACTGATTTTTCAATTTTGAATTCCTTTGAGGCAGTGTATTGGCCATATTTTGACTATTCTCCGACATTGGCGGCCATAAAGGGTAGAATATGAAATAAATGACCATAAAATAAACGTCCGCTCCACCTGGGCTCGCGAAATACGACTCCACCACTGTCAGTACCTACAATGCCGCTCTCGCTGAAATGTGCAACCGATTCTGTCACTGATTTGCACATTAATTCTTCATTCTGACCGGTAGAGGATTTTTTATATTTTTTCAATTAACAATTTTGAGAAATAATTTATTTGACTGTCCTAACCGGGAAAATCTTACTAATTATTTGCTTAACTCCTCAGGATAATTTGTTATTTTTTTGCTTTTCGAAATAACTCATATATTAGGTCCTTACATATGAAATTGGCGTTTTGTATGTGAGGAACATAAAGTCGATTTTTTTTAATATAATATATTTATTTAATTAAAGTATGTACCATTGCTATCTATGCACTTTTACCATCTCATGGGTAGTTCATTGATCTCTTTACTAAAAAAACCATTCGGACGGGAATCAATAAAATATTTGAAAGCGGTTTGGACTGCCCCATCGGAGTTGAATTTTTTCCCTTGCAAGAAGTTATCCTAATTTAAAAGAAAAGGTAATCTGTTGCGGCAAGGTCCAGAGAGTACGATGGACGTCCAATTGAAGCTCCTCTAATTTGGTAGCCGTCACTTGTGCAGTGTGTGGTCTAGCGTTGTCATGAAGCAGCAGTGGCCTAGAGCGATTAACCAGCCTCGGTTGTTTAGCAGCTCGCTTTTCCCGTTTGCTGTTGCTGACAATAGACATCTGCCGTAATCGTCTGGCCAGATTTAAGAAAGCTGTAGTGAACGACACACAAAAAAAAAACACAACTGTGTTTATTTTTGCAGCACCGTCGCCATACACATCATTAATCCTTCGAGCCGTTTCTGCAGCACTGATGCCACAGTGGACCTCGTACTCGTAAATAACGCGATATTTCAAGTTTTCCATTTTGTAAACTAAAATAAAATAAAAAAAATAAAATAAAAATAATAATAAAAAGTAAATAGCTGTATAAATTTGAATTTGGAATTCCTAACTAAAGAGAAGATATTTGAGATCAAAGTTGCCAGTATGCAAAACGCCAATATCATATGTAAGGACCTAATATATAGGTATGGCCCATATAAACCGTTGTCTCCCTTACTATCATGGTTAGAAATATGATCTAAACGATGTTAGAAACATAAAACACCATGTTTTGTATTCTTTTATTAATTATTTTTACATGAAACGACAGAAAAGTGGGTTGACGATAAAGTTTTTTTTTTATATATTGGCCTAATAAAATGTGTGTGTTTGTTTTTTTGTTATCAATAATTTTAGACAGAAAAAAGTAAGGTGAGCAATTTAAAAAAATATATTTAATAAATTGAGAAATAGTTTATTTGACTGTCCTAACCGGGAAAATCTTACTGGCTATTTGTTTAACCTAACCTAACCCACCCTAACCTAAAGGTGGCCATACACGTTAGGGTTTGCATGATGGTTATGACCTTACATGCATAACTGACAGGCAAACCCTAGTGTGTATGTTATAAAACTGTACAGTTATCAATGCATGTACATGCAACCTAGCAAATATCAAAATAGATATTTTTTGCCGCTCGGTTATGTTTGCGCGCATGCATAACCGAGCGTGTGTGGCGCCTGCTCGTGCTTGCATGCACGTAATATAGCTTTTCACATACAGTATCTTGTTTCTGGATCAAGGGAGTGACCCATGATAAAAGTTTTAAATAAAAAATTTCATCCATTCGTAAATAATTTTCGTAATCTTTTGGTGTAAATCAAGTTTTTTTTTTTACTCAATTTTTTTTTTACTTTTTTTAGTTCATTCATCAAATTTATAATCTCTTCTTCTTTCCCTTTCTTTGTCACAAGTACTAAGCCAAGTACAGCTATCACATCGTCGTCGTCCATTGTTGGCGATACAGTGCACAGCAGATAAATGAAGGTAAATGTCCTACAAAACACCGTCACGTAGCTGCAACTATCTTTGACTGATATAGGAAATCGTACATGCAAACCCTAACGTGTATGTCCACTATTAAACTCGGTTATGCCTGTCGGTTAAGCATGTACGGTCATAACCATCATGCAAACCCTAACGTGTATGGCCACCTTAATGCTTATTATGCCTAAAAATGTGGGAGTTAAATTTACGCTTATACCAAGTAAACATTCCACATCCCACTACTACCGCTAACGAGTTTTGTCCTCTGTTAAACTCCACTATTATGTCATACAATATCTGAAAGTCTAACTCCATCTAAATTTCCCTAAATAAACAATAAAACCTGGTAAGTATGATATTGTATATTTTCTACCCAGGCAAGGTAAAAATAACACTTTTTCATAAGAAGCAATTACTTTGTGGTTAGACATTATATTATAAAAAATAAAACAAACACTAGTTATTATAATAATAACTCTTAGTCATAAGTCACTAGCTATAAGTCTTAGATGTAAGTCACTAGTTATAATTGTAAATCTTAGTTGTAAGCCAGTAATATAAGTAGCTATAAGTCTTAGATGTAAGTCATTAGTTGTAATAATTGTAAATCTTAGTTATAAGCCAGTAATACTAATTCTTTTATATATTTATTATTTTATATATTTTCCACGAAAACGGCACTGTATAAATAAGCCAATTATTATTATTAATAACTAGTTATTATTATATCCTGAGGAAGCTTGGTCGAAACGAAACCGGTCGGTATACAAAATAATAAATTCGTGGTTAAATACAAAGTGTTTGTTTTATTTTTTATAATAAAAATAACACAATATATCTACATTTTTATGCATCATCGCGTTCGTTCGTCAAATGCATTGTACATATAGTTTTGCATTAAACATCTATGAACCGGTGGATGCAATCTTTTAGCGATAAGTTGTTATAATGTTTTTGTACTAATAATTAATTTTACTATGTATTAGATTTGTCAAAGAATTTATATATAAAAATGCAAAAATCGGTAATTTTAAATACATGTAGGATTACAAAAGATTTTTTAAATATTTATATTGAGGGATCAGTAGGATTTATAGGTTCAATTAGGAATTCCACAGAGCCGAACCCTCTGATATGAAAATATCTGGAGTCGGTGAATTATTTTCCCATCTGGTCTCTGGTAGGTTGACATGTTGTTCTTGTATTGTTTTGTAATTATAATACATATAGTGCAATTGCATAACGTGGATTGACCAGATGATCATTTGGGAAGTGTGTGAAAGGGTTTAGTTTTTCCTGTGGGGAAAATTAAACCCGGACATTTAAATCTGGTGCGTAAAAAATAGATTGTAAAAATATATTATAAATTTTTATAGTGTCCTTTAGACGATTTTTCACAAAAACGGTCATGTTATCATCCAAATATTATTATTTAAATAGTTTTTCCTTCGCTCATCGCCCTCTGTTGAACTCGGCAGCTTCTTCGGCAGTCTTGGTAAATTGCTCTATCCAGATGGTCGATGGTCGAATTCAGTGCGCTGATAATCGTTTCAAATTTTTGAAGTGATAACTCGATGAAACGAAATATAGCAACACTAAAAACACATACATACATAATGAGATAGTCTCCTCTTTGTGCGGTGCTTCGTAGCCTCCCCACTCTTGTCTACTCTAGTTTTCTGAAGGTATCACTTCGACCGCGTATGAACTGCACACTTGTAATTTTTACTAACGCCCTGTTGGGCTTTTATGGAACGATTATAAATTAAATTGAAATCCATAGTAAAAAATAAATAAAAACTATTTTAAAAATAAAACATAATGTACGTGTTATGTTATCGTGACACTAACTTTAAAGTACATACTATTCCTCATCTACATAAAATTATAACTGCGATAAATCAAGGAAAAATGGACTACAAAGCAATCAGTTATCCAGACGACACAGCATTTTTTTTCAAGGCACACAACTATGGGAAAAGGTTTTCAAAAACACAGAAACAGTAATGAGTGAAGTAAATAAATGGCTTAAAATTAATCACACTCGGAATTTCTAACTCCTCTGTGCAGGTGGCTACCCACTAAGCGGAAGATCTGGGTTCAAATCCAGAATAATCTCAAATATTTTTTCTTTTCTTTGATTTTGCTATTTTCTCATTACCCGAATGTTTTTTATTAATGTTGTTTCCAAAATTGAATACTTTTACACCGTTTTATCTGAATTCTTATCTGCATTACCAAATAAAACACTCGCATATTTAAAACATTTTGCGTCACTTGCAAATTGATTATTATCTACCCTAAAAGCACACATTTAAATACATTTACAAATCCGTTGACACCGAACAAAATATTGAAAACACTTCAACCCCTTTTTAATTCGCCCCAAAAATGTTATCTATTTCACCGCAATAAATATTCAAAATCGGACTAATAACAAACAACATGATAATGCTTTATTTATATAACCGCAAGCAATTTAACAAAATAACCACAATGATAAGCCGACCGCGGCCATATCATAATTTATCTGCATGAAAATTTATGATGTTAAACAAAATTTTAATGGAAGTCGATTAAAAATTGCATTGTGTGAAATGTCATTTCGTGTAGAAATTATTAATTGCTTCTGTCTATCTGTTAATTTCAATTTGTTTCAGCTAATATTATTATTATGAAGCTTTTAAATTTAGGGGAAACGGACAGCCAAAACATTAATAATTAGGTCTTTTTTTCTTTTAAAGAATACACTTTATTTTATTTTTTACTCACGGTTTATTGTATCTGGCTACTGCACCACGTGTAATTTCTGCGTAAACACCGATTGATCACTTAGCAATGGAGCAGGGAGGTTGCAGCATTATTTATTGAAGTGAAAACATCTATAGCACCGTTGTGATTTGAAAATCGATGAAACGAAAAATAACGACACTAAAAACAGCCTAACACGAACATCTAAAGGATTTAGCCTGCGAGAGAATTAGATAGTATAATCGGTCTCCTCTTTGTCTAGTGCTTCTTAGCGTCCCCACTCTTGTCTACTTTAGTTATCTGATGGTTTTACTTCTGCAGCATGTGAATTGCATTGAACTTGATGAACCGAAAAAGCAACACTAAAAAGAGACAAACACACGAGACGACCTCCATAGTCCAGTAGGTAAGACTCTTGACTCACAATCCGGAGGTCGCGGGTTCGAACCCGGCATGCGCAAATAAATTTTATTTGATTAATTTTTGTTATTTCACAATTAATTCATTTAAAATAATATATAGTATATTTGCGGCATGTTCCAGAGTGGAATATACTATCAGTATCGCCCTGGTGTAAGACCACCATTCAGAATTGAAACGTTGCTTGAAAATGGCTTTAGCCGTGTTTAGTGACCAGATCTGAATAGCCAGGTACTTCCCAACCTTCCTCTTCCCCACCTCCTTCCCCTCCCCACTACCTTAAGCCTCACAACATACCCCAATTGGGGATGCCATAGTTTCACTGGCTCCAGACGGGAACAGTTGAGATTCTTGTGCGGTATTCACTGTAAAAAAAAAAAAAATACATCTATAGGATATAGCCTGCGAGAGACTGAGATTGTTGATAGTTAGTCTCATCTTTGTGACGTGCTTCGTAGTCTCCCCACTCTTGTCTTCTAGTTTTCTGAAAGTTTCGCTTTTATCGCGTACACTGCACACAATTTTTTTATAAAAAAATACTTCCATTTGGTCACAAATAATTATCGCCTCTAAAATCATGAACTTTGGCGTTAAAAAAAAAAGACAAATTGTCCCTCTTTTTTAAACAAAAAAACATTATTCGATTTATTAAGATATTTTTGCCAAAATTTCATATGAAAGAGGCACAGCGTGTGTTCCCCTTGATATAATGAAATTAAGCGAAAGTTTAAGTCGGGCCTTCTAAATAATCATATCGTTAGCTTATTAAGATTGACTGTCTTTAACTATGATTAGCGCCTTTATAATTGAAGACTCCGGACACTGGAGACAGGAGACAGGAGAGAGTAGACAGGAGACGGGAGACAAGCTCGCTGAACGAATTCAAGAGTTGTTGGCAAAGCTTTGAGTTGTTGTCTAAAATTCCAAACCATCTATGGAATAGAGTCCGGATCTAAACAACTTTAACAGCTGATCTGCGTTTCATAGACATATGAATATATATATAGACCTGCCCTAAGTGATAAAAGCGTTTTATTTCCCCCTCCCCATACCGGTTCCATGAAACCGGCTGGGCTTACGAGAGCCTCGCTTGAATCTAAAAGATGTGACGTCATCATTCTTGTCCGGACCAGCGTCTAGCTCTCATCGTACATTTTACGAAATAACACGGCAAAAATGGTAGCTTGTGCTATACATTATACCCTAAAATTTGTCGATCATAACGATTGTGGGCGGTTCCCCAGTATGCTCGTCGCTGGTTACAGGGGTAAGTAAATTATGAAACATTTGTAAAAGTGTCTTAACTAAATACGGCAACAAAATATTCGCCTGTGAAAAGTGGCGAACTTTACTTTGCCTATTTTTTTTTTAAATATGGCAATCGAAGTTTTAAAAACATAATAAAATAAAAATAATAAAAAATATATAGGAAAAATTTTTTAAAAATTTAAAAAAAAATTAAAATTGTACACCAAAAACGTCTGGCTGGTGGTCGGCCGATCAAATCGACGGTCCCGTAGAACAATGTCGGATCTGCAAAAAAGCAAAAATCGTTTTTTTGGCTTATTTTAAATTTCTTTTCTTACTTTTGTAGTCTGCGTTTTCAGATTTTTTTTATCTTGATTATTTTAAAAGTTATTGAAACGAACAAAGTCGGTTGTGACATACTATTCGAAGAACATTGTCAGATGTGCACAACCGACTTTGTTCGTTGTCATACGTCCGCCATTGGAGGTGCGCGCGCACGGTCGGTTTGTCAGAATCGACTTAGTTCTTCGGAGAGTTGGGACGGTGAGGACGTGCGTGATGAATCAGTGCTTGCAAATCAAAATAAAAGTAAATTGTTGCTCTTTTGTTAGTAAGACAGTATAAACTAACGATGCCTCGAAAATATAATAATCGTTTTAAATGTTTGCCTAGTAAAATGTGTCCAATTGACAATTCAAGTGATAACTGGAATGAACAAAGTGCAGACAGAGATATACGAGAACCAGGACATGCCTCTAACGTGTCGAGAAACATTAATTGTCGAATAAAGCAGTTAATGGACATTACAAATAACATTATTTATCCAAATCAGGATAATGAGAATGAAAAAGAAGTTGTACTAGGTAAGTTTTTATTGTTTTCCTACAGAACTGCTATGATTTTAAATTACTTCATCGGGCCTCCCAAAAACAATGTTGGATTGTCATAACCGACAACAATCACAGAAAATAAATTATTTTTCTTTACAATGAGAATTTTTACTTTACATTAATTCAATCGTTGTTAGGTGGTACTAAAATATGTTTAAGTGATAAAAAATTATGTGTCGCCGTAAAAGCACATCCGACATTTTTTGTTGGAATCTGTCAAGTAGCAGGGTGCAGGAAACAAACATCCGACTTTGTTCTTGGAACATTAAAAAAAATTTTCGTGTCGGATGTTCACATCCAACATTATTCTTGGGAAGTTTTTTCAATACTACTTTGTTCGACAAAAAAAAACACTCTTAAACACCTGTAAAATATATTTTTTTTACTTTGGCGTTATTGATTAAATTAAAGTAAATGCAATCCTGCTTGAAAATTTATAATTTTATTATGTTTCATCAATTTTGTAAAGATTTATCTGCTGTGTTACAATAAAAAAATTGATATTTGTGTTACAATAAAAAAATGTAATTTAATAAATATTTGAAATTAACATATTCCATGTTTTTAGATCCCTGTTCACGCCGTGAAGATACTCCGAATCGAATAAATAATGCGGATATTACAAAATCGATGAATCCAGATTTGAATTCCCTTGATTCGTCTCAGTCACCACTGTCACAGGAAGAAGAAGGTCAATAATTTTTACTTTACTTACTTATTATTCATCACAAAAATTATAAACGTTCTTAGAATCAGATTTTCTTAAACTTTTGAGAAACAGAGTTTATTTAATTTTTTTAAACCTTTCAGAGATTCCTGAATCACCTCTTCCTGATGGGGTTGATAAAATGCAAGAGGAGTTTGGAGATATCATGGAGGATCTGTTAAAAGATTTGAATAGTCCACAATCTGTATCTCAGTCCGATTCGGCAAAAAAATCAGGTAGGTGTTTAAAAAGCGCATTAAAAAAAGAGAAAAGATAAAATTTATACCAAGTATGTAACTTCGATTTGCTGCTAGTATATAGAAAATTATGTTTTGATTTTAGGCGTTTCTGAATTCGACCCTCCGCGGAGTGTAAATATTGGCCAAACAGCAGACCTGATTGCTGAAAATGATTTTTCATCGCTGCTTGCTGGATCAGGTAAATTATTAAAACATTAATTGTATCTGAAACTATATAATTTTTAAAGTAAATTTTCTGAGATTACTTTTAATCGATGGAATTAAAAAATATTGTTGTAATTTCAGATATTCCCGGTTCGCCTTCTTCTGTTACTGTGAACATAGAGTCCAGCAGACAAAATGAACAGCCGCAATTGCTGGAATTCAACGAAACTCCTGTACCATCCCCTGTGAATGGCCACATATTATGCGATGACGACTTTTGTGGCATACACAATGAGGATTATAATATTTTACCTATAGATAATTCTCCAAGCTGTTCTTCGAATGCATCATCTCCAGCTTCAAGCATTAATACGAGGATAAATACAAAACGCCGCCGAAATCAATCGGAATGGGTAGACATCAAACGAAAATGTCTTAAAAACCTGGGCAAGAAGTACTTCACCAAACGTGGAAAATGTGCCGATGAAAAAGTACTTGGCCCACCTTGCTCCTGTAAGCTGAAATGTGGCACACATTTTTCAAATAAAGAAAGAGCAGATATTTTACAAAAATTTTGAAACCTGGGTGATAGACAGCTACAATGGAGCTTTGTTGTTAAATATACTACAAAGGAGAAGAAACGTCGTGCACTCACCAATGATTTAAAACATAACCGTCAGTATACGTTCAAATATTTCCTGCCACAAAGTTCAATGTTATCGTTGGAATCTGATAAGACCAACGTCTGTAAAATATTCTTTTTGAATACTCTTTCTGTCGGGGAAAGAATAGTTACAACGGCCTGGAAGAAGTATGACGGATCAATGGTCGTTCAGCCAGACAACAGAGGGGCCCATAAAAATCATAAAAAAATAATTGTCGAGGATGTGGTGAAAAGTGTGTGCGACCACGTTCAATCATTTGTACCGGTCGAATCGCATTATATTAGAAACGATTCGACAAAGTTAGGAATAAATTCGGTGTTTGGGTAAAATTCCTAAAAAATAAAACTAGTTATTTTTATACTAATTTGGGGTCGGGGAATCCGAATCTGAAAGAATTAGGCGGCGGCAAGCAATATTAACTGAATTAAACGACTTTAAAAAATTTTATACACATACAGGAAAATAGCCATTTTGGAAGCATTTTGATTCCTAGAAAATCAAACTAGTTATTTTTATACTAACTATGGGCTGGGGAATCCGAATCTGAAAGAATTAGGCCGCGGCAAGCAATATTAACTGAATTACACGACTTAAAAATTTTCTATACACACACACTTGAAAATAATCATTTCGGAAGTATTTTGACACATGTAGTACAAAGATCATAGAAAAACAAGAAATATACAAAAACATGTGCCGGCAGTGTTACCAGCTCTCAAAAACATACCTTATAAATCGACCAAGTCTTCTTCGTCCGTCGTATTAACACATTAACCTGATGAATTACGACTATCTCAACGGCGTATTCTTAAATCAAAAGTATGAAAATTCGTAGTCTTAAAAATGCGTAACCTAACCTAACCTAACGTTAGGTTTGTGTAACATGGTTTGTGCCCCTTTATACCGCCTGCTCGCGTCCCTAACCTAACCTAACCTAACGCTAGGTTTGTGTAACATGGTTTGTGCCCCTTTATACCGCCTGCTCGCGTCACGGCAAAAAAACATCCCTGTTTTCAAGTAGTTTAGCGGCTACGCTAGGTTTGTGTAACATGGTTTGTGCCCCTTTATACCGCCTGCTCGCGTCCCTAACCTATCCTAACCTAACGCTAGGTTTGTGTAACATGGTTTGTGCCCCTTTATACCGCCTGCTCGCGTCACGGCAAAAAAACATCCCTGTTTTCAAGTAGTTTAGCGGCTACGCTAGGTTTGTGTAACATGGTTTGAGCCCCTTTATACCGCCTGCTCGCGTCCCTAACCTATCCTAACCTAACGCTAGGTTTGTGTAACATGGTTTGTGCCCCTTTATACCGCCTGCTCGCGTCACGGCAAAAAAACATCCCTGTTTTCAAGTAGTTTAGCGGCTACGCTAGGTTTGTGTAACATGGTTTGTGCCCCTTTATACCGCCTGCTCGCGTCACGGCAAAAAAACATCCCTGTTTTCGAGTAGTTTAGCGGCTACGCTAGGTTTGTGTAACATGGTTTGTGCCCCTTTATACCGCCTGCTCGCGTCACGGCAAAAAAACATCCCTGTTTTCGAGTAGTTTAGCGGCTACGCTAGGTTTGTGTAACATGGTTTGTGCCCCTTTATACCGCCTGCTCGCGTCACGGCAAAAAAACATCCCTGTTTTCAAGTAGTTTAGCAGCTACGCCGGGTTTATGTAACATGGTTTGTGATACAAAAGAACGTGCCCCTTTATAACGCCTACTCGCGTCAAGGCATAAAAACTCCACAATACTAGTTGGTGTACCTTCCTAAAATATTTGAGAATCAATTATAAAAAATAAGTACTTAAAATATAAACATGTTATTTTACGTTATAAATATTACTGCTTAATGGCAACACTTAATTTTGTGTGGTAAAAACATCTATGTTATCGTGTTTTTCTATGATCTTTGTACTACATGTGTCAAAATACTTCCGGAATGATTATTTTCATGTGTGTGTGTATAGAAAATTTTTAAGTCGTGTAATTAAGTTAATATTGCTTGCCGCCGCCTAATTCTTTCAGATTCGGATTCCCCGGCCCATAGTTAGTATAAAAATAACTAGTTTGATTTTCTAGGAATCAAAATGCTTCCAAAATGGCTATTTTCCTGTATGTGTATAAATTTTTTTAAAGTCGTTTAATTCAGTTAATATTGCTTGCCGCCGCCTAATTCTTTCAGATTCGGATTCCCCGACCCCAAATTAGTATAAAAATAACTAGTTTTATTTTTTAGGAATTTTACCCAAACACCGAACTTTAGCCCAAAGTTATATTTAGATGGAAGTCTCAGCATTGCTCGGATGTTCAAATTGTATGTTGAATGGTTTAACCCAGACATATATACCAAAAAGGCGCAATCTGAACGACAATACAGAGATATTGTTAATCAAAAATTTAATTTAGGTTTCCATATCCCTAAAAAGGATCAGTGCGACCAGTGCTATGCATTTAAAAATATGTCTCAGCCCTCTGATGAGCAGAAAGAAGCCTATATTCTGCATCGCGAGGAGAAAGAGTTTGCCCGGAACCTAAAAAATAACGACAAGGCCAAAGCTATCGCTTCTGATGGTTCAACAATATGTGCGACTTTTGATTTTCAAAAGGTGTTAACTTGTCCTCATGGTAAAGCGAGTATTTTTTATTATAAACGAAAATTGTCCACCTACAATTTCACTGTTTACGATATGGCAGCGAGACACGGGATCTGCTATATGTGGCACGAAGGAATCGCAAAACGAGGAGCCAATGAAGTAAGTAGTTGTTTGCTTGATTTTATTAAAAAAAAAGTTGAAAAGGGGGCTAAAGAATTCAGATTCTGGTCTGATAACTGCCCTGGACAGAATCGAAATAGAGTGGTTTTTAGCCTATATTTATATGCAGCTAAAGAATTCGGAATCAACATTACACACAGCTTCTTAGAAAAGGGTCACACTCAAAATGAGGGAGATAGTGTGCACGCAGTAATTGAAAAAGCAAGTGCTCCTAGGACGATTTATAGTCCAAATGAATGGAAGATTCTCGTGAGATGGGCAAAAATTGATGAAAATCCCTACGAAGTTCGAGATATGTCGCAAGATAACTTTTACGACTTTAAAATACTGTTAAAGAATAAAAATTGGACTAAAGATACCCAAAATAAAAAAATGACATGGAGCTACGTCAAGCAAGTTCATACCTCTGGAGATCATTCCAATCAGCTGGAGTATAAATATGACCTCAGAAAAGAGTTTCAGACTATCATCGTTCGTAATGCCACAAGACATTTTCATGCTATTGACATCGAACTTCATAAGGCGTATGATACCCCTTTGCCGATTCAAAAAGATAAATACAATGACCTTATAAGTCTTTGTAATTCAGGAATTATTCCTGAACAATATCATGAATTTTATAAGACCATAACATACGGAAACATTGGTGTTAATGATGATGACTCCGAATAATAATAATTATTAATTTAGGTCAAATAAAAATTTTCCATTTTGAAAATAAGACTATTGATGTTTTAATTTTATGTTATGATTAGGTACCACCCTGTTATGTTTCATTTTTTGTTATATTTTCTTATTTCATCTCTTTTAAAATGTTATAGTCGTACTTATGTAACTGACTCATGTAACAGACTGGGCTTGAACAATCCTCCCAGTTTTGCTAGATTAAAACAAATAAAACTACGGATGTTTTAATTTTATGTTATGATTAGGTAACCTGTTTTGTTTTTAATTTTTAATGTATTTTTTCTCTTTAAATAATGTGTATAACTCATGTAATATGGCAGACTGAGATTGAAATATCCTCCCACTTCTGTTTGGATTAAAAACAAATAAAAAATTGAATATATTACTTTCCCTGTTTTTATTTATTTAGTGTCAAATTATTATACATAATTTTTATTAAAAAGGGGTTCCTTCACGTAATTATTACAAAACATAATAGATTTTTTTTTTGGTAATACTAGAAACAAAAAAAAATATATAAAATAAATTAGGTTTTCAATACGACAAAAACTTATGTTTGAATTCCAAAGAATAAAGTAGGATATACATATACGACACACATGTTTCATGCTATGTCCGTAGAACAATGTCGTATGTAAACATCCGACAACTCCTTGTTCGTAAAAAAAAGTCGGAAGTGATTTTTCTTAAAAACTACAACAATGTTGCAATAAGCTGGCATACTGTATTTTTCCAATTAAATAAATAAGGGTTAATGCAAAATATCAGATCAACTTTACATTTATTTCTCTCAAAAAACTGTAAAAATGCAGAAACGAAACTTTAAACAGCTCTCCTGCGAAACTACGATTTTGCAGATCCGACATTGTTCTTCGGGACCGTCGAAATAACTCTTCAAAGGGGTGATCTAGACTACAGTAATTCGTTGGTTTCATTCATGTATTTGATTTAGTCGTTGCTAGCGGGGCACGCGAAAGAACTGTGGAACGGAAGGGATTCGGAAGATTCCGTCGTTTTCCAGGCTGCCGGTAGGCAGACCTGCTTTTTTCTCATTTATGCGTCGATGACACAGGGCTAGTTTACAAGCTACCAGCTGGGAAATTCACTATCTGTTAGTAAACTCGCCCAGTGTCATCGTGTCACTTGCTAACTAGCAGCAACTAGCAGATTGTTGACAATCTACGAAAAAAAGTTGAAAGGTCGTCAACTTTACTCGCCTACACGCTTGCTCCGCTTGCTCGTGATTGGTTTATTTACGTTTCCAACATGGCTTCCGATAAACAGCTGATTTCGACTGTCAAATATGAATTAGTTCACGCAGGCGTCGTTATTCTTGTTACTGGCGCTAAAAGCGACCTCAGTTTCCTACGCTTCTGAGCGAGTGGACAGTTTTGTGTGTCATCATGACAATCTCACTCGCCGATTTTCCCGCTTTTAAACTTAGTAGATAGTAGCTTGTAAACTAGCCCTGTGTCATCGACGCATTACTAATCGGCCCCTATCGTATGAGACCATTCACAATGACCATGAGCACAAATATTCACCCACGAATTTACGTCTTCACGTTCGCCCTGCATCGGTCGGATGCGCACTGAACGCCGAAGCAGGATGCAATAACACGATGCTTGAGCGTGACGCATTTTTGATTAAAACAGTGTAACGTTCTCCACAAAGTAAAAGTCTTCAAATCTGTGGTAATTTTCAACTTTTAATAAAGTTTTTAAACTTACAAAATGATGTTACTAAAAACTTTCGATGCGGCACAACTTATAGGATTAATGTAACCAAATGAAATTGAAAACTTTAGTCAGCCGTTTGCCGTAAGCGAAAATGTTTCCTAAAACACGGAAAGGCTATTTGACGTAACCATACAATTTTTCATACTAAATAAAAACTAAAACATTGGATACGCCCGAGTTCAAGGGAGTAACCCGCATTTTATTAAAAAACGTCGGATTTTCCATCACTTACGTCAATTTTTGGTCGGACTTCCGCAAATAACAGTAGGTATTTTAAAGGGGTAAGCTTTCAAATTTTCATAACTTCGAGTACACAGATCGACGTAGTTTTTTTTTCAAGTAAAATGGCATCAAAAAGTGAAAATCGACAAAATGTTGGTTACGTCAATTAGCCTTTCTGCCGTCGATATGTTAATAACGTGGCGAGCAATTCGCGCTCCCATGTAAAAATATTCTATTCATTCAAAGGCAGATTTTGCTTTTAAGAACTAAATTGTAATATAATAATGCGAGATGCCTATATACTGTCAGATTGATATTTTAACGAATCACAGTCATCTTTCCCCTCTTCGTCCCCCCATAGTTTGTTTTTCACCCCTCATCTGTATCTTCTCGTCTATTAAATTTGGATGTCTATGGTATCAACGGTATTAAATGAACGCTTTTATCATTACCGTGACGGCAAAAAAGGCAATGAATATAAGTTCCTTAGCAACTCTTTCAAAAGATGAGATACACAATAGGGTGGAGCGGTCTAGCATGGAGTTTTTTTTTCGTAATACAGAATTCGGCATACGCGGGATTGGTGCTCCGTTATGTACTTATCTTAAATAAAAAAATATAAAAAATAAATGTTTATAATTAGGACATCGACACCACTTTCAATTTTTCATAAAAATATTGAAAACACAAAAATGTTCTCCAGATTCTTAGAAATGCTTGTATTTATGTAAAAAAATAATATGCATTTACTTATTCTCCTTCGATATAATTATAAAGAAACGCCGTAGCAACAGTTAAACTATTCCCTCCAGAGACTCAATCCTCCCACCCCAAACGTGTTTCAAACACAGTGATTTGATCTAGATGAATTTTCCATCATATCTAGCGGATTGGGCTACCCTCTAAACCAGTGGTTCTTGACCATTTTTTGGCAAGGGACCACCATGGCATTTATTTGTTCTCATAGGAACCACATGGTCCAAAAATGAGCTCTTCTTGGACTTCTTAAGCTACCTCTCCAACTCTTATACCAAAAGGGTTACGAATCAGCTTTAGGACACCTTTAGTGACAGTTTAGGACACCTTTCGATTCGGTTTTGTAGTAAAATGAACAAATGTTTCGCTGACCACATTTTAGATCTCGCGGACAACCTGTGGTCTATGGACCACCGATCAGGAAACACTGCTCTAAATGGACTAGGACCTTCCCTTCTGAAGGAACTCAGAGAATTGTTGTTTTTATTGGGGGTATGTGTTAGACCTTCGTCTCTTCCATGATTTTTGTTTATCAAAGTGCGCGTTGGTCGAGTAACAGTTTACGTAGTATTTTTAAATGTGTGCTGCTTTAGAATATTCAACTATTTTTCGATGGGCTATTTAAGGGTTTATATTAACTGTTCTTTGAACTTTGAATATTATGACAGTGTGACATCTGAATGAGAATTATCTTTGAATGTTTTGCCTACTTGGGAATATGTATTACGAGGTTTTTTGTGAATGAAGCATAACGAAAAAATATTCAGCATCATGCTGACCAAGCTGTAGTGAAAGCCTTCCCTGTAGTAGCCAGAACGTTAGGCAGATATTTTTTCTGCTTTATTACAAGATGTTGGCTCAATTTCACAGAATGATACATGTTGTGTATAGGAGTAATATTCTTCGATATAGTTTATTGCAATTGGATGCGATGGAATTGCAGTCAATAGGGGCTACAAAAGAGTTATGATTTGGTGTCTTGAATCACTTTTCAAACGGCCTTTACAGTGGATTGTCTGTCAGTTACACGCAAACGAGCTCATTTTGCGACTACTTTTTAACTGCATCGACTGGACCGCAAAGTTTCTTGGATTAGTGGACTGGAATTAGTGGAAAATCCTTAAATAAGCGTGAACAACTTCCTATCCCGAAATTTAAAGTCATTCAATGTTCTTTGGCAAGTGTGAAAACTGAACAGGATTTAAGTACAGCTCAGCCGTATGTATATATGGAAAATATTTAAAACCATTGACTGATTGATGAGATTGATGATTCCAGATTCCGCAATGAAAACTTCCAGGTGGCTCGCTAAAACGAAGCGGATTCTTCGGCTTTACATTTCTACCCTAAAACCATCAGAAAATTTGTTAACTTTAACGACAGTTTACGCACCTATGTGGTTCAAAACCAATATGTATTTCCGGAGTTATATATTGCTCTCGCGATATTTGTCCAGTGATTTTAAATATATCTTATATATAAAAATGAATCGCTAAATATGTTGCTAAGCGCAAATCTCGAGAGCAGCTGAACCGATTTCGCTAATTCTTTTTTTAGAATGTTCCTTGAAGTACGAGGATGGTTCTTACGGAGAGAAAAAATAAGAAAATTGTATAATTTCAGAAAACCTAATGACTATCGCACGTTTGACAGTTCGCGTGTTTGAGAATGACATTGTTAAATCAGGATTCTATTTTTGAAAATCTTTAAGTTGAAAAATTTATTTAAAGTAGGTACTCCCCTAATAGTTTGAATCGAATCAAGAGTTTTAGATATTTTAAATAGGTACCTATGTTAGGTACCAAATTTAATATACATGAAAAATGGAAATTTGAATAAAAATTGTAAAAGATGGCACGCGGGCTATTTAAAAACTGAATATACTGGGATTGAATATATGGTAAGCGGGAGGGCGATGAGATGGGTGGGGAGGGGGGAGGTAGAGGAGGCGGAGTGGGAAACCCCCTTACACCATGCGAGCGAAGCCGCGGGAAAAAGATTAATACAGTAATTCAGCACAATGGTTTGGGTATCACAAACTTATTGTTAACCATCTTACCCGATAACCTAAAATGGTGTAGAGAGTTGGCGTTAAGAAGAATATTGGAAGCTCGGCAAATGAAAACGCAATCAGACGTTATTGGTACCTTCAAAGTGACTTTTTGATTTTTCGGTAGATAATTATATTGGTGTTATGGATTGGGATAATGTAACAAGCCATTAATTACCGATTTCACGATAATTGTCGATGTCATGGTAAAGAATTTTCCTTGCCCACTCAATGCACAGAGGGAAGTGTGAAAATTGTAACACAAGCCTCAGCTGCTGTCAGTGAACCCTTGAGACGATATGACTGAATAAAAACAAGGCTATAGTCAACAAACCTTATGCCACTTTTTGACACCAAAATGCAGTACCATTCATAGCAACTTTTGCAATTTTCAAGTTTTTTAATGCGGTAAATAATATGTGTACATTTTTTATTTCCACTATTTGTTCCGTTCTACCAATCCATGAATGTATTATCCGTAAAATAAGTGGTAAAATATAAATTTTATGTTTGTTTTATTTCGCGTATATAAGCTATAAATACTTAGGTAAAATCGTGAAAATGATAAAATACAAAGCTTTGGCGATGTCCAGGTTTTGTGAAAATATTTTTTTTATTATTTTTGTTGTAATGGTTAATATATGGAGCATCTTTTCCAAAAATGCCGATTTTGAAATTCTCAAACAAAAAAAATCATTCCATGCTAATACATAATGTACGTAAGTCTGTTTTCTCAAAAGGAAAAAAGTGATCATTTTCTTGTATCTATGTCTCACACACTGCATCGTGACGTCTCCGTAGACCACTACAATACTACTAGCCGTGACGATAATTTTGAAAGTATGGAATCTAGTCAATGCGCTGATGGTTTAAACATAGAATGCTGTAGTTCTTTCTTACACACTAAATAACAACTGAGACAAAGGGTGAACGTATGCCAGCACCCCCCTAAGGAAACATACAATCATCACCATACATCTCCCTTACACGTATAAAGAAAATGAAACGCCAGGAAAAAGTAGTACTTTGAAGGAAACAGTCACAGGTATTTTATGTATCTCACCATTATTTAATGTGTAAGAAAGAGCTGTAGCATTATAGCGATAAGGGATGTATGCTTATTGCCATTTTACCCGTGAATCGTCAGGGTAATTATAAACGCGCTGAATGGGCCGAGTAAATTATGCTTTTTCCTTAAAGAAGAAGATAATAAAACAAGACACAGAAAAACAGAAAAAGATAATGGTCGCAACTGGGACTCGAACCCAGAACCTCTCGTCTATCCGGGACGTGCGTTTACCAATTCCTAATGGGAATAACTTTCAAAAGTTATATAAAAAGAGAGTTTTTCTTATGAAAATTGGATATTTTTTTCCGTTCACAGAGGATTTTGAAGGCATTCAGTTATTCAGTTTTTTGCTACCTCATTTTTTGTTCGTATGAGCAAATTATTTACTGTATTATAACTAAACTAACTAACTAACCATCAAGCCGTTTCCCACAGGGGTAGGCAGAGAGGACGGACCGCCACACTATTTGCCTCATTCATATTCAGAAATCGTCTCATATATACTCTTCTATTATTCTAACTCTTCACATGGCCCGACTCAAGTATCTGATTCACTTGGTAGTGCCATGTCTGAGACGCTTCCGACTCCAAGACCTAGACAATCCTCATCCCACGAACCCAGACATCCCTGCTATGTAACCAAATGTAGCGAAGCATTTGGGTTGATATTTGGCAGAGGTGTTGGTTATCCAATTAATGGTTCCCAGGGCGGCTGTACACATTTGGTAAAGGTTTATGAATGTGGGTGAAGCAAAGAAGTGTGTGCAGGAAGTTGTCCTACATAATCATACTGTACTCTATCTACTTCACAGCTTCCATTTTCTGAATATTTCAAACATGTTTAGATTCAAAATTTGCTGTGTTTGAATAAATGTGTTTATACTTTTCCGAGATCTTTAAACACGCATCTGAATGCAATGGCAAATAAAATCTAATCTAACAAAATATTCCCTAATGAATTATTTGCTCTGACGATCAACATGGCCACAGGTACTACGGCGATACTAACCCGCGTGGTTAGTTGTATGCATACGTGTAATTCAGTTGGTTGGTTGGTTTGTTTGTTTGCATGTCCTGTGCCCAAACAAAGGGCCCGGGGTTCAACCCTTGACGATCGTCAATGAGCCCTTTATGCTCCTGAATAAATATGTCAGTCCTGCAGATTCAGATCAGACTTTCATTTACCTATATAAACAACACGGATTTACTCTGACGTTTTGCTAAAGATTTGTACTGATTTTGTGTAAGCATGCAGCTTCGATGGTTTGAATACATATCATCTATTTCTATTCTGGATATTATAAAAAATAATTTTGTGTTTTTTTTTCTCTATTTTTTAAGTGACAATTCGTGATGGAATTGCATTATCATCCTATTAATCCTATTATATTACATCTTATATATAAGAATCTCGTGTCACGGTGTTTATGAAATTTTTTATGTATACATATTTGGTATGTATGAGAATGGGTTTTAAAGTATATTTTACACCGCTTGTTGATTAGGGTGTCCCTATCCAGAAAAAAAATTGTCAATTTTATTTTGTTGAAAATTTTCTTTTGTTGACAATTTTTTTTTTGGCATCAAAATATACATATTACCCCAAATTTTAACTCTCCTACCCTCACCCTCCCAATTTTTAATCACGATTTTTGTGTTTTTGTATGAACAAATTTCCTTCAGGCCTCGGCTTTGGAGCCGATCGATTACTGCTGGTGGGGACCCATGACCCTCTACGGTTTACCGGTCCTTTCCCAAATGGTAGCGACACTCTCTCTCGCTTACGGCGCGAAACCTTAAAATGGTGTTCTCCGCGGGTGTGCCGGCCGCGGGAAAATGAATATTATCTGCGTAATGTTTTATATCCCGACAGGATGGCACTGATCATTACTGATTACAATTACCGAGCGCCCGCCACAATAACACGCGGTAGAATTTCACCCGCCTCGGTACTACACGAACTCACTCGCGTGTTTCTGATGGTTTTTCTATGAAAACCATTATTAAATTCACTAAAAATCTATTGTCGCCCGCGTATACTTGATTCCACTCCTTCCCGAACAATTAGCACATTTATTCCTCATCAATTACCCGTCGATTTACAAGCGGGCCGCTCCTCTCGCTTCCAAATCAAAGAGTAAAGCGGAACCGGAAAACGCTGCCGCGCTTCGCATAGACACCAAAATCAAGAGAGTGTCGCCAACATTATTATTTTTTCTATAGCTTACGAAAGTACTTGAAGGAATAACAAATATTAAGAAATGCTTCATAACAACGTAGCCTCTTTTGCCTTCTGTAGAGCTGGTCCGAGATGCTCCAATGGCTACTTACATTTGACGTAGCCGGGTCTGGTCTAGATAGAGGAAAGGTAGTCCGTGGTACAGGATGAAACGATGGTCAGAAGTGAGAGAAGACGAGTGAAGGCAGGGTCGAAGCGAGGCAGGGTGGACAAGCAGAAAGAGAGAGGTGTAGACGAGGCGTGTGTTGCTGGCCCGTATTTAAAGGGAGTTGACAGCGGTATCAGCGGTACCGCTGCCATTGTCCCCGGGCACGATTCCTGGAATCCAGCCGAAAGCGAAAGCGCCCGATGACGGCACTTTCTTCGACTACCTCTCTCTTTGTTTGCTATTCTTTCCGACTTTTATTAACAGCTTTTGTACTGTTAGCTATTTGTACAGCTTTATAAAGTTTTTACACATTTATTTAAGTGTGTGAAAACTTTGGGACTAAAACATTAAAAAAGGAGAACCCAGCTAGGAGTGTTGCCTTGGGCTCGCGTTTCTTTTTGTGACCATCTCATAAATGCTGACATGGTCACACGCTCACCACTTCCGTCACGGTACACGATACACAACTCAAATGTCCATTATAGAATCTCGCCAAATTTCAGATTCCTGCTTCGAAAAGCACTAGAAAAAATTATTGTATTCATCCATCTCGAATAATGCTACAGCCACAATCTATTAACTTTTTATGTTGGTCCATGTATGCATATTTTTTTGCTTATACTTTATCGCCTGGATGTATAAACTTTATGGGATGTCTGGTATCGCACCAAACTCTTAATTTTCCGGAAAAAAACTATTATTACGTGTTATTTGTTGTATAATTAAATTTTATCATTAGCGTTCTGATCATTTATTCACTAAAGTTAAAGTTATTTTAATAGCGATGTTAGTTAGATTTCATCAAATACACTTATCACTAAATTTATATCATTAGCGATGCTAGTAAGATTTTATCTAAACCTCTACTTTAGTGTGTAGTGAAGCCCTTATTTATTTCATTGATATATTATTAATTAGGTGCTATTTTTATAAGATCTCAACATTTATGTCATGAGGGGTAGGTAGGTATCGAGATTAATATTTTTAATTAACTATTAACAAACAAACTAAGCTACCGTAAAGAATCGATAAATTGGTAAACACCGTGGTGTCTAAAATTACCTTTAAGCTACTGTAGATACCTACTGCTATATTAATTAAAATTATAGTTTGTCAAATAAGAGTAGAAAATATGTGAGGGCGCCACTGTTGATCATATGGCAATACTAAACACAAAACTCATGGTGTTAAAGTAAAGCTGTGTAACCTACATTTTTATAAAAAATTAAAATGGCATAATAGTGAAAAATATTTTTTCATTGCAGTATAGATACCCGCCAATCTCAAAATTAGAATTGCGTTTAGGTGTATTATTATTATACCTTTGCAATGTTGTGTTAACATAATGAAGAATAACTATAATGTAATAAAATATAAAGCACAGTTTAGAAATTGCTCACATTTATTTAATACTAGCTGACCCGACGAACTTCGTACCGCCTCAGAATCAATAGCTGTTGAATTAAATTCAGTTTTTTTATTAAGTTAAAAATTACGCAATGAAGCAATTATCAATGCGCAACTGTCCGTGTTTTGTTTTTGTCATTATCAGAGATGGCGTTGTGTACGGATTTATATTTTTGTGAATTTCTTACTTTTACAATTACTTACGGGAATTCAGGAGGCGGATACGGGTGCCGCCGCCCCGGAAAACATTTATTGAATAACCAACACCTCTGCCATAGATCACCCCAAGTGGTTCGCTACATTTGGTGATTTAGCAGGGGTGCCCGGGTTCATGAGGTGACTTATGTCCAGGTCTTGGCAGTTGATGCACCTGCCCACCTGCTGCGTGGCGGGCCGGATCGAGAGAGACTGGTTGAGGGAGGCCTTTTGACCTTTCCAGCCGGACTCTCTCGACCCATTGCCTTACACCACAGTTGGAGGGATGTATTCATAAGTCCGTCACTCCCGGACACACTGACCCCCAGATTCCTACCCACCCCTCATACCTTTTTCCTTCCCAGAACTTTCTATCCTCCCCATTCCTTAAAAAGATCCTCCACACAGCATCCCCTAAGATGACATAGGTCCTGAGAAAAATTATTTTCCTCAGGGCCTCCTGTGTGGAGCTTATGTAAAAAAATGCGTTTCATTTCAGAGATTTATTATAATTATTGCATTTTTCCTTTGGAGGTGTGCAGACATACGTTCACCATTTGTCTCATTTTCGACTATTGAAATTGAGTGTGTAAGAAAGAAGGGCAGCATTATATGATTAAAAACAAATGCACAACAATCAACACGTTGACATTTGACGTTTTTGAATGTTTGGAATTCATGCACAGTTCAATATTATACCCCTCACAATATTGCTGCAGTTCTTTCAAAATAGGAGAATTCGTTCCATACAAAATGTATGGGGAAAATAATTTTCTTTATAACTATTTATTTAGTTAACTTTTGTGATGTTTTAATAGTTATTATCCTATCCGGGGCGGAGACAAATCCAACAAATCAAAGATCATCAAAATCAGCCCAGCCGTTCTCGAGTTATAAATAGTGTAACTAACCCGATTTTGTTTTATATATTAAGTCTAGATAAAGTACCTAGCGTTGCCTGTGCTTTAGATCATGTCTCTAATTTTATATCTTGATATATTCAACTCATTCAGATCTAAAAGTAGTGTAACTAAACTCACCATTAGTGATTCTTCCTTTCTATATATTGTTAAATTCAAATTTATGTTAAATTAAATTAAAGCAAATCGCTTTATAAATCACCTTTTAATCAAATTTATGTCATGAAGAAAAAATGTTTTTTAAAATGCGGTTTACTGTGTTCTATATATTCAGTGTCATTGCACTTCAAAAAAAAAATTGACAGTTAAATTGGTGTTGCCAGTCTACAAATTTGGTAGTTCAAGTTTTTATATTTTCTACTCTTATTTGATAGACTATAAGTGTAGTTTTAATGTTTAAGTTTTTAAAATTTATTGGAACAACTCTCTTTTTATAACTGTTGAAGCTTATTCCCATCAATGGAATATGTCATTGAAGAAGAAGATAGCACGAATAATCGATAATATGAATGAGAATAAGACACAGAAAAATAAAAAGTTAATGGTCGCAACTGGGACTCGAACCCAGAACTTCTACAGGGACAAACGCCTTACCAATTTTTATGGAAAAAAAAAGTCGAAGATAATATTGTTAATTCTAAAATTTGAAATATGAGACTGACAAATATGACGTCCAAATAAGAGATTACATTGGCCGAATTGGTAATTCCATCCAAGAATCCAAGACTTGACAACTACCTTCACCTCATCATTTGAGTTGTAAAGATTTTTCTTGAAGTATCTCTTGAGTAGAAGAAAAAAATAAAAACCGCGCAAGGCGAAAGATCGGGGGAGTGAGAAGGGTGTGGAATCGGTTCACACTTCAGGCTTCGCATAGGCTCTAATCGATGGTGTTTGTTCTCGTCTGCGAAACGGCGTGGTACCCATCGTCCACAGATTCAATAATGACACATTCCTTGGATATTCCAAAATGGTTAGTATAACGTTTTTGAGTGATTCGAACGAATTGGTTTGTCCCGGCAAGACGAGAAGTTCTGGGTTCGAGTCCCAGTTGCGAGTCTTGTTCTCTTTCATATTTTCGTTTAGATTATTAGTGTTAACTTCTTCTTCGATGATTTTTTTTTATTTACGAGAATTTCATAATTTTAAATTTAATCTAAAAAGCAGAATACACAAAATGCCAATTAAAACAGCATTATTCTAGGTTCCATCAGTCAAACAAAAAATACCTAATTTCATAATACCCAATGATAAATACAATGGTATGCCTTCGCACACTCTTCCCAGCGACTATATCCTGAGTGGACGTCACGGCAAAGGTGTTCACACGTGTTCCTCGGTCCTTTATCATATGCCAGAACCCTCCGCAGTGATTATCACACCTCAGCCGGCAAGGATCCTCTATTCATGGCGCACCTTTGTTCTCCGACTTCTGCACATTCATACATTGTGCTTTTTGTCCTTTTCGTCCTTTTGGCAGAGCAGCTGCTGGTGTTTGAACGAGAGGCGTCACGCGTCGTACTTTAACACTGCGGCGACGGTATCACAGGAGCAGACCTTTGTTTCAAAATCATTATCTTTAAACGGATCACTTGCTATTCAAAATAGAAAACTGTGTTGATATTATTGCATAGATTCGCTTCATCATTATTGAAACGTTTTCTTCCCACGTGAGAATGATGTTGACTAGACTGGAAAGTGACATTGTTAAAACTTATGTGGCAAAGATGAGGTTACTTTTGTTTTGGGTGATGACAATGTTAGGATTTTGAATGAAACTTTTTACACTGTGATGAAAATGATTTGATTGTTATTGACTAAACTAGAAAGTGATAAGAAAGATGCGGTTGCTTTTGTTTTTAAATATTTTGAAATGCGTAATAATTGTATTTCATCGATTTGAGACTAAGCAATAGGTACTCCCAAGAAGCTTTTATTTATTTGAAAATGATTTTGACTAGAAGGAAGTGATATAGTAAAAGTGTTGTCCTTTGGGTTGGCATCGCGTATGGGTCCCACCCAGGCGTCAAGTGTTTGATTCATCGGCTGTAATTTACTGAAGGTTTCACTTCTACCGCGTGTGAACCGCACACTCTGATTTTTGGGTGATATTTCTTTATTTTTTTTTTGATTTTTTTTTTTTTTTTTTGGTACAGTACATACGATAGATACATAAATATAATGAAAGTATATAAAAAAAAAACTTAATACAATTATTAAATACAAATATACATATTTTTTTAAATGTCTCCCATAATAAGCAAATGCTTGTGTACGGGAGGAAGTATTATTTGTTAGGTTATTTTGATTTTTTTTTTAAATTTAGTTTATATTAAGAATAAGAGAAACATGTGTGTGTATATGTATATATTTTTAAATTATTATTTATTTTTTTTAGTTAAGGTTTTCGGTATATTTTTTAATTGTGTTTTGAAATTTTTGAAACTGTCCTTAAGGGATCTTACATTTTCTGGTAATTTATTAAAGAAATTTGTTCCTAAGTATTTATAGTTTTGTTGACCCAAAGTTTTTTTACAAATGGGAATTGGTAACATGTATTTTTGCCTAAGATTTACTGTGTTTTTGAAGGGTATGGATTTGTTTAGGATATCCTCTTTGTAAACTTGTAAGGTTGAATGATACAGGAAGAGAGTATTTAATTTTCTGACTTTAAATTCTTTGAATATGAGTTCAGATGGATATAGAAAAGATTTTTTTAATATTATTTTAATTATTAGTTTTTGCGCAATGTAAAGAGATTGTGTGTGAGTTTTATAGGCGCCACCCCATCATATTATACCATATTGGATTATGGATTGACAGAATGCGAAGTACGTCATTCTCAGTAGTTCTTTACTTAGAATGTGTCTCAAACAGCTAAAAATATATGTCAATTTTCGTACTCTGTTTTTAAGAATGGTTATATGCGGTATCCATTTTAGACATTGGTCAATAGTGATTCCTAGATATTTGGTTGAAGTTTTCATTTCAATATTAGTACACAATAAGTTACAGTGGTGTTGTTGAGTGTGTGGTGCAGAATGGATCCTTATGTTTATTTCATACGGCGTGTCTGGTTTTTTTATGAAAAATGGTATGTTATGTGTTTTTTTAGAGTTTAATGTTAGTAGGTTATTGTCAAACCATGTTTTTAATTCATTTATGTCTATGTTAGCCTTTTTATTCAGTTCTAACCATGTGTTTGCTTTTAGAAGAAGCACTGTGTCATCTGCATATGAGATAATTTCCCCGTATTTAGCAACTTTAAATATATCATTTACATATAATATGAAAAAAAGTGGTTCCAGAACTGTGCCTCGTGGTATTGAGAAGTTACTACTTTCGGAATCAATTAGTTCATTTAATAATTATACTTGTTGTGGTCTATTTTTCAAAAAGCTTATAATCCAGGATAGCACCAGTCCATTTATTCCAATTGATTTGATTTTTTTTTATTAAGTTAGTATGAGCATTTTTCATTTGAGTCTAGGGCGGTATATATATATAGTTTGTTATTTTCGCAATCGCATCATGGGTGCTGGTATTTTTTTTAAAACCATACTGTTTAGAATTTATAATGTGATGTTGTTCTAAGAAGGCCCAGATTTGGTTTTTTACAATTTTTTCGAATATTTTTGATATATTAGATAAAAGGGATATAGGGCGGTAATTTTGTGGGTCTTTTGGGCAGTCTGCTTTATATATTGGTGTTATTATTGTTCTTTTGTAATTATTTGGAAATACACCTTTTATAAGGCTTGTATTTATTATATGAGTTAATGGGCAAATTAGATATTGTTTCATTGTTTTTAATATGTTTACATCTATGTTGTCATAACCGGGAGCAGAGCCCCCTTTTAATCATCGATAACTTTTCCAACATCAGTTTCTGTTATTTTGTTGAAATTATTATATTGGTGTTGGGTAGTGTGGGGATTATTTTTATTATTGTTGGGAGAAGTTTGTATAGCGTTTGCCAGATTTTTTCCAACACATACAAAATAGTTATTTAAAATATTACAGCATTTTTTAGTGTCGAGTTGGACATTGTACGTTTTTTTCCCATCTGAAATTTCGGATATACAACTTCTCTTTTATTTTTATTTATTATTTCGAATTTATTTATTTATTATTTCGATTTAGAACACACTTAAACATTCCAAAAAAACCTGTTCAAAAACAGATTATCTCACGTCTGTAATTAAAGTGGGTAGGTGTAATTTAAATAAATGTAATTATCTGTGTGGAAATACGTCCGTTTGTAATTCTGGCAGTGAAATAATTGGTATATGAAATTCAGTTTATAATTTTGTTTGTGAGTCCACGAGGAAAATGATTTCCCTTAGGGCCTATGTCATCTTGGGGGATGCTGTGTGGAGGTTTTTTTAAGTAATGGAAGATGAGGAATTTCTGGGAGGGAAATACGAATGAGGGGTGGTATCGGGGGGGTCAGGGTATCCAGGAGTAACAGACGCTTGTATTCATACCTTCAACTGCGGTGCATGGCGATGGGTTGAGGGATTCTGGCTTCTGGTGAGATTCTGGAGAGGTCAAAAGACCTTTTATGACCAACATTCATCCTCCTCAACAGCCTCTCTCGATCCGGCCTGCCACGCAGCAGATGGGCAGACATATCGGCCGCCAAGACCTAGACAAACCTCATCCCATGAACCCGGGCACAGCTTAAAACAAACTAACTTAAAACAAACAAGCTAAGTAAACAAATATAGCGAGCCACTTGGGGTGACCTATGACAGAGGTTGGTGACCTATGACAGACCTATGACAGATGTTGGTTATCCAATAAATGGTTCCTGGGGCGGCAGTACCCATATCCACCTCCTAAAATGCTAATTCACACTTTCCAGATGCACGTGGCTTTAATGCAAATAGTAAAAAAAATCGAAATAGCAATATTGTCGCAGTCTTATTTTAAAAGTAAAATTTTGGTGGCGTTGTCTATACGTTCAAAATAATAAAAATATCATAATTATATTATAAGCAACAGGTATAATACATATGTTGAACTTAATTATTCTCATTATGAGTAATAAACAATAACACAGTATTAATTTCATGAATCTGCTTTCATAATATTCTTATTTTGGTAGATATATTTGAGATAAGATCTATGCCTCGAATAACGATCAGTAGAACTGACATGTTTTCACCTCGAGACGAAGCTAAATATCTTCCGCGTAATAATATACTTAATATACCCAGGAATATCGGATGCCCCGTATCGAAATACATCACCAGTATATTGGGCACATTGGCACAAGTTGGACTAGGTGGGCACTGGTCTGATATAATAAGGATTTAGACAGTTTTTTTTTTCAATTTTCTACCGTCTGTTGTAATTGCCAATACCTGCGTAATATATAGGGTAGAGTGCACTAACTTCGGGAGGCGACGCTACACGACGGTACAAGTAAAAAAAATGCATGCAGTTCACACGCGGTATAAGTCAGAAAACTAAAATAGACAAAACTGGGGAGGCTACGAAGCGCCACAAAAAGAGGAGACCGAATATTCTATCTCATTCTCTCTCAGGTTATATCATAATATACATAGATGTATATGCTTATCACTTTTTAGTATCGCTATTTTTCATCGGTTTCAAATCACAAGAGAGCTAAAGAAGTTTTCACTTCAAAAATGTATAACCGTTTTCGAATTTCCAATTTTTTTAATATTAACTCCACACAGGAGACCCTGAGGACAATAATTTCCCTCAAGGCCTGTGTCATCTGAGATGCTGTGTGAAGGGTCTTTTTGGGGAGAGGAAAGAATAAGCATGGGTCTTTAAAGAGGTCCATGCTGTAGGAAGGAGGGAACACGGAGGCAGGCAAATCGTTCCCCAGCTGACCTGTTGAACTCAAGACCCGTTCTCTTGTTACAAATGTCAAACTTGTACATGTTTTGGGCGCGCGTTTGACGTGTTTCCCGAATATGCACCGGTGCCGAGGGGATCAATGAGGATAGTTCCTCGGAGCATCTTCCGTTGAAATACCGGTTGAACAAGGATAACATTCCTACTCGACGCCTGTGCTCTAAATATTGCAATCCGATTGTTAAGATGGGAGAATCTATCAAACGGACCGCCCGTTTCTGCACAGAGTCGAGGTTTTTTTTTCAGGTATTTTGAGATCCAGACAAGAGGTGTCTGCCAAATTCAACCGTGGTGCGCAATTAAGATTTGTAGGGTTAGCAGTTGTGTACTATTAAAGTATCTGCGGGCCATGTACAGTACGCCCAGTTTTTGAGAGGCTAATTTAACTCTGGCTTCGATGGATCCCCCATACCTGAACATACACTTAAGATGGTTTTCAGATAAAAGTTTGAATTGTTCGTATGGAAATAACCGGGAACCTTAACTGGATAACCAACACCTCTGCTATAGGTCACCCCAAGTGGTTCGCTACGTTTGGTGATTTAGCAGGGGTGCCCGGGTTCATAGGGTGAGGTTTGTCTAGGTCTTGGAAGCGGATGACCAGGACACACTGAACCCCAGATTCCTACCCACCCCTTAAACCCTTTTCCTTCCCAGAACTCTCTCCTCCTTCCTTTCCTTAAAAAACCCTCCACACAGCATCCCCAAAGATAACATAGGCCCTGATGGAAATTATTTTCCTCAGGGCCTCCTGTGTGGAGTTCATGTGAAAAAAAAATACTTCTATAGATTTATACCTAATTTGTTTCAATCTCTCAGTATTGACCTCACGATCGGAATGGGATGACTTCAGATGCGTTTACATAAAGTTGATTTCTTAATAACTTTTTGAAGACAATTTATTCATTATATACTAGATACTAGGGTAGGCTGAAAAGTTTCTTGTAAAATACGTACAAAAACAAATAGCAGGATTGGGAAAAAAGTACGATTTAAAATCATGCATTTATTTTTTTAACATAGTCACCGTTAAGGCTAACGCTTTTCTCATGCAAGTTTTTTTATTACGTGACTGAAAAAATCTTCCGACATTTCTCGAATCCAAGACTTGACAACTACCTTCACCTCATCATCTGAGTTGTAAAGATTTTTCTTGAGGTATCTCTTGAGTAGAAGAAAAAAATTAAAACCGCAAGGTGAAAGATCGGGGGAGTGAGAAGGGTGTGGAATCGGTTCAAACTTCAGGCTTCGCAGAGGCTCTAATCGATGGTGTTTGTTCTCGTCTGCGAAACGGCGTGATACCCATCGTCCACAGATTCAATAATGACACATTCCTTGGATATTCCAAAATGGTTAGTGTAACGTTTTTGAGTGATTCGCCGGTCATTTTGAATCAAATCGTGGACGAGTTTGGAATGTTTATCGTCCGAATCAATGATCGGACATCCGCTGTGGGTTTCTTCAATAATTATTCAAAACATGAAATTTTATTACCTATAGATTTACAGCATATCTATCAACAGCATCGTCACCATAAACATCCTTTAAACGACGATGAATCTCAGTAAGAGTCCCTTTTTCAGCAGTTAAATACTCGATACGTTTATAGATTTTCACGGCCAAAAGTATTTTCGTTATTTGTTTCTAGGGTGTTATGCCGTGTTGCGCTACCTTCTTCTATAGCCAACGCTGTCCGAAAAGTTTGCTGTAGAAGGAGGTAGCGCAACACAGTTTTAAAGTTAAAAATTCGATTATAGCACGCTGTTTACCTTGCGTTGACATAACACTAAAACACTTCTTCAAACTTCCGCTTTTCAAAATACACTGGATGAATTTAGTGACCTCAAACTTGCGCGTACATACAGAGTAGGAATGTCACTTCCATATTCCATCTGGCGCGCTTCTGAAGGTAATTTTGTTCACGCTGTATAAGCATGTGTGCATTGCTATTCAGCCTACCCACGTACTAATACCACTCATATATAGAAAAATAAACAATGAATCTCAACAAAATGTTCGTTTTGTGTTTGTTTATAATAACCTAAGCATCCCACCTTGTCCTCCACCGCTCGGAGAAGAATAAATTATAGTAAATCCATGTCGATAAATTTAAAACTTTCCGATTTGGCTTGGAAGTCACCTGAATCTGTAAATAGATATTAAACCATCTGAAAAATTCCCTTCAAGTTTAAAATTGTTAAAACTGCAGTCTAATTAATTTTGTCATAAAATGGCAGGTCTCTATAAAAACTTTAACTTATTATCAGTATGCAACGTTAACTATTTAATGTTTTAATTTCGGAGGCGAGTATGGGTACGGCCGCCCCGATATAAGTCACCCCAAGTGATTAGATACGTTTGGTAACGCGTTTGGGTGCGCGTGGCGTAAGGTTTGTTTAGGTCTTGGCGGCCAATGCATTTGTCCTCCTACTGCTTGTCGAGCCGAATCGGGAGTGACTTTTTGAGGAAGACCTAACCAAGACCTCTCCAGCCGAACTCTCTCGAGCCATCGCCTTGCACCGCAGTGGGATGAATGTATTCATACGTCTATCATTCCTAAACATGTTGATCCCCAGATTCCTACCCATCCTTCATACCTTTTTCCTTCTCAGAACAACCTCTCCTTCCTTTCCCTAAAAACACCCTCCACCCAGCATCCCCAAAGATAAAATAGACCCTGGAAGGATTTTTCCTTAGGGCCTCCTATATACTAATGTTAAAAATAAATAAAAAACTGAAAACAAGTGACAAATCTGATTTGTATGAAAGATAAACAATATATTTCATACAAATCAGATGTACAAAGAAATTTCAAATACTTTGTGACTAATATATACAATATCCTACCTGACGAAATAAGTCTACAAAATAAACTGACAAGTATTTTTGCTTCCAACTTATCAAAAAAATATGGGTATCTACCGAAATCAGGTTTATTTAAAAATTTGACTATCGTAATAAATATTATTTGTAAATTGACTTGCCTCCACACAGGATATCGCTAGTGAGACATACAGGGTAAAAAATATGTCTAAACCTTACTTATATTTACCTAATAAATAAGAATCTTATAGCAACGGAAACCAACCTGGCGATTTCATTGTCAATGGCCTCACAGCCAAAGGTTTTGTTTATCGGTATTATATTTCAAAGGAAAAAAAACTCCAGCTTGTTGCTTTGCGTTTGTCAAAAGCTGTTCTGATCGAACGCGTCACAGGCATTCGCGTAAAATACAGGTATAAAAAGATATCGTGTTTTGTTTGGAGAAGGTCAGAAGTTTTGAAAGAACTGATTTTTCTCTATCTAGATCAGGCCGAAAAGAGTGCATTATTAGGGATATGACAACATTACATACAGAGCTTTCATGATGAAAGGTTTCAATTCAAAATCAAAATTTTGCTTGAAATGGTTGAATTCAATGGCCAGGTTCTGTCAGCTATCATTTTGTCCATCCGTCTCATTCCTTTCTGCATCAGAACATATTGCGATTGGGGATGTCATAGACATAAAAAAATTACAAGTGTGCAGTTGACTTGGGTAGAAGTGAAACATTCAGAAAACTAAAGTAGAAAAGAGTGGGGAGGCTACGAAGCACCACACAAAGAGGAGAGACCGATTATTCTATCTCAATCTCTCGCTGGCTAAATCCCATAGATGTACGTGTTTGTCTTTTTTTAGTGTCGCTTTTTCGTTTCATCAAGTTTCAAATCACAACAATGCTAAAGTACGAGTAGTTTTCATTTCAAAAATATCCCCTAACTCTCTGTTTTTTTAATGCAAATATATAATAATAACAATAACTTTATTTAAAGAAGTTTGTAACATTTATAACTAAAAAAATAAACATTTGTTCAGTGTTAATAGTTTATATTGGTTTAAAATTACGTAAGTACAGAAAGATGACACCAAAAAGTAAAATACGAGATGTAAAGATTAGGTAATATTTAAAGAATAGAAATTTATGGTTTTGTTGGTATTATTGTTTATGCTCATATTATCGTCTATGCACTTTTCTACCTCATGGTCTGTGGTACGCTTCCTGTCATTTTCCACTTGTAAACTGAAGGTCAGCTCTCCAGGTTCAATAATTAAGTTTACAAATACAACCGTATTAATTAATATTCACCACGGCGTAACAGTTATGAGTTGAGGATTCTCATAACCCGCCTCACTACTAAGCTAGCCTGTGTTGAGGCAGTAATTTTGTCAGTTAATTTATTCACTCAAAAGATTTGTTGAGTTAATAATTTCGAACTTGGGTGAGTGCACCGGTAAAGTTCCTATCATGACTATTGATCCAAATACAAATTATATTTGAAATTTTTTTGTGATTCGCATTTTTTTATTCTATCAGAAAGAATGTCGTTAAGTTTTGTCACAATGAACCTGACGTTTTGTTGACCAAAAGTAGTGTGGGGGTTAAGTCTTGTGGTTAAGTCTCTGTTATGGTTGAAATGGGCTCAGCTCATTGTGTAATACAATAAAACACAGTCTATATATGATATTATTTTATGAAAGATCCATAAAAATGGAAGACCAATTATTTAATTTACAAATACTGATTTCCGCCACAAGAGCAAAAAAAAATCCTGAGTCTGGATGAAGAATTAAGCTTATAGACTGGTAATCGAGTGTAGTGGGTTGAGCTTTCGACTAGTTGTCTGGCGAAGAGAGTTCGATACTCACTGAGTGAACAGACTTTCTCCCAATAACGCTGAAAGAGGAAAATATATGGTTTATCAGTTTTTTTATAGAATACTGAGAACACCGCAAAACAATCTCGATCACCCGAAGGCAGTGGAACAAAAGCATCCCCGATTGGGGTTTATTATGAGGCTAAAGGGAATGATTACGGGAAGGAGATGGGGTATAGGATGGTTACACTGTTTGGTTACGGTCATGTAGTAGGAAGACACTGCATAATAATACGAGTAATAATGTTTATAAATGACATTATTCGTATTTTCTCTCACACACGCTTTTGGCTTTTTGCTGATGACAATAAGATCCTAACAATAATCAAAAACTACCATGACTGCCTTCTTTTCCAATCAGATATTGACTCTTTCAATGACTGGTGTAAAATTAATTGCTTGGAACTAAATGTCGATAAGTGCAAAATTATGTCCTTCTAGAGATCTAAAAATCCGATTGTTTTCGAATACAAATTAAATAATAATTGCCTAACAACTGTTCAATCTATTAAAGATCTTGGTGTCCCTCTTGATAGCAAGCTTTCTTTCCGGGAACATATAAATATGATTGTTAATAAATCTCTCAAACTACTTGGTTTTATCACTAGAACCACTTCTGACTTCAAAAACATAAATACCCTAAGAACTCTTTACTGCTCCTTGGTTCGCCCCCATCTTGAATATGCTTGTATTATATGGTCTCCTTTTTATGCTGTCCATATTCGTCATATTGAATCCGTTCAACATCGGTTCCTAAAGGGAATTGCTTGGAGGCTAGGATTAGAGCGAGGCAATTACTCGTATGCTGAAATTGAACAAACTCTAAACCTTTCTCCTTTAGAAGACCGTCGGATAAAATCTGATCTCATTTGTTTCTTCAAAATTATTAACTGTTTAATCGACTCGCCTACATTACTACAACTCATCACATTTAATATACCTTCTCGTAGACTCAGAAATAAAGACCTGCTTTTCCTCAATCAGCACTCGACTAACTATGGTTATAACTCACCACTGTCCAGAATGTGTAGACTGGTCAACTCACGTCAAGACCTTGATTTTTTGGTATTAGCTTAAATGATTTCTGTCGCTCTTTAAACAAATGAAGATATGTAATATTCACCCTAATTTTTGCAAGGTCTTGACGTGACTTGACACTTATTTTTCTTCTATTTTCACTGTTTGTCTTTGCTTTCATGTACCATCCGAATCCTTACATTGTTCATTTCTATACTTCGTGATACTTTGTTTTAAATTGGACGTAAGTCCGTAAATAAATAAATAAATAAATACTTTCATCAACAAACGCGTCAAAAAAATCTTCGTGAAAATTATGATTTCGCAATCCCTTCATCTTCTAGTTCGCAAATTTTCGAATTTCCTCGTAAGACCGCGAAGCCAGGATCAAGGGAGAGCAGGGGTGAATGGGACAAACGATGCATGAAGCCGTGACCACCCCTCGCATGGAGCGGGTCGTGATGCGCGGAAATCTTCCCCGAATTCCCGGAATACGGTTAACTACTGACACATGACAAACTGTTTATTTTAGGGGTGGCTGACTTCACCAACCCAATTCTGTAGGCTTTAGTCATCATTTGTGCCTTACATGTTCAAATGATTATTATTATCATTGGTTGTGTTCTACGAGTAGGATTTGGCACTTGTGCGATCTTAAACAATTCAGAGTATATTTTTTAAAATTGATAATGTAATTCTAACTGTACGGAATCATTGGGACTATGGTATCCTCAATTGGGGTGTGTTGTGAATATTAAGAAATAGTAGGGTTATTTCTTTAATTATTATTTTTAATTGATAAATTAACGTTTGAGACAAGATTTTTAAGATACATGCCGCCAACGGGACTTGAACCCGTGTCCTTCTGATTGCCGGTCAGGTGCTCTACCACTGAGCTATGCCGGCTTATCGAATACCCGCCAAATAATTCAATAAATACTAGTGTTTCATTCAACAATTACTGCGGCGGCATGTATCTTTTCTCGGAAGATTTTTTCAATGTAGATGAGTGTTTCAGGCTGATAATTATTGCTTATAATAATTGTTACCCTTCGTGCTATGCATAAAAATCTTGTCTTAAACGTTAGAATAATAATTAATATTTGACAAGTTAAAGTATTTCACCAAAAAATGTAGACTTAATTTGTCTCGACGCCACCTAGCGAGAGATTTAGCACTAACAATGCCTCTCTCACAAAAATAAAGTTGGTTGTTTTCAGGTGGAAAAATGTAATAAGCAGTAATTGTTGAATGAAACACTAGTATATATTGAATTATTTGGCGGGTATTAGATTATCCGCTCAGTAGTAGAGCACCTGACCGGCAATCAGAAGGATATGGGTTCAAGTCCCGTTGGCGGCATGTATCTTTTCTCGGAAGATTTTTTCAATGTAGTTTCAGGCTGATAATTATTGCTTATAATAATTGTTATCCTTTCTTTAATTTAAAGCATTCTCACAAGTTATTTCATTTAAAAAACTTTCAGGTTATGATGATTAAAATACTTCGACATGCGACAATTATTTGAACAGCCTGGTTCTCCGTTCCTTGGCCTTGTTTATTGTTCTACGATTAGCGATGAAAAAGAGGCAGAAGATGCAAAAAACAAGCCTTTTATATCAAAACACTGTCTTGGCAATTACTGTCATCTGATAGAACTGGCACTAGCGCCATCTGGACGCACAACAGAAATCTGTATTATCGACATACAACCTGTCGGCAAGTAAACTAGATTAAAAAAACTGCAGATGGCAGTAACTGCACTAATTCAAATTAAAATCTTAACTGTGAGGCTGAGGGGTGAGGGAAGTGAAAATAAGTAGGGAAAATGATGGTTGGGAAGTAAGTAACGCCAATTCAAGAAACATTTCGATTGTTGATTTTAATCTTTCATCTGGGCGAAATAAAAATTTGTACAATTATCGGAGTACATCTCTGCTATAGCTTCAGCTTGACACGTATCTTAGCCTAAAGGGCCTATTCGTTCTATTTAATCGATAGAACGAATCAATTTCTTTGTCTTAATTTGTCTCCACAAAATCTGTACTAGCAACCAATGCAAATTTTAATAAGTGGGAATGTTATCGGTGTAATAACTACGATAGAAATCTTATAGAAATGATAATTGTTTTCTTTTTACTAAATGTAGTACATATTATGTACTTGATCATATGACGGGATGTTTATCTATCCATAACTGAAAAATGCTTATGTTTAATAATCGAGGTAAAGCCACTTTAAAAAATCTGTAAACCTTTTTTTTTGCATTTGTTATATAATTTATTTAATTTTTTTTAAACTTTTTTTTATATTTTGTCCCATTAAACCAGGGTTTCCCAACCAATGGTCCGCGGACCACTAGTGGTCCACAAGAGGCTAGAAGATGGTCCGCGATGATCCACGGACCATCTTCTAGCCTCTTGGCGGTCCCTGGTCGAGAAGTCAGAATTAAAAAAATCGGGACAAAATTCAGTTTATAATTATGTACCTTCTGGTCAGTGTCCATTATGGTGTTCCGTTTCGCCCCACCCCATTCTATCCCCTCCGTTGTGGTAAATATTCTGCTAGAACCCACCCTACCCTATCCCATTACGCCCCTCCTGTTGTGCTATCCGTCCCGGGTGCCACCCATACTAGCTTACGCCGCGCCTAACGTGGTGTCACCCCCCCCCCCCCCATTAAAGTTGACAAAACACAAATTTCGACTTTTAAATCGGTCGGGTGGCTCCCGGGAGACGCCGCACCCCCTCGCTACGTCACTGCTTGTGGTCCCTGTCGAAATAATAAACGTACAAGTACTGGTCAGAAAAAGGTTTGGAACCACTGCATTAAACTGATAGATAGATATCAGTTTTTTAAGGGGTAATTTAACATTTACTTTAAAAAATATAGACATTATTACATTATATAATAATATACAAACCTACATAAACTTTTGAATACATTTCTTTGAAAAAAAAATTATTAAGATATATAAATAATAAAAAACAGAGAAAATGAACGAAAGAAATAAATAATAATAATGGAAAAACATTCAAACGAAAAGACGAGAAACAGATACAAATAAATTATTTTATTCCTATTCTTAAATCCACAGCTGTTTATTGAATTGGTTGTTGTTAATTATTGGAACAAGGTATTCAAGTATATCGTTTGCGGTTAGGCTTGTATTATGAACATTACCATGATTTTATTATATTCAGATTGAGATATATGCTGACTTAAGCCACCGCTACCCGAATTTCGACCGATTTCTTACATGTCTCCCTTAAAGATTTGAAGTTTTTAAGCTCTTAAAAAAATATTTGTTATTTTTGAAGATAATATCTAGACGTTGTTAGCGTCAGCGGTCGGCATACGGCGCCAGTGTCGGCATACCGCAGGCCTACGGCCTCTAGCCAAACCAACCCTGGAAAGGACATGCAGTAATTAATGGGCCAACAAGCTAGCTCACAGTCGGCGCGAGCAAGATCCTCCTAATTCCAAGGCGAGTGTCTGTGGTTCGCTGGGTATTTCTCTTCCTCCTCTCCTCAAAATCTCCGGGGTCTCCCTCCTCAATCAGAACACAGTATGCGCTTAAAGGGTTTATTCAATAGCAGGAGACATGGTTAATACAATCGCCATTCGGGCACACTTCACATGACATGGATAGCATTAAAATACCCTAACCTAACAGGGACTGTTTTCTCTCAATCTCTCCACACGCGTTATGGGCTTTAAGAGCGGGACATGGCACACAAAAGAGGGTAATTGTTCAGTCTACTCACTGTAGTAGGATAGGCAGTAGTCAGCATCTTCTGGTTGCACAATTTACAGTATGAAATACATTGCGAGTTTTAAGGTTCTCGAGTGCGCGTTAGGCGCTCGCTTGGGACACTGTTGTCTTGCTGGCTGGCAGCCGGTGAGTGGCGAATGCTTGCCGGGCCCCGAGAGGGGGCCGGTGCGCTCGTTGATTCTCGTAGTGCCGGAATCTGCCGAAGCTATTCTTGCGTAAAACGGGGCGACCGTGAGTAATGTTGCTACTTTGCAACGTAACACTTCCCCCCTCGCCGCAAAAAAGCGACGTGGTAATGGAGCAGTAGGGCTAAGAAATCCTCTTACCCTTCTAGCACTTGTGCCAAAAAACAAAAAAAAATTTTAAGAAAGGAGGAGAGAGCGAGAGAGAAAAGTTGCTAGCTACACAATAGTAGAAAACAAAAACAAAAGACAAAAAACATGGTGAACAAAGAGTTAACACTAAATGTACACGAAAGAGCAGTGACATACATAAATGTGAACAAGGACCTGCAGAAGAAAGGTACAAGGGTTATGCAGTAATAGAAAAAAAATGACTCTAAATTGTATCATTGGTCTGTGAGCTATGTTTGCGTAGCGTGGTTTTTGCGTAGGATGTCTGGGGTGTTTGGACGTTACACTGAAGTTACACGGTTATTTTTGTCACAGTAACCTGGCCCGTTTGAGATTACACTCAAGGAACACTAGGGCCTTAAAGGAAACACGAAGAAGAGAACGCAGGATGAGGCTTCTTGGTGGTGGAGAGGGTTCTACCTGTCACAGAGGTCAAAAAGGTAGCTGCTTCCGGGTCCTGTGGGTGGGCCAGTATGACATCATTGAGGTACTGGAGAGTGGAATTGTAATTGGTGGTTTGTGTGCATGACAGCCGTTGTTGTGATGGTGGTTGGTACACTGGTTTGTATACAGTGGGATTGTTGTGTTAACAATTGTTGGTATTGTTATTTGCGCAAGGGCACAGGAGCATTGGCATGATGGCAACAGAGCATTTGCAAGGTGCAGCTGGAACATTTGCAAAATGGCAACATTTGCAAGATGCCGCAGGAACGTTTGCACCAAGGCAACAGGAACATTTGCAAGATGCCGCAGGAACGTTTGCACAATGGCAACAGGAACATTGAACCAACCTAGAGCTGACGTGCTCGGGTTTGTTTGAGTGATGGTTTGTGATGATACAATTCGCAACTACACGCACGACTCACACTAGGTTAATTTAGGTGCGGTCGGGTGCTTTTGGTACGCAGGGTTTTGAAGGCATGGGACCTCCGTGACGGTAGTGAAGGCAGCATGAAGGGAGGCGCAGGTGTAGATAGGGTGAAGAGCTGCGGGTCTTCTTATTAATCCGGGGAAAGATTATTATTAGGAACAAAATTCTTGAGGTTTACCTGCCTAGTAGACCAATGATGAAAAGGTTTGGAGAGAAACAAGGTGTGCATGTTAAGAAAGATTGGATTTGGCGTGTAGAGAGAGAGAGAGAGACGGAGAGAGAGTTAGCTAAATGCAACTACGGACTTATACATATTACAGGTACGTATTCAAGGAAGGTTCCGTTTAACCCATTTAGTTTTTTTGAAACTAAATACATTTCCAAGAATACGTGGGTAAGGGTTTGTACGTATGACAAAATGCCCCGTTCGAAAGAAGTTGGTCTTCCATGACCTATGCTCACGTCTATACGGTAGCATTTTTTCTACTTTCGAAGAACAAAAACATTGAGTACAAATAAGTTATGAAAAGTGGGAAAGGAGTAGGAAGTTGAAAGGATCCGTGTATGAAGGTTGTCCCATTTGACAAACGAAACGCCATGTGCGTAACGCATATATCCCCATTCACGGATAATTTCGAGGAAGGGAAAGGGTGACAATTGGGAACATTTGAACGAAGAAAACTGCTGAGGATTCGGCTATTTCCGAAATTCGACCTCTGAGTGGAGGTGAAACAAGGTCTACAGCAGTTATCCTGGCACATTACAAAAAGGAATACACTGACATAAAAGAGTCTAATCCTCCACGTGTATTGGGTAGAAGATTAGAGGGTCGTTTTATTCTCCTACTAGTTTGCGAGAAATGACAGACCCTTGCTCGAGTCTCACAAACCTGGGGGTTTTCTTATTCGTCTCCCAGACAACGAGTTAGGTGTTTTTTGTGTCCATCAACTTAACTCCTACGACACGATGCCCCATAATCATGAGTGAAGCGTATGATTAGTCCTTTTGAGATAATGGATAGTTCCTGGGTTCTTGTGACAGGAAGTCCATGGGCATGTTAATGAGTATTCTGCTGCAAAAGCAATAATTTTCTGATAACAGAACAATAAAAGGCGTGTGGTCTACACTTGGTAGGTTACACAAACAAGGGGTAGATATTATTTCGTTCGCACGACTCATGGTGAATATTGTCACTTTTTCACGTCTCACGTGACAGGAATGAACGATTTACAACAAATTTTTTGCCCAGTATTGAAAGACAGTAGCCCAATAGGTATTTACAACAATTTAATGAGATAAATCACCCTCTCGATCAACAACCCTGTGTTGACGAGCAAACAATGAGTAGTTATGACGGACTCCCCGTGACGTGTAAAAACACAAAGATATTATAAGATTCGCATCTATAGCAGTGGATATTGTAAGGTTCACACCTATAATGGTAGATATTGTAAGGTTCGCGCCTATAGCAGTGGATATTGTAAGGTTCACACCTATAATGGTACAAAAGTTTACGTTCGAAAATGTGGGTCCCCATTCAATACAGACGGCGGGTTGCAATGATGTAATTAATACGGCACTGCTGTAGCTTAATAAATTCATATTAGCATACGTTACAAGACTTGCCAAAAGGCGATAAACACAAATTTTTATTGAAGATCTGGCCAAGATTTTAAACTTCAAACAAGAATAATGGTACAATAAGGGACAAAAGAAACTGATGTCATGATAAAATATTGTACCTCATAATGAAGTTGTATGTACACGGAACAATGTTAATGAAGGGACAAAACGTATTGTCACTTTTATAACAAGAAAAAAAAAATATTTTCTCAGAATCCGACAAAAATGCGATTCTGGAAAAAAATAGAGCAATTGGGTTGAGCGCCATTCTAATTTTTGGAAAAAAGAAGAAAAAAACACAAGTAGCAACGAGGTTGCTCCTGAATAGTTTCGAATCCAGCGAATGTGACCTGATAGGTGTGTTCATTTGGTGTATTCGAGACGATCCCCATATATATCATTATTATGAATGTGTAGGATGGGGTGAGGAGGAATAAGAAAAAGGTAAGAAGAAAAAAAAACGGGAGGATTTCCTTTATAACAGAAATCGTCGCGGCATTCTTACAATATGGTTCTGTGACCATAGTAGCGAGCTGCGGCAATGGTCTGAAACCAATGGTTATTATACAGACTTGCACTTAAGATTTTTATTTACAACATTAGGGTAGGGACGTACTGGTACGACAAAAACCCGACACAAAAAAACAATTAAAAAAGGGTGATATGACAAGATGAGACGATGAGGTGGGGAAAAAAAAAATGCGCGGATGCTGCAAGAGTTGTGAAAAGGAAAGCGACGTCTCGGAGCAAGAGTTTTCCGGAACCGTTGATGGTAGGAGGAAAAGGAGGCCCTTTCCCGAAGTGATCAATTTCAGGAAGAGGATGCATACAAGTTATGAAAACGGTGCCCCAAGAGGTGCTCTTGTGGTACAGCAGGCAAGGCACGCAGGATGTACAAGAACATATAAAATTATGCAAAAAGAAAAGAGTGTACAGGAGTTAGGCTACCGTTGACATTGATATGCCTTCGGGTGTAAGGATTACCTTACAAATGCCCGTATGGGTGATTATTTACATTTAATATTTACAAGTAACTCACGTCATTTATGACAAGAATTATAAGACTTCTAAAGAGACCGCGTCGCACTGATTGACGACTGGCCCAGAGAGGTCAGGGGGGTAATAATGATCAGGGTTAACAAGATGCATGTTTTGCCAATTTGATAACGCCTGGGTACTTGATGTGATGGAATTTACTGATTCCGTATTCCCAATTTTGGCAATGTCTTTCACATGGTAATTTCCGATGTGTTTACCAGAGATGTCAGACAATCGATAAACAAGGTCTGAGATCTTTTTTAGGACTTTCGTTTTTACAAAGCGGGGTGCCAGTTTGGCAGAGAAGTAGAGCGCACCTTGCGACAAAGTATTGTTTTTTCTCCAAACGATGTCTTCTTCCTTGAACGTGACGTGCTTCCTGCGAAGGTTATACCTGTCGGCGCTCTTTTGGTGGGCCAATAGTAGAGCGTCTGTTACTTCACTATAGATAGCGGAGAGTTCCTCTAAGCGGTGGGCGTAATTTGCTGCGGGGTCTGCTGTGGAGGAAGGGGTGGGTGGAAGGCGAATGTCAGGGTGTAATGAACCGTGAACTACTTGCTCCATGCCGTGTTTGAGAAAGAATGGTGTATAGCCTGTAGCGAGGTTCACCGTGTTGTTCATGGCTGCTTGTATTTTGTCTAATTTTTTGCACCATGTACGTTGGTCCTTGCCAACCAGAATTGCCAGAGCCGTGTTTATGGTCTGGTTGTATCGTTCGACGGTGTTGTTCTGTGGTGTGTAAAGGGTATTGTAGAATATGTCCTTTATACCATATTTAGACAAAAACTCTTTAAATTCTAGAGCTATAAATTGTTTGCCGTTGTCGCATATTATAGTACGGTGAATACCGTAGGGTATGAAAATATGCTTTTCTAACAGATTGATTATTGCTGCCGCTGTCGCCCTTTTCAGAGGAAACAACCAGCAATATTTGGAAAAAACGTCCACCACACTGAGTATATGCATGTAACCGGCGTAGCTTCTAGGGAATGGTCCGATGAGGTCCATTGAGAGGGATTGAAGTGGTCTATCGGCACGCTTGGGGTTGCCCATTAGACCAGACGGTGGTGCCGTACTGTGTTTGTATGCCTTACAGATGTCGCATTTGGAAATGTATAAGCGTACTTGTTTGAATAAACCAGGCCAATAATATCTTAAAGATATTTTTTTGTATGTTTTAAAAGTTCCAGGGTGTATGGAGTCTGCGGCACTGTGGTTATTGTTAAAAATCTGTTCTCTATTTTCGAGAGGGACTACCATTTTCCAGGCATAATCCTCTAAGATTGACAGTGGTGGCTTGCAGTTGCGGTATAATTTTCCGTTTTTAATTGTAAAGTTCGGAAATTTTTGTGGGTTGTCGCTGCATCCTTTAAAGATTTTTTGATACCATAAATCTTTTGTGGGGAGACTAGAATTGGATAATTCGGCATTTAGTATTGCAATCTCGATTCTAGAAAGGGCATCCGGGACGATATTATCCGCGCCTTTGCGGTGGATGACATTGAAGGTATATTGAGATAGGCGGGACGACCAGCGAGCCAATCTTCCGGAGGGATTGTCTAGCGAGATCAGCCATTTTAGGCTGCTATGGTCTGTAACCACGGTAAACTTGCTGCCCTCAATGTATCCACGGAAATGTTGAATGGATTCCATGACTGCTAATAATTCTCTCTCGGTGATTCCGTAGTTCTTCTCGTGCTTGTTTAAGGTGCGAGAGAAATATGCCACGGGGTGTTCGCCGTCCGTAAAATTCTGAGTGAGGACTCCTCTGATTCCGACGTTTGATGCGTCCGAATGGATTGTAAAGGGGAGGTTGAAGTCAGGACAATTCAGTACCGGGGCTGATTGAAGGGCTTCCTTCAGGGAGTTGAATGCTGACTCGGTCTCTGCGGACCAGGCAAAGTTACTGGTACCTTTACGGACGCCCGTGATTTTGTTGAGCGGTGCAGCGAGTGTTGAGAAGTTTTTTATGAATCTTCTATAATAACCGGTTAGTCCGAGGAAAGCTTTTACCTCTTTTGCATTCGTGGGCCGGGGATAGTTTGTCATAGCCGCAATTTTTGCGGGGTCGGTTCTTAGACCTTCTTCATCTACTATGAAGCCCAAGTATCGTAGGCGATGTTTGCAGAATTCCGATTTCTTTAGGTTGATAGTCAGACCGGCTTGTTTGAGTTGTTGAAAAACCTTTACCGAAGGGTAGCCTTTTAACCCTTCAAAAATTTGGCTTTTTTTTCGGATGGTCAAAATATTTTCGCTTTACAATAAAATGCAAATATTTGGAATATTTCTGAATACATTCAAAAACCAAAAACTGTTTTAGAATGGTGATGAAATACGCTTTCAAATTATAGAATTCGAAAAATATATATTTTTTTTAAATTATAAAATTTTTGCATACAAACATAAAAAAGTTTTCAAAATGGGTCACCTTATGTTTTTTCTAACTAAAGTTACTGATAATAAAAAAAAAATAAAAACAGATGCACATTTTATTAGACAAATGTATAACAAACACATTATTGTAACCTCAATTTTTTGTCGCTCTATGAAAATTTTTTTTAAAAAATTCCCGAAGTTTCAAATTCTTTTTTCAATTTGCGATTCAAAACTTTATGTATATAAAAGTGTACATTTTATTTTTTTGGTGGCTATTTTTTTAGATTGGAATATAAAGCATGATGTTTTTCCTTTCTAACACCGATTAGAACATATTTATAACTATGATAGTAAGGGAGTTACGGCGTCTTATGTGAGACCTATGTGCGTTGGGACAAATCTGGTCTCCTGTGATTAAACGGGTTAAAGTGAAACATACCCCTGCCAGGCACTACGAAGGCAGTTTTTTCGCAGGAGCTGGGATCCAAAGGTATTTGCCAAAAAGCTTTGCTCAAATCTATAGATGAGATGTATTTAGCGTTTCGAAGTCTGTCGAGGATGGAGTTGACCAAAGGGAGGGGGTAGGCGTCTGACACTGTACATGCGTTGAGGCGTCTGCTATCGAGGCAGAAACGGGCCGAGCCGTCTTTTTTTGAAACTATTAAGGTGGGGTTGGTCCATGCACTGCGGCTGGGTACCACTACTCCCATTCTTAGCATATCGTCCAATTCTTTTTCTAGTATTTTTAATTTTGTGGAGCGAGGTTGTAATACCTTTGTTTGATTGGGGGGCCTGTTGTTTTTATATGGTGTTCTATTAAGTTGGTTAGGCCTAACCCGCACCTTTCGAAGGAGATTGATTCAAACTTGTTGATCGTCTGATCCAACTGATTTGTTTGTAGGGGGGTCAAATTTTCGTACGGTATTACTGTACGGATTTCGTTCACTTGGGGAGGGACGGAGGGGTTGTTAAACAACTGTGGAGCAATTTTGAAAGCCATCCAAAAATCCACTCCCAGGATAAATTTTTGTGAGATTGTAGGTACAACCAGAAATTTGATCCGAACTGTTTTTTTTTCGCAATTTATCGGCAGGGTAAGAGAACCAATGACACGTTGTGAAGTGTTGTCTGCCGTGGTGACATGTGAAGAATGTTTTTCCATTTTAAAACCACAGTTTGTGAATAAGGTGTGAGCGTTGTCGCCCAGACAGCTGACAGACGCTCCGCTGTCGAGGAGGCCGGAAAAACCCACATTGTTTATGGAAAAATGCGCGAAGGGTCTACCGTCTATTGCCTGTTTGCAGCAAACTGTAGAGAGGGGTAAGGCCTGTTTGAAGAATTTGACGTGTTCCAACCACTCCGACCATTCCTTCGGCCTATGGGGAGGATGGCCCGGGGGGTTGGGTTCTAGTTTTTTGTCCTCTTGGCTGTCCAATTGGGAGGGGGTCTGGAGAAATCTGTAGGGGGTTTGATGAATCTGAGGTCCGGGATGGCTCTCTCAGTATTGTCTTGGCGTGGTTTTTTGCCAAACTTCCTCCCTTCGTCTCTTTTTGGAGAACGATCAACGGATCGCCTTTTGTTAGAATGGGGGTCTCTTGAAGATAAAAGTTTAGCTTGCTTGAAGCAGGAGGCTTGGGAGTGACCAACCTTGTGGCAAAAAGAGCAGGATTTCTTTTCGTTGTGCTCTGGTTTTATGCCGGACGAAGTGCTGGGGCGAAAGTTTTCCTTGGGGAACCTTTCGTCCCTCTTTCGATCCTGGTATGCCTCCAGTAGCTGGCAGACATCTTTAAGTTGCTCCAGCGTGGAAATTTTCTGGGAAGTGATGATGTTTTCGTATCTGGGCAGGAGACCGTCGATCAAAACTGGGAGGAGTTCCATTTCAGGGACGGGTTGGGCAAGCTTAATATTGATGGCCTCTGCCCTCTGTGTAAATCTAGCGACAGGCTCTCCGGAGTGCTGCTTGATAGCGAGTAAGGATAGCCTGATTCTGTGCTGGGCCTTTTTTTCTCCGAAACTTGTTAAAAGTGCCGCCCTGAGTTCCTTCCATGAGTTTGTTTTTCTCTTATGTATCCTGTGCCAGGTAAGCATTTCAGGAGCGATGAGGTCTATGAAATTTCTGTGTAGGATATTTTCGGGAATTCCTCTGACTTGTGCTGTTTCTTCTATTCTGTTGATGAAATCCTCCACATCCGTGAGTCCGTTGTATTTCGTTTTCCAGGATGTCAGATCGTATATTTATATTGGTTCCTGGGCTTGCACCACCAAGGGTTTTGCTTCGGAGACTGTGGGAGGGGTAGGGATGATTTCCGAGGTGACTTCCGGTTGAAATTGCAATCTCCTGATGTATTTTTTGTTGTAGAAAGAGGCATATAGGGACAGGCATTTTTTTGGATTTATTCCTAGGAGAAATCTTTCTGTTTCTCAGGGCCTGTAGTAGTTCTTCCTTTCTTGAAGTAAAAATGTGCGGGATTATACCCAGCGTGACTTGAGGAACTTCCATGGTGTATAGGATCGTGTCAGAGTGACCTTATGTTGGAAAAAACGGGAACTAGACTCGCAATTGGAAAGAAATTGGCCCGAGATTGACCACTTAGGCGTATTTTTGCAAAAACGCGTTTTTTACAAGTGTTTGGATTATTTCGAAATTTGGGCAGGGGTTTGCCTCAAATAACGTGTTTTTGGGAAAAAATCCAGATGTTTAGGAAATTTGTTGAAGATTTCTTGAAGTCCAAAAACGGAAAAAAATTGGGCAGCGATTTGCCTCAAAAACGTGATTTTTGTGAAAAAATCCAGATGTTTTGGAAATTTGTTGAAGAATTCTCGAAGTCCAAGAACGGAAAAAAATTGGGCAGCGATTTGCCTCAAAAACGTGATTTTTGTGAAAAAATCCAGATGTTTTGGAAATTTGTTGAAGAATTCTCGAAGTCCAAGAACGGAAAAAAATTGGGCAGCGATTTGCCTCAAAAACGTGATTTTTGTGAAAAAATCCAGATGTTTTGGAAATTTGTTGAAGAATTCTCGAAGTCCAAGAACGGAAAAAAAATTGGGCAGCGATTTGCCTCAAAAACGTGATTTTTGTGAAAAAATCCAGATGTTTTGGAATTTTATTGAAGAATTCTCGAAGTCCAAGAACGGAAAAAAATTGGGCAGCGATTTGCCTCAAAAACGTGATTTTTGTGAAAAAATCCAGATGTTTTGGAAATTTGTTGAAGAGTTCTCGAAGTCCAAAAGTCCATAAACGAAAATTTCACGGGCCAGGATTCACCTTAATGGAACACGTTTTTAGAATTTATTCCGATGTTTTTGAAAAACATTTGCCAATTTGTGAAGGTCCGGTGAATAAAAAAACGGAACGAGGTTCGCCTTAAACGAACATGTTGTTTGGAATATTTCCATTTGCTTTCCAAAGGGGAATTCTTTAGAAAAGAAAGAAATATTTTTTCTTTTATACGAGTTTTCGTGGAAGTATTTGTTTGAAGATTCAACAATGTATTGGGGAATGGTTTTTTATTTACGTGGCTCGTCTGTAGCCTGATTTGATTATCACCAATTATTGGTATTTAACCGTCAAATTCCTTTCGTCGAAACAAGTTGTTGTAATTTAATGTTTGTTTTCAGGGAATCGACGTCAACGCGAATTAGGCATCTTTGAATTTATGTCGTATGTTTCTTTTTTATGAGAAACGGACGGCAAAAGTAGAAAAATGCCCGATTGTCAAATGGCAGAAGGAATTTAATCCACTTGTTTCCTTAGGCTGCAAAGTATGTCGTAGAACGGACCAGCACTTTGCGAAATTGGTTTATTATAATATAATATGTTAATTAACCTTTGGGAAACGAAGCGGTTAGTCGGTTATCATATGCAGGATTTTGATTGTTGAATATCGTTGTTTTAAATATTTGTGTTCATTTCCACTATTAACTTGTACTTGAAACTAGCAAATTTAGTTGGTCGACACTTGTAGACACTGTGTTATTCGCGGCGACAACTTTCTTGGTTGAGCATCTTGCGAGGGAATACCGGTGATAATGTTTGTGTCGAGTGACGACTCGAAAATGAAGGAATCGTGCCCGTGATAATTTAAATTGCGATTCGAAGTTACGTACGCGCCGGTGTTTTTGTTTGAAATGCTAGACGGAATAGGAATAACACAAAACATACATTATAGGTTATAAGTTTAAACAATAGCTGATTGAAGAATGAGACCGTGAGACCGTGAAGAGGGGGGGAAAAAAAATTAGCCTCACGTTGAAGCCAGTGTTAGCGTCAGCGGTCGGCATACGGCGCCAGTGTCGGCATACCGCAGGCCTACGGCCTCTAGCCAAACCAACCCTGGAAAGGACATGCAGTAATTAATGGGCCAACAAGCTAGCTCACAGTCGGCGCGAGCAAGATCCTCCTAATTCCAAGGCGAGTGTCTGTGGTTCGCTGGGTATTTCTCTTCCTCCTCTCCTCAAAATCTCCGGGGTCTCCCTCCTCAATCAGAACACAGTATGCGCTTAAAGGGTTTATTCAATAGCAGGAGACATGGTTAATACAATCGCCATTCGGGCACACTTCACATGACATGGATAGCATTAAAATACCCTAACCTAACAGGGACTGTTTTCTCTCAATCTCTCCACACGCGTTATGGGCTTTAAGAGCGGGACATGGCACACAAAAGAGGGTAATTGTTCAGTCTACTCACTGTAGTAGGATAGGCAGTAGTCAGCATCTTCTGGTTGCACAATTTACAGTATGAAATACATTGCGAGTTTTAAGGTTCTCGAGTGCGCGTTAGGCGCTCGCTTGGGACACTGTTGTCTTGCTGGCTGGCAGCCGGTGAGTGGCGAATGCTTGCCGGGCCCCGAGAGGGGGCCGGTGCGCTCGTTGATTCTCGTAGTGCCGGAATCTGCCGAAGCTATTCTTGCGTAAAACGGGGCGACCGTGGGTAATGTTGCTACTTTGCAACGTAACAACGTGTGGAACCCAAATTATACGAAATTCCCTCGATTGAAAAAAATCGCAAAGTGTGCTCCGAAAGTTATTATAAACACGTTTGTTTCAGTTATTTTACAAGTTATAGTTGTGAAAAAATTCACAATGTTTCTTTAAATCATAGTTAAATGCCTTCGTAGAGATTTTTGCTCTCTTTTAAACGAGTCGTGTTTTATTAAACATTTTCACAATTTTCGCATCGATTTTATCATATCTCTCCAGCTTCTTCTTTTTGAGTGTGGATGCGGCGCCTTTTTTTTACATGAATACCGCACAAGAGTCCCAACTGCTCCCGTCTGGAGCCAGTAAGACTATGGCATCCCCAATATGGGTATGTTGTGAGGCTGAAGGTAGTGGGGAGGGAAGGAGATAGGTAAGAGGAAGGTGGGGAAGTACCTGGCTATTCAGATCTGGTCACCAAACACGGCGAAAGCCACTTCAGGCAACGTTTCAATTCTGAATGGTGGTCTTACACCAGGGCGATACTGAGAGTATCTTCCACTCTGGAACGTGCTGCAAATGTACTATATATTGTTTTAAATGTTAAATTGTGAAATACAGAAATCAATCACATAAAATTTATTTGCCACGCCGGGTTTCGATCCCGCGACCTTTTGGAATGCTATTCAAGCGCCTTACCGCTGCACTACGCCGGCCTTAAACCACTTAAGCCACAATATAGCACGAACGTATAGTAAATTTACAGAGTTGTATAGTGATGATTCTGGTACATCATATCTTCAACTTATCAATAAATACATACCAACGATTGTTACTGAGGCAATTCAGTTATTGTTCCTATGTGAAAGCTACTGAAACTACCCACTTCTTTAAAAGCCTTCTTGCTTCCGGCCTCGTTCATATTCTTGGCGCCACTTTACCATTCCGAAGCAGGTAGATTTCTTTAGGCCATCAGTCCATCACATCTGATTTGTAACCGAGGCAAAGGGTGTTTAATCCAGTGCTAACTAATTGATTCATCAATGCACAAGCAACAATCTGAGCTATTTTAATGAGAACTATCATAATTCTACTTCCACCAAATGATATAATGGAGAGGTTAAAAAATTAATGCTTGGTACAACGTCCCAGAACGGCGAAGAGCTTGCTACACAAAAGAGGCAACTTTTCTTAACAATTGACATTTAGATTGGTACCTTCTGAACGCACAAATATTGTAGTAGGTATTTAAACATTATATTAAATGAATTAATGGCTATCATTAACGAAACAACTCAGGGTTAATCGTCAGGATCTGCAATAAATCCTGCTGACTTCCGCGGGAAGTTAAGCAATGATGTCATTATCACTCAAGCATAAGCCCCTTCTAGAATAACATACAAAGTTCCTTGTACCATTGCTAACGCATTATTCTAGATGTAGGCGTTTCGCACGTTGCGTCCAACGGAGTTGATTAAATGTTATTATTATTCCAAAAACTAAGTAAACTAAGTTTCGCCAATCATATCCACCAAATTATGAACAAAGGTATGAAACTTTAGGCTTCGTATTAAGAACAACTAAAAACTTTAATTCCGTAGAAGCCATTAAACTATTATATGTATCTCTAGTAAGAAGCCAAATTGAAAATAACTCGGTAGTTTGGTCTCCATATTACAAAATTCACGTTAATAATATTGAGCGAATACAAAAAAATTTCTGGGTTTTAAAAATTTTAAATTAAATATACCACTTGAAGACTTAAAATATAATATATTACTAAATATTCTAAAAATACACACACTAGAAGACAGACGTAAAATAAACGACTTAACATTTTTATTCAAAATACTTATAAACTCATAAACTTACGAATACCGACAGAATCCACACGACAAAATACACTATTCTACTGCAGCCTTCACAAGCAGAACTACATTTCCAATTCTCCGATATAACGAATTCACACTATGGGGAATCAGTACTTAGGTGATGTTGACATATTTAACATCAACTTAGCGAATTTTGTGGATCTTTTAAAAAACTTATTCCAAAACTATTCCCAAACATATCTGTATTTTTGTAAACTTATCAAATCGCTGTTTTTTCGTTTTTTTTTTTTTAAATATTTTTGTGACTTGTGTACATTTTTTGTTCATTTTAATTTTATTATTTCTTTATCTGTTTAAAAATCATCTGTTATGAATTAATTGTACTACCAAACATGTAAAAGCCCTCTGGGCGTTGAATAAATAAATAAATAAATAAAAATGTTAATTCATAAAGAACAACCCTTGGTGACCCAATTTATTCCAAAATGTTAGAACACAATATCAACAACAATCACGACATTAACAACAACAGTCACAACAACATAACCCACAGCAACAACAATCCCAACAACATAACCCACAGCAACAACAATCCCAACAACATAACCCACAGCAACAACAATCACAATGACAAAACCACACAAAAATAGGGATTCACACATTTATGTATTTATTTACTTAAACGAAGTTAAAAGTTAAAGTTATTTAGTTATTAAGTTAAAAGTTAAAGTTATTTTATTAAGTTATTTAGTTAAAACAGCTTATTAAGTTAAACGAAGTCAAGCAAAAACAGTTTACTATATTAAAGTTGCTTGAAGATAGAGTTTTATTACATCTTAAAATTAATTTTAGTTTAGGAGGGGGGGAAGAGGAATATAGGACAAGGCTAGGAGATGCTCCCGATACATTCCACACTCTTGTATTAATTGTCGATCATACGCATTACTTCTATTCGATATTTCTGAGGGATATTGTTAAAAATATCTGTATTGTAGAATTCTTTGTAATATTGCGCACAGGGAGGGGTATTGAGGATTTTTTTCTAATGCTAGTTCTACATGTGAGCAAATGAAATATATTGGATTGTCGTGTTGATCTTGTTAGAATAAGAATTTTTAAAATGGTAAGCTCTGGTGAGTCCTGGCCATTATTCAGAATTTTAAATAACATGATTTGCTCAAAAATTAAACGTCGTGTGTGAAGGGAGTTGAAGTTGTGAAAGTTAATGGATTCGGTGTGACTTGTAAATTGTAAGTTTTTTTTTCGTTATTTGTTTTTGGGATGTTTTGCCGTGTTAAGCTACCTCCTTCTTTAGCCAACGTTTCGGACAGCGTTGCAGTGTGCATCATCAGGGCAGATCCGGCAGATATGTTGAACGCTGTCCGAAACGTTGGCTAAATAAGGAGGTAGCGCCAAACGGCATAATACCGCAAAAACAAATAATTAAAATACCTTTGGCCGTAAAAATCTAAAAACATTGTAAGTTTTTTTTGTTATTTATTTTTGGGGTGCCCTGATGATGGACACTGTAACGCTGTCCGAAACGTTGACCAAAGGAGGAGGTACCGCAACAAGGCGTAACACCACAAAAATAAATAACAAAAATAATTTGGCCGTGAAAATCTAAAATCATTGTAAGTTTTGTTTATAATTTATGTGCATTATATTTTTATTTCTTCTTTCGATACGGGCTTGGTAAAAAAGAGTCCAAATCAGTGTGCAGTGTTCTAAGTGGGGACTACACAAATTTAGTTCCCATCCCAGTATTAATAATATGTATTAAACTTGATTAAAAATATAACGGAATTTTTTAATAAAAATATTAAAAAATATGTATTAAACTTGTTTAAAAATATTACGGAACCACTTCTCGGTTCCGTAATATTTTTTATTCAAACAGTTGGATTTAGCTTTATTATTACGAAAAGTGGGTATTTATGTCGGGGTGGCGAAAAATTATGCGTTTTACATTTTACTTTTATGAATATTAATTCACTTACGCCATAAATGAACTGTGAACTGAACGTAGTTATGCAGAAAGCAGCCAGGCCACAATTTTGGCAAAAATGAGATATTGTTGTAATCCGACGGAAAAACGTCCATTCTATGTTCTATTAAAACCTGCCAGGCCGCTCTCATACAAAAATTCGTAGTAGTCGCCTTCTTAAATATTTGCTGATCACAAAAAAACCGTTTAACAATCTGCAGAAAGCGCCCACGGCACTCATATTCAGCAGAAAACAGCCAGAGACAACTGGTCGATTTTGTCAGTACAACTAACATTTTGTTTATGACGTTTACCTGATCTGCAGAAAACGGTCACGGCGCTTGTCTGTTAATCTGTTATCTACACTTTAGCGTTTGTACCGAAACTTTCAATTGGTGATCTACAGAAACCGCTCTCGCGTTATAATAATAACTTGTTTTTTTAAAAGAATCTATAATTTTAAGTATGTATTATCATATACTAATAATATTACATTAATTCAATTAAATCCAGTAAGACAGCTAGACTGAAATTACTAACCAGTTCTAATAACAATCTTATATTAATTTTAAAATTTAGGAACTGAACCTTTCATGTAACATTATTTTAACGCATAGAAATAAAATATTTATAGTAGTTAAATAAAATTTAAAAAAAAACAATAAAGAATGAATATAAAATCAAAAAATACAAAAGACTGCATAGAAAATTGGAGACAAAAATCAGTACAATTTTTTTTCAGCTTATATCTCCTTTTGAAAATTACGGAATTATTTTTATTATAATTTATCTTAATAAACGAAATGATAAAAATCAAGATTTTTGTAAATGATATTTGATAATAAAAAAACCTCTAAATATAAAATATTTTTTCAAATATTTATTTTATTTACGTAAATTAAATGCACACATGTTATAAGCATGACTACAAGCTTTGATTTCAAGTAGATGGTTATAAAAACCCATAATGAATATAAAATAAATAATAATATCTATCTATATTATGTTTCACAAAGTATTACGTATTAAAGTTTAAAAATTTATATTTCATTGGAGATATTAAAAATTCCTCGGAATATAAAATTACTAATTGGATATAATACTATACAACTACCGATTTTAAGTTAAATAATAAAGCTTTTTTTTTTTTTTTTTTATTTATTTCTATTCGCAAACATACACTTAACAGATTATTACATTGGTTTAAGCACATAAATAATAAGTTTCAGTATAATAAAGAATATGAAAAATGTTATTGATCCGTAGCTGTACGTAAATTGGTTAAAAGTAGTGTTTTGTGAACACCTCACTAGGCGAACCTGTGCTGAGGTGTTCCCATTTTTAGGATAAGTGCTCTTCTGTCGGCAAGAGTCGAAGCACAGTATCCTCCTTGATTTTGTCAAGAAGGGCACCGTGGGTCGATCCATGACGGCAGTATCCTATACATAAATTAAATATTAGTAAGGATCTATATGCAGGTTATTTCAGGATATCTAGAATATGTATAAGATAAAAGAATTACTTGATATACAATAAGGTATAATTTTTCTACAGACCTCCCGCCACTAGTATTAAATAATATTGTGGTACTTTTTGTGTCCCGAAACAATTTTTTTTTTTATTATTTTTTAAGTTTGGGTTGGGTCATGTTTGGTTAGGTGTTATAATCTTTTGAGTAAAGAGAATACCTTGTTGTTTGATCCAGTCTTTGATTAGTTTTTTGTGATGGATTGTTGATGTATTTGAAGTTAATAGTTGCTTCAGTGTATTGGGCATGCAGTTATAAAGTTTGGTTGCATAATACTTAAAGTTTCTCTGCCCGTGTGAGGTATGAGTTATTGGAATATTTATGTTTTTTTTTGTAGACGCCCTGGTTTTAATCGCTATTTGTGGTTGCATTGGAATGTGGAGTTCATGTTGGAAGAAGTATATTAGTACAGATTTGGCATAGAGTTGTCTTATTGTCATGACGTCCAGTGTTTCGTAAATTACATTCGTGTTTGTAAGGAACGGTACTTGGAGGATGAGTTTAATTATTGCCTTTTGAATTTTTACTAAAGGGTCTAAAGCTACATTCGTTGCACTTCCCCAAGCCAGTATGCCGTATGAGATAATGGATTGACAAAGTGCAAAGAATATGGTCCTGAGGATTGTTCTTGGAAACATGTTTTTAATTGAATTTAAGAGATGCATGACTCGTTTCAGTTTGCTTGTGATATAAGTTATGTGGTCAGTCCAGCGCAAGTTGGCATCTATTATAACTCCTAAGTATTTTGTGTGCTTAACCCTTTCAATACGCTCGCATTGACAGGTGGGAGAAGTTTGTCCGCAGTTGTGTAATATAAGGTCAGTATACGGTGAGGGTTGGCCTCTTTGTGTGATGCTGTGTGTATATATAATTGGTTTTTGTAGTGTTTAGGGTAAGAATGTTATTGTTTAGCCAATTTTTAACTACCGATAAACTTTTTTCGGCCTTTGAATATACCTCATTCCATGTTTCTGCCTGGCAGAGAAGTACTGTATCGTCAGCAAATGTTACGATTTGACCGACGATATCAATGTCACACAGGTCGTTAATGTAAATAATGAACATTAGGGGACCAAGGACGCTTCCCTGCGGTATTCCATACCTATATAGAAGTGGCTCGCTTAACATGTTGTTAATTTTGACCTGTTGCATTCTACCCGACATGAAGCTTTTCAGTAAGTCTAGTTCTGTGCCACCAACACCGACGTTTTTTAGTTTTTTGAAGAGTTTTTCGTGAGAAATTGTGTCAAAAGCTTTACATAGGTCTAAATAAATTGATATGACTTTTTTTTAACATCTAGGTTATGCGTAATAAATTCGGTTACAGTGGCAATTGCGTTTTCTGTATTCCTATTTTTTCTAAATCCATGTTGGTTTATTGAAAGTATTTGCATGTTTTCCAAATAATGTTACAGCTGGATTTTATTGCTTTTTCAAGAATTTTTGACAAAGTGTTTAATAAAGTAATGGGTCTGTAGTTATTTACATTATATTTTGGTCCTGATTTATAAATGGGAATAACCAGACCTTTTTTTAGAATGCTTGGGAATACTCCTTCTTTCAGACTAAGATTTATTACGTATGTTAGTGGTATGAGCAGTTGGTGGCTTAGTGTTATTATTGTTTTCGAGTCTATTCCGTCAGGTCCCGTTGTTGTGTTATCCTTTAGGGATTGTATTATTTGTTTGGTGTCTTCCAGAGTTACCTTATGTAGTTTGAAATGTCTGTCATTGTTTGTATTATAACACTGAGTCATATTGTTTTGAGGTACTTGATTACCGTTTCCAGTTGAAATTTTATATATATTTTCGGCTAGGCTAGCTCCGATATTTATGTAATGTCTGTTAATGTAATTAAGAATAAGTGTTGGATTTTTGTGGAACTCGATTTCTTCTTCGTTAATAAGTAACTTTTTGATTTCATCATCTTTGTTTTTTAGTGTATGTGTACTTTCTCTTAGAATTGACCAAACGCTTTTCGGGTCAAAGTTTGCAGTTATCAGTTTGTTCCTGTAATATAATTCTTTGGCCTTACGTATAATTTGAGAACAAATATTTCTGTACCTTTTATAAAATGAGTAAAGAAAAGTATCATCCGGGTTGCGTTTAACTTGTTTGTGCAGTTTGTCTCGTTTTTTAATGCTATTTAGTATGCTTTGGGTGATCCATTTTTTAAGTCTTTTTTTTCGGTGCGTGATAATGTTAGATGTTGTTGTGGTGTTTTGAGTGATGAGCGTTTGTAGGTATGCTAGAAAGTAATTCCATGCTTCTTCTGTCGTATTTATTTTTTTTAGATGTTCCCACGTTTGTTTTTCTAGGCAACTTTTTAGATTAACGTAATCAGTTTCTAATTTTGTGATATTATTTTGAATGGTTGAATTCAGAGTCTGTGTGGTCAGTCCAATCATTGTTGTGTAGTGGTCAGTGATTGTGGATTCGAATAGAACGCTACATAATTTTCTTTTGGATTTGACCATTATGTGGTCTATACATGAATCCGAGTCTCTGGTAACTCTGGTTGGAGTGTTGATGGCGCTTATTATGCCGTGTTCCAGGAGCATCAATTGGTAATCGATATTTTGAGGATGGCCTTGTGGTAGTATATTTATGTTAAGATTTCCAGCTACAATGATGTTTTTGAAGTGGGAGTTTTTTTTTAAGTGAATATCGAGAGCTATTATAAAGTGTGCAATGTTGTGTCTGGATGGTGATCTGTAAATAGCTAGTATGCACGTATCAGGGTCGACAATTATTTGTAAACAGTTTGCATTTTCCAAGGCGATTTCTGAGACAGAGGCGTTAAGGCTATCTTTTATGTAAACAACAACTCCATCATTTTGATTTAGATTTTTTGTTGTGAAATGTGCGGAATAGTTTTTTTTTGTGTTTTACAGTATAAGCTGTTGAGAGCCAGCATTCCGTTAGGATAATAATTTTGAAGTCTATTTTAAAGGTGGATAAGAGTATGTCTAGTTCATCGTAGTTTTTGTTGAGGGATCTTATATTTTGGTTGAATAGAGTTAGTGTGCCTGGGGTGCTAAAGATAGAATCGCATAGTTTAGTTTCATTGGTTGAATAATGTAAGTGAGTGCTAGTTAAGTTAATTGTGTCGAGTAATTCGGCCATATTAAATTGTATGCAATACATGAAATTTATTTTAGGAGTATTAGTCATCTACGTTTGTATCCCCATTTTTTTCAGATCATTTTCGTGATTAATTTGAATGATTTTTTCCCCAGGTGCTTTGCGGACAAGCAATTTACCAGATTTAAACCACACGAATTGGAAGAGGGTTTCCTTAGCCGTTTGCTTCGTTTTCCATAGAAGTTCCTTAAAATACGGTGATAACACTTCACTAAGAAAAATGGGAGATTTAGCGTCTAAGGATTTGGCCGCATTTTTTAAAGATAGCAAAGATTCCCTTGTTTTTCGATTATAGAAGGTGATGTGGAGTTTGTCCGGGGTATTCCGTCTTCGATCTTGAGTCTTGGTCACCATGCGAATATCTTGTTGTTGCAGGGGCAGTCCCAGTGTGCTGGCTACTCGAAGTACGGCTTCCGCGGCTTGTTCTCCCGGCCGCAACTCCACACCTGCCATTTCCATACTATCGGAGAGCTTTTCTTGCTCTAAAACAGCAAGATGGCTTTCTAGGGAAGAGATTCTTGTGTTTTTTTTTTCATTCTCCTCTCTCAAGAATTTGGTTTCTTTTAGGGCCTCCTGCATTTCTTTGAAGCGAGTGAGCAGGTCATCGTACTGGTTGCAGATAAAATCACTGCTTTTCTTAAGGTCGCTTATTTCTTCCTCGAATATTTTTTTCATTTCACTTATTTTGGTGTCAAAGTGTTTCGTGAGGCGATCATATAACACTTCGGCATCTGAACCCAATGTTGAGGCGGGCGGTGCAGGTGAACTCGGCCGGCTTTTACATTTGGGGCATTTCCATATTTGTTTATTTTTAGTGGCCATTTTTTTAAAGTTGGAATCAGAGATATTTAGGCAGTTATTGTGGAAGGCAATTTTGCAGATGGCGCACGTAAGTGCGTGATCATTTTTGCTGATAATGTTCAGGCAGGCTTCACAATTATTCATTGTAGACTGATTTATTTTTGTTTCTGCGTCTGAATTTAGGTATTTAGCTATCTCGATCACTTCTTATGAATTGATAATTGATGAAAAAAAATAAAAATCTTTGGCGGCATGGGGATCGTTCCAGGTTCCTCCGGATATCGGTGCGAGTACAGGCTGGTTGCCAGGCGTTCTTACCACTACACCACGAACGGCGTGCGGCTAATCGTCAATATTAGTAATATTAATTATAGGTTCACGACTCTGGTTTATTTATTACTTGGCATGTGATGTTTTTTTTTTGTGTAACAACACTGTTTGGCACCACATGTTTTATTAAATCACTCGAAATAATAATAAGTCCGATTGTTTTCAGTTCACAAACGTATTAAATTTACTAGACTGATTTTAAGGAACACGTTTACCGATTAATTGCTTGGTTATTGTGTATTATAAGTATAAGTTTAGATGATTACTGCGGAGCGATATTTTGGCATGCGGTCTGATTAAAAGGTACTTGATATGCATACTTTCACATATTTAGTGTATTTGGTAGGTCTGGCTGTTTTCTACGGAATGCGTATTTCGCAAAGTAAAGCCGGACGGTTGATTGCTGAGCTTACATTCTCAATAATGTATTCGACAGAAAGCAGCCAGACCTTATAAATCACCGATATCTCTAAAAATCTACCGTTAAATCGTGTTTAAAGTTATAAGAATTTGATATCTATATATTATTTATAATATTTAAAAGTTAAAAATATCCTAGGTGTTATGTAGATTTGATTATTAAATCTTTAGACAAAAGTGCTCGTATCTCCGTTTGAGTTTTTTATGGCTGGCTGCTTTCTGCATAACAACGTTCAACTAATTGTACGATATCATATTCAGATTTTTATTTCATTTCATAAGCAATCAATTTTGCTAATCATATAAAAAAATAAGGACTTTTCTCTTTTTTGTATTATTTTTTTTTCTTTCCTATTCCAATTTGGGAGGCGGGAATGGGTACCGCCGCCCCGGGAACCTTTATTGGATAACCAACACCTCTGCCATAGGTCACCCTAAGTAGTTCGCTACGTTTGCTGATTTAGCAGGGGTGCCCGGGTTCATGGGGTGAGGTTTGTCTAGGTCTTGGAGGCGGATGACCAGGACACTGAACCTCAGATTCCTACCCACCCCTTAAACCCTTTTCCTTCCCAGAACTCTCCTCTCCTTCATTTCCTTTAAAACCCTCCACACAGCATCCCCAAAGATGACATAGGCCCTGAGGGAAATTATTTTCCTCAGAGCCTCCTGTGTGGAGCTCATGTAAAAAAAAACTATTTTGCCAATCATATAAAACAAAAAAGGACTTTTCTCTTTTTTGTATTCCTTTTTTTCTTTCCCATTATACTCTTTAAATAAATAAAATAAAAAACCCTCTTCATGCTCGATTTCAATTAGTTTTCCTTAAGTGTTTGCAACAAGGCATCAAACTCAACTGCATCTCAAGATTTAGTCTTCAGTATCTCATCACGTTGTGGTATGTCAACAACTACGATACCTAATGCCTGTTGACATGACAAATAATACACCCATTATGGTTGCGTTTGAGCAGAGATACAAGGAAACCATGTATTATATTATTATGTTTGTTGAACCTGAGATGTTATTTACTTATTCCTACTTTATTCTACCTCGCCTCCTCATCTCATCTTATTTCCCTTGTCCTATTGGAGGAGAGGACCCGTTGCATCGAAAAGACGTCTGCAGGCATATCCGTACGACTACTTTTCACGTGTGTAACTTTCTCGGCCTATGCGCGGTCGAGGTCTAAGGCTCTCGATTAGCAATCCGAAGGTAGCGGGTTCAAATAAATTTTATTCCATTAGTTTGTGTTATTTCACAATTACCTAACTATTTAAAAAAAATTATAAAGTGTATTTGAGGCACGTTCCAGAGTTGAAGAATTTCTCGGTATTGCCATTGCGTACGACCACCATTCAGAATTTAAGCATTGCTAGAAATGGCTTAAGCCGTGTTTGTTTTTTTTATGTGAATACCGCACAAGAGTCCCAACTGCTCCCAACCGTCTGGAGCCAGTGAGACTATGGCATCCCCAATTAGGGTGTGTTATGTGGCTGAAGGTAAGTGGGGGAATAATGTGGAGAAGAGGAAGGTGGGAAGTACCTACCTGGATACTCAGATCTAGTCACCAAACACGGTTTAAGCCATTTTAAGCAACTTTTCAGATTTTGAATGGTGGTCTTACAGCAGGGCGATACTAAAAGTATCATTCACTCTGGAACGTATCGTAAATATACATTGTATTATTTTAAAACGATTAAATTGTAAAAACACAATTCGGGTTTGAATCCGCGACCTCCGGATCTCTACTCGAAAACTTTACCCCTCGACCACGGAGGCCGTTTGGTGACCAGATCTGAATAGCCAGGTATTTCCTCACCTTCTGCTTCCCCGTCTCATTCACCTCACCACTACACCTTCAGCCACACACAATCTGACTGGCTCCAGACGAGAGTAGTTCAGACTTTTGTGCGGAATTCACATAAAAAATGTGTATTAATAAAAATTACCAAAAATTATGCAGATGTTTTTGATCTCCTCAAATTTCCAAATATTAAAATGCCTTTTTTCAAATATTGAAACACCTTTTCGACTGTTCCAACAAACAATATCATAGTGGCACATTAAAGTGGCACCTTATACGACTATTTCTATTAGCGTATTATGGCATAGTTTTCTATGTAAGTATGCCAAATACACCAATACGAATATCTAATGTACGGTGCCACTATCAGATCTGTAACATTTTAACATTGCTTCCATGACCAACCGTTTAGTTGCCGATCTATGTATTAGGTTGATTTTCACGTGAATATTTCCATTACACATTGCGTTACCTTAAGACTCAATATAAATAGTTATAAGTACTCAAACGTATTACAACTTTGACAGTTTTTGATCAGGGTAGGCAGTAGGAAAACCGCCAAATGATTAAATAAATAAATAAAAAAACTTACCACAAATAACTCCCTTCGTACAAGTTTTCGCTAAGTGTACTTGCTGCTGGTAAGACAACTAGTTGATAGAAATAGATAACAACAGATGTCACTGTCGTCACTGATTGTCATTTGCTAATTTTGTTCCAGAAAGCACTGCCTAATACTAACAATAAATCTCATAGAAGTAAATTCAAAACGACAGTTCTATTCTATGCGCTGTGCTTTTCATAAACATTGATATTATATCTTGTATGAAGTTAGGTCCAAGCAGAAATAATTCCTGCTTAGGCCGCATTTTACTGAGGCATTCGGAGGGCGCGCGTGTAGTTTCTAGTTACAGTTTATGCCACGTTTGTAGTATGCCGTTTGATGAGGCGCTCGCGTAGTTTCGGTTGCTCAGCTTTTTCGCGCTTATTTTTGAAAGAGTGTAGGTATTTATTTTTAGCAATAATTTAATAAATTATAATATTATTACAAGCTTATGTTTTTTACAAATACGGTAGGATAGGCAGTGCTTATGTGCCTATATGGAGTGCACGCCCCTGAACTTTGAAAGTTAAGTAGACAGTTTACGTGCCAACGACGTGGTCTCAAGTCTAAAATATAATCGAATATCTTACTCCCCTTTGAAAGCCCCATAGTACCTACGAACATAATATCATAATTCGATAGGTACCTATATCTAGCTGCACTGTGGCAGCGCATCTATAACTTACCCTAATATTTAGCAGTATTCCCTAGGAGAAATCGTAGAACAAGATTCGATTCTCTGTAATGCAGCACGTCATTCATCCCTTAATATATTATCTTCTTTCTCCCACATCGTTACATATCACTCATTTTCATCCCCCAAAAGTCATGACTAATCCTAGAGAAAGTTTGGCAGATGTAAAATATGGCTTTTCTAAATTATTACGTACTCATGAACATCACAACCTACCTTGCTTTAAGACGATCTCAGAATAAATTGATAGATTAATAAATAAATAGTTAAATTACGAAAATATGTATATTTGATTTTAAAAATTTTAAAACTGTCAAATTACTTTACTCTTCACTTGTTAGAAGCCAACTAGAATTTAACTCCACCATTTGGAATCCTTACTACAGTATACATGAGAATTCTCTTGAGCGAGTCCAACATAAATTTTTACGTTATATTAATTTTAAATTGGGAATATTCATCAAAAACATTAATTATCCCTCTCTGTTACAATTATTGGGACTTGATACAATGATGAATAAAGAAGGAAGAATTTGTTCAGACCTATTTTATTTATTTAAAATCGTTACCAACCTGTTGAACTCCCCTGAACTTCTTTCGCTAATACGTTTCCATGTACCTAGTCGATCAGTTCGTTTCAAATTACCTTACCATTACAACAATACAGAATCTAACGCTGAACTCGATTCCATAATGAATCGCCTGCATGTACTTGGAAATAAATATGTTTTGGATGAATCTATAAACATTGCTAGTCTAACCTCATACAAACACTACTTAATTAAAACTGTCTGTCAGCGCTTCTCAGTTTGACTATAATCAAATACAGATTTAAAGTATTAATTTCTTAATACATAATATCCGGGATTTATAATACGTTGTATTGTATTTATAATAACTTACTTTTTGTACTTTTTTATGTCGATACTACAATTTTTATTGTTCTCCTTTATGAATTTTATATTTATATTTATATTTTTCTTTTTCTTTATCTATGTATATTCTGTATTCATATGTAAAATAATTGTAATTCTTTTGTAAAAGCCGCTATAAATATATCTAATGTAAAATACTTTGAATAAAAGTAATTACATTACATCTACTTTATGACATTGGTATTATAAATTATGTAAATATTACCAAAGATATTGTTAAAATTGTACATAGGTATGGCATGCAATTTGGGAGGCGAGTATGCGTACCGCCGCTCCGGGAACAATATTTTTGGATAACCAACATCCCTGCCATAAGTCACCCCAAGTGGTTTACTACGTTTGGTAAATTAATATGGGTTCCCAGATTCATGGGGTGAAATAGGTCTTGATGACGAATTCATTTGCCCACCTACTGCGTGGCAGGCCGGAACGGGGGAGACGCTGAAGGAGATCTAACCTAGACCTGGACTCTCTTAATCCAGCCTTGCACCGCAGTTTGAGGGATGGATTCATACGTTCGACACTCCTTTACACTCTTACCCTAGATTCCTACCTACCCCTAAAACATTTTTCATCCCAGAACTTCCTTCCCCTAAAAATACCCTTCACATAGCTTCCTCATAGATAACACAGGCACTGCGGGAACTCTTTTTCGCTCCGGGAACAATATTTTTGGATATCATATGTCACCCCAACGTCACGTTTGGTAACTTGACAGGGGTGCCCGGGTTAATGGGGTGAAATAGGTCTTGGTGGCGAATTCGTTTGCCCACCTACTGCGTGGCAGGCCGGAACGGGAGAGACGCTATAGGAGATCCAACCTAGACCTGGACTCTCTTGATCCAGCCTTGCACCGCAGTGGGAGGGATAGATTCACACTTCCATCACTCCTGGACACACAGGATTACCCCAGATTCCTACCTACCCCTAAAACCTTTTCCTTCCCAGAACTTCCTTTCACTAAAAATACCCTTCACACGGCTTCCTCATAGATAACACGGGTACTGCGGGAATTCCTTTTTTCCTTAGAGCCTCCTCTGTGGAAATATTGTTTAAATAAAAGTATTGGAAACCACGGATTGGGAATCCCTGCTCTAGAATAATCTTAAGAGGTTTAGCTTATTAAAAACGATTATATAAATTTTATCTTCCTGTACTAATTAATTTTCACCAGCACCCAATATTTAAAAAAAATATTTTTTTAAATCATGGAACACAATAATTAAGTTAAGCTCAATATTTCTAAAAAATAAAGTTCTCTGATAATTAAGGCATCAAGTACATTACTTTCAGCTAGGCGTCTATGAAAAATGAAACAAAAACAGTGATAAAAAATATTGCACTGTGAATTTTGACGTCGAAGAAGGTATAACACGAAAACAGTAAAAACCCCGTGAGACGCTTCCAACACCACCAAAATTACTGTAAAAACTTCTTAATAATAAAACGCCAGTTTCCAGCGCCACTCTCCCGGAGGAGTAAAAAGCAAAACTGTTGTTAAAAGAAAAGACGCACTGGGCTCTGCGCTTTCTCTGGTCCTAAACCCAGTTCATAAACATGCATACAGAGGTCCCTGCATTACCAACAGACAGATAAAAACGTCAACCATCTTTTTGGGACTAATTCACTTTTAAAGCTCTCGCGGATACACGGGTTTCCACTATGGCGCGGGAGCTTTTAACATTTTTGAGGGGTTTAAAAACTTTGCGGAAAATTATTCCAATTTCACGGGATTCGCGAGCGTATCAAACATTCCCAAATATAGTGTTTATGTTCGATGATAATATTTAATCAAATTATGCGATACGTTTTCATGTTATTGTTATAAGTCACTAGGCATGGCTGTGAGTTTTTTTTTTATTAAGGTTTTAATGTGTCAGTGAACAAACGAACTATGGAATTCGCAGGTCTCACCATGATCTCCAATTTCTAATTAATATTCTAGTAAAAAGAAACCAAACAATTTTGTCATGTTGAGTGCATTAATATTTAAAAGTTGGTAAATTAGACTTGGCCTAGACAAGAAAGAAGAAAGTCGGCTTAATGCAGGTACGCACTGTGAGTGAATCGATCCTATATTGTTTAAATAGTAAACAATCACTTTTATAATTGAAAGCGCTAAGCCCTATTGAATCCATATGAATAGCTTTTTCCCGCGCTTTCGCTCGCATGGTATTAGAGGGTTCCCACTCCGCCATCTCCACCTTCCCTCTACCCACTCCACTCCTCCCATCAGCCCTCCAATTCCCCCCCAGGCCTCCCCCCTCCCCATCCCGCCCCCCCTCCTGTAGGTAGTTTTCTACAAAATAATAACCAAAAAAAGAATTTTTCAATTTGGTGCAGTAGTTCGGAAGTTATGCGCGTAGGTATATACGTTTCGGCGATTAATTTTTAGAGAACGCCAACACTGTTTCCAATGCAACAATTCGTTTTGCTTTTCTTCTGACGTTTGCCATGACTCGATTTTGTTAGGGACAGAAAACGTATGATAAATAATTTGATAACGCCAGAGCTTATTCATAACGCCAGAGCTTACCAACATATTTAGCCTATATTACTGGCAAATAATGTAGCTTTCTATTAGTGAAAGAATTTTTAAAGTCCATTCAGTATTTTTTGCGTAAAAGAGTAAAAAACATCCATACATCCATACACACTTTCGCCTTTATAATAGAATCGGATAATCGTAATAACCACACCATTTAAATGTGAGTTTCAGTTCGCCTGCCGACAAAAGAATTTATGTAATTTAATGACATTGTAATTAAAATAAATGTGGTTTTATAATTTCGATTTTTCTACATTGTGTATACATGCTCCACGCATGAGGCCCTGTGGAAAATAATTCCCCTCAGGCCCTAAATCGTCTTTTAGAATGCTGTGTGGAGGATCTTTTGAGGAAAGGAAGAAGAGGAAGTTTTGGGAAGGAAAAGGGTATGAGGGGTGGGTAGTAATCTGGGGCCAGTATCTACAGGATGTGATGTTTGTCTTTTCTCTAAACTCTTATATTTGTCTGTATTTTATTTACTCCTGGGCACTTGGCACCAGTCGTAATGTTTCGTCTTTTCATACTTATTTAACTCTCCTTTCATCGGCAAGACAGTTGTAATATTCTCGCCTTTTCTCTTGGCTCTGATCGATATTTAAATTCTTAAGGCTTTGCATATGTGTGGTAGGGATGGAAAATTCCTCCCCTACGTCACACAAGCCTTTATAAAATTGGACCCTTATTTCCTCTGATAACTACAGAAAGCTACTTAAAGCTCCCTTGTACTACATACCTTTAGCGATATATGTACTTAACTAATAAATACGTTATTTACGACTTTGAACGTAAATATTTTCGTATTTAGGTTGTAATTAAACTCCATCAAACGTTGTGTAATTTTTTGATTTATGATATAGAACTTTAATTACTTTAAATTTTGTGGTAACCCTCTTGATTCTAAACAGAGTGTTGAATTTCAAACTGTATTGGTCTCTCTCTTGCAAATTTAACCTTAAGTAATTTCTCTAAATGAACTAACTTCCCTTTGACGTTTATTATGATTCCCTACATCCTAATGAATTCATGAATAAGCAATACTAATCGAAACTACACATGACTAATTGAACAGATAATTAAATATAACTCAAAGGGTTAAATGTTAGTAAATTTGATTATGATTGTATCTCGTATCTGCTGGGCGCCCCTCCGTTTAGATTCAGCTGCTATAAGGTACATATAAAGATGGATTTAGTAGGTTAATGTAATTAGTTAATTGCATATTTGACGAACTCAGAATAACCCTTTTTCTGGCAAAATTTGGCTCCTGCCTCCATCAAGTAAGCAGGGTGATCAGAAGTCAACCCAAAATTCGCACAGTCTTTTGGCACGGTTCAATTGATTGATACCTAAGTTATCGCGTCCCAATTGACCTTCCTTCGCCATCATGCACTGCCTTCAGGTCTTCCCCCAAGCCCAGATACCTCCAAATTCCTACTCCTCCAAAGTTTACTATTTACTTAGGGCGAACCGGTTTCGTCCTATATGCAATCATATACTCACGGGTTTGTGTGGAGTTACGGGTCGTGAATCCTCCCTCCACGTTCAAGAAATGAGACGAGAGTGACCCGACAGGCCTAAAGCACTAATTGTAAGTGAGTTCGTTTCATTCAATGAACAGTACATAAAAAGATATATATGTAAACATACGTTTTGGGAAGGTTTATAACTCGCAATGCGAAACTACTTGCAACGCATCCCGAGCTCGGATCTCGCCCATCAAATTCTGCGAAATTTTCAGATTGATACCGAATATATACGTAAGAATAGTGTGAAATATAAATATATATTAGTACATTAAGATCTTATCTGGCGATGTGTTCTGGAGATTCGCCATAACTCCAAGCTTTTGTTTGGTTTTGTTGACGGTTTTGTTTGAGAGATCCGCCATCTCTATGGTTTGATTAATGGTCCTTGTTACAGAAGCGAACACTGCCTTCTGTTGGTTGAACTGTATTTTTTTTTTTTCTTTCCCTCCCCTCCAATGTTCAACTTTTGATAAATTCTTGCTATCCCGTGATTCTCAATTGAAGCATGTAAATCCTCATTACCCCTTATTAAGCTATCCCGTGATTTTTCAACTGTTTCATGTAAGTCTTCAATACACCCTATTAAGCTATCCCGTGATTTTTCAACTGTTTCATGTAAGTCTTCAATACACCCTACTTTTTACTATCCCGTGATTTATCAACTGTTTCATGTAAATCTTCAATACACCCTTTTGAACTGCTATAATAAATCTGTTAATTTTCAATTGCTTAGGTCTGTAGATACCTCTTTACGTTCAAATTAAAAATAGTGTTTAATTTTTTTTTTTTTCTTTTGTTCCTAATAATTGCGCAATATAATAATTTTATCCCGTTCCTAGAAGTTAATACCTAAGTACGATATCCACTAATCAAGGTCATTTTTTTTTTCTTTTTACTGTATTCGAACTAGTGTCCCAGTGACCGAATTATTTTGTAAACAATTTGAGCTTTGTAAACATTCTCTACGGCCTCGTGACCTAGATTCAAGCGTATGAGGTATGTTTACTTTAGACATTCCGGAGACGTGTGAGATGACTCTAAAATTTTCTTTGTTTGATAATGATGTACTTAGCGCAATTGTCTAGTCTGATACCCGATTACGTATACATATTTATTCATTTATATATACTTTGTCTCAATAAATAATTTATAATATGGATATGTACATACATAAATTTTATGATTGAAATAATTTCTAATATCATAACTTATTTCAAATGCTCTGGATTTTCTGAAATTATATTAATACATACATAACATTAAATATAAAATATTGATTTGTAAATTTATCACACATAACTACTTTCAATAGTTATTGATGAATTCAGAGGTAGGAATCGATACCCTCTTCCTCTTTTTATATAAGTGTTTTCTTTTTGATTAAAAATTTTCTTGGGAACAATAAAATTACAAATATATATGTTTATATACATACATATATAAATATATAAAATATACTTATTAAATTTATAATATTTTAATATAGTTACATATCACATATTAAGAGAGTAATATCTTGGTCAAATAATTAATCCAAATACCAATGTTTGCTGCATTCCGCTATCTCCTTGGAATCTGTAAAATTTTATAACGGAAAAGACTTACCCCTACCAAGGTTTTTTCCGACCGGGAAATACACGGTAACCTTGCTGCAATTTTCCTAAATTAATTTTTATTTTCCTAAATTTAATTAAATCTTTTTGACTTCAATTTTTTTTTTTTCATTTAATCTAATTAATTAAAATGATGCATGAACTCTATCGTTCTAAACTGTATTTTATCTCAAAACTCGTTGGTTAGAAAACTCTTTAAATGATAGTTACTTCACGATTAATTTAGAGATGGTAAATTGTTGTTAAATTAAATTTTTATCCCTCCGAACTTTTATGTATTAATAAAATATTATTTTGTTTTATTATTATTATTTAAGATAATTAATTTAATTATTTATTATTTGTTAGAACACTTTCACTTAGATTGAACACACGTATTTAATTATAACTCCTTCACGCTAAATTATCACATCACTTCAGTTATTTATTACACTAATATTAAACGCGAAATTTCTAAGTTTAAAAATACGATATTAAGTGATTATAAAATCCGAATTTCCCACTAAAACAAATTGTATTTATCACGAGCACTTTTATTTTTCACAAGTAAATAATGCGTTGGCTTTATTGTTATTTTTCACTGACTCTAACTGCAAAGTATTTTTTTTTGTATATCACTGACTAGAATGTGAAAATTTTCTAAGTATCAAAATAATTATCACTTAGAATTTTTCAAATTTAAATCACCCACCGTTTCGTCACGTTCCGCGAAGTTACAAACTTTTCGACCACGACCGTAGACTGTCCTCAACTGGCATTTGTCTAGACTTTTATACCCCTCTCAGGTCCAAAAGATCGTATCTGAATCTCCTATAATAAACCAATCTAATTACTATCAACTCGTAATTTCTTGAAACCTCTCCATTATTGTCGAATGCGGTCTCTTTGTACGTTTTGCGTTTGATACATTAAATTCTGTCTCGTACTTCCATACTTACAAGATCCGGATTTAGTAAGATCCATGTTTAATGGCCCAACTTCCTTTGTCCTGTTGTTCATACAAAACTAGCTTGAATTTAATAATTTTAAAGTTCTATTTTCATATATTTCGTAACATGTCCGTGCGTACGGCATCTACCATATGTTCCAAATCTGTCCCCAAATTCGCCTATCAGAGATATCTTCATGTCGAAGCCTTTCTCGCAAATTGTTCATTTTTATTTTATTATTTTTCCTCGAGTTTTTCTGTATTCTATATGAACCTTTCCATTTAAAACCGGATTTTCTCTATTTACGTCGTATATTTGAATTTTCCATTTTTTTCTCGAATTTTCTTTTATTCACGACACTCTTTCCATGAATTTCCTTATTTATTCTTACGCTATTGTTCATATCTCTATAGATTTTTATATTTCAAGCCGTATTTATTTTGTTCACTGTTAATCTAAGATTTCCTTTGTTTTTCTCTGTCGTATCTCCTTTCCCCTCACTTCCCCGTACTTCCCTGATATAACCATATCGTTTTTTGATGTTTGCTGCCTCTTGGAAAATTTCATTTTCTATTTGTTATTAATAAATATATCATTTTTTAACATCTTTATAGGGGATACCCCCACTTCGGCCCTTAAATTTCTGTCATTTTTATTGCTTCATAGAGAACGCCTTCCAAATTTTGTCCCGTTCTTACGCAAAATCCCATAAACCATATGTCTTGACAGTTGTATACATTAATTCTTGTACCCACCTGGCAATAAATCCTTTTTTATTTCAGTGTCGTTAACTTTTACGAGAATTCTTTAACGTAAATATTTCATAAGACCCATGATAATTTTTATTACCTTTTTAACGGCTAATCGTCCTTATCTAAACAATTTCCATGTTCGAATATTCCTTGTTTATCACAACAAAATACATCTGAAATCGACAACCATTGTAATGCCTCATTTTTTATCTGCAATCGCGTACTATGTTACTCTATAACCTCCATTTTAATTACGTAAAATGACTCCTTTTCCTGAGTTTTTCTATCGCAATGTTTTCAGCATTTTCCACTCCCCTCCGTACTGCACTCTATCTTCTTCTCTAACACTTGTTACTGCTCTAGACATCCGAAATGTACCCTCGCCTATTCTTTAAAACTCTCATTTTTTTTTGACGTTTCCTCCCTAAATCTTTCATCGTAATATCCTAGCTCCGTCTAAAATTGATAACAATAATTTTCCATTAATTTTTCAACATTTCCATTTCCTTTAGCACGTTTTCCCTCGAATCGATCATCTCCGGTCGTCACAAACAATCGTATTATAGATGGAAATCTCCCTAACGCCTTACAATACGTTTTCGTCACTTGCTTTGCAATTTTTCACTTAAACTTTTGCATCGTGTTTACGTGTATCCTTTTTTTCCGCACCTGATATGTTTTAATGCGTTCGAGAACTAGGGTTTCTGATCCCTGGAATGTACCGGTTAATGATAACATTTCTTGGGGTCACCGTACTTTTGTCCCTGAACAGATTATTTCTTCCCATGGAGTTTATTCACCTCTAGGTTTGGTGGGAACGTCAAACTCATTAATCACATTACTAATTGCTAAGTCCAAAGGTCGTTCCTTTGTTCTAAAAATGGGTTCGGCCCTCTTCCCGTTGATAGGCTGAATTGGTTTTTAATCGCTTTTGCTGCAATTCAATTGGCTGTCAATATATCACGGGCTAAGTATATTGGGGAGTCCCTGTCTTTGATTATTAGTTGATACCATCTGTGATTTTTTTATCAATACTCGTCTCACTTTGTCTAATTATAGATCCCTACCGTAAATATGAATTCACTTTACTCTAATCCGATAGATGTCGTAGACGTGTCCGTTTTATAAGTAATTGATATTTTCTTTTTAAATTAAAGTGGGAAGCTACGATATTTCCTAATTTTCACTGTTGATCAATGCAATTCATCACAGTTCCCTCCTCTGAACTCAATTTGCTGTGGCTAACGTTGTATTTTATTTTAATGTCCTCTTCTTTTTTTTTTTTTTTTTTTTTTTTTTTTTTTTTTTTTTTTTTTTTTTTTTTCGTTAGACACCGAAATTGTGTTCAAATTTAGACTAGCTATCTTCCCCTCCTCATTTGGTTATCCCCTATCTCTACTCCGTGTCATATTACTTCCTATCTCCCCCTCCTCATTTTGTTATCCCCTATCTTTTTCCGTATCCTATTACTTCCTATCTCCCCCTCCTCATTCTGTTATCCCCTATCTTTTTCCGTATCCTATTACTTCCTATCTCCCCCTCCTCATTCTGTTATCCCCTATCTCTTTTCCGTATCCTATTACTTCCTATCTCCCCCTCCTCATTCTGTTATCCCCTATCTTTTTCCGTATCCTATTACTTCCTATCTCCCCCTCCTCATTCTGTTCGGATTGTTAACAATCTTGAATTTGAATCTCATTGTATTCTTTATTTTCTTTTCGCGTAGATTTTACTTTATGAAATTTTCTTTAATTTTGATAGATTCAAAATTAATTTCTTTTTGCTGGAACACGCCCCTCGACTCGCGTGTTTTGGTGGTCCCCAACCAAATTGGACTAAGACCTCCCTTACAATGATTTAAGTAAAGATTGTTTACAATCTCGCGGCCTTTCGAACAACTGAAAAGCGGGTGGTCTCTTGGTGTGCAATTAATTGTTTTTTGTTTTGTAAGTATGAATATTTTTTGTGAAATGTGTGTTTTCGCACGACCTCACCCAATCCGACAATCAGTGGTATACATGTTTCATATAAATTTTCCAGCATTTTTTTTTTTTTCTTTATTTATTTAAACTTTATTTTATAATTCTTAATTTCTAATTGTAATTTCTTAATTCATCCAAAGTTGTTCTAGCCTAAGTGTTGTCCACTCTAATATTTAAATTTTTATAAATGTTCTTTATTATCCTCAAATTGGTTCAGCGTTCCCTTTTTTTTCCTTTTTTTTTTTTTTTTTGAAATCTAAACTATTTATACCTTAATTCAAATGTTACCTTTTTATCTCTATACTTAATGTCTACCCTATATCTATAGATAAACTTTCTTATTTCAATATTTGAAAAAAAATTCCTAAGCATTGTTTATTTTTCAAAATGTCCCTTTTGTGTGCCATATAATATCTCTAATTCTCTCCTTTTGAGTGTTCTTACTTATCTAACATTTTTTTTTTTTTTTTTTTTTTTTTTTTTTTTTTTTCTCTCACTAACACATAAAAAAAAGTCAATTTTTTTTTTTTTTTTTTTTTTTTTTTTTTCCAACTAGAAAATCAAAATTAACGAATTTATTTGCCTTACTCTATTTCAATAATTGAATATGATTGTCGCTTATTAAGAACTTGTCCACTCACCCTCAAAGACTTAACGACGATCCGCCCCTCGCAAGCAATCTGATAATCTAATATTTTAGTAATTTTCTTTCTTCCCCCTCCCCAATTATAATGTACCCTAACATATTTTTATTTGTATTTCTCAATCGTTTATTTATTTATTAACATTTACAAATATTTGTAAACTTCGCACTCTATTCGTTGACTTCCACTAATTGTAAACCTGATTTTTGTTTCTTATTACTTGTGTAATATCTAGCTAAATGTAAAGCGCTATAATCTCCTTTTATCTCCCGAGTTGGCTGCGACCATTAGCTCCTTCCCGGCTGTAGTTATTGTAGAATTTTCTTTTGGTGAGCTGTTAACTTCGGTGCACTTGCTGCAACTAGCGTTTTCGCCCACACTTTCAATTGCGTGTATCCTCCTTTTTATGGCGTGGTAACGGTCACGGTATTTGTCCTTCTTGCTGGATTCCTCCCCACTCCTCTTCTTCATGTTCCGTTCTTCTGGTGTACATACCATTGTATCTAGTTTTCGTAGAAACTCAGCGGCGACAATCTCATCTCCTGATTGCCCCGAAAACCATAGCGATTGAATTTCCTTCGGATAATGTCTCATAATCTCGTCAACTATGCCCAACGGTGTGTCAGTAATCTTTAAAGCCTTCGCTAGCTCCCAATAGTTTGCGAAATGAGTAAGCATGGATATATTTTTCTTGGCATCATATACCCCTTCTGCAAGACGACGGCGAACTTCATTTTTCTTTATGTCTCCCCAATAGGTAGCTAAAAAATCTCGTTCGAAATCTAACATAGTCTCCCATCGTTTATTGTACAATTTTGCCCACGATTTAGCTTCCCCTTTCAAATTTTCCCGTACGACGACTAATGGATCCGTTCGTTTCACTTTTCTAGTGTATTCTTTTAAATCTTCTAGGAAACTAATGGGATTTTGATTTCCACCGGAGAATGATGGTCGTTCCTGCTGTGGTAACATTTCCACTACTTGGAGAACGCTTTTCGGCGCACTATCCTCTCCTATCACCGCCACTGTTGCTGGGATTTCCAATTGTTTCTCGAGTTCTTGCATCTTATTGACGAGCGGTGCCAAAGCTGCCTGAATTATTGTAGTTATATCTCCTATGTTTATTGTTGAAGTCTCGGTTGTGACATTTTCCCCGATTGCTGTCACTAAAGCCTGGGCTCGCCTACTTGTTCCACGTTTCCCAACCATTTTCTTTATTTTCCGAGTGTCGCCTGGTTAATGTTTATATTTTTATCTTATTAAGCGACAACCTTATAATCTCTATTTTAATTTCCTAAATTACCTTATGTAAATTATGTTGCCTTCCTTATTCTATTTATTTACTTATTTTATTTTTTTTTTCAATTTTCTCGTTTTTCTATATTTTTTATTTTATTTTTTTTTTTATTTTTCCTTTTACTTCGTTAACTTTTCTTGTTCCTTTTCCTCGGGTTTTTCCTGTAACATACCATGTGTGAGTCTCTCTTCACACTCTCGCTTATTTTCGCCCTGTTCCTCCGATTTTGTGTCGGTCTCCCCCTCTGGCTGAACGACTTCTATCATATCCTCGACTCGTAACTTAGACCTCTTTGAACGTCTAAATATCTCCCGTAATTCATCTCCCAACGGTATTTCTTTAGCTTCTAATTCCGTCGCATCCACTTTCCCTTTTTCCGCCATTTTTTGTTTAAAATTTTTAATGAATTTAACTCAATACCAACTATTTATTATAAATATACCTATATATATTTATAATTTATTTTATTTTTATTTTTATTTTTATTTTTATTTTTATTTTTATTTTTATTTTTTTTTTGGAACCTGTCCCCCTATAAAACACAATATTTTCAATTATTTATATTTGTTTGCATGATGATTGTAACCCAAATTAGATCAACTCTACCATCACTCTTCATTTCAATTAAATGTAGGTAATTGCAAAAAAACGGAATGAATATTGTTACTCCAATGTTAATGAATATCCCGTGATTTTCGTTCAACCAATAATTACTCATTGTTTAGAATGCCAACCATTCCTTCAAGTTCCGCAATACCTACGATATTTTCGCAAAATCTGTTTAGAGTTCGCAATACCTATCTTGATGTTATTTCGTCAAATCCCCTCCTTTTTTTGGTCCGAATGATCAAATGTTCCCTTAAATAGGTATATACCTATAAAACATTCGTCTGTGATATTAAAGCTCTCAACTCGACACTATCCCCAATCAAATATTTTATGTTATTTTTATTTTATGTTCCTTATCTTTTATGTTATGACTTTTTATGTGATAATCCTCACATACAAACCCACAACATTAACTATAAACAAAGGGTCACTTTATGTAGGTAAGTTCCCCCGTTTTTATCTGTAAAGTCTGTTTATTTTTTCCGTAACCGAGTGTTGATATCATTTTCGAGTTTGTTTATTCTACAATCTCTTAAAGCGATGCGCGTTACCCCCGATGTCACCTACTTCAAAATTTTTCGATGTTTTGTTATCACTTTCGATGCTTAGGTTATCAATCTTTCGATGCTTACAAACACCGCGGTATCTCGTATCAGATTGTTTACATTACGGTCATTAACATTCTGGATTCAGGAATGTCAATACCATTATTCTGTCAATTTATGGCCTGCCTTGAATAAACTGTTTACGCTTGTATCTGACCTACATTCTTTGTTACGATATTTATAATCTCATAAGCAATCAACAAATTCATGGTCACTTGATTTAAACTTTATCGACACTTTTATAAATTATTTTAAAACATGTAGAGTTTATTCGTTAACACTTTTTTTTTTTATTTAAATGTATTGTTTATATATTTATTTTCGTATATTTATTTATTAATTTATATATTTTTTTCGTGTTTATTTAACGGCGCACTGTTCTGATTTTTATTTTATTTTTATTATCACTTCATTTAACATAACGTCCTACTTATTATTATTATTATTTTTTTTTTTTTTTTGCAATAGATTGACCAATAAAAGTTTTTTTTTTTTTTTTCTAAAACAACTTGTAAAACTCTGATCTCCTGTCACGGCTGTGCAGTTGTGATGTTTGTCTTTTCTCTAAACTCTTATATTTGTCTGTATTTTATTTACTCCTGGGCACTTGGCACCAGTCGTAATGTTTCGTCTTTTCATACTTATTTAACTCTCCTTTCATCGGCAAGACAGTTGTAATATTCTCGCCTTTTCTCTTGGCTCTGATCGATATTTAAATTCTTAAGGCTTTGCATATGTGTGGTAGGGATGGAAAATTCCTCCCCTACGTCACACAAGCCTTTATAAAATTGGACCCTTATTTCCTCTGATAACTACAGAAAGCTACTTAAAGCTCCCTTGTACTACATACCTTTAGCGATATATGTACTTAACTAATAAATACGTTATTTACGACTTTGAACGTAAATATTTTCGTATTTAGGTTGTAATTAAACTCCATCAAACGTTGTGTAATTTTTTGATTTATGATATAGAACTTTAATTACTTTAAATTTTGTGGTAACCCTCTTGATTCTAAACAGAGTGTTGAATTTCAAACTGTATTGGTCTCTCTCTTGCAAATTTAACCTTAAGTAATTTCTCTAAATGAACTAACTTCCCTTTGACGTTTATTATGATTCCCTACATCCTAATGAATTCATGAATAAGCAATACTAATCGAAACTACACATGACTAATTGAACAGATAATTAAATATAACTCAAAGGGTTAAATGTTAGTAAATTTGATTATGATTGTATCTCGTATCTGCTGGGCGCCCCTCCGTTTAGATTCAGCTGCTATAAGGTACATATAAAGATGGATTTAGTAGGTTAATGTAATTAGTTAATTGCATATTTGACGAACTCAGAATAACCCTTTTTCTGGCAAAATTTGGCTCCTGCCTCCATCAAGTAAGCAGGGTGATCAGAAGTCAACCCAAAATTCGCACAGTCTTTTGGCACGGTTCAATTGATTGATACCTAAGTTATCGCGTCCCAATTGACCTTCCTTCGCCATCATGCACTGCCTTCAGGTCTTCCCCCAAGCCCAGATACCTCCAAATTCCTACTCCTCCAAAGTTTACTATTTACTTAGGGCGAACCGGTTTCGTCCTATATGCAATCATATACTCACGGGTTTGTGTGGAGTTACGGGTCGTGAATCCTCCCTCCACGTTCAAGAAATGAGACGAGAGTGACCCGACAGGCCTAAAGCACTAATTGTAAGTGAGTTCGTTTCATTCAATGAACAGTACATAAAAAGATATATATGTAAACATACGTTTTGGGAAGGTTTATAACTCGCAATGCGAAACTACTTGCAACGCATCCCGAGCTCGGATCTCGCCCATCAAATTCTGCGAAATTTTCAGATTGATACCGAATATATACGTAAGAATAGTGTGAAATATAAATATATATTAGTACATTAAGATCTTATCTGGCGATGTGTTCTGGAGATTCGCCATAACTCCAAGCTTTTGTTTGGTTTTGTTGACGGTTTTGTTTGAGAGATCCGCCATCTCTATGGTTTGATTAATGGTCCTTGTTACAGAAGCGAACACTGCCTTCTGTTGGTTGAACTGTATTTTTTTTTTTTCTTTCCCTCCCCTCCAATGTTCAACTTTTGATAAATTCTTGCTATCCCGTGATTCTCAATTGAAGCATGTAAATCCTCATTACCCCTTATTAAGCTATCCCGTGATTTTTCAACTGTTTCATGTAAGTCTTCAATACACCCTATTAAGCTATCCCGTGATTTTTCAACTGTTTCATGTAAGTCTTCAATACACCCTACTTTTTACTATCCCGTGATTTATCAACTGTTTCATGTAAATCTTCAATACACCCTTTTGAACTGCTATAATAAATCTGTTAATTTTCAATTGCTTAGGTCTGTAGATACCTCTTTACGTTCAAATTAAAAATAGTGTTTAATTTTTTTTTTTTTCTTTTGTTCCTAATAATTGCGCAATATAATAATTTTATCCCGTTCCTAGAAGTTAATACCTAAGTACGATATCCACTAATCAAGGTCATTTTTTTTTTCTTTTTACTGTATTCGAACTAGTGTCCCAGTGACCGAATTATTTTGTAAACAATTTGAGCTTTGTAAACATTCTCTACGGCCTCGTGACCTAGATTCAAGCGTATGAGGTATGTTTACTTTAGACATTCCGGAGACGTGTGAGATGACTCTAAAATTTTCTTTGTTTGATAATGATGTACTTAGCGCAATTGTCTAGTCTGATACCCGATTACGTATACATATTTATTCATTTATATATACTTTGTCTCAATAAATAATTTATAATATGGATATGTACATACATAAATTTTATGATTGAAATAATTTCTAATATCATAACTTATTTCAAATGCTCTGGATTTTCTGAAATTATATTAATACATACATAACATTAAATATAAAATATTGATTTGTAAATTTATCACACATAACTACTTTCAATAGTTATTGATGAATTCAGAGGTAGGAATCGATACCCTCTTCCTCTTTTTATATAAGTGTTTTCTTTTTGATTAAAAATTTTCTTGGGAACAATAAAATTACAAATATATATGTTTATATACATACATATATAAATATATAAAATATACTTATTAAATTTATAATATTTTAATATAGTTACATATCACATATTAAGAGAGTAATATCTTGGTCAAATAATTAATCCAAATACCAATGTTTGCTGCATTCCGCTATCTCCTTGGAATCTGTAAAATTTTATAACGGAAAAGACTTACCCCTACCAAGGTTTTTTCCGACCGGGAAATACACGGTAACCTTGCTGCAATTTTCCTAAATTAATTTTTATTTTCCTAAATTTAATTAAATCTTTTTGACTTCAATTTTTTTTTTTTCATTTAATCTAATTAATTAAAATGATGCATGAACTCTATCGTTCTAAACTGTATTTTATCTCAAAACTCGTTGGTTAGAAAACTCTTTAAATGATAGTTACTTCACGATTAATTTAGAGATGGTAAATTGTTGTTAAATTAAATTTTTATCCCTCCGAACTTTTATGTATTAATAAAATATTATTTTGTTTTATTATTATTATTTAAGATAATTAATTTAATTATTTATTATTTGTTAGAACACTTTCACTTAGATTGAACACACGTATTTAATTATAACTCCTTCACGCTAAATTATCACATCACTTCAGTTATTTATTACACTAATATTAAACGCGAAATTTCTAAGTTTAAAAATACGATATTAAGTGATTATAAAATCCGAATTTCCCACTAAAACAAATTGTATTTATCACGAGCACTTTTATTTTTCACAAGTAAATAATGCGTTGGCTTTATTGTTATTTTTCACTGACTCTAACTGCAAAGTATTTTTTTTTGTATATCACTGACTAGAATGTGAAAATTTTCTAAGTATCAAAATAATTATCACTTAGAATTTTTCAAATTTAAATCACCCACCGTTTCGTCACGTTCCGCGAAGTTACAAACTTTTCGACCACGACCGTAGACTGTCCTCAACTGGCATTTGTCTAGACTTTTATACCCCTCTCAGGTCCAAAAGATCGTATCTGAATCTCCTATAATAAACCAATCTAATTACTATCAACTCGTAATTTCTTGAAACCTCTCCATTATTGTCGAATGCGGTCTCTTTGTACGTTTTGCGTTTGATACATTAAATTCTGTCTCGTACTTCCATACTTACAAGATCCGGATTTAGTAAGATCCATGTTTAATGGCCCAACTTCCTTTGTCCTGTTGTTCATACAAAACTAGCTTGAATTTAATAATTTTAAAGTTCTATTTTCATATATTTCGTAACATGTCCGTGCGTACGGCATCTACCATATGTTCCAAATCTGTCCCCAAATTCGCCTATCAGAGATATCTTCATGTCGAAGCCTTTCTCGCAAATTGTTCATTTTTATTTTATTATTTTTCCTCGAGTTTTTCTGTATTCTATATGAACCTTTCCATTTAAAACCGGATTTTCTCTATTTACGTCGTATATTTGAATTTTCCATTTTTTTCTCGAATTTTCTTTTATTCACGACACTCTTTCCATGAATTTCCTTATTTATTCTTACGCTATTGTTCATATCTCTATAGATTTTTATATTTCAAGCCGTATTTATTTTGTTCACTGTTAATCTAAGATTTCCTTTGTTTTTCTCTGTCGTATCTCCTTTCCCCTCACTTCCCCGTACTTCCCTGATATAACCATATCGTTTTTTGATGTTTGCTGCCTCTTGGAAAATTTCATTTTCTATTTGTTATTAATAAATATATCATTTTTTAACATCTTTATAGGGGATACCCCCACTTCGGCCCTTAAATTTCTGTCATTTTTATTGCTTCATAGAGAACGCCTTCCAAATTTTGTCCCGTTCTTACGCAAAATCCCATAAACCATATGTCTTGACAGTTGTATACATTAATTCTTGTACCCACCTGGCAATAAATCCTTTTTTATTTCAGTGTCGTTAACTTTTACGAGAATTCTTTAACGTAAATATTTCATAAGACCCATGATAATTTTTATTACCTTTTTAACGGCTAATCGTCCTTATCTAAACAATTTCCATGTTCGAATATTCCTTGTTTATCACAACAAAATACATCTGAAATCGACAACCATTGTAATGCCTCATTTTTTATCTGCAATCGCGTACTATGTTACTCTATAACCTCCATTTTAATTACGTAAAATGACTCCTTTTCCTGAGTTTTTCTATCGCAATGTTTTCAGCATTTTCCACTCCCCTCCGTACTGCACTCTATCTTCTTCTCTAACACTTGTTACTGCTCTAGACATCCGAAATGTACCCTCGCCTATTCTTTAAAACTCTCATTTTTTTTTGACGTTTCCTCCCTAAATCTTTCATCGTAATATCCTAGCTCCGTCTAAAATTGATAACAATAATTTTCCATTGTTTTTTCAACATTTCCATTTCCTTTAGCACGTTTTCCCTCGAATCGATCATCTCCGGTCGTCACAAACAATCGTATTATAGATGGAAATCTCCCTAACGCCTTACAATACGTTTTCGTCACTTGCTTTGCAATTTTTCACTTAAACTTTTGCATCGTGTTTACGTGTATCCTTTTTTTCCGCACCTGATATGTTTTAATGCGTTCGAGAACTAGGGTTTCTGATCCCTGGAATGTACCGGTTAATGATAACATTTCTTGGGGTCACCGTACTTTTGTCCCTGAACAGATTATTTCTTCCCATGGAGTTTATTCACCTCTAGGTTTGGTGGGAACGTCAAACTCATTAATCACATTACTAATTGCTAAGTCCAAAGGTCGTTCCTTTGTTCTAAAAATGGGTTCGGCCCTCTTCCCGTTGATAGGCTGAATTGGTTTTTAATCGCTTTTGCTGCAATTCAATTGGCTGTCAATATATCACGGGCTAAGTATATTGGGGAGTCCCTGTCTTTGATTATTAGTTGATACCATCTGTGATTTTTTTATCAATACTCGTCTCACTTTGTCTAATTATAGATCCCTACCGTAAATATGAATTCACTTTACTCTAATCCGATAGATGTCGTAGACGTGTCCGTTTTATAAGTAATTGATATTTTCTTTTTAAATTAAAGTGGGAAGCTACGATATTTCCTAATTTTCACTGTTGATCAATGCAATTCATCACAAGGACTGACGGACGTTTGAATTCATCCCTCCCACAGCAGTGCAAGGCGATGGGTCGACAGAGTCCAAACGCATTCACCGCCTACACCGAGATAACCTCACCCCACGAACCCGGGCTAGGTCCCCCCGTAGTGAACCATTTGGGGGGACCTACGGCAGAGGTATTGGTTATTCAATGAATGGTTCCCAGATCGGCGGTACCCGTACCCGCCTCCCAAATTAAAATACATATCTCCCAATTCAAATTAATATGGATAAATCAATCACGATGGTTGAATTATTTATTTTAATCAACTATTGGTTTAATAGTTTAACTAAATTAGAATGAAAGATTTAATTTTAAAAAAAAAATAAATACGTACATTTTTATTTATCTTAACATTATCAAAAGTAGACTTTCTTTGGAGGGGAGAACAACTGTTGACGTATTAATCCCATTCAAACCCACCCAAGTACCGAATCCTTCCAATCCCTTATTATTCACTTGCGATCATATCCTGTCTCTCTTCTGTCAAGAAGGCCATGTTAGCTTTTCGATTAAAAGTTCCACACGTCAGTTACATTTCATGATTTGTATTAGTTGTATGAATAACAATTTGTTTTGTACTGGATACAAATAATAGATTTGGGCACGCTACGTTGCCGAAACAGGCCCCCTTGCCGATATGAATTTGTGACTTTTGTAAGTTTTGGTACCGCCGTGCACTTGCTGGTATTTTATGCAGAGTTTGCCAAACATTTTTCGTGAAAATGTTGTTTTGGTTTTAAGTGAAAACTTCTTTAGCACCGTTGTGATTTGTAACTCGATGAAACGGAAGCGAGCGACACCAAAAAGAGACAAAACACATAGCCTACGAGAGAATGAGATAGCAATAAAATGTTTATTTATTTCACGGGTACTCGGTTCCAATATAATACGACGAATCCACGGTCCCAAGCAAATCTGCTTTAGTCTAGTGGTACAAAGCGCCTAGCGAACCTTAGTGGCCAGACATTCAGTGGACCAAAGGTCGAATCCTACGAAATCCAAAAGAGAAATATATATTTTTTGTAAAATCAATATTTAATCTTCAAACCACTCCAAAATGAACAGGCAAAAAAAATATCAAGGGAAGCGACCTCTAGCGACTCCGAAGAAGAAAACACAAATACTAATAAGATTACCAAATATACAGGAAAATGTGCACTGGAATTCGACGACAAAAACATGGAAAAAATCATCCTTCACATTGATAAAAAAAAGTGCTTCGTAGTCTCCCCACTACTGTATACTTTAGTTTTCTTTTTCTACCGCGTGTGAATTGCACACTCTGATTTTTTTTGTATTGACACTGATGTCTCTTGAGGCCGACTGTTTGTTTTTTTGGGATAATTAATTGATGTAGGGAACTAATTTCTAACAATATTTTATTGTATACAAATACGAATAAGATAAATAAAATGCTTGCTCCGTATTTTTTCTGCGGATATTTTATTTTATTTTTTATTATACTTATTCTGACCTGAGGTAGTGGACATTATTAAGAGCATATTTCACTCTAATACAAGAAGTAAATATATGTGTAAATAAATTATTTTCTATATGTGAAAAAACCCAATAAAAAATCGCATCTCTTTGCCTTGGTACTCGTGATCCCTGGGTTCAGAATAAAGAGAAATCCAAGATTTTTAAAAATGCGTGAAGAATAAACTGTTAAAGAAAGCTTTTCAAATGCCGATGACAAAAAATATTTGATCGAAGGACTAATTTGGTCATTTTTAAACATTAGCCATGTTTCCCGAAAAGTCTCCATCTGCCACTGCTAACGAACAAGAGAGGTACCCTCTTAAAAGTGGTGTTTTTGTGTGTTTTTTTTTTAAATATTTTCTGTTAAAAATTAGCAATAAACAAACGAAGCACAACTTCCTTACCCCTGTTTGCAGCATTTCGATTCGTACCCCTTCATGACACCTGATTGACGCACCCCAAGCACCGTCCCTTGCCTCCCACCCCAACCCCGACCCCCGTCTCCTGTCCACTCCCTCCCCCCACCACAGCCTCGGTAAACTCCTCCTCTCCCCTCTCCAGGATTATCCTCAATCCACGATGATACTCATCCCGGGGGAAACCGGTTAAATTATATGGAATTGTGGCTGTCATTCTCATTTTGGACTGCGGTGAACATAATTTTAATTAAAAATGGCTTTTATTGTTGTGTCCGGAAGTGCGCCTCGGGGCAAAGTTGAAGGTGGTTTGCTTTTTGATGGATTAAAAAAATTAACTTTCAGAAATGAAGGTAATTATACGTTTAATATATATGTTATTCTTATCGTGTTCCGAATTATGCTTTTGGTCGTTTTTTATAATCTTATTTCAATCACTATTTTAATTCCTCTAATAAAAATAACGACTATTCGTAAGATAGTTTGTTGCCACGAAATAATATAATGCACTATGATATATTGTATTAAAATATAGGGTGTAACGGGCTTAAATTAAGGGCCCACAACCCGAATATCTCGCTTAAACATTTGAAGTTTTTAAGCTCTTAAAAAATGTATGTTTTTTTTAAGATAATGTCTAGATGTTGCCCGCGCCAAAACGCAAATTATATGAAATTCCCTCGACAGAAAAAAATGGCAAAGTACGCTCCAAAAATTATTAAAAACAAGTTTGTTTCTATTATCTTATAAATTATATTTGTGAAAAAAATCACAATGTTTCTTTAAATGATGCTCCCCGCGAGATTTTTGCTCTATTTTAAACGAGTCATGTTTTATTAAACATTTATTCGCAATTTTCGCATCGATTTTGTCGCTGTAAATGTTAGTTCTCTCCTCTAACATTCGTAATTTCGTATCTCTCCAGCTTCTTCTTTTCGAGCCCGGTTGCGGAGCCTTAAGCCTACTGGGAATAACCAAAATAATTAGAAATTCGACAGTCAAAGTCGACGCAGTAACAGATGTAACAAAATCCATGGAAATGAATATAATCCTTGTAGAACACCCCTCTCCCCTTTCCTCATACGTTATTTATATAAACCGTAGGTTAGGAATAATTTGTACCGTCTGATGATGGCTTTAATAAGTTGAAACTGGTTACGATCAAATAAATTAAAGTGGAAATAAGTTACATGTTTATTTATTAGAAAGTTAATGCTTAGAGAAGATGCGGCTTTGCACGCGGAGGATATTATATTTAAAACACTGTACATCGCATGACTTTTCATTTGCTACCCCCATCACTGTTGATATTACATTATTAAGAAGAGTAGTGCCAAAAGTTCAGTTAATATTTATTTTGAAAGACTGGAGAATTTAGGTCTCCTTAGAACTGGAGAATTTTTAAGAAATGACTTTTGCAAAAGCTTAAAATTAGAATTTGCTTACATATTTGTTGTAATACTGGAGTTAACTTATTTTGAGCTAAGTTTTACAATATTCTTTTACAAGTCCTTCGCCAACCATTCGATGAAGGACTTCTGAATTAGTAATCTAACTTCTAAATTGGGGTTTTTGGAGGACGGGCCCATAAAATATCCTCGTTTGAAAGGCAGCTTTCTCCTGTGAATGCTTTGATTGGATTCCAGGTTTATCAAATCCATATTGTTGTTAATATCCATGTTATTAAATCTTATATGCTTGAGGTATGTATTAATACTATCTGTGAAATGGGTGGGAGCAACCTCATTGTTATATAAAGTCTTCCCGAATATGAGGAGATGTTAGAAATTCTCTGGAAAGGTTAGAAAAACGGATTGCATAAACTCACAGCAATAGATAATTGTGTCACTTGTCCAATTTCCACTTTTCACTTTCCACTTTGCACCGGTTAACACAGTTGTAATTTTGAAGTTTTTTCGGAACTCGTAATGTTATTAAAGAAGTCAAGACACAATAGAAATTGATCATTTTTTTTTTTTTTTAAAGAAAGACAAACATTCCCGGGTTACGAATAACCCAACAATGTTTGAAAATCTCCTACTACCACCACAGAAAGCCGAAAATGTTGCTTGTGTTGTGATGGAGGATTTAGTCAGCCGAGGAATCGAACACGCGACGCTCGGGTGGGACCCAAGCGCTATGCCCACTCAACCACTGACCAGTCAAATTATCATAGAACACCGCTTTCACTTTGAAGACTGTCAAAGCACTGAACTTATGACTTCACAGATGTAGGTAGGGACAATGTGGGTAGGAATCAGGATAATTACAGGAATAATCCCTAACAGGGAGGAAAGCGAAAAGTATTATTATTATTCACTATCAAATATAATCATCTTTTATCAGAAGTTGGCCAACATCGAGGCAATCTGCAGACCGTATCAACTTAACGAAATAATTTCATGAATGAGTTAGTAGCTGAGTGAAAAAATGCTTCGGGTTCGCATCTGCTCCCGTCTGGAGCCAGTGAGACTATGGCATCCCCAATTGGGGTATGTTGTGAGGCTGAAGGAAGTGGGGAAGGGAAGGAGATAGGGAAGAGGAAGATGGGGAAGTGCCTGGCTATTCAGATCTGGTCACCAAACACGGCTAAAGCCATTTCAAGCAACGTTTCAATTCTGAATGGTGGTCTTACACCAGGGCGATACTGAAAGTATCTTCCACTCTGGAACGTGCCGCAAATATACTATATATTATTTTTAATTAATAAATTGTGAGATACACAAATTTGTCAAATAAAATTTATTTGCCGCGCCAAATTAGTCAAATAAAATTTATTTGCCGCGACCTTCGGAATGCGAGACAAGAGCCTTAACGCTGGACTACGCCGGCCGTCTGATGGTAGTGCGAGTATTTTCAAATATTATCAGGTTTCAAATAACCATCCATAAAAAATATGTTTTTAAATTAATCTTTGTTTTTAATTTAATTGTTGATTTCCATAAACAATTCAATAAATATGGAGTTACAATTTTTTTTCATTTTAAATACAACTTATGAGACTCAACACAGGTAACAAAATAAAAATGAAAATTCTCGTATATCCCACTCATTCTGTATGTACGCTGCGTTTTCGAAAATTATCCGTAAATTCGTAGTCGCACCGCTATTCCACGTTAACCCCTTTAATCCCCAGTCACCGAGTGTTTATAAAATATTAAATCCAGGCTGGCCCGCAGGCAGACGGGGTAGGTACAGCCTGCGATGGGGTGAGGGGGTTAAATTCACTTTTACTAGGTAGGGACTCTCCGCTCGTTGTTCTACTGCAGTATTATTAATTTCACAAGGTAAAAAGACTCGAGGGAGTGGGATTAGCAGATCACAGAGTCTGAGAGGTTATTAAGTAGAGTATTATCTCTGTCGTTACTGACTCAAACTAAATAATATACTCTTTATATTCGGTTGGCTCTTTTATGCAAATAAGTACCTACTATATTTTGACTTTTAAAATATAAGCTCGGATATTGTAGTCTCGTCAGCAAACGAGAAAATTTTAACAGGTATATCAATATTTCAAAGATCATTTATAAATACTAGAAAGAGCAGAAGCCCTAACACAGTTCCTTGTGGGATACTACGTTTAACAATATTAAAATTGCATTGCAAGTATACTCCATTTTTTTGCATTGTTGGCGATTTAGTATTAAGTTTTATAGTGCGTAAGACACTAATTTTTAATTCTAACGTACGATAGTTTCTAAAGATTTCCATGGTGAACGGAATCAAATGTGTTTTAAGTCGATAAAAATTGTTGGAGATTTGTTGTATATATTTTGAATGAATCCGTTCTTATTAGCAATAGTGTTAAAATAAATTTCTGTTATAAATATTATAGTAGTAGGTACGAAAATTATACTTAAATTTAAAGCAAATTTAAGTTAGTATGTTCGATGATTTTTACAATTAAGTTTTCTTTTTAATGAAACTGTTTTGGATGCATCACTGTAATTTTATGAACGTTTTTTAATCCAATCATGTGTCATTGGTCAGTGCTGTATCCCAATGTGTGATTTGAATGTTCTCCACATGTTCTGGTCCTGGCTATTTTCCTCCAGGAATCAGAGCTTCCTTTCTGGAAGTTTCTGCAACTGTTTTCACACACGCAGTCGGTTCACCACTTCGAAAAAACAAGATCACTCAACTTCAACCCAGACTGATTTAACAAAAAGCAGAGGAAAAAGTGGGGTCTCCAATATGTCGCTAATCGAAATTTTGGAGACGTTAAAGAGTGATGTATATAAGAATATCAAAGAAATAAAAATCAAAAATTTGATTGAAAAACAATTCCTACAACTTGAAAATACAATTAACAAAAAAAAATATCGGACCAACAGGAAATAATCAAATTAAAAGACCTACTGCTAACGAAAACTGAAGAATATGCCAAAGAACTAGAAAATAGAAACCGAAGTTATCCTGTAAGTAACGAAGCCAAAACAACAAATAATTTACCTCAAGATACAAAATTTATTTAATTTTCAATTATTATTTCTTCTGATGATAAAAACAAATCATCAGAAGACATTGAAAAAATAATCTGAAAATATAAAATAAAACTGAAAATTGCAGTAAACGGAGTTAAAAAAATAAGCAAAAATAGACTGATTATACACTGCCCCAAAAGAAATGATGCTTTAGTATTGTCAAAAGAGATTAACGAAAATCTTCGTAACATCCAAGCTGAAGAAGTAAAGAAGAGAAAACCTAGGATCATTCTAAAAGGACTACATGAAGATATTCAAGATGATGATATCGTACCAAACCTAATTGCACAGAACCCGGACCTGGAGGAAATGTTAAAAATGAATCCTGACTTAGACTCACTAAAAATGTTAAAAACATTTAAAACTAAATATTCAAAAAATTGTGTCCTGGAAACTAGTGGCAGTATGAGACAATTACTACTGTATAAACAAAAAGTTAACATCAGCTACCAGCGGGTTAAGGTGGAGGACAGCAAAGTATTGACGCAATGTTTCCATTGCCTTCGATTCGGTCACACTTCGCTCCGATGTCTGGATAAAACAAACGCGGCTACATGCAGCCATTGCTCTATAAACCAAAACTTTCAACAATGTACTAACAAGAACTCCGATCCTATATGTAATAATTGTTCTTTTCAAAACAAAAACTACAAACTTAGTTATGACACTAATCACAATGCATCCAGCATTAAATGTCTATATCGTGCTAAAATGCTTAGAATCGCTCAAGACAAAATCGATTATTCGTAAAGTAAGTAGAAATATGATACATAAGTATCTATTCACGTACTAATTACCCGCATTATATATTTACACTCCATAAATGATTTTAACATGCAAACTAAAATAAATATTATTGCTACATACTTTAAATACATCTTACTATTATTACGAAAATATTTGACCATGTCAAATACAACTGTTAAAGGTCGTTTTATGAATATTTTTGTCAACTGTAAATCTGAGATAAATATGTATTTTATATTGAGAGTTTTTGTTAATAATTTTTATTACTGTTGTTAATATGTATAACTCGAAGAACACTTTTTCTACTAAAATATTTTTTTTTCTCCTACAATTACACTCAACAATACGATAATGTCAAAATCAATATATTGTCTAAAAATTTGTTTGCTCAATATTTGCATTATCTACGTAAACCTAAATATTATATCGACTGCATACAATCCTCATTATTTTAAAATCATTACCAAACGAAGAATGCATCAAATCACCGATTATTTTCAACTAAACATACACTTACTAAATTCACAAATACTTTCTATTTTCTATATACTAAAGGTATTGGTGTTAAAAAAAGAAAATATATTTTTCTTGTTCAAACCAATTGTAAATATTACAAAAAATTATTTGCATTTACAAAATAGAAGAATGAACAATAATATTAATTTAAGAGATGTTTTTAAAAGTATCCTATGTTTTTTACAAAAATTTCCTATGTGTTTTAAAAGTATCCTATTGTTTTTAAAAGTATCCCATGTTTTTTTCTCAATGTCTTATATATGTACATATGAATATCCAAAAGATATAAAAATGAATAATTTTATGATCTATACATTGAAAAAACGGAATATTCTTCAACAATCTACACATTATAAAATCTATATTCGTATTACTAACTCTATGTCACACTCTACTTTGAAAATACTCTATATATTTAAAAGAAATCAATATCACATTAATATGTTTATTAAATGGATGAATTCATAGCTAATGAATTAGAAAATAATTTTAAAATACAAGAATATGAGTGTGTATACACCGATTCATGTAATGACATAATCTCAAAGAATCTCAATAATATTTTCATTTTTCATATTAACATACGAAGTATGGAACGAAATTGGGATGAATTAATTCTAAATTTTAACAACCTAAATAAAAAAACCTGACATTATAATATTATCAGAAAATTTTACAAATGACGAATCACCCACTTATCATTTACCAGAATATAATTATGTTACAACCAAAAAAAACATAAATAAAAATAGTGGTCTCGTCATATTCATTCATGATAAATTTAGTATTGTCAAAATAACTGAACATCCTATACATCTAGTAAACTGTATTGAAATACAATTAAAACTCGACCAAACGAACTACCACATAATAGCTGTTTACAGAACACACGGTTCGAATATCTCGTCATTTATAAATGACTTTAAACACATACTGTCAAAATTTAGAAATAAACTTTGCTTTATTGCAGGAGACTTCAATATTAACATTAATGAAAACGTAGAAAATAATTTAAAAAATGAATATATTAATTGTATGACTGAATTTAACTTCATATCGTGTATTAATAAAAATACGAGAGAAATAAAAAATCACACTCCATCTTGTTTAGACCATATATGGACTAATATAAATATTAAAGATATCGACAAAATGAAATCAATTGTTTGGAAAACGAATATAACTGACCACCATGCATGCATACTTCTCTACGATAACAAAATTAAACCTAAAAAATTTAATCTAACAAAGACAAAATCCTACACAAATATGACTATTTTATCGAACAAACTAAGAAATGAACAATGGAACAACGTGTTAAATAGTTATGATACCGAAACTTGCTCAAAAAACTTTGAAAATATATTATCTCAACACATAAAAAATTCAACTACTGAAACAACAGTCCACATTAAACCAAAACTAAGAATTTTAAAGCCTTGGATAACACAAGGACTTATAATATCAATTAGAAACAAAGAAAAACTTTATAAAACAGCATTGAAAAATCCTCTAAATGAAAAAGCATGCACTTTTTACAAAAAATTTAAAAATAAATTAACAAACTGTATAAAAAAAAATAAAGAAGACTATTTCAAAAATAAAATACTTTCTACAGACAATAACAATAAACAAATATGGAAAACAGTCAACTTAGCCATGGATAACACTAAAAAAACACAAAAAATTAAATTCATTGAACATGAAAATAAAATCATAGATGCTAATATTCAACCTAAACAATGTGCAAACATCTTTAATTCTTTTTTTGCTAATGTGGGAAAAAATCTTGCGAAAAATATCAATAAATCTTTTAACATGAAAACACAATCGATTGAAAATCTACACAATCAAAATAATTTATCAAAATTTGAAAAAACCTCAGAAAGTGAAATTTTAAAAATAATAGAAGGCATGAAAGGAGGTTCATCTCCCGGATTTGACCTTATTACAGTACATTTTCTAAAATCCATGAAAATTCATTTGGTAAAACCAATTACTCATTTGATAAACTTAAGTTTAACAGAAGGAATATTTCCGACAAACTATAAAAACACAATTATTTCACCTATTTATAAATCTGGAGATCCACAACAAGTAACTAACTATCGTCCAATTTGTCTAATCTCAAACATTGGAAAGATTTTTGAAAAAATTGTTAAAAACCAATAGGTCACTTTCCTAGAAAGTAATAAAATTCTTCACAAAAACCAGTTTGGTTTTATAAAGTCACTCTGCACACAAGATGCTATTGCTAATGTAACCTCATACATCAACGAATCATTGGATAAAGGTGAAAAATGTGCCGGTATATTTATTGATCTCAGAAAAGCCTTTGATAGTATATCCCATGAGATTCTACTAAAAAAACTGAACAATGTAGGTATAAAAGACAATGCGATTAAATGGATTTCGAACTACCTAAAAAATCGACCGCAAGTCGTAAAAATAAATCAAATTAATAGCGATAAAGAAATATCAGACTTTGGAATCCCGCAAGGTACAGTAATCGGACCAATCCTTTTCACCATATATGTTAATGACATTTTTTTTCAACCACTACATGGCCAAATTACTTCATATGCCGATGATACGGTACTAATAGTTAGCGATAAAACTTGGGAAAAAGTAACATTTAAAGCCACCGAAGACATAAATATTTTAAAAAATTTCTTCGACGTAAATTTACTATCACTAAATAGTGATAAAACATTTGTAATTCCATTTGCAATACACAAAAATGATACCCCTAAAAACATTGACATCATCATCCATGATAATTCCAAAATACATAGTAAAAACTATTGTATCCCAAACTGCACAATATTAAAAACAACAAACACAATCAAATATTTAGGAGTTATTATCGATAAAAATTTGAAATGGAAGGAACAAATTTGTCAAGTTGTAAAAAAAATTAGAAAAGTGATTTATATATTTTTAAGAATCAGAAATTTTTTATCTGTAATAAACTTATATCTAATATATTACGCTTTGGTTCAATCAACTTTACAATATGCTATCATTAGCTGGGGATCCGCATACAAAACTACTCTTTCCCCGATTGAAGTTGTGCAGAGGCTAATAATTAAAATTATATTAAAAAAACCTTCTGACTACCCAACGGATCAATTATTTAAGGAATTCCAAGTACCTTCATTCAAAGATCTGTACAATAAAAATGCATTGATTCAAATTATAAAAGAAAAAGAAAAGTATCAATTTATAACTGAAAACCGTACAAGACATAAATATATTTTTTCATGCCCAAAATTAAACACTTCCTTCGCACAAAATTTTTATACTTATCAAGGAAGACTTATTTTCAACCGACTACCGGATGAAATTAGAAAAATTAATGATAAAATCAAATTAATGAACACTGTTAAAAAATATTTTAAAGATAATCTCAAAAAAATAAAAATAAAAGTTTCCAACTAATCTAATCTCAAAAATAACTTATAACTCAGTTTCCTAGTGATACTCCAATTCTAGATACATTATCCAAATAATAGAATTGTTTGATAGTTGATAAATACTTATAATTACAATTACATTAAACCGAATTTACAACTTATTGTTTTTTTTTTTTACATTCACATTGTAATTTAAGAACTTAAGATATAATAAAGCATTTAAAAAATGTACACTACTCTACCAGACACAAGCTAATGCTTCCATGGAAGAGTGGTATTAATTAAGATATTTGAACATGAATGTACACAAATTATTACATAATGTACATTGAACATTATATTTTATATGCTAAAATAAAAAAATAAAAATAAAAATAAAAAAAATATTGAAGTTTTCGAAAAAAAAAAAAAAAAAAAAAAAAAAAAAAAAAAAAAAAAAAAAAAAAAAAAAAAAAAAAAAAAAAAAAAAAAAAAAAAACGGTGCATTTTGCATCTAATTATTTCGGACTGCAGAATGAAGGTGAAGATGATTGCGGCCAACTGATACTAATCTCGGTTATAGAGGGCACCAACTAGAAGAAGGAACAGTAATGATGTGATTGTGATACCCACTGCGTGGCCTACCAGGGCCTAGGGTCAAATTTACCGACTCCATTGGTATGGTTATGTTAGGTTGAGTTGATTAGGTAGATTGTGTACTGTTGCGATATTATGACCAAAAGGTCTCTCTCTGAACTACACTTAATATTTACACCATTTATGAGTTTTATTTATATATTTTCTAATCAAATACAAAGTACAGTAGTTTATTCTCAGTACTTCCACATCAATAGGGATTCCTGTTCCGAGGCGGACTGTAGGTAGTTGGCGTTTCATTATAATTTCCACATCTTTATAGTTTTTTTTTTACCTTGAGGAAAAAAATCTTCTAAATAGCCTATGTCCTATGTCATCTTTAGGAAAGCTGTGTTGCGGGTCTTTTTAGGGAAAGGAAGGAGAGGAAGTTCTGGGAAGGAAAAAGGTATGAGGAGTGGGTAAGAATCTGGGGTTCAATGGAGTGACAAATGTATGAATTCATCCCTCTATGGGTGAGAGTCTCTCCCAATCCGGCCCATTACGCGGTGGTAAGAGGGCAAACGCATTCACGACCTAGATCTAGTTAATCCTCACCCCACTTACCCGTAGTAGCGAACCATTCGAAGTTTTAAAGTTTTTGTCGTGTAGGTATGTTGGTCAGTAAGATATTAATTTTTTCCTTTAAATTTTAGTTTTGAGTTAAAATTTTGAATAAATACCACTGATCATTTCATGTCAGTGTGAAGAATAGGAGCAAAGTTAAAACCACTCGGACCCATAAGCTTGTTTTCACGATATTATAGCATTACCAGACATATGTACGACGTATCTGACTTATTAAAACTGACTGCATGTCTCGTATAAAACAATTCCTTTAAGTGCCACCGTTGGCGGTGGTTGGTTGTGTAGTTTACTAAACAATATGTGGACATCGGTATGAGACTTAAACGCAAGCCGTAACCGAGTACCTGACCTGAGGCTAGGTTTGCACGAGGTATGAATCCTGCATCGTATCAGAACCATATTATGAGTCCGGTTGAAATGCTGTAAGACTTTTTTTTAATAGTTTTATTCACCATGTACATTTGTTATTTAATTGTATTTATTTGCTATCGGTTTCGATAACCAGCGTTTTAAAGGAAATAAATAAAATTAAGTTAAAAATGTACATTGTGAATTGAGACCAAATATCTATAAATCGTTACATAGCTAATGCCTAACTCCCTTTATTATGCCATAAAGAAAAATATAGAACAAACAAAAGACGTTAACTAATTAACTATAGTAGATAGGTCGCAACAATAACATTTGGCTGTCATCAGTTCTTTTGTTTTGCTCTTTCAAAAAATATTCTTAAACCAATCTTTTTATTGTGTTTTGGCTGTAAAAAGTTTAGTGTGTTGGAATCTTCTCCCCCCTGATCTTCCAGGAGTCACTTCTTGCTGCTCATTTTCAGATATTTATATAATTTTTTTACTTCTGTCACTTTTTATATTAGCTGTAATTTTTTGAACAATGGAGGAGGATTTCCCTCCTGTACCCCTTACAAAGCCCCCAGATCCCCCTCCTGATCCTTCAGATGGAGAAATTTCAGATAAAATAGACTTTTCAGAACATTCAAACATTTCAGACAATGAATCTGTCATCCTAACCTCAATTAAAAAAAAGAAAATTTAGTCCCCTTTCCCCAAAAAAACATGATTCGCCTTTGTCTTCTCAGTCCCCTCCAGCTTTTCCTCAACCTCCTCCAACAATCTTTTACTCTACTCATTCCCGTGGCCCCTACATTGTATATGCGCAAAAAACTGAACAAGGTAAAACCATCCATCCTCTTGAATTTGGTAAATTTCTTTCAAATAACAAGAACCTTCGATTTTCGATTAAACCTGGAGGTGTTAAAGCCGAGGGTCGCTTCCGAATCTCTGTTGAATTCCTGTCAGGTTCAGCCGCCAACAACTTTATCAAAAATATATTTATTTCATCAAATTCTAAATTCAAGGCGTACATCCCAACTTTCAATGTCACTCGAATGGGCCTGGTCAGGGGTATCTCGACCGATCTGTCCATTCCAGAAATTTTGTCCTCACTTTCAACCCCCCAACATATCGGCAATCCCATAAAAGCCAGGAGGCTAAATTATAAGGACTCCTCTGAGGGCATCGTTTCCTGGAAGCCCTCCCAATCTGTCGTCATCACATTCGAAGGACAATCTCTTCCCTTATCCCACCACTCAATGTTACAACTGCTGCCGTTTTGGTCATACCAAAGCTGCATGCAGATCCCCTCCCAGATGTTTCAAATGTGGAGAAAACCACTCGGCTGACCAATGTTCTTCTCTCTCTTCACCTAAATGTTTTAACTGCTTAGGCGCTCATTCCGCCATTAACTCTTCTTGCCCCGAACAATCTCGTCAAAAAAATATAAAAATTTCTATGGCCTCTGAGAACTTGTCTTTTCTGCAGGCTTCTAAATTATTCCCGCCTGTCAAAAAATCATTTTCCGATGTTTTATCCAGTAACTCTTCATCCAACCCTCTCGCCTCCTCCTCAACATCTTCCCGTTCAACAAAATTCACATACAAAAAACCTATCTCTAAACAGGCTCGTGGATACGATCAGCAACAACACAACTCACTTCTCTTAAATCCCAATGGTTCTCCTCTTTCACACGCCACAAATGGGTGCGCAAACAATTATAATTCATCCTCAACAAACTATCAAAAGCTTTCTGAACAACTCTCCCAAGATAATTCTTCATTTATTCAAACTCTTATTATGCTTCTAATTTACCTAATTTCTTCTCAAACTAATCTACCGTCCAACGCTGCTTCTATTATTTCCACATTAAAATCATTTATTCAAAATGGCTCTTCAAGATGTCAGAATTCTTCAGTGGAATAGCCGCAGTGCTATTTCTAACAAATCAAAACTTCTTAACCTATTAAATTCAAACATTGTTTCTGTGGCTGCTGTCTCGGAGAGATGGTTTACTCCATCCACCCACCTTAATGTGGGTGGGTACTCCTGTCTCCGCGATGATCGCCCGGAAGGTACGGGCGGTGGTGCTGCCCTTTTTATTAAAAAATCCCTTCCGTTTTTCCCAATAAATAATATCAAACCCCCCAATGCTGACTTTCAAATGGTTGCAGCTAAAATAAAGGACACTTCCTTTGTTTCTATCTATCTTCCCCCAACATCGCACTTCAATAAACAAGCGTGGTTGCAAATTGTCCGTCAACTAAGCCCTCCTTTCTTTTTATTGGGTGATTTTAATGCCCATTCCCCCGTCTGGGGTTCTGCTTACTGTGATCGAGACGGTCGAAGTGTGATGGATTTCCTAGATGAATCCAACCCTTTTCTTTTGAATGACGGATCTCCTACTAGAATCTCTCGCCCCAACACAAACCCCAGTGCAGTGGATCTCTCCATATGCTCTATTAATCTGGCACCTCTCTCCTCGTGGGTGGTGTCCCCCGACCCTTGCTCCAGTGATCATTTCCCGATCACCATCACTTATCAAACTTCTTTCCATTCAAACAAGTCCCATATTTCGACAAAGATTAAAACAAAACACACCAAATGGGACGAATTTAACTCACATATGGATAAGTTTATACAAAATTTATCCTATACCGATACATTATCTGTCAAAGATGACTTCGATAACTTCAAATCAATGCTCGTAACTGCAATCAATAAATCAAATCCTCCCCCTAAAACCAAATCTCTCCAAAAACTCCCTCCAACTCCCTGGTGGGATGAGGAATGTTCCAAAGTAGTGAGAATTCTGAAAGCTAAATCTCTTTCCTATCGTCACAATATGACTATGGAGAACTATCTCATATACAAAAATGCCGAAGCCAATGCCAAAAGGGTATTGAGGTCAAAAAAAAAATCCGGGTGGTACAACTTCTGCAGTTCAGTATCTCCGAACACTCCAATTTCGGAAGTTTGGTCTATGAACGCCTGAGGCCCTAGACTGGCTCGCAGACCTAGATGTCCCCCTCTGACCCCCCACCATACGAAAGAAGAAGAAGAAGGTCTATGATTCGAAGATTTCGATCCTCCTTCAGTCCAACATCTCCTCGAGCTTCTCATTCTAAATGGATAGACGAGTTCTTGGACAAAATTGCCTCCCCTTCTGTACCTAACTTAGATGAAATAACTCCAATCCACAACACTCCTATGTCTGATCATTGGCTTGACTCTCCATTCACTTTAATTGAATTAAAAAATTGTTTATCAACATTCAAGGACTCATCTCCAGGCAGAGATGGTATACCTTATAGCATTATCAAAAATAGTAATGATAATGTTCTAAATCACTTTTTAAGCATCTTAAATAAAATCTTCCAGACTGGCATAATACCTGATGACTGGAGTTCTCAAATAATCATCCCAATTCTAAAATTAAACAAATCACCCAATTCTGGATCCAACTATAGGCCAATTGCTCTTTCATCCACCCTTAGAAAAATTTATGAAAAATTAATTAAAAACCGGTTAGAATTTTTTGTCGAGAGTAATCATCTTCTCTCTCCATCCCAATTTGGATTTAGGAAAAAGAAATCTACACAAGATAACCTTGCCATCATCAGCACTGATATTAATTTATCCATTTCTAACAAAGAAGTATGTCTTGCAGTCTTTATAGACATAGAAGGGGCCTTTGACAATGTTTCCATCCCAATTCTTAAAAAAAAAAACTTTTAGGCCTTGGCTTACCCCTCATGTTTGTCCAATCTAATTAATCTTTTTCTCGATAGGAAAATTTTCATTGAGCTACCAGATGTTACTCCTCACAGTAGGTCAATTTGGAAGGGTTTACCCCAAGCCGATGTATTATCCTCCTTACTGTATAATATATACACACACGATATGCATGTCACCATTCCCCCTCAAGTAAAAGTTGTTGAGTTCGCAGATGACATAGCTTTCTTCTTATCATCCAAAATCATTCCATCCGCCGTCAAATATCTTAATGAAGCCATGGATGCCCTTTGCACATGGCTTACTTTAAATGGTCTTGAACATTCAGTACAAAAGAGTCAGTGTGTTACCTTCTCAAATCGTCATAATAACCCCCCTGTTCAAATATTATTTAAAAACTCTCCAATCCCCAATGCTTCCGAAGTAAAATTTTTGGGAGTAACATTTGATAGGAAACTTAAATGGTCTTCCCACATTAATAATATAGTTACTAAATGTGAAAAAAATTTCAATATTATCAGATCATTGACTGGCGTTTGGTGGGGTGCTCATCCTATCTGCATTAAGTTGCTCTACAATGCACTTATTCGAAGTCATCTCGACTATGCCTGCCCACTTTTTAGTACTGCATCCAAAAATGCACTCAGTAAATTAGACAAAATTCAATCTAAGTCATTGCGAATAATAACTGGCGCGATGCAATCGTCGCCCATCAATTCCCTTCAAGTAGAATGTTCTGATCCTCCTCTTTATTTAAGGCGTCAATTATTTGCTGACAAATTTGTTCTTAAATGTTTAAATTCTAAAAGTCATCAGATTATTCCCAGAGTCTCGTTGTTCAACGACTCAACACATTCATCTACAATCAGAGCTCGAACTAAACCTCTCCCTGCCATCTGTAAAAATTTTCGCTCTCTCTCAGAGCTTCAAATTATCAAAAATGATCTTCTTCTTTTGTACAAATTAAAATATAGTCACGTCACCCTATCCCCAACGATATTAGAAGGGATCGGCATCCTTAAAAGTCATTCCAATCTCCCAGCCCGTACTGTCAATAATATGTTCAATGACATTATTTCTTCTAAATGGCCCAACTCTTCTCTTTTATTTACTGATGGCTCCAAATCTCCGGACTCTCCTAACTGTGGTATTGGTACTAACGTTTACCACAATAATTCTAATGAAAGAATATTTTATTCAATTTCAAACCAATTTTCAATATTTTCTGCCGAGTGCATTGCGATTATTGAATCTCTCAAATATATAACAAAAAATAATTTTGAACATTCTCTTGTTCTCTCTGACTCTCTCAGTTCCCTCCAAAAACTTAAAACAAGTCCTCTTCTTCATCCTGATGATCACTTTGTATGTCTTATTCGAGTATTGATAACCTCCATTCAAAGCTCTGGAAAAATTGTCACTCTGATTTGGATTCCTGGACATGTTGGGTAACGATATTGCTGATTCCTTGGCAAAACAAGGAGCGTCTAACCCTACCGTTACCCTCGTAAACCATATTCCCCTGTCTGATATTTTTTCCATCATCAAAGATAGATCCCGCAATGTTTGGACAGAGTATTGGAACATTGCTAGTCAATCCAAGGGTGCCCGCTACTCCTCAATACAAAGGACTATCCCATCAAAACCGTGGTTTCAAAAATTCCCCCATTTTTCCAAAAAAGAAATTTCCTTACTTATTCGTATGAGAATCGGACATTGTTCCGTTCCTTCTTACCTTTATAAAATTCATGTGCTTGACTCCCCAGATTGTACGTTCTGTGGTCTAGATGTGGGAACTTTAGATCACATATTTTTTTATTGTCCCTCTCTAAATAAATATCCTCTCTTCTATCAAGCGTTATCAAAAATTGCCTCTCCTACATTCAACATCTCATCTCTTCTAAGTCTGAACTCTACTCCAATCTTCCATAAAATTCTGAAATTTGCACATTTAAATAAAATTAATATATAAATTCACCTTTCCTTTCTCTGTAATTATAAATGATGGCCTAGAACACCCTTGAAGGGTGAAAGCCAGAAATAATTGAAAAAAAAAATTAACTATAGTATTTTGAAAAGATACATAGTTTCAGCTGATATCAATAGATGCAATTAGGCTTAGAGCTTCTATCAAATTTTGACAGATGTCCGTAGACAGATGTGTATGTTAGTAAGAGCGGTGCACCCCAGCACTGAACGTGTCGAATTGCCGAAGACACGAATGCTGCCGAGGTCGACCGAACGGCCACTACCTCTGGTAACGGTCAACGCTCGCGAACCGGCACAGATCCAATTCGTAGACAATTGAGGTCGGTCGTGTGACCCATAAGTATAATATATTGTAAATACAACAATAAAGCAGATTGTAACAAGGACCTATTTATTCTTGAAGAGCCCCAACACAATAATTAATGTCTGCCTGAGGATAAGGAATACATAAAATTAAAATAATATTAGGTCCTTACGTATGAAATTGGCTTTTTGCCGTACTGGCAACTTTGAACTCAAATATCTTCTCTTTGGTTAGGAATTCCAAATTCAAATTTATACCGCTATATACTCATGTATTTGTGTTTCGAAAATTATAATTCATTTGTTTTTTCCTTAATTGTTTTTTTTTCTTTGCGTCACTTAGTTTACAAAATGGAAAACTTGAAATATCGCGTTATTTACGAGTACGAGTTCCACCGTGGCACCAGTGCTGCAGAAACGGCTCGAAAGATTAATGGTGTGTATGGCGATGGTGCTGCAAAAGAAAACACAACTTTTTTTTCTTTCTTTTTTTTGTGTTGTTCCCTACAGCTTTCTTAAATCTGGCCAGACGATTACGGCAGCTAAACAACCGAGGCTGGTTAATCGCTCTAGGCCACTGCTGCTTCATGACAAGGCTATACCACATACTGCACAACAGACGGCTACTAAATTAGAGGAGCTTCAATTGAACATCCACCGTACTCTCCGAACCTTGCCCCAACAGATTACCATTTTTTTCGAAATTTGGATAACTTCTTGCAAGGGAAAAAATTCAACTCCGATGGGGCAGTCCAAACCGCCTTCAAAGATTTTATTGATTCCCGTCCGAATGGTTTTTTTAGTAAAGGGATCGATGAACTACCTATGAGGTGGCAAAAGTGCATAGATAGCAATGGTACATACTTTGATTAAATAAATATATTATATTTAAAAAAATCGACTTTATGTTCCTCCAATACAAAACGCCAATTTCATACGTAAGGACCTAATATTAACTTGATATTTCAAAGGTTAATAGTTAAGACAATGAGCTGCAAATAGTCTACAACAACCTACAAGTTACATATAGGAAAGATTCAAGGGTTTAAAAAAACAATTTTCTTTTCCCATTCGTCTCGTTCCCCTTTCGTCTCCCTTTCCTCTCCCCTCTCACGCGAACCTCCTCTCGTGATCCTCTTCACTCACGCGTTCAGTGCAGGTACATTCAGATTTTCAACAACTCGCGTGCCATCTATTGCAATTTTTATATTTTTTTTTATTTTTAATGTATTACAAACATTCATTTTTGTATATTATAAGATTAATCAATCAAATTTGGTACCTAACATAGGTACCTATTTAAAATAAATTTAATTTTTGATTACAGTCAAATTATTCGATTTTGGTTAGTACCATACGTGAGTACTACGATTAACTTCATTAATTTAAAGAGTTTATTCGAAAATTGAATTTGAATTAAAAGGTTTGCAAAATTAATTCTAAAATTGTGACATTTTTTATAGTTTCGTAAGAGTTTTCGTATTGATTAAAACAAACTTTTCAATTCTATTGTCATGTGGTGATAATACTCCAGAGACCTTTGCGAGGGTAAAAAGAAGGTATTTTGAAAGTTTAAAACATTTCCTATCCTTTTTATATCAATGCATAGACATCTCACATACATAAAAACATATATTGAATTTTTATATACTTAACATGAAAACGTGCTTTAAAAGTTATTCTCCTTTTGGTGCCCTCTTATGTCGGAGGCTGGCTATTATCTCATGTTTAAAAGTGAAGTATTTTTAAAGTAAAATATGCCAAATCAGTCTCAGATATCAATTGTCCCTCCATTTAGAACCGCTGCACAGTGCTGCATTGTATGCGAGTGACACGGCCATACAGCGATTAACGCAAAGGGCAAACATTATTAAAAATTCAACAATCAAACGCACAAAGGGCACCGGGTAAATGCTCACTGCCTAACCCTTCCGCCCTTGACTCGATACAGATCAAACGGGACCTATCTCAAAAGGGTGAGAAGGTTTAAAATACCGTCTTAATTATAGACCTAGGTCTCAACCGAAGGCTCAAAAGCATGAACCCTTTGCTTAAAAGACGTAAAATATTTTTTGCCTCTTAGAATAGTGGAGTCATATTATTTTTAAAGGCTAGTTAAATTAGAGTAATGTTAGTAATAGAAGTGCCTACGTAAAATATTATGTGAATTGTTCAAGAAAGGCGATGTTTTGTTATGGTTGTTGATAGTTATGCTTAAAAATAAAAAATTTTGTACATCGATAGTCAAGTTGATTAGTCAAACATCTCTAAATACTAAGTTTTGAGATAATGAGGAAACCAATATTCATTTCTATGTTCCTGATTGTTATCTCTGCCACCGAGAGCATAGACTGTTCCATCTCCCTGCAGGACTAACTTGCCAATGGTCATGCCGGTCGGGAGAGCAATCTTGCTGTTAAACATAATCAATCCGGATATCGACATATTTAGCGTTAGTGAAGCTGCCTTTAAGACGCCGCCACCCGAATTTCTACCGATTTCTTGCAAACCTCCCTTAAACATTTGAAGTTTTTAAGCTCTATATATGTTATTTTTTAAGATAATATCTAGACATTCGTCGCGCCGAAATGCAAATTATATAAAATTTCCTCGATATAAAAAAATCGCAAAGTATGCTCTAAAAATTATTATAAACACGTTTAAATGCTGTTTAAGACAACCCTCGCGAGATTTTTGCTCTATTTTAAACAAGTCGTGTTTTATTAAACATTTTCACAATTTTCGCATCGATTTTGACACTTTAAATACTAGCGCTCTCCCCTAACATTCGTAATTTCATATCTCTCTATCTTCTTCTTTTGGTGCGCGGGGCCTTCAATGCAGGCTGTTAATTAATGTAATACTCTTATGGTGGGTTTTTTCATTTACCGAGAATGCTAAATGCAATGCTAATTGTAAAAGTAAACGGTCAAATGCATAGAAATTTTTAAATTTCGATCGTTAATTTTTACAATTAGCATTGCATTTAGCATTCTCGGTAAATGAAGAAACCCACCCTTACAAATGCTTTTTAAAACCTTTTTAAATGTATAATTTTGTAATTTTTTTGAAAAAATAAATAAATTGAATTGAAATGAATTAGTAAATGAACTGAATTCAGGAAGGTAAGGAAAATCAGGGACGCCCGAGAAAGGCATGGCATGATCAAGCGACCGAAATACTTGAATTGGACCAAAGCAATCAGAATAATAGAATGGCATGTATGAATGTGAATGAACCGAGTTTTCCAAAACCGAGTTGTTTGGCGGTTCATCCTCTTGTGATTCTTACTATATGTTAATTATATAATACTTTTGAAAAACAAAGTTTAAAACGAATCATCATTGTGTGTTGAACTACGAATAAGTTAACTTTATTTTATTTTTATATATCATTCAATTATAATAATGACGTATTGCCCATCTTACTAGGTGTGAAACGCCTGTTTTGATATGGCAATTCACAGAGTGGTTGTTAGCTAGGTTTTTGTTTATATAATACTAGCAGACCCGACAACACGTTGCTGTGACTAACGAAACACAACGCCATTACCCAATCTTTAAAAAAATCCACACCACCCGCTTGCCAGCTGCCCGCTGCCCGCTGCCTGAATTGAATATTTGAATTTATCGGCTTTTCTCTACTATAATAAGCATGTATTATACATATAAACTAATTCACTCGCCACTAATTATACAATGCTTGCAATGCAACACTGAATATTTGAAAAGGGAAAATCAAATTTCTTCCGTAGAACGAATTTCAAAAGTGACTATAGTACGGCCCGCCAGCCGTTAAATCGCACAAAAATATGTTTTCTTTGAATTTCTCGGCTTTTTTCTAATATAATTTACATGTATTATACATATAAATATTCCTCTTCAATCACTCTATTGGTGAAAACCGTATGAAAATCCGTTGCGTAGTTTAAAAGATTAACGCGCACATACATTTTGAGCGACTTCATTTTATACTATGTAATGATAATGATAATGATTATGAAAATTATATATTAAAATGATATATTAAAATGATATATTAAATATATAATTTTAATGATAAATTAAAAATACATATTCGCAGAAATAGAAGGATTTATGCTTGCCATTCAAGATAGAGTCATTAATACTAAAAATTATAGAAAGCATATAATCAAAGATATAAATCAAATTGATGATTTATGTAGAAAATGTTTGGCTTTTCCGGAAACTATAGAACATATTATATCGGGATGTTCTATATTAGCGCCGTCCGAGTATACATTTAGGCACAATCAGGTTTTAAAAATAATCCACCAAAGTTTGGTAATTAAACATAACTTGATTGACTGCCGTAATATAGTACCATATTATGAATATGAACCAAATTCATTTTTAGAAAATGAATTTTATAAAATATATTATGATAAAACTATACTAAAAGACAGAACAATTAGTCATAATAGACCTGATATAGTTTTACATGACAAAATTAAAAAAATAACTTATATCATTGATGTAGCTATTCCAAATTCCTGTAATATTCAAAAAACTGTTTCTGAAAAAATTAGAAAATACACAGATTTAGGAAATGAGATTAAAAGAATTTGGCATTCTCGGACTATAAAAATATTACCATTTGTTATTTCGGCTACTGGCATTATACCTAGGTCTCTGATTCAAAATTTAGGCGTATTAGATTTGTCAAAGAATTTATATATAAAAATGCAAAAATCGGTAATTTTAAATACATGTAGGATTACAAAAGATTTTTTAAATATTTATATTGAGGGATCAGTAGGATTCATAGGTTCAATTAGGAATTCCACAGAGCCGAACCCTCTGATATGAAAATATCTGGAGTCGGTGAATTATTTTCCCATCTGGTATCTGGTAGGTTGACATGTTGTTCTTGTATTGTTTTGTAATTATAATACATACAGTGCAATTGCATAACGTGGATTGACCAGATGATCATTTGGGAAGTGTGTGAAAGGGTTTAGTTTTTCCTGTGGGGAAAATTAAACCCGGACATTTAAATCTGGTGCGTAAATTTATAAAATCTTTTTTTTTAAATTATATATAGACCGTCAGTACATATATTATATAAAATGTCCATAGTTCTGCGTGAGTTTCACCAATTAGCGTGATGGTGTGGTGGGGTTGGAGGGGGTTGGTGTCGGTGTGTAATTATTGAACCCTCGGTTTTGTACCGAAAGTTAAAGCAATTGATGCGGTTACTCCTTTGTGAAGTTGACTGAAAGCGCAGCGGTAATTGCGTGGAGTTAGCTCACATATTTAATCCAGACTTTGGCAGTTGTTTCAAGTAATGATGTTCGTTAGTCTATTGCTGGTTAGTTTAGGCACTGAATAGAAAATCGAAAGATGTTTGATCTGTAAAGATTTGAAATTTATTTTTTATTTATTTGTTTGTTTTTTTTACATGGTACCTAGGTCTAATATTTACAATTCAGTTTATAACCTCACTAGGTCAAGCCTGTGTTGAGGTTAATAACTCTACAATTTAATAAAATAACACAAAAATAATACAGTTATTGAAGAACAATATTGTTGCATGTTTCTTAGAGGTTACAAGTCTACAAAAAAATAAAAATTGAAAGCTGTTTTGGTTTTTTTGCGTAATTCTTAAGTTTTTGGGTGTAGTGAGTCCGAAAACGACTTTCATTTTGTTACAGAACGTCACGTTTTCTGACAATGTCGACACCTATGTTAAACAAGTTATCATCTTAAAATAAGAGATAAAAGACTAAAAAAAAATATTTATTTTTTATTACGTAACAAAACTTATTTTTTTATCAAAAATACATTGATTGGTAAGCACTAAACACATTTCTTTTTTCCCAGTGAGACTCCTTTTGGTACATTTTCGCTTGTAGGAAGCATCTGGAAGATCTCTCTGAAGCATACAACAGTAGTCTGCAATCATTGAGATGCTCCATTTTCCCTGGTATATTTTTCCATCTCCTTAATATCTTGGTGAAATCGTTCACATTGCGCTTCACTCACATATCCTAAATTTTTTGGAAAGTAGTCGAGGTGGGAATGAATAAAATGTACTTTTAAACTCATTAGGCAACCTGAAGCTTGAAATGCTTTTAACGATTTGTTTGTAGTTAGGGTCTTCGTCATTTCCTAAAAATTCAGGTTACCCTCCCCGATCTCTCCCTCCGTTCCCCTCCCCCCCTCCCTCGAACTCCCTACCCGATTCCCCTCCCCCCTTCCGCATTCCATACATTCAGTCTTCACAGCTCGCGTGCCACCTATTTCAATTTTTTATACAAATTTCATAATGCCAGAGCTCACCAGTAGTTTTATACAAACCTTGTATTGACAATAACGAACACAAAAAAAGAATTATCCAATTTGGTGCAGTCGTTCAAAAGTTATGCGCGTACCTACATACATTTCTGCGACCCATTTTTATTTAATTAATTCATTTTTCGTAATATCATGATGCCAGAGCTCACTATTGCATGCCTGCACACATCAAATCCCCAAAGTTTCATCGCAATCGTATGAACGGTTTAGCAGTGAAATGTTTATTGCCAGAGCTCACTATTGCATATACTATCTATATATATATATATATATACCGTTTTGCAAAATAACCTGACGTTCAGGAATTTTTTGAGAATTTTTCTAGTTTTCAGAACACCTAAATACATAGAAATCAGTTGAAAATATCCAGACAACATTTTTGTTGCCGACCTGTGTTATGATACCTGATAAGCTGAATGCGATAGTATATTACAATGTGAACATGTAGGATGACAACAATGTTGAGATTTAAGAAACATTTATTTATTTTAAGATGAGAATATGTAATTAATATATTATGTATGTTATTAATTTTAAAAAAGAAAGATGAAAAAACAGTTAAGACAAAATAATATGATATTAATTTAGAAAGTATAAAGTAGAGAAAAACAATTGGCAATCCTCGGCACAAATAATTTAACAGTATTTTTAAAAATGCTCAAGGAATTAGATGACTTGATGTGTTCTAGATGAATATTAAATATGAGTGGAGCCTGATAAAAATAATTTCTTTGACCAAAAGAAGATTTAGTTTGAATTACCCTAAAGTTTAGACCAGAGCCAACTCTAGTGGTACGAATTTGCTGTGTTCTTTCTGAAATATCAATATTATTAAAAAATCTACAAAGCGTTTGTGTAACATATAGCTGTTTAACATTCATGACATTACGTTCCTTATAAAGTAAATGAGTTAAATATCTAATTTTTTTCTTGAACATTACTATAAGAATCAGTTTTTGTGCAATATTAAGTGGTTCTGTGTCTTTTGACATGATCCCCAGCACACTATATTATAAGAAAGCTTTCATAAAATAAAATAAAATACTTAACTAACTAACTAACTAACCATCACGCCGTTTCCCCGCAGGGGTAGGCAGAGAGGACGGACCGCCAAACAACTCGGTCTTGGCACACACTCTTTGCCTCACTCACATTCATACATCGTCTCATACATACTCTTCTATTATTCTGACTTTTGACATGGCCCGTCTCAAGTATCTGATTTACTTGATCGTGCCATGTCTTCCTCGGGCGTCCCCGACTTCTTCTACCATTCACATTTGCATCATACTAAAAATAAATAAAATACTTTTTTGTTTAAAACCACGATATTTATTAATTTTTTAACCGACGGGTTTCGCTTAACTTAAGCATATTCAGGGTACAAATTAATACTAAACAAGAAGTACATAATGTGTGCTTATATATAACAAAATATAGAAATAATAACAAAATTGATTTTAACATATTTCGTAAACCCTCTTATACTGACATTGTCATACACAGCACCTCCAATCACCCTATTTCACATAAACACTCCGCATTCCATTCAATGGTCCATCGTTTGGTCACAATTCCAATGTCCGATAATAATTTTGCAAATGAACTAAAAATAATTAAAAAAATTGCGGTAAATAATGGCTATGAATCACATTTTATAGATTTAATCTTAAATAAAAAACTAAAACAAATAGCCGTTAATCGCTTCTTATTTGCTAGTCCTTATCCTCAAATCAATGATAATAATATTAATCATCAATGGCGGCGAATTTTATTCATTAATAATTTTTCTACCTTAAGTGTAAAAAATCTTCCTTCTGAAGTCAGACCGGCCTTTTATACTAATAACAATCTAGGTAAATTTCTAATTAATTCTAAATATAAGGACGACAAATTAAATCATTCGGGAATTTATAAATTAAATTGTAATAATTGTTCGGCTTTCTATATCGGTAAGACAACACGTAATGTCAATATTAGGATAAAGGAACATCTTCGTTGCCTCAATAATAACGGTTTTTCAGAATTCGCAAATCATTTGATCGATAAAGATCATACGTTCTGTCATAGCACCGGTGCTAACATCTTACACAAAAACGGGCATGGTAACAAACTAAACACTCTAGAAGTGCTAGAAATAAAAAAAAGCTGTAAAAACCACAAGTCATATACTTAATAATCAATTAGATATATCAAGTAGTCCTATATTAGGTATGTTTCCAATAAACCCTTAAAAATAAAAATTCCCAGTGCTCCCTACCACCATGCCAGTTGATGCTTTGTTTCTCCAAATTTATTATTATAACCCATTAGTCTACATAATTATCTTTCTGTTTTTTCCCATTACTTGAGTAGTTATGTTAATGTATTTTATGACCGTTTATTTGTATCGTGTTGTCTCCCTCTATATTTTGTTATATATAAGCACACATTATGTACTTCTTGTTTAGTATTAATTTGTACCCTGAAGATGCTTAAGTTAAGCGAAACCGGTCGGTTAAAAAATTAATAAATATCGTGGCTTTAAACAAAAAAGTATTTTATTTTATTAAATATGTCAAACCACAAAGTGATTGCTTTCTACAATAATAAACCATTTTCAATTTTTCTTTGTCTAGTATACGTCTGAGTTCTTAAAAGATATAGGTAAGTCTCCTAGTATTATCTTAATCTTATTAATATATAAAACAAAGTCGGGTTAGTTACACTGTTTATAACTCGAGAACGGCTGGGCTGATTTTGATGATCTTTGATTTGTTGGATTTGTCTCCGCCTCGGATAGGATAATAACTATTAAAATATCACAAAAGTTAACGAAATAAATAGTTATAAAGAAAATTATTTTCCCCGTACATTTTGTATGGAACGAATTTTCATCTTTTGAAAGAGCTGCAGGAATATTGTGGTAGGTAGGTATAATATTGAAGTTTGCTTCAATTCCAAAAATTCAAAAACGTCAAATGTCAATGTGCTGATTGTTTTTCTTTTGTTCTTAAACATAGAATGCTACCTCTCTTTCTTACACACTAAATGTCAACAGTCGTAAATAGGACAAATTGTGAACGTATGTCTGCACAACTCCAGGAAAACAGCCACTTCTTTTCAAAACATTCAAAACGCATTGTGACGTGGGGTACCTATTGCAATTCGGTGAAGTCAATCAAATACCTCTGCAAATTTTTCACAAAAGTTAGTGATATGGCGGTTTTTGGCGTTAAAACTACAAATAAAAAAAACGATGAAATCACACGCTATCAAGTTTGTGAGCTACAATGAGGCGATTTGGCGTATATTCTCATTCCCCATTCATGAACGACATTCCATTGTTGTATATTTTTTACGATGCATCTGGAGATCGATCAACGAGTTTATTTCATTACATCGATTGTTGCCAAACGTGCTGAAACACCTCCAGCAACAACATTGACAACATTTCTTTTCGATTTGCCAATGCGATCTGTTTGCCCGGACGTTGCTCTACTCTGAGATGCCACGTTATTACACTTTGTCGAAGAAATTTCCACGTCGGAAGCACGGCGGTCGCATTTACACAGTTCACGTAAAAAGTAACGAATGTTTCTACTTTTGGTTGTTGCTGGTGAATGTTCGTGGGCCGACATCGTTTGAATCACAAGTCAATGGTGTAGTGTGCCCAACAATTCGTGTTGCATATCTGCAGATCAATTTGCTTGAAAACGATACTCATTGGGACATGACAATCACTGAAGCAATTATTTCTGCATATCCAGTCTGATACGCACATTATTTGCTAACATTATTTCGACCTGTTTCCCATCGAATCCGCGTGAACTATGGAACAAGTACAAAGATGACATGTCAGAAGACATTTTACATCGAATTCATGTCAGTTCAGGGAATCCTGATCTCGAGGTGAATGAGGATATACATAAACAGGCTTTGTTTTTATCGAAGACATGTGTTACCTCATGTGCGGCAATTTGTTAGTCAAGTTAGGAATAACAACGCCAGATCGACGCTTCATGAATGCAATGAATGCAATGAAACTTGCAATGAATGATGCTTTCAATCAAGAATTGGTACTTGAACGTGAATATGATCAAGATGCATTGAACCAATCAGTTTGAACGAATGTACCACTGTTGTACCCCCAACAGAAGGAAGTGCACGATACGTTAATGAAGGCTGTTGATGATGGAAATGGTGGCTTATTTTTCCTCAATGCGCCCGGTGTAACTGGGAAGATATCTAACGACAACAAAACGAAAAATGTTGGATATCACAAGGTGCTTCAATGAAGGGAATCGACCCAAGTGCAACCCACCCAGTAAATAGTTTTAACAGAAAGTAGTACAATAATGCCACGTGAATCATTTCGATTCGCATTAATAAAACAAATGTCTTGCTGCCACGTGAATTACATTTCTTAATTCATTTTGAGTATTAATTTTAAATTAAAAAAATTAAATTAATTCAGCTAATAAGTTAACACAACAGTTATTGATTCTTAGGCAATACGAAGTTCGCCGGGTCAGCTAGTTTATCAATATATTGACATGATCATTCCATTTCAAAAATTTATCTATTTTTACACCAAGGTATTTGATGTTGGAAATCAAATTGAAAAATCTCTCTGTAATCCTCTTCAGAGATATTGTATTTATTATTAGTACTGGCTAGTATCTCGGTACTATTCTGTTTTGATTGAAATACTTTAGTTCTTTAAATTTCGTTAATATACAAAAATTGGTTTAAGAAGGCACACGTCCTTGCAACTCGGAAGCTAGTTTGGTCTGAGGAGCTCTCGCAACAAAATGACTTGCCTATTTCTCTTCGACACGAGTATAGCACAGACAACGGGAAACATTGATAGAACTGATTATAGGCTAATATTACGATACATATTTCAAAAATAATTTCTACATTAATAAATGTTTTTTACATTAATAAGGTAAATTTTATTCCAAGGCAAGATAAAATTAAGGTTCCTACGGGCTCACAGGTATCCGAAAATGGACTTCTTGGTTTATTTATCTCTTGTGGCACGGTAGTTATAAAAAAATAGTCTAATATAGGCCTGCACGGTGTTATATACCCTTTGGGGCAGGGTAGTGCCGTCCGATGATGGAGGGGTGGAGGTAGCTCGGCTAATGGGGTGTCTTCTTATCCGGGTGGTGAGCCGAATAGTCGCCGAGCGAGACGGCGCTATGCGTGTGAGGGAGAAAGTATTCTGATCCGCGCGTCGGACCAAATACCGCGCGCTACACTCTTTAATAATTTTAGGATTTTTACCTTGAGACTGGAGGATGTGGGCCGATGGGGAAGCAGAAAGTTAGGAAGTACTTGGCTATTCAGATCTGGTCACTAAAAACGTCTAAAATCATTTCGAGAGACCTTTTCTATTCTCAAACTTGCCACAAATATTATGTTAAATACATTGCTTTACGTAAATATGTGAATGGCAATATAAAGGTTTTTTCAACAATATTTCCACACAGGAGGCTTTAACAACTTTACTTTTTGAGGAGAGGAAGGAGTGTACATACAGTGAAGAGGCCCGAAAGGGAAACCTAGCCGAGCGTTTGAACTCAAGAAAAAACTTAAAATAACTTTAATCGTGTTTAGTGACAAGATATGAATAGCCAGGAATGTCTCAAAACTCTTTACTTCATCTCCTTCCCATTCTCATTACATTCAGCCTCACAACATACCCCCATTTAAAAAAGCCATGGTCCCGTTGAATTCGGACTGTGCACATATAAAAAACGCACATTTTAGCGATAATGCACGTTTTCATCCCGCGATAAATATCCTCGACAAAACATCCTTCAACAAAATATCTACTAAAACCACAGACATATGAATATTAGTAGACCAGAACATAAAGGTGAGGGATAGACAACTACAGCCGGGCCCAGAGCTGGAAGATGACTTTGGAGATATGTGATTCGTCGATAACTCAATATGACAGTATGTAGGCAACTCGCATTATAGTATCACCTTTTGTTCTTAAAAGTAAACTCTGCTTTTGAATGAATAGACCTTTTTACATGGGAGCGCGAATTGCTCGCCGCGTATTGAACAAATTTGCGAAGTCTAAATACGGCAAAGTAAAGTTCGCTTATTTTCACACTCCAATATTTTGTTGCCGTATTTAGTTAGGATACTTTTACAAATGTTTCATAATTTACTTACCCCGTAAACATCGACGAGCACACGCCATGTATCTCGAGTGATAGTATATATTTACACGTTTTCAAAACACAAACCATGTTTTTTGCGGTGTTATTTCGTAAAATGACTCGCAGAAGAACGTTACATTTTTTAGATTCACGCGAAGCCATACTCAATCCTATCCGGTTCCAAGGAACCGGTATGGGGAGGGGGAAATAATACGCTTTTATCACTTAGTCTTCTAATATTCATATGTATATGACAAAAACCTAACCTACCCTACTAACCTTATCTTATTTTAAATTTTATTATTTTTCTTCCATTTTAGTATTTTTGAACAATAATTTATTGTCTTTACAGGATGTCTGTATTATTTTGTCCCATTTTTGTCTTAGGTTTGGGTTAGGTTTTAGTAGATATTTTGTCCGTAGTATATTTTGTCGGGGATATTTTGTCGCGGGATGAAAAGTTGCAGAACCTATTCTAACGGGTATCTGGATACGATTTACCACGAAGATTTCACTTTCCTGTTTTATGTATGTCCTGTTTTGTAAATGTAATGTTTTGTGAATGTCCTGTTTTGTGAATGTCTTGTTTTATGAATGTCCTGTTTTGACACTGTCCTGTTTTGTGAATGTCCTGTTTTGTAAATGTCATGTTTTGTAAATGTCCTGTTTTGTCTCTGTCCTGTTTTGTGAATGTCCTGTTTTGTGAATGTCCTGTTTTGTAAATGCCATGTTTCGTGAATGTTCTGTTTTGTAAATGTCCTGTTTTGTAAATGTCCTGTTTTGTGAACGTCGTTTTTTAATGTCCTGTTTTGTCTCCGTCCTGTTTGTCACTGTCCTGTTTAATCACTGTCCAAATTTAAACAAACTCAAAACTAATTAATCAGAATACTAAATACATGATATTTTCAAAGATTCATCAAAAAGGGTTGCTAATTTTATCGTCTTTACCATTTCTCTCATTTAATTCCCCCTGCCAATGGTAGATAAAATGCAACAAAACACTTTGAATGTTAATTATTTTATTCTTTACTTCCCTTGCTAAGGTGCCTTTGAAGCATGAAATTTAATTAATTGTCTAGAAAAATAAGAGGGTGAAAACGACTCGCAAAGCTGTTTTTAATTACTTCTTATGCAACCAATACTGCTGCCCTTTATTTATCGTCTTCTTCTTTATTTTACTCGGAAACTCTTCCGGCCAAGAGATGCCGAGATACAAGAGACTAACGACAGATACAAGGGAAGAAAAACAAATCTGATAGCACTTCATTGAATATACCTATGTTCAAGTGTGATCCTTGGTGACCTGACGGTAGATTTAATAGATTAAATAATTATTATAATAATACTTGGATGATTTATATAGCGCCGTTTTTTGTGAATAATCACCTCAAGGGCGCTGTAGAAACTTATAATACATTTCTAAAATCTAAAATGCAACTATTAATTTTTGTGCATTATTTACCAATAATTTCAAACCCAGAATCGACTTCAAAAATATACTTATATTTAATAATATATATTACAACACTAGACTCCATGCTCCATTTAACATAGTTGCTTCTCGCACGAATTTTATGTTTAACTCTTGTCTTCAGAGATTGCATCGTGTGGGGAATGAAACTTGCTCTATTGATTTTTTTATAAAAACATCGCTTTCTTTAAAAAGCGTAGGTATATGTATGCAGATGCAAAATCCTTAAATGTTCCAGTTTGTTAACAGTAACAAATTTAATACCCACTACTCTGTAACAATTTTCATAGTACCTATTTACTTCTTTATATATGTAATTGATGTGTACCTTTAATTTTTTTCATAATAATAACAAACTTATGTACATTTATAATAGCAACAAAAAATTACAAAGAAATTTACCTACATTTATATTAATCGCTAAAAAATGTTTTACACCTCTGCCAACCGGAATGCTTCGAGTATGTTTGTAATCATGTTTTGTGTATAATATTGTGACAGTAATTTTTGAAACTTAGCCTGAGCCCAAATACGAATCTGCTGGTTGAACTCCTTTGTTAAGAATTTACTTATCGAAAACTCATACCTACTTGTGTTGTGCCTAATTATGTCTTTCATGCTCTGTTTATTATTTTATGTACTATAAACTTGTTATAATGCTCCTTTACAATTTACCTTACATTTAAAGCCATTAAGGCGTAAACAAATAAATAAATAATGAGTTGGTATGAATATCAAACGAATTTATTTACTGTGTCGATTTTTAGTACTTATACGCTGGTATGTACAGTATTAAGACAAGCAGTTTTTCCTTGATGCATTTGAATGAAAATATTATGTCTTTTAAAATTTCACGTGTAGCAAACACTTTGTGGGTATACATAATTATAATAATGACAATAAAATAACATTGTTTAATTCCATTTTGTTATATTTTTAACCAACCGGTTCTGGTTTAAGCTCTAGAAATACAAAAAAAAGTAAAATAAAATAAACCCAACTTGCTAAATAAACTATTGAAGAAAAAGATAACGCTAAAAATCTAAACGATAATATGAAAAAAAAACACAGAAAAATAAAAAGATAACGGTCGCAACTGGGACATGAAACCAGAACCTCTCATTGCAAACGTTATCTTTTTATTTTTGGAGTGAGGTTTGTCCAGGTCTTGGTGGCCAATGTGTCTGCCCACCTGCTGCGTGGTGGGCAGGATCGACTGGTTGAGGGAGGGATAGATGGACTGGTTGAGGGAGGTCTTTTATCCTCTCCAGCCAGAATCTCTCGACCGAGGGATGGATTCATACGTCCATCACTTTTGAACACACTAACCCCCAGATTCCTACCCACTCTTTATACTTATTTCCTTCCCAGAACTTCCTCTCCTTTCTTTCCTTAAAAAACCTTTGTTTTTATAATGTCACTAGAATTGACAGGTTGGGAAATATCTGAACATGTTATTGTAATATGTTGATGCCCTTTGGGATATGTTGTGAAAAAGATAAGCAATGGATTTAATGGAACATTAATTCTATGAACAATTTATCTGTGTAACATTATTATGTTGCCACAGTTAACAAATCATGTTGTGTATTTACCATTTACAATATTTCAATGAACAAAAAAAAATAATATTCGAGCGCCCTTTGCCTTTTTTATCGAGGGAATTTCATACAGATAATTCTTTTTCGCTTTTTTTTTCAAGAGCTTATTAATTTTAAATTTTTAAGGAAAGTATGTTATGTATCGGTAGAAATTCGGTATGCGGGTTACATATTACTAAAACTTTACTACACAAGTTTTATTTAGATTTAGGTAACACTTAAATTATGCAATTAATATGAAATCAATCACAAATACATTCTAATCAATGGAATTGACCGTTAAATTTATTTTGTTCCGAGTCCCGTGGGTTACATCGGGCCTTATTTAAGTTACTGGTAATTAATACCTTTGTTTCCACAGCCGGCCGACTTCGTCAATAACATCTATAATAATAACACAACGCGTTAAAACAACATTATATGTTAGTGTACAGTGAGGTCCAAAATTATGGAAACTATCAGGTCACTACATAAACACTTATTTATATAATATTCCTATTAGAATCAGAAAATAATATTCATTAGTAAAATTATTTCCTGAAAGTTGATTGGGTGAGAAAAGCCAAGAATTTTAAAATCTATACCAGAAGGCTCATGAAGGATAACAGAAGAAGTGATTAGTTCCATTTTCAAGTCCCACAAATTACTGCACTCTGAAAATATATTATTGTTAATAGTTTACGCCGACTTCTACCAATTATACCAGACTTATGTTGTTGTGCTGCCGTAATTAATCTTCTCTTTTTTTTATAAATGAAAATGAATCGCCGAAATGTATGTACACGCATAACTTCCGTAGGACTGCATCAAATTGGATAATTCTTTTTTTTTTGTGTTCGTTAGTGTTAGGACAATGTTTGTATAAAACTGGTGATGAGCTCTGGCACTATGAAATTTGTATATAAAAATTGCAATAGGTGGCACGCGAGCTGTTTGAAAACTTACTGTACCGGGACTGAATGCATGGAATGCGGGAGGGGAGAGGAGAGAGGGGAACTCGGGAACGGGAGATGGAATGTGGAGGAGGCGGAGTGGAAACGCGAGAGGGGAAGGGGACGCGGGAGAGGAAGGGGAGGCGGAAGGGGAACGGGACGAATTTTTTTTTTTTTTTACAGTGAATACCGCACAAGAATCTCAACTGCTCCCGTCTGGAGCCAGTGAGACTATGGCATCCCCAATTGGGGTATGTTGTGAGGCTGAAGGTAGTGGGGAGGGGAAGGAGGTGGGGAAGAGGAAGGTTGGGAAGTACCTGGCTATTCAGATCTGGTCACTAAATACGGCTTAAGCCATTTTCAAGCAACGTTTCAATTCTGAATGGTGGTCTTACACCAGGGCGATACTGATAGTATCTTCCACGAGGGCACGCAGGGAGAAACAATTTCTTTATTAAATTAAATACCAAAGCATTCCGGGTATCAGCTAGTAATTTAAAAAAAACTGTACTGCTAAAGCTCATTTCAGTAGTGACAAGATTTCTGTAGTTATTGGTACATAATTACTCGTATAAAATCTATTTTTACCTGCCTCTATTGTAGAATTGTTACCAATTTAGTAATATATTCACAGGGCAAATTGTAAAACGCTCATCAAAATAATGCAATATTTTCTATTATTCTGTCTATAATTTATTAGAATGAGTCTTTAAGAATTTATACGTATACGTAAACATGTTAACATATCCCATATACATACCTAGATATAAGCTAAACAGTACGATTTAAATGTGATTTTATGATTAAAAAAACCATTATGACTTACATCCACTTATTTTACTGGCAAAAAGCGTAAAGGGTTTTTAAACATAAAATTCAAACTAAAATAGAATTTTACCAAGAATTCTAAACATAAAAAAGAATCGTTTTGGTTGGCTCTCTTCTTCTACCAAGCCTTATCTAAAGCTGCCTCCTCTTCATCCACCATTTCATCTTGTCTAAGTCTGAACTCAACTTCAACCTTTCATATAAATTTAAATTTACCCCTTTAAGTAAAATAAATAAATTATTTCATCTTCTCTTTTTTTAACCCCAAATAATGACCTTAAATAAAGAAAAATGATTACTTAACGAAAAAAAGAAAACAACTCTCTTTTTATAACTATTGAAGGTTATTTCCATCAATGGATTATATCGTTGAAGAGGAAGATAACACTAATAATCTAAACGAAAATATGAAAGAGAACAAGACACAGAAAAATAAAAAGAAATTAGTCAAATATAATATTGTTAATTCTGAAATTTTAAATATGAGATTAACAAATATGACTGTTTAACAAGAGGTGGCAGTGGCCAATTGGATAAGGCGCTCATACCGGTAAGACGAGAGGTTCTGGGTTCGAGTCCCAGTTGCGACTGTTTTTATTTCTATGTCTTGTTCTCTTTTATATTTTCGTTCAGATTTTTTTCTGTTTCTTCTTCAATTAAATTATTAAAGTTTTTTTAAATAAATTTGATCACTTTGTTGGCCGAGTTTCCAGGCATATAAACATCAGCATATTACCGTTCCATAGAATGTTATTCCAACAACTGACCACTACTCAAATTTCAATAATGCCTCTTATTACAAAACTGACCAATACTCGACGACGTTATTCAATTAGTTCCATTGAATTGGCGCGCATAGATTTACCTCGTGATAAAAGACAAATCATTCGGAGATTTGAACGATTTCAATTTAAATGTCCAACCGCAATGGCAGCAGTGGTTCCCAGAACAAACAAAAGCAATTTGTTTGTGTTTTATTTTAATGTGTATTAAAATTTATTCAAGGCCAAATTGTTCTCGTGCAGGTGTAAATGTAGAAGCTCTGAATTAATTTAACGTGGGGTATAACTTGTAAGTAAATATATATTTTTAAAATTTAGTATTTTTGTTTTTGTTCTCAATTTGGGAGGTGGGTATGGGTACACCGCTAAGTAGTTCGTTGGTTACTTAGCATGGGTTTCTGGGGTCATGGGGTGAGGTTTGTGGTGGGTGCGTTTGTTCACCCAGCGTGGTGGGACGGATCGGGAGAGACTGGTTGAGGGAGACCTTTTCACTTCCCCAGCCCGACTCTCTCGACCCATCACCTTTTACATCATTGAGAGGAATAGATTCATATGTCTGTTACTCCTGGGCACACGGACCCCCATACTCCTACCCACCCCTCATACCTTTGTCTTCCTCTATCCTCGTATCTTCCTTTCCCTAAAAGACCCTCCGCACAGCATCCCCAAAGATGACATAGGCCCCGAGGGAAATTGTTTTCTTCGGGGCCTACTGTGTGGAACTAATGTAAAAAGAAAACGACACCGCTGCCTTGGGTGGGATTCGCTACGGTTGGTGACTTATCAGAGGTGCCTGGGTTCATGCGGTGAGATTTCTAAAGGTCTTGACGGCGGATGCATCTTCCCACCCACTGCATGGTAAGCTGAATTGGGAGACTCTTTGTGGGAGACTTTTTGATCTCTCCAGCAGGATTATCTCGGAACACTGCCTTGCACTACAGTGGGAGGGATGAATTCATACGTCCGTCACTCCTGGACCACTAACTCTCAGATTCCTACACAACCCTCATACTTTATTCTTCCCAGGACATCCTCTTATGCCTTCCTAAAAAAAACCTCCACACAGCATCCCCGAAGATGGCAAAGGTCGTGTGGGAAATTCTTCTCCTCAGGGCCTCCAGTGTGGTGCAAATGTAAAAAAAGTTATATATTTATCTACCTTTTCTTTATATTCTTTACTCACATGAACAGGCCACATACAGCCGACTTTATTAGCTATTTGTTTTTGAAGTGAAACTTCTTTACGCTTGACTTGGGGAGTAAGCTGGTGAATGCATGACGAGAGCGTTACGAAAAGTGTGATCGGGCGAGGCGACCGATCTAGCCTTTACGCATGCTTGACTTGAGGATTAAGCTGATGAATGCGTGACGAGAGCGTTATGAAAAGTTTTTTTTTATTTTTTATTTATCTATAATAAAATATATTTACAATGGTTTTATTTGTATGCCTGTCTCACTAGGGTATACCTGTGTCGAGACAGACGTTTGATCGAGCGAGGCGAACGGAAATTGGGCGGGAGATATAAGTTAGTGAAGTTTTACTTCAGTCATGTGGTCTAAAGCACACTCGTTTTTTTTTTAATTATACTTCACCTACAATCAAAATTATAATCAAGATTATTAAACATAGCTGACGGAATTAGGCAGTACGTAGTTGTTTTTATTTCAGTTCATTCTGCCTTTCACCCTTTAAGGGTGTTCTAGGACATGATTTAAAATTACAAAGAAAGGAAAGGTGAATTAATATTACAAAATTACAAAATGTTGTTCTTTCATAGAGCCAAAAAACCTATTCAGTTTGATTATAAACTAAATAGTGTTTGTCTATCTACTGTCATTTCTATCAAGAACCTTGGGGTCACTCTAGATTGCAAACTTTCTTTCCGTGATCACATTACTCCTGCAAGACGTTTTTACTCCTGCAGCCCCAAAGTAAAAAGAATACTGTTCAACGCTTTCTGTACCTCGCTGTACACATCAGAACTAAGGGTTGACTACACTGTAACCCAATGGTATAAGTTAAAGGTTGCTTACAATAACGCCTATCGCCAACTTTTCCGCCTACCGAGATACTGCAGTGCTACGGAAATGTTCCTGGAGGGACTAGTACATACTTTCCGTGCACTTCTCCGTCACCGCATGGGAATTTTATGGCGCAGACTGCGCCTTTTGAAGAATGCGATCATCACCGCCATGACTGCCTGGATGGAATCTCCCCTGATGACCCTCTGGAGACGGGAGACGATGAAATACCCTCCGTAAACGGCTATTTAAAAATCATTTTAGTGTTTGATATTTACATAATTTTTTCTTTTCAGTTTCATTTTTCATGCTTATTCGTTTATTTTATTTAATTTATGTGTTGTTATTTACTTTTTACTTTAACTTATCATTTATCTTTTTTGTTATTTTAAAATATGGAATGTATTGCATTGCACTCTCCTGCATACATTCTGGAATAAACTTATATTATTATATTATTGTTATTATTAATGATATCGTAAATAAATCTCTTAAACTACTCGGCTTCATCCATAGAATTACCTCTGACTTCAAACATATAAGTACACTTAAAAATCTTTACTGTTCGCTGGTTCGACCTCACCTTGAGTATGCTAGTGTCATTTGGTCTCCTTTCTGTCCACATTTGTCACATCGAATCCGTACAACATCGTTTCCTAAGAGGAATTACTTGGAGGTTGGGTCTTGAAAGAGGCGAGTACTCATATGATGAAATTGAACACATTTTAAACATTTCTTCTTCAGAAAAACGTAGAAAGGACTCTGATCTAATTTGAATATTTAAAATAATAAACAGTATTACTGATACACCTGCTTTGTTACAACTCATCCAGTTCAACAGCCCTTCCCGTAGACTTCGAAATAATGAATTGCTGTTCCTCAATCAACATTCTACTAATTATGGATACCATTCTTCCTTATCCGGAATGTCGAGACTTGTCAACGCAAGTCAAAGCATTGATTTTATTGGTGTAAAACTAAATGACCTTCGGCAGTCGATACGTAATATTTAAATGCTTCTTCGTGCTTTGACTTGTAGTGTCTTCTATAATATGTACTTTTTACATTTTATATTGTCATTGCTATTAATTTATATGTGCTCTCCCTTCACTGTCATCTCTGTTTTTTTTATTCATATTATTATTATGTTTTAATGGACTATTGTCCGTAAATTAATAAATAAATAAATTTTATTTAAATGTGCAAATTTCTGAATTATTTGGAAGATTGGAGTTGAGTTCAGATTCATGTAGAAGAAATGAGATGTTGAATGGAGGGGAGGCAATTTTAGATAACGCTTGATAAAAGAGAGGACATTTATCTAGAGAGAGACAACCAAAAAATGTGTTTCTATACCATAGAATGAATAATCTGAAATCTGTGAATTTTAAAAAAGTGAGAAGGAACGGAACAAAGTCCGATTCTCATTCGAATAAGTGAGGAAATTTCTTTTTTGGAAAAACGGGATGTAAAACTTAAGATTTTTATTGCATTATAGATATTTAGCTAAAGAAATATATTTTCTAATAATTAATTAATCGTCAGTAATAAGTGCATTTAAACACAAGTGTGGAGTAAGCTTCAGAGTAAGTAGAGATTTGAGATTTGAAACATGATGAAACGGAAAAGCGACACTAAAAAGAGACAAAAACATACGTCTATGGGATTTAGCCTGCGAGAGAATGAGATATAATAATCGATCTCCTCTTTGTGCGGTGCTTCGTAGCCTCCCCACTCCTGTCTACTTAATTTTTCTGAAGGTTTCACTTCTACCGCGTGTGGACTGCACACTTGTATTTTTTTCACAATAAATTAATTGTGAAAAATATACACTTGCTTAGTATATTTGCGGCACTTTCTAGAGTGGAAGATACTCTCAGTATCGCCCTGGTGTAATACCAACATTCAGAATTGAAACGTTCTTTGAAATGGCTTTGACCGTGTTTGGTGGCCAGATCCAGAATCAGGTACTTCCCCACCTTCCTCTTCCTTATCTCTTTCGCCTTCCCAGTATCTTCAGCCTCACAACACACCCCAATTGGGAATGCCATAATTTCACTGGTTCCACACGGGGGCACCTGAGACTCTTGTGAGGTATTCACATAAAAAGGAAAAAATATTTAAGAAAGAATTGACAGCTAATGTTCTGAAGTCCTCGTTTTTTAGGGAATATAAAATCAAAGTGTATATGAGGGGTATAGAATCAAAGGCAGCATTATCCAAAAAGTGTTATTTTGAGAAAATCAAAAAAAACATTTCATTTCAACAATTCTCACACATTTATAAGTTAATAATTTTATTCAAAAAGGGAAACTGCTTATCTATTATAATTTCCAAAGTAGATTTGTTTATTGTATATTGATTAGTTATAACGGATTTAATTTTGGAGATTGCTGCATTTGATACTCACCTAAGGAGAAGGCTGCTTTTTTTTCTCACACGTGTGGAGAAATCTGACTTTGATACTGACAAATAAATATGACGTCACCATAATGGACCGACCAAATCACAGGGAAGTTCGTGATTATTATTACATTATTATGATTTTAATTTTAGTATAATTAAAATTAAAATAGGTATTGTAATGTACTCATACAGTATAGAATTTGGGAGGCGGGTATGGGTACCGCCATCCCGGGAACCATTTATTGGATAAACAATACCTCTGCCATAGATATGATTATAGATTTTCACGGCCAAAAGTTTTTTCGTTATTTGTTATTGGGGTGTTATGCCTTGTAGCGCTACCTCCTCTTTAGCCAAAGTTTCGGACACTGCAACGCTGTCCCAAACGTTTGCTTTGGCACTTTGGCTAAATAAGGAGGTAGCGCAACACGGCATAACACACCAAAAACAAATTGGTTTGTTAAACCATTAGTTTGTTTGTTAAACCATTAGTTCAAGTGGTTCGCTGCGTTTAGTGACTTAGCTGGGATGCCCGGGTTCATGGGGTGAGGTTTGCCCGGGTCTTGGCAGCGGATACGTCTGCCCACCTGCTGGATTGCAGGCCGGATCGGAAGAGAATAGTTGTGGGAGTCCCTTTGACTTCTCCAGCTGTGGTCTCTCGGAACATCGCAGTGGGAGGGATAGATTTATACGTTCGTCACTTCTGGACACACTGACCCCCAGATTCCTACCCACCCGTAATACCCTTTTCCTTCCCAGAACCTTCTCGCCCTCTTTTTCTAAAAATACCCTTCACACAGTATCCCCAAAGATGACAAAGGCCCTGAGTGGAATTATTTTCCTCAGAGTCTCCTGTGTGGAGCTAATGTAAAAAAATACAAGTGTGCAGTTCACACGCGGTACAAATGAAACCTGCAGAAAACTAAAGTAGACAAGAGTGGGGACAAGCACAGGACGAAGAGGAGATCAATTATTATCTTAATCCTATAGATGTATGCGTTTGTCTCTTTTTAGTGTCGCTTTTTTGTTTCATCGAGTTTCAAATCACAACGGTGCTAAAGAAGCCTTCACTTCAAAAAATAATAATATTAAAAGAGAAAATTTAAAAAAGGAAGAAAAATAATGAAGGTCTATTATTTTGATCAAAATTGGCTTGAAACTCGCAAAACTTTCAACACTAAACATGTAATTCGGAATGTTTATGTGCAAGGCTATGAATCCTAGATTTAATTATAAAAGTAAAACATGTTTACGCATATTAATTTAATTTATGAATTTTAATTAACACCTAAAAAAATCTTTTGCCACTCCACGCCTCTGAAATAAACGGTATTTTATGACAGCTCATCTTAGACTTTTGACTACTTTTGCTTTCCATTTTTCTGGATTCCTTGACTTCTTCCTTGCGTTTTTTTTGGGCACGGATGAAGGGTGAGAGCTCATAATCACACTGGCATCTTGTTTTTATTTATAAATTCACTCCAAACTATTTAAACAACAAAATTAGAGCGTCAGATCCAACACACAACTATACAATTTTGTATGGGCGGCCATGTTGTCACGTGATCAAATGGAGGCTTACCATTGGTCAAATTGGAGAATGCTGGTTTTGTTTCTAAAGTGCGTTGGAGATTGCTGCCTTTGATACTAAAGCAGTTTTTAAAATGGATTTTTAAAGCACAAAGAGTTGGTTTTAATGCCAAAACTGCTTTTCTAGGTAAAAGAGTGAATCATTAACAAAGTTGAATCATTAGTCCAGTTTTGAAAAAAAGTGGAGAATGCTGCAGTTGATTCTACACACCTCAATATATGCAAAACATTAAATCACGAGTGAAATCGGATGTATCTAAAACTATATATTATTTTTATTAGTATCCATGGCCCTTGGCATAGTTTTTGTAAATATTTGAAGTTTTATTTTGGCTTTGTTACCTGGCTGTCAGTTAAGAACGTTTTCGAGAGTGTTACCGTCTGTTCTTCGTTCGTCCCTATTCTGTCATGGTCCGTAGCAGAGTGCCGATGACGCGAAATTGCGAAACCTCCCCCTCCCCCTCTCCCTCTTCACCCCCGACACAACCACCACCCCTCGGATATCACGTGATTTGACGAGCTCCTACGTCACACGAAACGGGCTTAAATGCATCCACCATCACATGAGGTCGGCTTACAAGGGATGTCCCAACATATATTACAACAAGATCAGAGTTATTCCAACATGTTTAGTGGACTCTCAAACGTAATGATATCGTACACACACATGATTAGCAGTGGTATAGTGAAGTAGTCTGACAGGGGATGTCTCAACGGTTCCATGACAGTTGATCCGGCGACATTTGGTCCGGCGACAGTTGGTCCGGCGACATTTGATCCGGCCGACAGTTAATCCGGCGACAATTGGTCCGGCCTGATCCTTTAGAAGATTTTTTCTTCAAGTAAGTAAGTAAAGAGGATATACGGCCGTACAACCAAAGTCGATGTACTTATATCTGAAGGCATCTTGAGTGAAAATCCGCTGTAAAAATATTTCTACTAACAATAATTTCGACTCTCCGAAGAAGCATGCGGCAATATAAAATACGACATACTCATACGTGCAGTCAGTTTAACAAAAAACCGTAAAAGTTTCCTTATTGCGTATAACTTTTTTATCTGAAAATTATACTAGAGTCCCTGCTGTTGAGAGTTACTGCTCTCAACCGTCTCATATATTTATTATACATTTATTTATTTTATTTTAAATATAATATTGTAATAAATCAATAATAGTTTTATAATTCAATGCGTTCTGAAAGAAAATTATATTTAAGGCAAACGTTGCATATGTTTGTTATTTTTATGTAGGTAGGTAAGTAAAGCTTATTTTTCCCAAGCCGACTGCATTTTTTAAATTTTACAATAGCTCCGGATCAAATGTCGCTGGACCAACTGTCGCCGGACCAAATGTCGTCGGATCAAATGTCGGGTCACCGTCTCAACATACTGCAAAATAATCAAATATTTATCTGGATATTAACTATTAACTCTGGCAACATAATTTCAAAATATTACAGATAAATGGTTGAATGTGGTTACATGAAGTCATCTCAAAGTGATGCTCCAACATATTGCAACATAATGAGATATATCCCAATATGTTTAGATTATTTAGTCAACTCTCGAACATAGTGATATCATCCACATACATAATTAGCAGTGGTATAGTGAAGTCGTCCCACGAGATATGTCTCAACGATGTTTAGCCAACTCTGGCGACGTAATATTAACGTATAATGGATAAATGTTTGAAGGTGGTTACATGAAGTCATCTAAATGGGGATGCCCGAACATATTACAACATGATTAGATATATCCCAACATGCTCATTCAGCTCTGGAACATGATGACAGCATCAATATCATTTTTTCTTGTCAGTCGTCAAACGATGTCGTCCTACATGAGTATCCCAATATATATCACAACATGATTGAGCAACTGTGGCAACATAATAATGTTATACAGATATTTTTTTCATAATTTATTCATTAAATCCATTACTTATCTTTTTCACAACATGTCCCAAAGTGCATCAACGTATTACACAAACATGTTCAGATATTTCTCAACATATTAAGTCAATTCTAGTGACATTATAAGATCACAAAAATATTCTTTATAATTCTCGCCCTTAACCTAAATAATGCGTCGTGTTGTTCAAAAGCTGAAACAAGCTGAGGATTGGCGTGACCTAAATCGTTCAAATGTTGAAAATTTTATCAGGTGCTTATGATTGATTTGATCGTCAATCTAAGTTCAATTAAAGAAAAAATCGATTCAATTCCCTTATGATCATTTGATTTTATATAAATATCTTAATGTACTTCAAATGTAATCACATTTTGCTGATAACATATTTTTCTTACGGTTTTATATTATAATGCGTAGGTTGAACTAGAACATCCTTTGAAATTTCCCGACACCATTCGACACTGCATCTCACCTGACAAGATCTCGCATCAGATGCCAACAAAGGATGCAAGACAAGTACCGTCTTGTTTAGCAAGGAGTCCTTATAGATGTAGAGGTATGGGAAGTAGGTTCCTTGGAGATTGTAGATGTATGGAGGTACAGTCTGTTAACATAGATATTTAGTAAAATGGAAATATATATTTTTAATTATTACGGCAACACCGATTAAAAAAATAAAGGTTAGTGCATTTTGACTTACGAATCTGACAGTACGAAAATAGACCGGAAATTGAAGTACTTAAATTTTTAAAAAACATTGGTTAAAATATCTGCTTCGATATGTGCATTTCAAAAGAAAAAAAAATCAAGCATTTTTCGTTTGGTAACTTGGTAACTTGGTGGAGTCAGTTTTGTCCATATGTTGGTGGTGGATGCTTCTGCACACCAGCTGTGTGGCAGGCCTGATTGAGAGAGACTGGTTAAGGAAGATCCTTTGACCTTTCCAGCCAGAATTTCAGCCCAAACGCCTTGCACTGCGGTGGAATCTTTGGATTCATACGTTTCTTCTCAACACAATGACCCCCAGATTACTACCCACCCATCATATCTTTTTCCTTCCCAGAACTTTCCGTCCTTCCTTTACCTTATAAAAACTTCTTAATTCCACATTACATCCCTAAAGATGAGGAAATTACGTTCCTCAAGGCCTCCTGTACGGAGTTAATTGTAAAGAAAAATCTTAGGCCTGGTATTAAGCGCTCAAAAAGAAGAAGAAGGGAAGATTTAAAAGTACGAATATTAGAGGGAGCGCGCTAATATTAAAAATGTTAATAATTGAGCGAAAATTGTGATAATCTTTAATAAAACACGACTCGTTTAAAATAGAGCAAAAATCTCGTGGAAAATGTCTTAAATAGCATTTAATGAAACACTGAATTTTTTCATGCATATAACTTATAAAATAACATAAAATACCACTTTTTTTCATAATTTTCGGTGCATATTTTGCGATTTTTTTCTATCGAGTAAATTTCATATACTTAATTAACGTTTCAGCGTTTAGATATTATCTTCAAAAATAACAATTTTTTTAGAAACCTTAAAATTTTAATTATTCAAGAGAAATCATTACATAGGATAAAATGAAGTCGCTCAAAATGTATGTGCGCGTTAATCTTTTAAACTACGCAGCGGATTTTCATACGGTTTTCACCAATAGACAGAGTGATTGAAGAGGAATGTTTATATGTATAATGCATGTAAATTATATTAGAGAAAAGCCGAGAAATTCAAAGAAAACATATTTTTATGCGATTTAAAACGGCTGGCGGGCCGTACTATAGTCGCTTTTGAAATTCGTTCTACGGAAGAAATTGGAAAATAGATGTCCTAGAGTAAGTAGGTATTTGATTTTCCCTTTTCAAATATCCAGTGTTGCATTGCAAGCATTGTATAATTAGTGGCGAGTTAATTAGTTTATATGTATAATACATGCTTATTATAGTAGAGAAAAGCCGATAAATTCAAATATTCAATTCAGGCAGTGGGCAGCGGGCAGCTGGCAAGCGGGTGGTGTGGATTTTATAAAGATTGGGTAATGGCGTTGTGTTTCGTTAGCCACAGCAACGTGTGGCCGGGTCTGCTAGTATGTTATAAAACGGAAGAAATTCGGAATGCAAGTTTTTTTTCAACCGTCTTAGTGTTTGCCATAAAATCATTTAAACGATCGCAGCGCCCTCCATTTTTGTCTACTTTATTTTGACAGCCTGTATGTGAAGTAGATTCCTTGTTGTCTGTGAAGTGGGATATAGGTAAGGTGAAAATCTGCTTTATCTTATGACCTTTGTATGGAGTTACGTGAGCTTTATTAAACTTCACACGTGAGCTTCTCCTCGAGCTTTTATAGTTCGTTGCAGCGATTAAAAGTTTAATTTAAGTATCTCGAATGAGATTGGATTAATCATTCCTTGTTAAATGAAGTGAGATGGCTGATTGAAACGGAAACGACTGACACTAAAAAGAGACAAACACATACATCTATAGTTATCCTGCGATAGAATGAAACCTTGCCTACGTATAGTACCTACGAAGCTTCGCGCTTTCTCAAACTGCGCACATTGGCTGCTTTGATTATGAGGCTCCTATTGGTGGAGATTGTGTGGGTAAAGGTTTGACTTCTACCGCGTGTGAACTGCAGTCGATTTTTTCTTGTAATTTATTTCGTATTATCAGTGAGAATTATCCTATTAATTTGATAAGGTGCTCCCGTAGCCGTTGTGCTCACATGATGCATAGATGGGGCCTTAAAGAGTCGGCGATGTGTGAATGCGGTGCGGTGCAGACCACCGAACATGTGGTCAACGAATGCCCGCTCCATTCATTCCCCGGCGGGATTGATGAGGTCCACAGGGCAACGCCTGTGGCCCTAGACTGGCTCGCAGACCTAGATGTCCCCCTTTGACCCCCCACCATACTAAAGAAGAAGAAGAAGTGAGAATTATGTATTTAATATGCATACCAATCATATTATCATAATTCTTCTCCATAATTTACGTCTACTAATGTGATGAAGTAAAAATATATTTAGCACCGTTGTGATTTCAAACTCGATGAAATAAAAAATAGCGAAACTAAGAAGAGACAAACACTTACATCTATAGGATTTAGTCTGCGAGAGAATGTGATAGAATAATCGGTCTCCTCTTTGTGGGATGCTTAGTAGCCTCCCCACTCTTGTCTACTTAAGTCTTATGAAGGTTTCACTTCTACCGTGTGTGAACTGCACACTTGTAATTTTTGTTTATAGCAATATTTTCCGTCATAATTAATCATTTTAATGTGAATATCGCACAAGAGTTCCAACCGCTCCCGTCCGGAGCCATTGAGACTATGGCATCCCCAATTGTAGAATTATGAGGCTGAAGGTAGTTGGAAAGATAGGGGAGAGGTAGGAAAAGGTGGGGAAGTACCTGACTATGCATATTTAGTCAGCAAAAATGCAGGAGGCCCTCAGAGCAAATGACATATTTGGGGATGTGAGTAGTTAGTTATCTGGGGGTCAATGAGTCGAGGATTAACGTATGAATCCATCCCTCCCTCTGCAGTACAAGGCAATGGGTTTAGAGAGTTTGACTGGAGAGGTGAAAAGACCTCCCTCAACCAGACTCTCCTGATCCGGCCCGCCACGTGTAGGTGGGCAAAAGCATCCGCTGCCAAGCCCTAGACAAACCTTACCCAATGAAAAAACGTAGCGAACCATTTGGGGTAACCTATGGCTGGGTTGTTGACTAAAAATTATATTTAAGTTAGCAAAAAAACATTGCTTTTATAGCTTTCATAACACTATTTTCTAGATCGGATTGATCAACCTAAATTTAGATATTTTCAATCAGTTAGTCGCAAAATTAGGGTACCAGTTAAATTTTTCGTCGTAACGTTCTTAATCATCTGATTTGTTATATTCAATAAGGAATAATACTAAACTATCATTATCCATAAGAGTATTCTAAATTACCGCTTTTTAAAAAAAATGTTATGGTGCCTTGTTAATTAATTAATTTGTCATTGAAGAAAAATTTAATATTAACAAATCTAAACGAAATATGAAAAAGTTCAAGATGCAGAAAAATAAAAAGCTAACGGTCGCAACTGGGGCTCGAACCCAGGATATCTCGTCTTACCGGGATGAACGCCTTTACCAATTCGGCTACTGGGACCTCTTATTGAATTATATTGAATTGAATTGGTTAAGCTGTTTTTTTTTTTTTATATTTCGTTTAGACCTGTTAATGTTATCTTCTTCTTCAATGGTATGCGAGTATATTACATTTACGGGAATAACCTTCAAAAGTTATTATAAGAGAGCGTTATTTAATAAAAAAAATATTAATTTGTGATCAGAAATTAGGTTTAATGACCATTTATATTAAAAAAATATATTAATACATAAAGAATATATAACGCAAATGTGAATGAAAGAAGAAGTCGGGGACGCCCGAGGAAGACATGTCACGATCAAGCGAACCACATTCTTGAGTCGGGCCATGTCAAAAATCAGAATAATAGAAGAGTATGTAGGTATATATGAGACGATGTATGAAAGTGAGTGAGTCAAAGACTGTGTGCCAAGAGCGTTTGGTGGTCCATCCTCTCTGCCTACCACTGCGTGGAAACGGCGTGATGGTTAGTTAGTTAGTTAAGACATAGATCTCCAGTGTTAATTTTTTTTTCGTTATTTATTTTTGGGGTGTTATGCCATTTTGCGCTACCTCCTTCTTTAGCCACCTTTTCGGACAGCGTTACAGTGTCCATACTGTCCATCATCGGGGCAGATGTTCAGATATTGGCAGCGTTACGAAGGGTTCGAAGAGTTGACTAAAGAAGGAGGTAGCGTAACACGGTATAACACCTCAAAAATAAATAAAAAAACGAAAAATAAAAATCAATTTAATGTTCGTAATAAATAATTTGATGGCCGCAAAACACTTAAATTAATATTGGGTGTTCATTTAAAAAAAATTATAAATTCACTTTGCAAAACATGCCTTTGAATAATAATTTATCTAATAATGTTTATGAGCCTTTTAGAGTATTTTTAATTTACTTCGCCTTCTTTTTCCTCAAAGTTAAGTCGGTAGATATATATTTACACGCCTCGCACATTAAATTGGCAGCGATTAAAATTAATTAATTAAAAAATATGTCACGAACCCGTGTTCCGTTTACCCATATCTACCCTCGCTGCGAAGGCGGGCAGAGTGGGGAGAGTGGGTACATATTAAGTAATACACTATGATCCCGCCGCCGTGTGTTCCTGACATTTAATAACTTGCATGGGGCTTATGGGTAGGACGGAGCACGGGGTAAGGCGAACGTCTTTATGAAAAAACACTCCTCAACGCTTTAAGTGAGCTTTAAGTTTTCGAGTGACTTTTCATTTAAGGCCGCGCGCTATTTATGAAAGCGTTTCACCACCGCTTTGACCTGGAGATATGAAAATAGCGCTGTAAAAACCACCCCGTGGGGAAACGGCTTTACTTGCGTTACTCATACGATTTTCATTTTATTTAACGGGTGATGTTAGTAGTTAAGTTGGTACGCGTTACTTTCAGGGTTAGCAACAATCGCATAACATTAATGAAGTGAATAAAAGTAATGGTTGTATCTGCGCTCGATCAAACTCGATCATGTTTTTAACAGCTGATATTTGAAGTGCGCCGTTGGAAAACAACTTTACTTTCGAAAATTAAATAGAGTTTAAATGAAAAAAAAATGAAGTGAATTTATAAATTTATAATTGAACTAGCAGCCCCGGCCACTTTGAATTTCTCGACTTTTCTCTACTATAATAACTAACTAACTATCTCTACTATAATACCTATGCATGTATTATACATATAAACCTTCCTCTATCCGTTGCGTAGTTTAAAAGATCTAAGCGCACATACAGCGGGAGCAATTTCATTTTACTCTATGTAAATATGGTGTAGTTACTGCCCTCTACCGGTCTTAATCTGTTTTTTTTTCTTTTACCGACTGGCTATATATGTTGTAATGCAGGTTTCTATTGGGCGATAAGTTGGCGTTTGTGTTGAAAATGTCAGCTTGTCTAAAAGTGCTATTGTTGATAAAACAGCTGGTTTTTGTCGACTCATTCTCTTTTATTACTAGCCAGCTGGGTTACTCGGCTTCGCTCAGGACAACATTTTAGAGTGTTCTGGAATGTTCCACAATGATGTTCCCGATTCCCTATTCCCGAAAATTCCACGACATACTCCACCACTCCTTCCAGAACTTTCTAGAGCTCTATGGAACCTTCTAGAAATTTCCGGAAGATTGTTCTAGAAATTTCAAGAAGGCTAACCTTCCAGCCCTTATATCATCAAAAGCATGCCCTTTGGGTAAAAATAGAAACCGTCATACTGGAAGGGGAATACAGATCTTCCACACCATATAACTCCCCTAATCGTACGGGACTCGTTTCTGAGTTTTTGCGAGCCGCACGTTTTTTTGGATTTTCTTTTATTATATACTAGCAGTTAAAAACCCACTCCGCAGGTTTTTGCTGCTAGGCCCTGCGGGCGGCTTTTAGTTCCCCCTCCTCCCCCTACCCTCCGCACCCTTCCGAGTTCCGCTTCCCCCTCCCCCTCCCCAATCCCCCAAACTTGTGGATATGTGAATAATAGACCTCACGTCCCTAAATGTTGTTTCTAATCGAATCAAAACTACACCAAAAGGCAGGTTTGTACTATAAGAACGTCCAAATATTCACAATTCACAAACGAATCTTTTTGAACCAATATAACGGCCACTATCTTGAAACGGAAACGGAACGTTAAAAAAACTTGTAAGAATTGGGTAGGGGTCCTTTCTTCAATTTAAAAACACTCCGAGTATTTGAACCGAGTTATTTAATTTGTAAAATTTTTAGGTTAAAAACATGATCAAATACTTTAACATGCGACAATTATTTTGTACAGCTTGCAAACTACATCTGGAGCCGGTTTCCCATTTTATAACTAACGGCCAAACAAGCCTCTGTTTGTTGTTCGGCTTTTTAAATCAACAACACTTCTTTGACTGCCTGACAGTTTTGATACAAGCGCCATCTGGATGCACAATAGAAACCTGTATTATCGACAAGTAAACTAGATAAAAACGGGTAGAGGGCAGTAATCGTAAGAATTCAATTTAAATATTATACACAAATTACAGACAGACGAATTGCAAAACGGTAGAGTTTAACAGGATTCGTTACGCTCGGTCAAGAATTAAGGAGTTTATTTAAATGTACATTTGGAAAGTATTTAAAGGAATTTCTGGAGACACTATCTTATAGATATTATTAACGTTTTCACCATCTGCAACAATTCCAGGGGAAACACATTTTTTTAGCTGCCCCAGATAGAACTGCAGACACTGCGAGGAGATTATGGGCCCACATAAACTGGGACAGCTAAAATATCTGAGAATAGGGACTCTTGGAGACCAATTGTAAAAAATATTATTTAATAAATATTATACATGAATTTTATTTCCGGTTTATTTGTGTTATAACAATAGATTAAATTTACAATTTGGTAGGTGGGTATGGGTACCGCCGCCCCGGGAACCATTTATTGGATAACCAACAGCCCTGTCACAAGTCATCCCAAGTGGTTCTTCGCTACGTTTGAGGACTTTGCAGTGGTTTCCGGGTTCATGGGTTGAGGTTTCTCTAGATCTTGTCGGCGGATGCGTTTGTTTACGTACTCCGTGGCAGGCCGGATCGGTTGAGGTTGAGGGAGACATTTTGAACTCTCCAGCTCTCTCGAACCATCGCATCGCCTTGTGGTAAAGATGGATCATAGGTCCGTCATTCCTGGACACATTGACACCCATAAGCTACACCTTTTGTAATTTTTATTTTACAATAAATATTTTTTTGATTTGATTTGATTTGATTTGATTTGATTCCTACCCACGCTTCGCTTTCTATAACTTTAACTCCTTCCTTTCCCTAAAAAGACCCTCCACACAGCATCTCGAAAGACGACCCACCTCACGGATAATACGGAACGTTCGTGTTGTCGAAGTTCAATACACGGATAATACGGAATATTCCTTTTTTAATTAATAGACAATCAATGACATTTGTCGGTACCAACCTTATAAAATAAATTCTCGTCAAAATAAATCAAAAAAGTACGTACTTCGAATTATTACTAATACTATGGGTTGAGGTTCAAGCTGCGATAGATGCATGTAATCATCATTTAGATATACATCCCAGGTTTTGAATGGTTTGTTTGGCGAGCGGGGTTTGTCTAACAGGTATGAGTAATTATTCTAATACCTTTCTTTCCATTTTCTTATATGTTATAAATACAGGTACAAACTTGTCAATAATTCATTCACTTCATAACATGAATAAATTTTTGTTTTATGTGGCAATAATATTTTTTTCTATCATTGGCAGCATTGATTTATTCTTTATGAAATATATATAATACACAAATTATAAATAATAAAAAAACGAGTGTGTTTTAGACTACACAACTGAAGTAAAACTTCTGCTCCACCTATATGATAGGAAAAGAGAAAGAAAATGTGCGCGCGTACAGCTCTCTCTTGCTCCTACAGTGTGATACAGACAATAGGCCTGCACGGTGTAACTGGCTATGAGAGAAAGAGAGAAAGAAAACTCTCTTGCTTGCCCCTACAGTAATATACGAAGCGTAACTCGTAGTTTGTATGCCGCGTAAGAGAATAATTTTAACAAAATTAAAATGTAACATGCATATTTTTTACATACGAGTATATTATAATAAAACTAATATAAAACATTATTCCACATAACTTTATTTGACCGTGACCGGTTTCAGCTCGTTAGAGCCATCTTCAGACTGGTACAAATAATTCTTAGTCTACGGTTTATATATGTACACAACATATTGGGGAGGGGGAGGGAGGTAGTCTACAAGGATTGTAATCAATTATAATAATTATATTTGTTGATTATAAGTCATTTTAGACTGTCAAATTTCTAAATATTTTGGTAATTCCAGTAAGCTAATTACCTTGGGTTTGTAGCTCACTTCTTATTATCACTCTCAAAAATAGAAATATTTTTTACATGTTTTTTCGTCTCCCCCAACAAAAATACCCTCTTTTCGTGATAATAAAGCTAAATTTAACTGTTTGAATAAGAAATATTCCGTATTAACCGATAAGCGGAGTAAGACGTAAATAATGATGTTTTAACTTCAACAAGATACAATATAAAACAAAAAAAAATAATAATAATAAGTTTATTTTTTAAGTTTGGCATTGATTATTTTTTGATGGCATTCATAATTAAATGCGTTCTAGTGTTGCAATGTTTTTACTCTTTGCTAAAAGCAATTTAAATTTGATGAATCACGGCTACATTGTTTGGTAAAAATAAACAAGAGTGGGCAGTGTTACAAGCTGATCGATCTGTCAGTCAAAGTTGTCTACCAAAGCAATCATAATTTTAACGAAAATTCAAAATATCCACTTTTAATATTTAAAGTTAATTTATTTAAAATTTCGGACGTTATTATCAAACGAGCAGCTTTCATTTTAGATTTGCACGGCGAAAAGTATTTTGGTTATTTATTTTTTAAGGTGTCATGCCGTGTTGCGCTACCTCGTACTTTAGCGAACGTTTAGAACCGCGTTACAGTGTCCATCATTAGGGCAGATGTGAAATTGATAGTGGTAGTGCTTTTTTTTTACATGAGCTCCACGCAGGAGCGCTTGAGGAAAATAATTTCCCTCAGGGCTTATATCGTCTTTGGGGATGCTGTGTGGAGGATTTTTTTATGGAAAGGAAGGAGAGGAGAGTTTTGGGAAGGAAGAGGTTTTAAGGGGTGGGTAGGAATCTGGGGTATAGTGTGTCCTGATCATCCACCTCCAAGACCTAGACAAACCTCACCCCATGAACCAGGGCACCCCCTGCTAAATCACCAAATGTAGCGAACCACTTGGGCTGACCTATGGCAGAGGTGTTGGTTATCCAATAAAGGTTGCCGGGACGGCGGTACCCATTGATCCTGAGAATTCCTTGAGAATTCTAAAAGATCATTTTTTTTAATTTTTCGCCAACATTAAATAAATCATACTTTCGAATTTTAACATGGAGACATGAAAAATTATTATAGTGTTGTTTAGTCAATGTCGAATACAGTTTATCTCCTATTTGTAGGATTTATAAAAAATGTGAAAAATCGTAAAGTTTATAACCGCGCGAATCCTGCGTGTTTGTTACTTTGCAACTGCCGTGAGAGGTACTCATTCGAGTCAACATGAAATAACGGTTGTCTATGGTGTACTTGATAATGAGAGGTACATATCTATGGAAAAGGACTCAATTTTAACCGTAAACAGCTGATCAAAAATTGTGCGTGAAAAAAAAATTGAAAAAATTATTTTCAACATCGTTCTAAAATAGTCTACGAAGTTCGAATTTGCGACATCAATGGTCATAATAGATAAATTATTTCAAAAGATTCGTTTTAAGACCGAAATGACAAACGTGCCAGCTACAAATATATATTTTTTTAAATTTGCCGAATCAAGATATAGTGAGCTTTTTATCTGAAAAGGCGCATTTAATGGCGCCAATATGTGGCAAAAATCGCTCCAGTTGTTAAATATCTTCCTGCTTAAGTATAAGTAATACATTTTATAACTTTAAAAATTAAATCAAAGAACGTCACTATCTCAATGAAAATTATTTTTCACACTTTCCTTAGGCGGATAGGCACTTAATACCATAATATTTAAAAAACGAAAATAATAAAGCCCAAGCAAATACGATGTTATAACATTCGAAAAAATTATATGTACTGAGTCATTAAAACGACAACCATCTTGAAACGGAACGTTTAAACAAATTTGCAGACAGACGAAATGCATTTTCGTTATTTGTTTTTGGGGTGTTATGCCGTGTTGCGCTACCTCCTTCTTTAGCCAACGTTTCGGACATCGTTGTAGTGTCCATCATCAGGGCAGATCCGGCAGATCCGGTAGATGTGTAATTTTTATTCGTGAAGTGTGTGCTTATTAACTTCGAAGCGATACCGTGTCGCCAGCTCCACTAACTTTCACCAGTACAAAATAATCGTGACAAGCAGTGGCGCCATCGCCGCGGAACGGAATAGAAAGTTCACTAAAACACACACAAACGTGGTATTTATGCTAGTCAGGGGCAAGTCCGTTTGCGAGATGCCGACGGAAGTGGCTCCATCTCTTAATGAATTCTAAAATTAGAAATCAGACGAAATGCAAATTATTATTAATTTAATAAGGTCCATGACCGAAGAAATTACGTTAATATATATGTTTTTTAAATTTAATTCTTAATTTTTTTTTAAATCTATAATTTTTCTTTTCTCAGAAGAAAATTCAGGCTACAATACTATACTATAATATACGTTATATCAGTGGGAACGCATCGAGCAATCTCTAAGCGAGTCTAAGCAAAGTGTCATGTCACGTCGTTATAATTGCATTAAACGTCGAAGCGTGAGATGGAAGGCGAATACCATTCTATATCTTCTTCTCGTAGCGGTCTTAAAGGGCCGAAGCCACATCTAAGTGCTACGCTACACTCGTAGTTCCCGCTACGAGCCACTGCTACGATTCTAGCGCCTCCGGTTATGGGACGGTAGTTACCTATAATTTAATTTTGATAAAGTTTCTGGAACCGAATTTTCCAACGGATTTTGAGAATAACTTCTAAAATCATGACGCTTAACTTCTTGAGTGCCGCCGTATTCAAATTGGTACAATAAAAAAAATACTGAGCCATTTTAAAGAAAACTGCTATATGATAGACTAACTTTTGCTCCCGGCTTCGCTCGCATAGTATTAGGGGAGTTCCTCCCCCCTCCCCCCCCCCCCCCCCCCTCTCCCCTACCTCTCCTCCCCCTAACCCCCTTTCCCCTCCTGCCCCAACCCCCCCCCCCCCCTCCCTCACCCCCCATCCACACCCGTTACATTAAAAGCGTAACAATATAACACACGCAGTTTCGCATTTATAATATTAGTATAGATTAGTATAATTTTAACTCCATAGTAACCAAAGCAAATAACAAAATGACAGCGACCGTCAAATAAATACCAAGCAACGCTTTGCTTTTCATCTGGACAATAAACGTATAATAAATAATTTCATAACGCCAGAGCTTAGTCATAACGCGAAAACTTACCAATATATAGCCTATATTACCCGCAAATAATGTAACTTTGTATTAGTGAAAGAATTTTTATATTCCATTCAGAATTTTTTACGTGAAAGAGTAATAAACATACATCCATACAAACTTTCGCCTTTATAATATATTAATACGATTACACACCGCCAGCGGTACCATAGCGTCCCCAATTGAGGTATGTTGTGTGGCTTAAAGAAGTGGGAAGGAAGGAGATACGGGGAGAGAAAGTACCTGGCTATTCAGACCTGGTTGTCAAACTCAGTTAAAGCTATTTCAAGTAACGCTTCGATAATGAATGATGGTCTTTGAATGAGTAATATTAGTTTCATAAAAATATGGTCCTTCGGAGCTGCAGGTTCTTTTTTTACATATTCTCTTATTTAATTAAATAATATTAAAATATAATTTTGAAGATACCTAAATTTTACTTTATTATCCACAGTGACGTTACAATTTTTTCGCTAGGTTTCTCATTTTTCTGAAATGTAAAGTTCTTTCTTAGTTTATTAAAAATCACTAGTAAACATTGCTCTAGCGTTCGGCCTCCATACTTATCAGATTTCCTCAGTTATCCATTATAGTAAGGAATCAGAGTAGCTCTTTAACGGCCTCCGTGGTCAAGGAGTAAAGCTCTTGACTCCCAATCCGAAGGTTGCGGGACCGAATCAGCGTGCAAAAATAAATTATGTTTTATCAATTCACAATTAAATAATTAAAAATAATATGTAGTATATTTGCGGCAATTTCCAGAGTGGAAGATGTTCTAATCGCATCGCCCTGGTGTAAGACCACCATTCAGAATTAAAACGTGTTTGAAATGACTTTAGCCGTGTTTGGTGCTCGAATATCCAGGTACTTCCCCACCTTCCTCTTCCTCAACTCCAGGGGAAGGACTTCAGGACTCTCTTACTTCAGCCTCACAATATATCCCAATTGGAGATTCGATAGTTTCATTGGCTCCGTACGGGTGCAGTTGGGACAAAGACAATTTTTTTCACATTTAAAAAAAAAGTTGATTTTACTCGTACAATGACGTAGAATTTCGCTAGCAGAGGTTTGAACCCACGACGACTGGATGGGAACACCGCTTTAATAATAATGATAGTTTATTCCAGAATGTATACAGGCGTGGTGCAATGCTATTCCTAAATAACAGAAGAAATACAAATAATAAAATGATGTTAGAAGTAAATCTTTTTGGTGTGCCCTATCAGGTCCCCCCGACGTTGGCGATCAGTGGAGGTTATCCACCACTTACCCGCCCTAGTATAAGTAACAGATGGTTATTCCTTCAAGGCTTTCCCAAGATTCTAATTTTTTTGTTAAACGAAACTACATTTATTTATTTTAAACGAATCTAGACCTCCAGTGTCAATAGGAAAATAAAACATAATACAATAAATCAGGTTAGTAATACAAGCAAAATAATAATTAAAGCAAAATAAAAATCGTTCAAGAAGCTCATGAGGCAGCATTGCATCATGTGAAAAACCCTGGAAGCAACTCTATAAATAGATAGAGAACATACGATAAACAATTAAGTCTCAAATCATTTGGCAAGTACCGATAAAAAATTAAAATTGCATTCAGCCTGATATAAACCACACCCAGCGTCCGTATCCCTTAGCCAACCACCCAGTGAAGCCTCAAAGAAAGATAGTTGAATAATAGTGGTAAAATACCTGAAGACTTAAAGAAAAATTCAGCATTGAGTGGTCGGAGGCGGGACAAAGGAAAGTTAAGGCCGTTTAAGCAAGCTTCAAGCCTTCATATAAATTTGAGATGGATCTGCAAGAAAAACACATGTAACTAAACATGAAGGAGGGACAAGGTCCAGTACACCCCCATGTGGGGAACGTTGGCGATCACTATGGAAAATGTCTCTCTGTCTTGCGCTGCCTGGAATAGCTCCTCCACACTTCTTATGCCGGTCCACTCTCGTACATTTAGCAGACAAGACATTTGTCTCCTACCAGGCCCTTTGGCGACCCTCTATCTCGCCTTTCAATATTTATTGGAGCAAATGATACTTCTCTCCTCAAAGTATGTGACCCAGATATGAAGTCTTCCTGACTTTAATCTATAAATGCATTTCTCTATCTGCTCTAGCCCGCCTGAGAATTTATGTGTTGGTGATCATGTCGGTCCATGGGACCTTGAGCATTCTCCGGTGAAGCCACATTTCAAAAGCCTCTAACCTGTTCATGGTATAAAAAGTAAATAACAACGCATAAATAAAATTTAAAACAAACGAATGCATGAAAAACATGAGAAATGAAACTGAAAAAAAAAATAAACATTAAAATGAATGCCAGCAGCCGTTTACGGAGGGTATTTCACCGTCTCCAGTCTCCAGAGGGCCATCAGTGGGAACTCCATCCAGGTAGTCATGGCGGTGATGATCACATTCTTTGATTGGCGCAGTCTGCGCCATAAACAATTTAGGTTGTGTCAATTATTTCAACTTTTGAATTCAGAAACGCCCGGGGTCTCAAAAGTTGCGTCTTAGAAATAAAATGAGAACAGCATTTAAATTTATTTTTTAAAAAATGGTTATTAGCCCGCTAAAATGCATTGAAAATTAGAAAACACACCTAAAACTTTTTTTTTAAATTTTTTTTAAAAATTTTTTTTTCAATAATTTTATATTTTAACGTTAGTTTGTTATTAAAAAACGCGTAAAGCTGACAAAAATGAAGAAAAAAATCAAGTTTATGAATATAAGTAAGTCAATAATACTGGGCGTTTAAAAATAAGGCTTTTTTTCTCTCTATGGAGAGCGACACAAGCTAAATAAACATCCCATGCGGTGGCGGAGAAGAGTTTGTAAAGTATATAAAAAAACATTTTCGTAGCCCTGCAGTATCTCGGTAGACGGAAAAGTTGGCGATAAGCGTTGTTGTAGGCGATTTTAAGCTTACGTAATTGGGGATGCAATATAGTGAACCCACAGTTCTGACGTACAGAGCGATGTGCAAAATGCGTTCTTTGACCACTCGACTTCTAACCTAAAATATGTTTAATGTTGGATTAAGTTTCAACCTCACAAATTATGAATAAAATTACTTAATTCACGCATTAATAAAATAGAATGTGTCATGAAGTATTTTTACAATATTTAAATATAATGTACACAATACTTTACATTCTCTACACAAAGAAAAGAAACACAATACATTCAGAACGTAATTCTGCTCGTAAAATAGCGCCCAGCTTTCCCTTTTTCCTCCAGAAGGTCTTAACGTTTGTTGCCGCTGTTAATGGGGAGGGTGGGGTGCGTCGGTACAAAAAGCGTTTATACACGTAGAAATTGAATATAATAAAATTATTACCGGGGCCATTAGGGGAGAAGTGTCGCATCGTATTTCTACTCATTGCTTCATGACCCGAATTGAGAGAAATATGGCGGAGATAGATACGCTCTGCAAAATTACGAATATTTACAATTTTATTGCCTGAATGTCGTACCTACCTAACCTACCTTACAAATATTCGATTATAAGTTTTAATATTCCAATAAGTAAATTGCACATGTGCAAACCAACCTTATTATAAACTATTATTTAATAATTGTATTCAGGGGCCATTCATTTATTACGTAAGTCGAATTTTGCTAGTTTTTGACCCCCTCCCACCCTATTATAAGAAAAAATAAGAATAGGCCGACCCCCTCCCCCCTGTTTAATATTTATTACGTAAGAATCTAAAGGAAAAAATTAATACACGTTTGGCTTGTTTTAATGTTTGTTTTTCAAAGTAACAATTTTTAGAAATGTTTATTTATATACAAAGGTACTGAAGAAAGTTTTTTTTTTATTTCAAAGAAAGACAAATATTCCCAACAATGTTTGAAAATCTCCTACTACCACCACAGAAAGCCGAAAATGTTGCTTGTGTTGTGATGGAGGACTTAGCCAGCCGAGGAATCGAATGCGCGACACCCGGGTGGGACCCAAGCGCTATGCCCACTGAACCACTGACCGGTCAAACGGTCAAAGTTGAAAATTATACTTCTTCAAAGTATAATTTTAACTTTGCGCATTTTTGTGATCTTACGTAAGAACTATCGAGACTCCCTCCCACCCCCTTGTAAAACAAAATAAGACATGGTCGACCCCCCCTCCCCCCTAAATCGTCTTACGTAATAAATGAACGGATAATTTTTACAAAATGTCTGAATGTTGAATGTTGGATGAAGTTTTACGGACTAGTTTGGAACAGATCAACAATATCATCTCGATAAAATTAGGTAGAAGTTACTCTCAGTACAACCCTGGTGTCAAATAACCTTTCAGAATTGATATGTTGCTTGAAATGACTTTGGCCGTGTTTGGTGGCTAAATCTGAATAGCCAGGTACTTCCTCATCGTCCTCTTCCCCATCTCCTTTCTATCCCCACCACATTCAGCCTCACAACATACTCCAATTGGCGATGCCATATTCCCTCTCAAGGAGGTTGGGAGCAGTTGGAACTCTTGCGCGGTATTCACATAAAAAAATAATAAAAAAGGTACTTGGTAATTTGTTAAATGGGATAACTGTGAGAAATATTATGTATCTATCATAAAATTGTTCATTCAAGGTTGGACTGTCCTGACGCTATAAACATGTTATCCTTACATATATCTTCAAAATATACTAGATGAAATATTTTATTTTACAGCAATAACTTCGCTACGGATTCTGTGATGGAAAGAATACACAGGTTGGGCAATGAACTAACTGATATCGCTGACATTTTTAATTTAAATTTCGATACATTTGAATCCAAATTAGTCCACCACTTTTTAGACGTAAATAATGAATGAGAAATCATTTTATTTTATTTCGATTTTCTTTTTTTTTATTGTTCTTATTCCAAAAGCATACAACGAGTAATTAAGTAAAAACTAATGTATTATGATTATTTTTATTTTTTTTGTTGCTCGTGGGTATATGAATTGTTATACCTACGAGTTCTCTAAAGTCATCCATGCGGAATTAGCATTAGATGTATTCATATTTTTTTACATTGAGTTTATGCTTTATTTGTGTATTTTGTAATCTTTTTTATTTATGTTATACTACTGTTATAAATGAAATTTTTATTTGATATGTAAAAGCCCAATAGGGCGTCAATAAATAAATAAATAAAACTATCAGATCTATAAGCGGTACCTTTTGAAACATTTTATTAGCACAATAAAAATGTTTTTAATTGCAATTTGCAACCGAACGTCAAGCTTTAATTAAAATTAATGTAAACAAAACATTATATTTTTGTATCCATCCAGTTCGTCACTTTACTAGCAAGAATCTCTTTAAAAATATATTCTTGTATTTCATATATATATATCGTATATATTTCGATTATGGAATTTCTCTTTCTTTTTTAATAAGTCAGGTACGCCTCACACGTCATTACATATGTCTGGTAATGTTGTAGGTAGCTTGAAAACAGGCGTATGGGTCCAAGTGGTAAAATATGTCGCGTAGGAACGTTATACTCGGCTGTTTTAACAATCTTATGCAATATTCATATCTCATAGATCAAATGCATCAAATTTTTCATATCTGAATAACTGCTCCCGTCTGAGGCCAGTAAGACTATGGTATCTCCAATTGGGGTTGTTGCGAGGCTGAAGGTAGTGTGGAGGGGAAAGAGATGGAGGAAGACGAGGTTGGGGAATCACCAACAAGTAAGATATTCAGATCTGGTCACCAAATTTGGCTATAGGCATTGTAAGCATCGCGCATAGTTTCAATTCTGAATAGTGGTCTTACGCCAGAGTAATACTGACAGTATCTTCCATCCTAGAACGTGCCGCAAATATTCTATATATTATATAAAATGTATTTAAGATTAAACCAGTGACCTTCGGATTGCTAGTCGAGAACCTTACCCGCCGACCGCGGAGGCCATCAACATGTTATAATAAACTATCAGACCTGGCCACACGTTGCTGTGGCTAACGAAACACAACGCCATCTACTGATAACGCTATTACCCAACCTTTTTAATCAACGCCATCTGTTCATTTGCATACATGTCAAATCCACATCGCCCGCTTGCCAGCCCGTTCCCTTTATATATTATATACTTCAACCGATTTATACAAAACCTTGAAAAATTATATACCTAAACCTTCCTCATGAATCACTCCATGAGAACCGCATGAAAATACGTTGCATAGTTTAAAAGATAGTTTAAAAGACAGCTGAAGCGGCTTTGCTTTGTACTATGTAAAGATATAGGTATGTATGTAATATAAAATATTAATTTAGATGACACTAATATTTCAAAGAAGGGTCAAATATTTTATGAACATTCATGTTTCACGCACCAGTCGAAATCAAATATTTTGCAAAGGTTGTCAAATAAAACAGGTATCAAATGAAAATAAGTTCAAAAGTAAAATAGTTTCGCACTAAAATCAGATATTAAATCTGGCCCTTCCGATAAAACAAAGCCAGTGGGCCAGCAGAGTGCCGAGCCCAATTGAAATCAGAAAATTACATCCCATCTATGAAAAGCGATGGGCGTCGGACAAAGGGGAGAATAAAATTATTGACGACAAAATGGATTTCAAATTAAAATTAGATTTCAGATATCTTTTGTTACTAATGCTTCTCAGTCTGCCGGCCATTTGCGTTTGCGTTTTTATTAAGCGAGAAGAACTCGAGAAAATTTAATCACTAAGCCCTGAAATGTATTTGAAAATGTTCGCTTTCGGATTCATTTGTGCAACTTAATTCACTGTGAAGATTTTATTAATAATCGGATTGTCTGCTCATTTTATATTTTACGAAGGCTTCTTTCAACTTGCTTTGAGTGATAAGTGTTTCAGCGTGAAACCTACTTCAGACAAAGTCGAACACAATAATTAATTTGTTGAAACAATGTACTTTGCACTTACTGGCAAAGCGTTCAATGCTGATAAATATAAGTTTGACAATAAGGTTAAACAAACGGTTACCATCATAGGTGTCATGGGCCAGAGGTACGTCGAAGGTTGAGCTAAAGGTATTGCCAAGTTGATTAGAGATATAAATTATCATATTAAGGAAAGAAACAGTGACAGATTGCACCAAAAACTGTTCATTAAAAATAATCGAATAAGAACTGAAACGTTGTAATTGTTAATATCAAAACCAGAGTCAACCAAAGTCCACGTGAAAAGTATGGACCAGGAGATAAATTGGGTGTCCTTAATAAATCCAGTAGACGGAAATATCGCCTCAGAAGGTATTGGAAAAAAAGAAGATGCAAGATGTAAGAAAAAGAAGATGAAAGTTGGTGAAGAAAATCAATTGTGCCTAAAGAAGAACAGGAGGATCTTAGACAAGCTGGTCTTAAGATAGTGGTTAGGCACCATTATATATTTTAGTTTTTTTGATCTCGATGGCAAATTAAAACTATTTCTATCGCAAAGTGGTTGTTTGGCGGTCTCTGTGTGCTTTCAGGGATAATAAAATATATTGTTCCCGTTTGAACTGCGCATAAACCAACATGGACTACAGATGGCATTAAAGGGTCCTTTTCAATACAAAATGTGAATTATGAAAAATGTTATTGTATCATAAAAAAACGAAAACTGCCAATTCATTGTAATTTTGAATCATTGTGGATCTTACTCTCTAACTCTTAACTTTTGTGGACTGGAAAACATCTAAAGGGCCGCCTATGCAGCAGACGTTACCCTATAAGGTTGGTGTCTTTGATGCATTTTGTTGATACATTTTGTATCCACGTAAAGTAAATTCATCGCTTAATTTTTAGGGTATTATGCCCAGCAAGTTTTGGGGTTATTGACACACCCTAGGCTCACATATTATGATTCAGACAGTCGCTGGATTCAGACAGCAAACCTCAGCAAAAGAGTTAAAGTTTGGATCTCTTTTAAAAACGGATAGAATCAAACAAAATAGGAGGCGTCCTACTAAAAATATCCACGCATTCAACTACTATTATTAGATTCAATTAAATTATTACAAATCAATAGCTAACCTCCAACGGAAAAATATCACTTTGATGAAGAAATCTTTTTCACATTACCGTTCTTTGACAAATTTCTTTCCGTAGAATACGAATGCTCCCAGTACCTGTCATTACAAATGCCGAGTGCTTTCATAGTAAATTTTCTTCTACTTTTCGTCAATAGGCGAGGAGGGAGAGGGAGCATTTGCGTCCATTAGGATGTTTGACAAGAGCTCAGAGGTGACGGGGGGTTTATAGATCAGGGGGGTTGGATGGGGTGCAAATGACACCCTCGATATCTATCAAAATCGAAGTGCTAAAAATGCAAATCATCTCACTTATAAAACGAATTTTCATTTGGTGCGATGTCATAATTTTTTATTTTTTATTTTGCCACCAACTTGATAATATTTTACGCTCAGAACCGATCTTGATTGGTGCAAAATAGCAGGATGCTTTTTTAAAATACCAGATTATCGATCAATAATGCTGGAATACCTGCAACATTAGAAAAAGCTATAAACTCAATTGTGAAATTGTAGGTATAAACTATAAAAGAAACTCTTGTATCTTAATTACCTACATATATTACGAAATACGAAAAGTACAAGATAACCCAATTGGTTGCATATATACCATAATACGGGCATGTGGTAGTGTGCCTAGCGTGGTAGTCGAATCACCTGTAAAAACTGTATAAAAACTTATATGATGAATAAAGAAAAGGAAAAAAAAAAAAATATATATACATATATATATATATATCTATTTTTTTTTGGTGAAGAGTTACAACAGTACACAAGAGTCCCAGCTACTCCCGTCTGGAGCCAGTGAAGCTTCGGCATCCCCAATTGGGGTATATTGTGAGGTTGAAAGTAGTGGAGAGGGGAAGGAGATGGCGAAAATAATGGTAGGGAAGTACCTGGCTATTCAGATCAGGCCATCAAACACGACTAAAGTCATTTGAAGCAACGTTTCAATTCTGAATGGTGGTCTTACACCAGGGCTTTACTGAGAGTATCTTCCACTCTGGAAGGTGCCGCAAATATACTATATTTTATTTTTAACTAGCTGACCCGACGAACTTTGTACCGCATCAGAATGAATAACTGTTGTTTTTTTTTATTTTTTACATGAGCTCCACACAGGAGGCCCTGAGGAAAATTATATCCCTCAGGGCCTATGTCATCTTTGGGGATGCTGTGTGCAGGATTTTTTTAAGGAAAGGAAGGAGAGGAGAGTTCTGGGAAGGAAAGGGGTTTAAGGGGTGGGTAGGAATCTGGAGTTCAGTATGTCCTGGTCATCCGCCTCCAAGGCCAAGACAAACCTTACCCCATGAACCCGGGCACCCCTGCTAAATCACCAAACGTAGCGAACCACTTGGGGTGACCCATGGCAGAGGTGTTGGTTATCCAATAAAGGTTCCCGGGGCGGCGGTACCCATTCCCGCCTCCCAAATTGTGTTAACGTATTAGCTAAAATAAATTCAGTTTTCGTATTAAGTTAAAAATTACGCAATGAAGCAATTTTCGATGAGCAACTGTCCATGTTTTGTTTTTGTCAGTATCAGAGATGGTGTTGTGCACGGATTTATATTTTTTGTGATTTTCTTACTTTTCCACTTACTTACGGGAATTGCGTTTCATTTTCTTTCTGCGTGTGATGGAGAATTATTATAATTATCGCATTTTTCCTTTGGAGGGGTGCTGACATACGTTCACCGTTTGCCTCATTTTCGACTATTGACATTTAGTGTGTAAGAAAGAGGGGCAGCATTATATGTTTAAGAACAAAAGCAAAACACTCAGTGCATTCACATTTGAGGTTTTTGAATTTTTTGAATTCACTCATTATTTGATTTAATATTTGCCACAATATTGCTGCAGTAAGATGAAAATTCGTTCCAAATAAAATGTATGAGAAAAAGAATTTTCTTAAATGTTTTTTCATGAATTTTTCCGATGTTTTAACAGCTATTTTTCTTTTCGGGGCAGAGACAAATCTATCAAATCAAAATAAAAATCGGTCAAGTCGTTCTCGAGTTTTAATGGTGTAACTAACCCGACTTTGTTTAATATATTTATTTTTGCATGCCGCGGTCGAACCCGACACATTCAGATTGTGAGTCGAGAGCCTTACCCCTCAACCATGAAGGGTTGGTTGTTCCGAGCTGTGGTCTAAAGTGTTCTGATGGCACTGATGATGTCAGCCAACCTTTGGTAGGAGAAGAGACCCGAACAAGCAGGGTAAAAAATATCTAAATGACGTATTTTCTGGTGTGTTTTACTTAAAAACAACTTTTAAAACCATTTTGACTAATACCAAAGTCAGATAAGTTTTAAGATTTTCACGGCCAAAAGCATTTTCGTTATTTGTTTTTGGGGTGTTATGCCGTGTTGCGCTACCTCCTTCTTTAGCCAACGTTTCGGACATCGTTGCAGTGTCCATCGTCAGGGCAGATCCGGCAGATCTACATACACATCTACCGGATCTGCGCTCCTTCTTTAGCCAACGTTTCGGACATCGTTGCAGTGTCCATCACCAGGGCAGATCCGGCAGATCTACCTACACATCTACCGGATCAACGCAACGATGTCCGAAATGTTGGCTAAAGAAGGAGGTAGCGCAACACAAATAACGAAAATGCTTTTGACCGTGAAAATCTTAAAACTTATCTGACTTTGCAGTGTCCATCATCAGGGCAGATCCGGCAACGATGCAACGATGCAACTGCAACGATGTCCGAAACGTTGGCTAAAGAAGGAGGTAGCGCAACACGGCATAACACCCCAAAAACAAATAACGAAAATACCAAAGTCGTTGATTTTAAAAGAATGATTCCTATTTTCTGTCTTTATAATAACTCCATAATCAGTAAAACTCTTTTAAGATCTCGAAAATTGTCTTATCAGATTTGTTATATAAGAAGATAAATACTGGGACAAAAATCTTCCGATATCATTTTAATAATTTGACCTTTCACGGGATAATCCCGATATTCTTTATTAAAAGACAAGATCCGAAATCGTGCCTGCGGTGAAATTGATATAACGTGTAACCGTAACGTCCCCCGCACTTTATAGTTAATCCTGCCCTACTTTATGGGACGTTTTTAGTGAGTTCCTGGAACCCGGTGGCGGCCCCTTATCCTCGGAAAAACGCCCAAATCACGACATCTTATCTCTTCCGTTCCACCCCCTAAGTTTTCACAAATTCCGCAAGCCCACGAATACCACGATAAATACACCTTGGTGCGCTCTCAGATATTGTAATATAGGATGCTCTGTATTGAATTATCCAGATATATCTGGATATATGTGAAATTTAAAAAAAATGGATGAGTACAGAATAGCAGGACTGTTGCATGTCCGAATAATCTATATTCCTCTCTTCTTCTGTCCGTCTAGCCTGTCCGTTCAACGGACGTTGGCTATGCGGATTTTGTTTACTGCGGCCCAGAACAGCTCTACAGCAGACTGGCCAAACCACTGTCCCAGGATTTTCAGCAATGAGGTTCTCCTTCTTCCAGGGCCCCGACTTCCGGCAATCTTTCCCTGAATTATGAGGTGCAAGATCTCATCATCTGGACGTCTCATCACTTGTCTTAAATATTGAAGTTTACGTATTTTTATTGTTTTAATTACTTATTTTTCTTTATTCATCCGAACCATAACATCTTCATTTGTAACTCCGTCCATCCAGCTTATTTTGGGTATTCTTCTGTAGATCAAGGGTCCATGCTACCATTCCTTAAAATAATACCGAAAACACGTAGCATCTGACCAATTTAGATTACTACACGCTAATGCCGTTTTAAGTAACGTTTCGTTTTAGGATGTCTTGTTCTCTTTCATATTTTCGTTTAGATTATTATTATTATCTTCTTCTCTATAAAAATTGAAAACTATTAACTTCACATATTTTATTACAATCACAGCTTCCCGTCCATTTCCCCGACCTTCCAGTATTGCTGTAGTAGTCCTGTAGTCTTCAGTATTAAGCGCTGTACAAAGTACCAGCAGCCGAAGTGACTGAGATTTATGGGGTATAAATGTCTCGGGTTTTTTATTCGGAGGTGAGCTTTGAATAAATAGATTTTGAAGCGAAAATAATGGGATTCAGTACGCATACGTGGATATTCTTCCGCAGAGCTTTGCTTCAAACAAAAGGGCAATCGCCTTTTTGCAGTGTCTGTTGTTCTGAGAGGGCGAGAAGAATAATTCACAAGTACATTAAAAGAATGCAGTTTTCAACCAAACTGTTATCATCAGGTGATATATATATACCTATTCTTTTTTTTCTTCTTTTTTTAAAATTTTTTCGAAAAAAATATCTCCTCTGGGGTACCCCATTCTAAGCTCACATTGTACATGTTTTCGTGTTTGAAGTATAAGTAAATACCTGTGTTAAATATTACAAGAGGAAAATTATAAAGTGTCTAAAAGAAAGCACAATACAAGCATTAATCTTTGTTAGGTTGCAAAATTGAATCTATATTCTTCTTAATCAATATCTTAATGTTCATAATTCATATCTTAATGTCAGTTATTTTTTTATTGTTTTTTTATTGCAAGAGGGAGTATTTTAAATAATTTTATAGACAAATTGCATATTTCTATGTCCAAAGGTCATTTTAGTTGTAGGTTGGTGGAATGTATGTTGTAATGTGGATATTGCAAATCTGCCCGAGTTTGTCTGTGTAAAGTTATCCTGGTTTTTGAATGCGTACATTAGAATGTCTTTTGTATATAATTGTTTCAGTGACATTAAATTTAGTTTTTCATTTTTAACAACGTAGTCTGTAGGAGTTCTGATGGGTACTTTAAGGCCCCGGCAACCGCGCACCAAAAGAAGGAGATGGAGAGATATAAAATTACGAATGTTACAGGAGAGCGCCAGTATATAAAGTGACAAAATCGATGCGAAAATTGTGAAAATGTTTATTAAAACACGACTCGTTTAAAATAGAGCAAAAATCTCGCGAGGGTTGTCTTAAACAGCATTTAAAGAAACCCTCTGATTTTTTCATACATACTTATAACTTGTAAAATAACTGAAACAAAGGTGTTTATAATAATTTTTGGAGCATACTTTGCGATTTTTTTCAATCGAGGGAATTTTATATAATTTGCGTTTCGGCGCGACGAATGTCTATATATTGTCTTCAAAAATAACATATATTTTTTAAGAGCTTAAAAACTTCAAATGTTTAAGTAAGGTTTGCAAGAAATCGGTAGAAATTCGGGTAACGGCGTCTTAAGTATAATTTTCAAAATTGCCCTTTGTGCAATGACGACTGGGTTCATAGTGGAATCGCATGAGCTTCCTCATCCGATAATACCATATTTTAGATGTATACATCCCGCTATCATTTCTGCGTCCTTTCATCAGATCGACATTACTGCGTCTATCGGAAGGACTTGATTTTACACAGTTCTAATTAAAGTATATACTATCTTTTCAGTGTTCGATTGTAGCTAGGTATTTAAATTTTCGAAAAACATTAATTTTAAAATATACAAAACGAAAAAAACGGCCTTTAACGTTCCACCAATCTGAACTCCTTTCATTTTCAAGGCAGTGAGGCATCCTGCGTATATTTATTTATTTTTATATATATATATAGAACGGTTGGTAGCCGAGTGGATAAATTCGAAAGGTTACCATTCAGGCATCGCGTGGGTTCAATTACTACATAATCTAATACGATATCTAGATAAGTCCTCCATCACGACACAAGCACATTTTAGCGCTTCGATGGTACTAGAAGTTGTTCAAATATTGTAAGTAGTTATTCGTATTGTTTGTCTTTCTTTTAAAAAAAGAAAACATATGATAACTTTTGCAAGCTGATTTTTGGAAGATTGTGTTGAATTTTTCAAATTGTAAAAAGTTGGTGTGAATTTTTAGCTAAGTAGAGCCCAAAGCTTTTGGTGACTTAACAGTGGTGTCCGGGTTCATGAGGTGAGGTTTGTCGAGGTCTTGTCAGCAGACTTGTCATAATCAAGTTGTCAACTTTCGCGAGATTTTCATCACACAAAGAAGTCCAAATATTATGCTGCACAAAAATGAAGAGTGCAAAAAATACCGTTACCACTCAATTTTTATTGAACATCGGGTATCTATCTATACGTTAAAAAAAACAGCGTTTTATACGCACTTTACCTACCATATCCTTTTTATAAGACCGTCCATAATCTCGATAATAAACTGAAAGTGTGTCCATGTATCTACATAGAATTCAAACCAGTTGTTATATACAATGCCCTCTTTTTAATACTGTTTTTATCTTTTACCTTCCACTAAGCCTTCGTTTCTTTCTTACTCTTCAATATCATCTAAGCCGCTGCACTGATGGTGCCTTGTTTTCAATTTCATGGGATTTATCTGCCCTCTCACCCCCACACTGCTACCCTCTTTCAAGTCTGAATCTCTGGTACCTCCCCATTCTAAATTGCTTCAAAAACCGGAAAAGTGCCACCTTCCCTTAAAAATTTACGGCCTTATTCACTGTGAGTATCGCTAAAACTTTAATCCGGACATTTCTTTTAACATTTTTGAAAACTCCTAAAAATATTCATTAAGAATTAAATGTAAACAATTTAACAACAATTCCAGAAAAATAATGTAATATATAATTTAAATGTAAGCATTTTATTAGACATTTAAACATGATTCCAAAAAATTGTATAAAATTAAATGTGAGAATTTTACTTACAACAATAAATCCGGAAAATAATTTAATTTTTCTTGATATATTTTATTAGACTTTTAAATTTATTTTTTTGTACTGCTGTACTTATTTAAAATACACAATTGTATCATTTAAGTAGCTTTAAAGAAAGCTTAAAGGTGTAATAAATTTTATAAATAAATAAATTTTGTGTTATCTTTAGTGTAGAGTTGAAAATCTATATGCTGAATTTGCCAAAAATGTGATTCCGCTGGCGCTGGTGTCATCAAATTTGGTCAGTTTTTTCAATCGGCAATATACAGGTTAATGCTTTGTAGGTTAATTTTTGTTGGAGGCGACCACCGCCACCGCCCCCCCCTGGATTTGACCAACGTGCCCACGGGGGCGGTACCGTTGGGATCGTTGGGAATAACCGGTACAGGCCATAGGCATAAACGGCTTATGATAGAAAATGTTGTTGCAGTGATAATATTATTGATATAAAAATCGTGATTTGAAGTAAAAATATGTGATTTACAAAGCGTGAAGTCAGCTAAAAGAACATTATTTTCTCTCAGAAGAGCACGTTTTTTATGGTTCAACTTTTCTTTCTGTGGAATTGAGTTGGCTACATTTATAATAATTGTGAATATTCAAAAATATACTCGTTTATATTATTCTTCGTTAGCCGTTGTAAGAAATGTGTAATAGGAAAAAGTTGCTCGAAGGACCTGAAAAAGCATTAAAAAAATATTAATTTGCTTTATTTTTCAAAAAGAGGTGTACTTAGAGTTATAGATTTGTTAATGTTCCATTTTTAAAATTGGTCTATTTTCTAACTTACAACTCCATTCTTCTTGGTTCTTATCTCAAACGTTCCCGACTTCTTCATTTTTGTTTCACATAAGCCTCAAGGCTATTACATTTATTTCTACAGCATTCATCCCTCCATTTACATTTCCATGCCTTGCCACACATCAGGGTTGAAATCGCACTTCATTGCAGACTGCTAGCCTCGCTTCTATGGATTACTTATCAGAACTAAATATGATTATTAATTAATCAAAAATAGTCAAAATCGTTCATCTCCCCTCACTCTCCTGAGGGTCGCAATAACTTACAGACGTAAAGCATTCCAGATTGAGCACTGTGAAGATGGCAGTTAGGCAGATTGGTTTCTGGGTTCTGAGCAGCATCAAGTGGATGGTTTTCTTCTCCGAGGTCTTCATTCTGAACCATGGACTCTCAAATACTGCCTTAGAAATCATCATGCTCTGAAAGAAAACTCTTGCTCAAACTTTCACAAATTGCGCTTCACAACACAGAGTGCAAGTCATTAGTTATGGTACGTATCTTAAATAATATATTTTTATTTTATTTATATAATGTTAATTTACGCCTGTCTCGACACAGGTATATCCTAGTGAGACATGCATGAAAAAATCCCATGTAAACATACTTTATGAAGATAATTAAATTAATAAAAATTTGGCGGCGTTGAGACTGTCAGGGGGGGCGGTAGAAGACCCGGAGAAAATTAGGGGGCGTTGAGATGGAGTGATATTACGTAATATACTCGTATGAACTAAGATCGTCAATTTGACGATCCTGAAACGACAATTTCATAGTTGAACAGTCAAAGTTTTCAATGTGCTGTAAAATAATTTCTGTACTAGTAATCTTCATTACGTAGTATAAAATGAAGTCGCTCAAAATGTATGTGCGCATTGATCTTTTAAACTACGCAACGGATTTTTATGCGGTTTTCGCCAATAGATAGAGTGATTCAAGAAGAAGGTTTATATGTATAATACATGCTTATTATAGTAGAGAAAAGCCGAGAAATTCAAATATTCAATTCAGGCAGCGGGCAGCGGGCAGCAGGCAAGCGGGTGGTGTGGATTTTATAAAGGTTGGGTAATGGCGTTGTATTTCGTTAGCCACAGCAGCGTGTGGCCGGGTGTGCTAGTATAATATATGAAAATGAATGTTTCTTTATTTGTCCCTTATGCGTCCCTATACCAATTATCCGATTGTGATGAAACTTTGGTGATTTGATGTGCGCACGCCTGCGAAGGTTTCTGTATACAATGGTGAGCTGTGGCGTTATGAGATTCGTAAAAAATTCGTGGGCGGCGCTCGAGTTGTTTGAAAAATGTGTATTCCATATAGTTTAGCGGCAGGGGAGGGATGTGAATCTGGAAGGGGAACGAAGGAGAGGGGGTCTGCGGAAAGGAAGACGGCAGGGAAGGTGGCAGGGAAATGCGGTAGACAGATGGGGAACATGGTAGGGGAGGAGCTACACGGCACGCTAGAGTGGTGAATGGTAGAAGGGGAACACGGGAGGGAAGGGAGACGCGTGGGAAAGGACAAGCAGGATTAAAGGACGAGGGAGAGGCTGAATGAGGTATTTCAAAGTAGGAAAATGTAGCGGTAGGGGATAGCAGGGGGTAAATTTTGAAAATCCATCTTTCTCACACGGACGCTGTATGTGGCCTGCTCACGCGACGGAAAACCTTTTGATGCATTCGTGGACCCACCAGATGGAAAAACAAAAATTATTGTGTATCCAAAACCACTTCAATGAATACAATTAAAATATTTTTCAGAATTTCTTTGAGTGTGCCTGGTACTTGCTAAATATTTTTTAAGACATGGTGTATCATGGTATTTGCTAAGTATTGCAGCGCGCGCACCGCGCACCGTGTTGCCAACGTCGTTCACCCATTCTACTGCAAATCTGATTGTTTCTATCAACACTTCAAATGCATAACTTTTAGCTCCAACGCTTTGTCTGTTATTAGCAATTTGATATAACTCAGCGACAGTAGGCACGCTTACATGCCACATCTTTTGCTTCAATTATCTGTGGTTTTGTACATACCTTATCGTAAATCAAGTCTCCATACCAACAATATCCGAATATTTGCAAAATGCAGCAAGCCAAATAGCTATAAAAATTGTAAGCCACCTCCTCACTCTGAAATAATACATAATATCATCGATTATAAAATCTAATTAGATAATGTTTAAAATAATGTGTGATAAAAGCGGTCAAATGAACCACTGCGTAAACATTGAAAGTACATTTTGTGTAATGACGGGCGATTAGATTATTAATCAATATAACATATACCTCAGTTACTTGGTAAAGGGAAACACACCCCACCAGGGTGCTGAAAACCACTTCATCTAAACAATCTATTTTGTATATACTGTTCAGCATATCGGCGAAACTGAAAAAAAATCAATATCAATTGAAGAAGAAAATAACACTAATAATCCAAACGAAAATGTGATAAAGATTACGATACAGACAAATAAAATGATAACGGTAGCAACTGTGACAAGAACCCAGAAACTTTCGCCTTAACGCGACAAAAGCTCTACTAATTCAGCTACTGATAATTACTGCTATTTAAATGTCATTTTCGTGAATCTCATATTTCAAATTTCTGAATTAACTATTTATTTATTTATAAGTACATGTTACATGATTAATTCATTTACTTGAGAAGATACATTAGGTCACCATACTAGGCAGCTGCCTGTATCGTGGTAACCAACGGAAAATAGTTATTTTGAAATGAAGTCTAGTAAGTGTAAACATATTTTAGTAAAATTATTTTAAAAAATTGAAAATTGGTAGAAATGTTTCCAATAACTCACAAATTGGCAAAGTTGCCTGGAAAATAAACACAAATAAGTAAGGTAGCTGTTATGTATGTACATAATACACATACATACATACATGCACACATACATACATGTATATACTTACATAACACATATAAATATACATACACATAGATATATGCACTTAAATTTGATGGCAGAAACAAGCCGTCAGCAATAGTGACAAAAACAAGAACATCTAAAGGAGGCTGGATACTACTGCATGATATATATATACATACATATGCCTGTGTTATAAAGTTATAATATACGCATGCTACGCGTCTCGGTTTTAAATAAAATAAAAAACAATAAAGAAGAATTAAGAAAAAATAATAAATTTATATCACTATCTGAGTATGTGAAACAAGTTGTAAACACTGTCAAAGTCACTCATCAGAAGGTCAGCAAGCGCCTTTCTGAAAGTGAGATATTTGGCTTATTAACTATGTATATTATCTTCGACTAATTTTTCCATATCATTGGCAGCTATCTTTTTCAACAAAACAAGTGTTCAAAGAAATGGTTTGTAACCTCGATAGTGTCTCGGACAAACATTTCCGATTTCATTTATATATTGCATTGCAGGGAACAACTTTCAAAGGTTATAAAAAGAGAGTGGTTCTAATAAAAATTCAGAGTGGAAGCAATCAGCTTTAAAAAGTCAATTTTTATGGAAATAAAACTTATTTGGTTACTTAAATATGTTTTGGTGCATCCTAATGCATCTTCCCAAATATCTTGATGTGTATTTATCATCCAATAAGTCTAGTCCTTGGTTAGCTAGAAAAAAAGTGAAAATATATTAATAATATCGTATTATTTTACTAACTACAGACACTTAGGCCAAAAAGGGGGTAAACCTCGGAAAGAGGGTAAATAAGCTGTAAATTTGTATAAATCTTTATTTTGGCATTCTAAATATTGTCCCAAAATCTCATAAAATCTCGTGTTAAGATATTCAAGGTCAAAGGTTACAAAAATTGTTTTTTTGCAAATGTATCGCTTCCTATGATTTTAATGGTAATGGCATGTATTATAAAAGTTGTAGAAAATAAAATTTTCTATAACTTTTATTCCAAACATTTTTTAATATACTTAACCGTTTTTGAGATAGAGCGTGGAGAGCACGCAGCTCTTAGCTATTCACAGCATAATGCAAAGTCAACCGTTTGATGTAAACATTTGGAACTTCTATGATTTGAATTGATTTGGGTGGAGTTAGAATGATTTAGGTTAGGTTGTGTCGGGTTGAGTAAGTTGTTCGGGTCGGGTCGCGTCCGATCGGATCGGGTCGGATCAGATCGTGTCGAGTCAACTTTAAAATTATAATAAAATTTAATCATCCCCATTGGGTACAATGGTTAAATCACAATTAATACAAAAAAAAACCTTTACATTTTTCAAATTCTACATCCGTCTCACATCCATAAAATTTCTTGCTCATGCCAATCTTTGATATTCTGAGATGCAGAATCTCAATGTGGGCACAGAGGACCAGCAAGAAGTAGAAGAAGATAGCTTCATAGCCGGTCAGCAGATGAATAACTAGGGAGATGGCCCAGATATGGAGGATGAAGCAGATGTGGTATTGAGGAGTCTTTTCTCTGGGAATGCCGATGTAGTCTTGAGCCAGCGGCAGCTTTCGGTTGCTGATGTGTAGTAAAGCACGAACCAAGAAGGCGAACGATACTAATAACTGGAAAAAAAAATTGTTACATCGTTACAAAATCATTTTACTCTCTTCAACAACTTTATCGAACGGTTTTATTCTCCCTCGCGAATGCTGTCCACTTGCCCCAATCCCTCGCCGTTCATCTCAATTCTCCAAGCACTTTTATTCTTATTTTTTTTTATTTGAGACACGAACAGGATATTTATAGAACATTCTTGTGGATAATATAAAACAATTTAAAATGCAAATATAAATATTCTTAGACTTATGTATCTGCTCTGCAGTAATCACATTTGCATATTCACAGAAGCAAACACATGAAAAACAATGTCAGTATTTTTAAACATAACTTAAAAACTTTATTACAAAATTTGAAAGACATAATAAGTAAAAAATATTTATGAAGTATTCATTAGAAAATAATCAACAACAAACAATTTTATTTTTCATTTTTTTAGGTACACAAATCGAGGAGTTATATTTCTTGAAACAAGTTAAAATATTTACAAAAATATCTATGATAGTGTGTGTTTTAGCAAGATCGTTGTATGATCGTGGCATTATAGATATAGGATTAAAATAAGAATTATTAGTAAAAATTTCTTTGGCCTGGCGTATAACTTGATTTATTGACTAAGTTACTATCTATCTACTCAATTGTTCACAATTTTATAAAGCATTAAGAGGTCATTTATATTTCGTCTTTTAACTAGACTCTCTAATTTGAAATATGTAAGTCTTTGTTTGTACCCGTCGAAGAAGATGGTAGACACCTGATCGGTAAGACAAAATCTGTGTAAATTTTCTTTGGACAGATTCAAGTCTAGATATCTGTGTAATATAATGTGGATTCCAGACTGTTGACCCATACTCAAGAACACTACGGATTAACAAATTGAAAAGAATTATTAGGTTATTAGAATTTTTGGTTGATCTTACACTAAAACCAATTAATTTATTTGATTTACTCACAATGTATTGAATGTGTTGGTTGAACATTAGTTTGTTGTCAAATATAATTCCTAAATCTTTACCGATTCAACTGTTTCTAGATTGTGACCACATATGCTGTATGAATATAGAGTTTTATTGGCGTTCTTGGTGAAATTAATAACTTTGCTTTTAGCTATATTCAGTTCTATTTCATTGTCAACACACCGGGCAGATATTGTGTTAAGGTCTTGTTGTAAGAGGTCACAATCGTCCATAGATTTAATTGCTTTATATAATTTGAGGTCGTCAGCATATATAGAAAAATTACAGCGGAGTTTATATGTAAGGCCGTTAATAAAGATTAAGAAAAGCAAGGGTCCAAGGTGTGATCCTTGTGGTACGCCCGACGTAACTGAGATTGGGGAAGAGTTAAAACCTTTAAAAATAACTAATTTAATTATATGTGATAAATATTAAAAGCCTCTTGCACGCAGTCGCTACCACCACGATAACCGCTTTGTCACAACTTCCGGTGTCCTGTCTATCCCAAAAACAATAAAATAGCATTACAAAAATATTAACTCACCGATCCAAAGTAAATCACTCTTGACACAATCCTGGCCTCCTTGATCCTGTTCCTCATAATCTTCCAATCCTCTCCTCCTTCAGCTCTGGAATCATTGAAAAGCGTCTTCGCTTGATCCAACAAATCTTTTATCCCGTCTTTGAATACTACGTAAGTCGCCATCTTCCCCAAACAACCAATCGCCAAAAACGTGGTTGTGAGACATTCGGTCACATCCGCAACCTCATCAAGGTTCTTGGAGATAAACGAAAAGCTGGAGACTATGTTGTAGATGATAAAAAGAAAGGTGATCATCCCATAAACTGGATCCAAAGTACTATAGTAGTCCCCTTCCAAACAGCTGAGGCCGATTGCTTTCATTAACCAAAGGTACAACCTCATGTGGTCATCAAAGGTCAAATGTTCAACATTGAACAAATTGAAAACATCTTTGAATTTTTCTCTTTTTGTAAAAATTGTTACTGTTGTTTTTGGTTTAGAATCCATTTTGGAAAAATATACCAGTTTTCACACAAAAAGGAGTAAAAATTTCAATTTTTTTCCTCAAAAATGATCTGATTGAAACGTCTTTGTTATGTAAGCCACGGATCAAAAATGATTTATTACAAATCGTATCAAAACATTACTGAAAATCGAATTTCATAATTAAAGGCCACGAGAAAAATATTTTCTATTATAAATGCAGTGAATTTGATATATTGAACTATAATTTGAGCATAAAATATTTTTGCTTTCAAATTTTTAAGTGTGGGAAAACGAGCCAAAGAAACTTCAAAGAAGATTTATCATGGTGAAATCTATTCTATGAATAATAAATTATAGAGAATTACAATCATATTGAATTAGATAATTTTGTATTGTAAGAAAGTATTATTCCAATTTACCCATCGTCTTACAGTGCAATGAATATCATATTATCCGTTCTGGACATACTGACTTCCAGATTCTTACCCAACCTTCATACCTTTTCCTTCCCATAATTTTCTCTCCACGAAGGATCCCCAAAAATATGACATAGGCCGCGAGGAAAGTTGTATGGAGTCCTGCTAAAATAAATAAAATAAACAAATTTAAAATAAATGTGTAGCGATATAATTAAATGAAATGCACATTACGGTAATCACAATTAGTCTTTATTTGGAGTAGGTACAATCAATTTACAAGTATGACATAAACCAATAACAGTGAAACCGTACAAAAATATAACAAAACTTCATGGGCACTTTAACAATAAATCACCCAAAGGAAACTAATTGTTTCCTTAACCGCTCGTTAAAGCTTTAAGCAAAAGGATTTCGAGTATTCACTCTGGGTTAGCTGAAAGAATTTCAGTCCTGCGTTCAGTTCAGTCAGAAGTTTTTCTTGAAGATGTGCGGGTAGAACCGGGAGGCAACATAACTTTCTCAAGTTACCACATGACCTTATATTCATCTGTATGGCTGAGCGGCGGGGTGCAAAATCTAAACAATAGCATCCCTCGCCCCTTATAAAGGACGAAGCGATGCGGGAAAGAGAAGGTATTTGAGATTGAATAACTTTCAATTTACGCTCGAAATATGAAATAGCTTGTTACAAATGCTATTATCCATTATACCATAAGAAGCAAAAGGTCACTTAATTAGTTGGTACCTATTTAAAAGGATTGTAATGCTTTAGAACCATATTTTCCTAAAGAAACGTAGGTTTGTTTATTTTCGTCAAAATGTTTATAATGCTGAAACGCACTTAAGTAGATTGTTTTCGGTTAAAAAATATCATGAAAGTCAAAATAAGAGAAGGTACATTTAGTTGCGTTATACTACGCTGTCAAATTCTACCACACTGTGAGCTTAATGACTTCCTGAGCATCGTTTGCATAGGAGCCGGGGATATCCCGGTTAAAGCAGGACGTGCATCAGGGGCGTAGCGACACCCTGAACAGCTGGGAAGAATCCCAATATCTGCAATCATACCTTCAAAATAAATAAAAAATTGATGCCCGACGAAAAATAGTCCTAGATAGCTAACGTTGTTACTGCAATAAAATAACCATTCGGCTTTTTGACGAACATGTTTGACGAGTCCTATTTTTTTGGTAAATTATTATTTTTTTATTTGTTGTAGTGAAATATAAAATGTTGAGGTTATAATTTATTTAAATACTAGCTTTTTCCCGCGGCTTCGCTCGCATGGTATTATGGGTTTCCCACTCCGCCTCCTCCACCTTCCCTCTCCCCACTCCACTCCTCCCCATCAACCCCCCTTCCCCTCCCCCACCACCCACCCCACCCCCCACTCCACTCCCCTCATCAACCCCCCTCCCCCTCTCTCCCTCGCCCACCCCTCCCCCTACTCCTCACCCTACTCCTCCCCCTCCTCCTTCCCTCTCCCCACTCCACTCATCCATCAACCCCCCTCTACCTCCCCCTCCTTCTCCATCGACCCCTCCCCACACCCTCCTCCAACCTTCCCCTTTCCCCTTCCTTCCCTCCCCCCTCTCCCTCCCCCCACCCTCTTCCCCCTCCCCTTTCCCTCTCCACCAACACCCTCCCAACACCCACTCCCCCCTCCCCACTCACCCCTTTTACCTCTCGCATTCCACACATTCATAACTCATTCATAACTGCTCGCGTGCCTCCTATTATAATTTTTATACAAATTTCATAATGCCAGAACTCAACGGTAGTTTTATACAAAATAACCAACAAAAAAAAGAATTATCCAATTTGGTGCAGTCGTTCATTTTTAGAGATAGTAATTAAGTACGACGCCAACAAAGCACTCTTTTTAGGGTGAATTGCCTAATTTAAAAAAAAAACATCGTTTCCAAGGCGACAATTGGTTTGCTTTTTTTCTGACGTTTGCAATAAATCGATTTTGTTAGGGACAGAAAACGTATGATAAATAATTTCATAACGCCATAGATTATTCATAACGCCAGAGCTTACCAATATATATAGCCTATAGATCTCGCAGATAACGTAGCTTTCTATTAGTGAAAGAATTTTTTAAATCCATTCAGTAGTTTTCTATTAGTAGTTTTCAAAAGCTAGTAGAATTATAAATGGAAAAAATTGCCTTTTTTCTTTGAAATACTGAAAAGTGAATGTTAATCAACGTCGACAATCGAATTATTTATTTGATCAAGTTGGTTAAAATCATTAAAATCACCAAAACCATTAAACAAACCGTTTAAAAAACGACGAGTGGTCAGTGTCAAAAACAAAATAGAGCTTACCGATTAACCCAACCGCCATGCGCACGAGTTTAGCGAACATTAAGTTGACGGGTGGCGTTGATAGAACCATTAACAGGAGAAGTCAAGATCGGGAATAATATCCCAACCGATATTTTAAAAATAATAATAATAATCTATATTGAATGAAATTTTTGCAAGATTATAACTAAAAAAGTACTTATTCAGTTTTAATGTTTACAGTGGTTTATAAGTTACATATTATGTATAAAAGGTTAACAACAGAAAATAATATCAGAAAATAGCAATCATCAAAAAAGATCAACAAGACAAAAATACCACTATAAAACATCTGGAAATAAAACTTTCTGAAATTGAAACAAAATTCCGCTCAAATCACTTGGAAATAGCCGGGATTAAACATTCAAGTGGCGAAGAGGCGGCTGAAATAGTTATAAGAGTTGCTGCAGCGGCTGGCGTAGAAATCAAATATAATGAAATAACCGAAGCTAAAAGAATACCGGACCGACGTACTGATGCCCCCCCCAAACTGCTGGTTCAGTTCAAGAACAAAACTGCACGTGACAACCTCATCGCCGCGAAAAGAAACATAAACTACGCTTCCATCAAAGGACTTACAGACGACAAGATTTACATTGGAGAAGAACTCTCCCCATATCACAAAGAACTTCTATGGCATAGAAAAAAATTTGCTAAAGAAAAAAACTATGCCTATGTCTGGTACAAAGAAGGGAGAATCATGATGAGGCGCATCACGAACGATAAAATTATTTATATTAAACATGTAGATGATTTAAAAAAAATTACATAAAATATCGGGTAATTACCCTTACATATTTCCACACAATCTACACATCATTCAAAATGGATAATACTACCACAACATCTAACAAAACAAACTTATCAATATACCATCAAAATATTAGATCTATAAACAAAAACTTTGACCAATTCCTCATCGAACTCGACCTTACTAAAATCAAATATGACATAATTATCCTGACAGAATGTTGGCTAACACCTTACTATACTCCTGAAAACATCCCCAACTATACCCACCATCAAACCTCAAATCACTACAGACAAAACGATGGCATAGTAGCATATACATTAAACAACACTCTTAACTCATTTAATGTCAAAGAAATTTATATTACTAACTCAAACTGTCTTCAAATAACGTACAATGTCAACACATGTATCATTGCACTTTACCGCTCTCCTTCTCAACCTAACATCTCCTCATTTTTGCGCGACATAAACTGCTATCTCACGGATCTACACATAATAAAGAACTTAATTCTAATGGGGGATCTTAACATTAACATTTTAAAAAACAACGAACATCCCCAATGCCAAGACTATCTAAACACACTGATGTTCCACGGAATGGAAAGCACAATAAATTCAGCAACACGATGTACGCCAAACTCCTCCTCCTGCATCGACCATATTATGGTTAAATCAACCAACCAATACACCTCCGAAATCCACATGTCATCAGTCACAGATCACTACGCTACCTCGTTCACAATGAGTTCCAAACACAACGTACAAAGCAAACCTCCAACTAAAACAACGAAGAAAACAATTAACTATGACAATCTTAACAAAACGATTAACTCCAAATCGTGGGACACACTCTATAACAAAACTAACATAGAGGAGGCCTGGAACTACTTCTCTACCTACCTACAAGATATCCTTGTCCAAAACACCAAAATCACCACAAACACCATTCCTAAAGCGATCAAACCTCTCAAACCTTGGATAAACCATACTATAATCAACTGCATTCGGAAACGCAATTCCATACACAAAAAATGTGCCACAAACCCATATGATATCACACTCCATAATTTCTACAAAAGATACCGTAATATCTGCACACAAGTCATTAGGAAAGCCAAAAATCTATATTACAACAAAAAAATTTCCGAATGCAACAATGACCCTAAAAAAATATGGAAAGTCCTCAAGGAAGCTACCAATTCAAATAAAGCCACCGACACCTTAAACTCTCTCAATATCAAAGATATCACTGTAGACTTTACATCGAACCCCAACACAATTGTCAATTACATAAACCAGTACTTCACAAACATAGGTCCGGAACTAGCAAAAAAAATCCAAATAAATAACGATACGCTTGGTCCAAATGACCACGCGACCGATGATGATTTCCCAACCCGCTTTGTTCTTAAAACGATTACAGAGAAAGAAGTTTCTAGAGTAATAAACTCGCTCAAAAACTCTTCATCAACCGGCATTGATGAAATATCTAACAATGTTCTTAAAAAAATTGCCCCTGGTATACTTCAACCATTAACGCATCTACTTAATATTAGCATCCGCCAAGGGGTATTTCCCACCATTCTAAAACAAGGTCTCATTATCCCTATTTTTAAAACTGGCTCCAAACTTGATATTAGTAATTATCGTCCTATTACGTTGCTAAATTCCCTCTCAAAAGTATTCGAAAAGATCGTCAATAATAGTCTCATGGAATATCTGGAAACCAATAACTTAATATCGCCGCGGCAATTTGGATTCAGAAAACATAAAAGCACCAATGATGCTATAGCCACGGTCACTGACCATATTTCTGGCCACCTGGATAAGGGCTTGAAATGTCTATCGGTATTTCTCGACCTATGTAAAGCATTTGATACAATCTCACACAGCAAACTAAAACGCAAAATGTTTAATATAGGTATTAGGAACAAAGAATTAGGCCTCCTCTCCAGCTTCTTATCTGACAGATCCCAATGCGTTAAACTCAATACCACAAAGAGCCAGAATTTGCCCATTAGTTACGGGGTCCCTCAAGGCAGTGTTATAGGTCCAACGCTCTTCCTAATATATATTAACGAGTTATGCAACCTAGATATCGATGCCACTATTGTCAGTTTCGCCGATGACACTGTCCTACTCTTCCAAGCAAAAGATTGGCTTACCGCATATTCCAAAGCGGAGGAAGGAATTCAACAGGTAAAATATTGGCTTGACTCGAACATATTAACTCTAAATGTACAGAAAACCAAATACTTACTGTCTAGTCTCACCAATATCCCAAAGTCAAACCCAGCCCCGCCATTAAAAATACACAAATGTAAAAATTCATCTCTAAACCGAAACTGTGACTGCCCATGCCTAGAGCAAGTAAACATTATCAAATATTTAGGAGTAACCTTCGATACACACCTGAATTGGAAGCAACATATACATAATACTACAAACAAAATCCGAAAATCTATATACTTTTTCAAACAAACACGCAATTTCCTTCACCCAAAACTTTTAAAAACAGTATATTACTCATTGTGCCAATCTCACATCGAATACGGAATTCTAGCCTGGGGTAATGCATATTCCAATGCCCTTGATCCCATCATGAAAGCACAAAAACTAATCATAAAAATAATTCTTAAAATGCCGCTTACTACCAGCACTGATACTATCTTCAATTCCTTCAACGTTATGGACATAAAACAGCTCTACTCAAGATCCATATTACTTAATTTACACAAAAACAACAAAACACCATACAAAGCTACACAAACAATACACAATACCCGAGCCAAAAACAACGAACTTCTCCAAACTCCTTTTTTCAAAACCACCTTCGGGCAAAGACACTCTAAATACATAGCTTGCAAACTATACAATACACTACCAACTACGATCAGACAAAGTGACTCCTTTACAAAATTCAAACAAGATATTAAAAAATGGATTATAAGTATTGGACGCCACACTATCACAAATATCTGTAAAATAAATCACACATAGACATAAATAACTATTCACATACAACCTAACCCATATAAAACAAATGAAAATAATGGAATCCTGTCAAGTTTAACCTATAAATAGACTAGGCAGAATTGATTTCATTACTCCATCTCCAACATTTATAAAATAACTCTCTTTAAAAGATTTATTACCCTTCCAATCACCCTTCTGTTTTAATTCTATTCATAATATGTATTTTACCTGAAATATCCTTGTAATTACTATATTCATTTATATACCTGTACGCCTGTCTCGACACAGGTATACCCTAGTGAGACAGGCATACAAATAAAACCATTGTAAACATATTTTATTATAGATAAATAAATAAAAAAATATATATATATATATATGAACGGTAGTATCTATGTAACCGATAGCCAAGTTTGTTGCTCCTTCCCAAGCAATTATTACATATTCTGTTATTGATTGACAAAGTGCATAATATATTGTTTTCATTTGTTTTATTTTATATATGTTTATTGGAAAATGTGTATTGTTTTGCAAACGCGCGTATACACACACACATACAAACACTCACACATACCCCTCTCCTTCAATAATTAATCTAGGTATAACTTAATTTAGGTAAAATGTATAATTTATCACATAAAAATATAAGTATATAACAGCGACATGTCATTGGTACCAATTATTGTGTTAAATTCTGTAACTTTGGAACTATTTTCTACTAAGTAATTGTGTACTGTTTGTTTCTGCAAAATAAAATGAATAAATTACATCAACAAAGCTTCTACATCCATTTGAAAAGTCATTAGGAGTAGTGGAGGTAATCCACCTCTTACCCGCCCTGGTATAAGTAACTGATGGTTACTCCTTCAAGGCTCTCGCAAGATTCTAATTTTTTTGATTAAACGAAGCTACATTTATTTATTTTGAACGAATCTAGACCTCCAGTGTCCATGCATACGTTGTTAGTAAGCAGTATGCAAGTGCTTAACAGGAAAAACAAAATGCAAAAAAATAGGTTAGTAAGACAAAGATAAATTAAACAGGGCAAAAGAAAAACTCATTCATGAGACTCCATGACGCGGAATTGCATCTGTAAAAAACCTGCAAGCACCTGCATAAAATAGAGAACATAAGAAATACAATAAATCTCAAATCAATTGGCAAGTACCAACAAAAAATGTGAATGGCTTTCGGTCTGACCATAAACTACACTTAGCTTCCGTGTCCCTTAGCCAACCACTCAGTGAAGCTTCAAAGAATGTTAACTGAATATTTGGGGTAAAATACCCGAAGACTAAAAGAAAATTCAGCGTTGAGTAGTCAGAGGCAGGACAAAGGACAGTCAAGGTCGTGTGATCAAACCTCAAGCCTGCACATGTCATTGGGGGAGGCGCAGATAGATTTGAGAAGGATCTGCAAAATTAATAATGTAACTAAAGATGAAGCAGGGACGAGGGATAGGGAAAAAAAATAAAAATTTGGAGTTCAGTTCATCCAAAAAACATTGAAATAGTTAAAGACAAACAAAACAAAATAAGGAACATGGCATAAATTAACAGGTTGTATAGTAAATATAAACAAAGCAAATCGCAAAGCAATTATATACATTTTTGAAAATATAATGAACAAAATAACATAACGCAAATGTAAAATATAACATATAACTTATAATATATAATAAAATAAAAGAAATAACATATTACAGAAACACAAAACACATAAATCATAAAAAATAAATCCAAGCGCTAAATGTAAAGGAATAATGAAGAGTGTCCGTGAATTCAGAAGCAAAATACACCTGGTACCTAAGTTATTTTACAGCTACTCAGCGACTCTAAGAACAGGCCATCTCTCAACCCAGATTTTCGTGAATTTCCTCAGGCACTCAAAATTCACCTTATTCGAGACGAGATCTGTATTCCAAGCAGGTCTCGCAATAACTTGTAAACCATCAATCATTTCGTCTCGAGCATCCGTCAAAATCTCACAGTGCCACAAAATGTGCTCGGCTGTTTGGTCGGTATCACCACAAGCGCAATTGGAATGGGATGATAGAGCCAGTCTGTGAAGTCTACCTCTAAACTCCCCATGTCCAGAAAGCAATTGGGTGATATGGTGGTCCATTAAAAGATATGCCCCTTCCATTCTGATTTTAACTGATGGAAAGAAGGAGAAGGTCCATCTTCCCATATTCGATCTATCCCATCTCATCTGCCATTCACTCAGCGTTTTTATTCTCATCATCTTTAGAAGTTCAGGGAGAGGCACTGCTCCACCAGGTATTAATTCAATACCAAGGTGGTTTACAGGTCTTCCTCTTTTCAGACACTTCTTTGTCAAAACTTCCCTAATTTCTAAATCAATTGGCAAAATGCCGGCCAAAATTGGCAAATCATCCGATGATACTGTTCTGTAGGCTCCTGAAAGCGCCAGTAAGGGGATTCACTGGCCCCTCTTAAGCGCTGAATGAATAAGTGAATTACCCAGTCGATGTTCCCATACACAGGCACCATATGAAACTTGTGCCACATATACGCATCTGTATAATAGACGGAGCGCAGGGAAACGTAAACCCCATTCAGCAGTTGAGATTCTTCTCAGTTTTAAGAAGAGAGCCTGGGCCTTACTAGAAACGCTTTTAACGTGAGTCAAGAACGAGGATGATCTGTCTAATGTAACGCCTAAATATTTAGTACTCTCTACAAAACGGATTGCAGTATCTCCCATTTTTATGAAAGGGTTTCTACCTTTACTGAGGGAGCCTTTCATAAGGAGACCCACGGTCTTATGGGGAGCAAAAGTCAGTCTGTTTTTCTTTCCCCAGTTAAGAATCATATTCAAACCTTCTTCAGCTTTATTTTCAACTTTTTTTCTACTGTCCCCAGAGACCAAATACAATTTGTCGTCTGCGTAATCAATCGCAATTGTGCCTTCAGGTAAGGGTAACCTGGAGGAGTCATCGAATAAAATATTCCAGAAATCCGGTGCAAGGGGAGAACCTTGGGGACAACCCATGTCCACATCTCTTTCAATGATGCAATCACCAAAAGAAATTATAATTTTTCTATCTTTAAAATAATCGCAAGATATTTGAAAAAGTTTTCTTGGACAATTGCGATTCTTTAATTTAGTTAAAATCATCTCCCACCATGCATTATCGAAGGCACCAGTTATATCTAAGAAAACACCGATTACGTACCTCTTTGTGCAGACCTTCACCCAGTCAAGCGCAGTCATAAGGGCGTGCTCCGTGGACTTACCTGGGACGAATCCATATTGATGTACATATGATGGTGTTAATGTTTCTCGTAGACGATTTTGAATAATTTTTTCCAATATTTTCCCCAATACTGGAAGAAGTGTTATTGGTCGATAAGCTTTAACATCAGTTCTTTCTTTGTCGTTCCCTTTAGGTATGATCCTGAGCACGCCTTTCTTCCATACAGAAGGGAAAACTCCTCTTCTCATACACGTTTCCATAACCTGAAAGAGTTCTTCCTTGGCATGGATCCATACATACCTCACAATTATACAATTCAATTTATCATGCCCTGGTGCCTTCCTAAGACTCAAACCCTGAATTATAATTTCTATTTCAGCTCTAGTAATTTTAGAAATTTTTTCCTCCTGGGAGAGGATTGGAGGAATCCGTGATTGATTTCTAATCTGTTGGTGGTGGTCGCTTTCCCCAATGACTGAATCTAAGGGAACTAACTTTCCCAGAAGTGTATTGAGAGTAGTCATCACGTTAATACTCTCAACGTTCCCGTTATCATTGTCGATAACACTAGATAAAAACCGATCAGAACCTTTACCCGTTTTTTCAATGGCGCTACAAATATCCCATGGGTTAGAGTTACCAACATCTTTAACCCAATTATGCCAAGCAGCTCGTTTCGCCAAAAGTACAGCCGATTTGAAAGCTTTACGAGAGCTACTAAGTTGTCTCTTGAGGGTGGATGTCTCCTCCTCCGTACATCCAACCCGTCTAGAGACACTAAAGCTCTGTAAGCTCTCTTAAAGGTGCCCTTTAGCAAAATCAGCTCATTCGACCACCACGGAGACCTAATAATCGTCTTCGGGTTTGTTCTTCCCAGAGCCGATTCAGCAGCTGATACTACGGCTGCGTTGAAAAAATTCCCCAAATTGTCCGGATCTCTTGCTGCTACGTCATGAAAACCCCTTAAAGTATCACGTAGAGCATCCCCAAAGTTATCCCAATTCATTATTGTCATTAGGAGTAGTGATTTTTTTTTAAATAACCCAGAACCTAACCTAACCAAACTCATTTTAACCAAACCTAACCTAACCTAACCTAATTTATTTAGCCAAGTTTTTTAAGTGAAAATTTATTTAACACCGTTGTCATTTGAAACTCGATGATACGAAAAATAACGATACTAAAAAAAGCAAACACGAATATTTATAGGATTTAGCCTGCGAGAGATTGAGATGGTATAATTGGTCTCCTCTTTATGCGATGCTTCGTAGCCTATTGGTCTCTGTGTGGTGCTGCAGTCTCCCCACTCTTGTCTATTTTGTATTCGGAAGGTGTCTCTTCTGCCGCGTTTGAATTGCAATTCTGATATTTTTTGAATTTGGGGCGGGGCTTCACATTTTTTTACGGAAGAGAAATACTGAGAAGATTTATGCCCGGGGGTGGTAATTTGTTGCTACGCCACTATTATACATGCAAAGATACAACAGGAACAGGCAGTGCCTGTAGTAATTTAGCTAGCCACCTGAGTAATGTGAGCCATAACGGATGGGCCGGGGCAGTGCAGCGGCCCACACATTGCTCCAGCTCGGGCAAGGAGGGCACCCTGGGCACTAGCCACCCTGCCAGGTCGAGTAGGGTGGCTTGGTCAACCAGGGTGGCCGCTAGCCAAGTACGTTAGGGTGGCCAGATAGACAAATGAGAACTATAATGTTTCTCTCGACCGCTAGTCAAAGTTTCACTCAAAATAAATCATTTAAAGGCGTAATGCTTCTTCCAGATTGAAGATTCGTGTGAAAATTACATGGTTGGTTTTTTTCGCAATCTCTGAGTTATGGCTTTTGCAATAACCTATATAAATATTAGAATTTGCCGGATTGGTAATGTCGTGCCCAGCATTTGTATTTGGTTGACTCGTTTTTGAGTTCAATAGCTCGGCTGTGGAATGATTCGCCGGCCTCTGTGATTCCTCCCTCCAACAACGTGGGACACTTCAAGACCCACGTTCACTACATCCTTTTCACAAAAAATATTTTCCTCAGACTTTCTGTGTGGAGTTTGACCAACAAGCGGATGCAATAATATACCAGTTTGAAGGTATTTACCTAATATGTAGTACAAATAGATTATCTTTCTAGGTAATTGGCAGTAGAGCACCCCAAGTGGTTCGTTACGTTTGCTGATATAGCACGGGTGCCCGGGTTCACGGTGCACGGGCTGAGGTTTGTCTAGGCTTTGGTAGCGAATGCGTATGGTCACGAACTGCATGGTGAACCGGATCGGAAGACACTAGTTGAGGGAGACCTAAACTAGACCTCTCCAGCCGGACTCTCTCGACCGAATGGATTCATAAGTCCATCACTCCTGGACACCATGACACCCACCTCTCACAACTTTTTCCCTCCCAGAAATTCCTTTACTTCCATTCCCTAAAAAGACCCTCCACACAGCATACACAAAGATGACAGGCCCTGAGAGTTGTTTTTCCCTCATTGAAGCTAACGTAAAAATGAAATAAAATAAGAGTATTTTTATTTTTTTTAATTATAAAAAATAAAACTTCAACATTTTAAATACAACAACCAAATGGTTAGTTTTAGTGTGAATTCACGACGTCATAAATGTATCGCCATATTTGTAGGTTATCAATGTTATCATGAATTTATGTGAAAAAATACATTAATTTGTATTATAACTAATAATAATTGCATATACGAGCATAATGCATCTGTTGAAATCGATTGCCGTTGTAATTACGTTTTATAATAATTGAAATAAAATAATTTGGTTTGGTCTGTGTTTTGTGAAAGTTCGAAAATTGCATTACTTTGTGTTACATAAAAGATTTTTTTTAAAATATTTTAGTTTGGACGGATAATATTTTGAGGTGACAAAAAGTTTTAAAATATCTTTCTACAATAAATAAACTGTTATTTTTTTACGTTACTGCAGAAAAAAGTTCATTTTCAAGGCTATGAATAATGGTAAGCGATTTTTTAATATTTTTGAAGTTTTCATAAAAAAATTATATATTTAGAAGGGCAAATATTTGTTAATAATAATATAATGTGATAGTGCATTTCATAATCTTTCCAAAACGTGATTTATGACGCTTTTAGTAAAAATCGTGAATAACAACAAAATTTTCATATTTTAACAGTTTTCAATGTCACACCTAGTATGCAAAATAGATTTTGAGAGAGGTTAAATAGCCATACTGAAAGCAGCATTTAATTGCTGGTATGTTTTCAATTTATCCTCTGGATATGGAAAATTTCGCTACATTAAATGATTTTATTATTACCGTGACGAATCACGGTTATGGTAAAAAAAGTAATAAACATACGTTCCGTATCGCTATATTTCTGCAGCTCTTTTAAAAGATGAGGTACACAATGTACGTAGGTCTGTTTCCGCCCATGTAAAAAAGTGATCATTTTCTTGCATCTCTCTCACACACCGTGACGTCTCCGAACACCACTACAATATTACTAGCCATGACTGTAATTTTGAAAGTATGGAATATAGTTACAAGGACTATGATGACCTCCGTAGTCCAGTGGGTAAGACTCTTGACTCACAATCCGGAGGTCGCGGGTTCGAACCCGGCATGCGCAAATAAATTTTATTTGATTAATTTGTGTTATTTCACAATTAATTCATTTAAAATAATATATAGTATATTTGCGGCATGTTCCAGAGTGGAAGATACTATTAGTATCGCCCTGGTGTAAGACCACTATTCAGAATTGAAACGTTGCTTGAAAATGGCTTTAGCCGTGTTTGGTGACCAGATCTGAATAGCCAGGTACTTCCCAACCTTCCTCTTCCCCACCTCCTTCCCCTCCCCACTACCTTCAGCCTCACAACATACCCCAATTGGGGATGCCATAGTCTCACTGGCTCCAGACGGGAGCAGTTGAGATTCTTGTGCGGTATTCACTGTAAAAAAAAAGGATAATATTGAAGTGGAAGTGAAATCAAAAAAAAAAAAAACGTCATAATATGACATATTATGTCAATGCGCTGATGGTTTTGCTTGTATTCTTATGCATATAATGCTGCAGTTCTTTCTCACCAACAATAGTCGAAAATGAGACAAATGGTGAACGTATGTCTGCACCCCTCCAAAGAAAACATACAATCATTATTTTACATCTCCCTCACACGTATAAAGAAAATGAAACGTAAGGAAAAGGTAGTGCGTACTTTCAAGGAAACGTTCACGGTACTTACAAAAACGCTATTTGCGTCGGTTACACACTGTACCAAGAGATAATAGAGATCTTGTGAGATGCCACATAAAACTGATTACAACCAATGACGTAATATAAATAGACTCCATAGTCTTACAATGTAAGACTATGGCGTAAGACTTACATGCTCGCAAAATAATGTGGCAAGTAAGCAACACTCTTTTGTTTTCAGCGGTTTTCAGTAATTTCTTAATTCAAAAGTTATTCATACATTAAAAAGTAATGCTACATTCACACTGAAGCCAAACATCCAACTCGAACTTCCAACGCATGAACTACCCTTCTACGCAATCGTCCGAAAATTTGAAGTTGGAGGTTGACCTCAGTGTGACCGTACCATAAGACAATTAAAGAATGTGTGTTTTTTCTCAAATGACGTACAAAATTGTTGGACGGGGAACATGAAAATTAATTGTATTGCTTATAATAATCGATAATAATAAGTAATTTGTGTGTACATATAAATTAAATGTTATTTCTTCACTTTTACTAATGTTTGCCGTGTAATGGAAACATTTTCTCATCATACAGAAGGGCATTTTGGCGCTTTTTAAATGCAATTTTCCTACTGGTAAGACATGACCTTAGTGACAGTTTAGTACTAAAGTACTAGAAATCGAAAACAGTACAATTGTCTTGCGTTTGGCTTCCCACTTTGAGATTTCTACCCCGCGTCTAAAGTATGTAACGTCTTTGATACAACTGTAAAAAAATACACATTGAAAATCAGCTCAGCGAAAAGGGGTGATATTTTAAATTCCAGCATGAATATTTGTATTAAAATCACCTTAAAAAATGCAATTTTCTGCTTATTTTTTCCATTTCAGTAAGTTCTAAATGTTGAAAATACGAGGAATGGTAGCTCGTGAAGCACTACAGGCAATAAATTAACTTTAGTATTGAAGGGGTAGTTAATGATTGCGGGAGTTATGTGAAAGTGTCTTTGTTGAGCTAACAGGTAAAATGCGCGGATTTTAATAATTTGAGCGTCGATTTGAAAAAAATCTCCATAACGCTGTGACGCCTCCAATTAGCGAGGAACGAGGCTTTTAATTGTTAATTTGTGGTAAAGGCATTTCATGAAGCCTTTTCAGGACTCTCGAGATCGTTTTGGAAAATATTTAGCACCTATAAATAAATCACCATTTAAATTAATCAAAACTTTTTTTTTAGTTTGTGAATGATTTTCATTTGCGGATGCTGTATGTCAAAAAGGTGATGTTTTTAGTTTTTAATTGTTTGGTAGTAACTAACTAAATAACCATCAGGCCATTTCTCCGCAGGAGTAAGCAGAGAGGAAGGACCGCCAAACAACTCGGTCTTGGCGCTCCTCGTTTACATTCATACATCGACTCGTACGTGCTCTTCTATATATTATTCTGACTCTTGGCATGGCCCGACTCAAGTATCTATATAATTTAAGTTTTTATTTATTTAAGTTTTTAAAATTGTATAACAAAATCGTAACCTTGATAATCTAATATCTAATATGAATAAAATGTTACGGTGTAAAATTACTTCACAATATCGGGACGCCATGGTGTGTCAGTTTCGTCCGCCGCAGGTACGTGCTGCTGATCTTGGGCTTGTCTCTTCCAAACTGCAGGTAGGTACAGTTTCTTTCCGGAACGTCTATGCTCAAGTGATGTGGTCAAAGCTTTCCGATCTTCGTGATATATTGCCGCATTCGGGGTTGGAAGGTAACGATGTAATTTATCGGTTACAACTTGGTCGTGCCATGTCTTTCTTGGACGTCCTCGACTTCTTCTACCATTCACATTTGCATAATATATTTTCTTTACACTTCTTTCCTCGTTCATCCGCTATACATGCCCAAACCATCTGAGCGTCCCTTTCTTAATCTTACACATTAAGCTTACATCAGCCTTGCATTCTTTGCGGATCTCCACATTTCTCATAAGATCTTACCTGGTTTTATCACACATATGCCTCAGGGATCTCATTTCTACAGCATTCAGTTTACTTGCATCCTTCTTCTGCCAGTTCCATGCCTCACTACCATACTTCAGGGTAGGAACCAGCACTCCATTGTAAACTGCAAGCTTCGCTCCTTTGGACATTTTTGTTCAGCCCTCCTGGTGGAATTACCTGGATATACCTTTCTTCCATTATCTCTATCAGTAGATAAATACATTATACAGTAGAAGATTAAAGAAGGGTGAAGATTGGTCAGAAAGCAATGAAGAAGGGGGTTATTCAATTAATGATAATGTAGAAGATATTAGAGATATTCAAGTGTACGGGATACAAAGAAATTATAATAAACAAAGATATTTTAATACCTACGTCATTAAAGAAGATCTAAACGAAATATGAAACAGAACAAGACACACAAAAATATAAAGATAACGGTCGCAACTGTGACTCAAACCCAGAAACTCTTGTCTTACCGGGAAACAATTTTATAAATATTTAATAACTATTCACACTTTTTTTTCTATGTCGCGTTCCGTTTCATGTTTCATTTAGATTTATTAGGACGGGTTGTTTCAAACAATTCGTCAACATTTTGGAAGTTAGAACTTCTTTAGCACCCTTGTGATTTGAAACACGATGAGACGGAAGCGAGCGACCCTAAAAAGGGTCAAAAAAATCCAACGAAATCCAAAAAAAAATATATATACATATTTTTTTTAAATCAACATCCAATGTTCAAACCAGTCCAAAATGAACAGACTGAGAAAACACAAAAGAAAGCTACATCTAGCGACTCCGAAGAAGAAATCACAAATACTAATAAGATGACCAAATGTATAGGAAAAGGTGCACTGGATATCGACAGAAATTTTTTTTTTTTTTTTATATTTTTTTTTTATTCCAGTTAAAAGAAAATTACATTTTCACTCATTTAACTAGAAATAATTATACAAATTAAAATAAAGTAAATATTTCAGTACAGCGCTATTCAACATCATTATTTTGTTTATCAAGAATAAATATTAATAAATATTTTTTAAATTTACCCAGCTTCTTTTCGTTTTTAATGTCGTTTGGGAGGCAATTATATAAGTTGCCTCCCTCGTAACCAATGGATTGTTTACCATAGTTAGTGTGGATGGTGTTTAAATGTATGTTATCGTGTTGTCTCGTAAAGTGTTTGTGTACTTGGGACGTTTTAATGAATTCTGTGTTTGTGTGTACGAGTTTATTGTTTATTTTGTATATAAGGAGACATGTATTGTATTCATATAGTTTTTTTAATGTTAGTAGTTTTGTTTCCATATATATTTTTTTTGTGGGTGTTCTGGGCTTGTAGTTAAATAGTTTTTTGATTACCTTGTTTTGTATTACCTGTAATTCATTTATGTATGTTTCACATGCGTTTCCCCAGATTTCAATCAAGTAATTTAAATGTGAGTGTACGAGACTATAATATAAACCTTTTTTTAATTTATTTGGCAACAGATATGATATCCGGCTAAATACGCTAATTAAGGGGATGATTTTATCTTTAATACCTTGTATATGTTGTTTAAATGTCAAATGCTGATCAATGCACAGCCCAAGATATTTTTCCTGGATCAGGATTTGATGTTCGTTGTTTTCAATTTTTAAGGGTACATGAGGAGGAACTATTTTACGGGGTGAGTTTAAGATCATGTATCCTGTTTTTTTAACATTCATTGTTAACATATTTGATTGGAGCCAACTGTTGATTTTTTCTAGATCTGTTTGTGGATTTTCTAGTAAAATATCTAAATCTTTACCCAAGTAAAAAGTTGCTGTATCATCTGCATATAAAAAGATTTCACCATTTAAAATTAATTGCGAAATATCATTTATGTAAATTTGGAACAGTAGTGGACCTAGTATGGACCCCTGTGGAACTCCATAGTTTATTGGAACGTATTTGCTATTTTGATTGTTAATGCTAACAAATTGCTTTCTATTGCTAAGATATGATTTGAGTAGATTAAGAGCAGGACCAACTACACCAATTTTCTTGAGTTTCTTGAGAAGTATGTCGTGACTAACTGTATCAAAGGCTTTTTGAAGGTCAACTAATATAGATAAAATATAATTTCCACCATCAATGCCGCTTCTAAGTTTACTGATTAAGTCATTTATTGCTCCTAGTGTGTTCGATTTTTTCCTAAAGCCGTATTGTTTTTTATATAAGAATGATTTTTTTAGCAGAAAATTGTTTAATCTTTCGTAAATTACACGTTCAAAAATTTTTGATAAAATTGGTAAGATTGAGATGGGTCTGTAGTTTGAGGTATTTGTTTTGGACCCACCTTTGTGAATTGGTATCACCTTAGCAATTTTACAGCTATCGGGAAAAGTTCCTTCTTTGAAACATTGATTGATTAATTTTGTTAGAGTAGGAATCAATTCTGTGGAGATATTTTTTTTTTTTTTTTTTTTTTTATTTATTTATTAAAATACAATACAGAATATAGTATATTATATAAAGCATTGTACTCCCAAGAGTTAATAGATACTTAGCACTGTTTTATATGTGAGTGAATCGTAACCTGCACTTGCATTTGGTTTTAGAGATTTTAATATTTGACTTATTTCTAACTCCGTAGTGGGCTGAAGATATAAAGATTCAATGCTCTCATGCACTAACGTTATTTCATTGGCTGGATTGTGTTTGACTTTACCACGTATATTATCGGCTAGGGAGGAGCCAATGTTGCAAAAGAAATTATTAAATTGGTCGCATATCTCTACATTGTTAGTGATTATTTCATCATTAATGATTAATTTATTACAAAAATTTCTTGAGGTGTAAGATTGGTTCTTAAGAATATTATTAATTAAGTTCCAAGATTTTTTACTGTTATTTTCGCATTTTTTAAAGAGATTACTGTAGTGTGTTTGTTTTAAGTTTTGTTTTTTTGTAGTGATATTATTTCTTATTTTTAAAAAAAATTCTGCTTTTAGTAATGTGTTATTTGGTTGTTTTTTTAGTTTCAGATGTAATTTATTTCTTTTATTGATTAATTTTATAAGGTCTTTGGTAATCCAGTCTGGGTTATTTATGTTTTTGGTTTTAATTTTTGTGGTACTATTAGAATTAATTTTTGTTGTCAGTTAGTTTACAAGATTATCATAATTTAATATCGAGTTGTCATTCAAATATAAATGAAAGGGATTTTGCATGACATCATTCTTTAGATTATCAAGATTAATATGTGTGTATTTTTGGGACGATTTTAAAGATTTGTTTTTAACATATGTGTGAATTACATCAAGGAGTAGTATATTGTGATCAGATATGGAATTATCACAATTCGTAAGTGAATATGATAGTTTTGTATCTGTAAGTATACGATCTATGATTGTGTTTGTATTTTCTGTGATGCGTGTGGCATGTTTTTTGTTTATTTTGTTCAAAATAGTGTAATTATTAAATCTAATTGTATTCGTATATTTACAAGAATGTGCGTTGGTTGAGTCAAGCAGATTTATGTTGAAGTCTCCAAATACAATACCTCTTTTATACGATTCGAGATGAGAGGACAGTGTTTCCAGGAAGTGTTTGAAAACAGTATTTGGTTTTTTATACACTAAACCTATTTTTAAATTGAGTTTGCTTACATGAAGCCATAGAAAGTTGTTGTCGGGGTCACTAGTGTTATTAATCACATTGTATTCCAGAGAATCTTTTATAAATATAGAGACTCCGCCACCAGCTCCCTGCGGCCGGCAAGATGCTTCGTGTTTGTATCCTTCTAGGTCGGCTTCTTTGAGCCAGGTCTCACACAGGAGGATAATGTTGAAGTTCGATATCGTGGATTTTAGTAGGCATTTGATGTCATCTAGTTTACCTTTCAAGCTTCTCACATTTAGGTACATAAAGGACATTGAGGTTTTTTCTTTTGACGTGCTCGGATGTTTGTGACGTGATATATTTTTTATTTTAATGTGAAAAAAATATTGAAAAAAACATCCTTCACATTGATAAAAAAGTGCGTCGTAATCTCCACACTCTTGTCTACTTTAGTTTTCGAGGTTTCACTTCTACCACGTGTGAATTGCACACCTGATTTTTTAATGTAAATACCGCTCAAGAGTCCTAACTGCTCCCACATGTCTGTTTAGAGGTTAAATGGTTAGGTTGGGTAGTTGTACCCAACCATATTGGTTTCTTGTAAAAAATAATATAAAGGATCAAGAAAATATTTGGTTCAAGTCATCCGTCATATTACTCCAGCCTCTATCCCGTCGTTTTTTAGTAAGTTCTTTTCAAGTTCTTGATTATATCATTATAGGCCAGTTGCTTCATAAAACTGAAATAATCACAGAAATTTAGTAGAACTTTCACAGAACGTGAAAAATATCTTCAAAAATCAGCGAATTGGGCAAATTTTTAAAAACAAACCATCCTCAGTATTACTTATTCTTCAAACATATATTACATTGATCGGTTTAACCTTCAAAAGTTATTACGACAGAAAATAAAGGTTTTTTTAATTTGACGTTAACTTCCTCATTGGATTAACGATTGCCTGTTCTGGGATAAGAAAAATGAGGTCTTGGAAAGTTCAAACTTTATTGGAAAAATAGAATGATTCTTTGATAATGCAATATTTTCCATCAAAATGAGTATAGAATGAAAAATTATAGGTCTCTCAAATATGAGGCTAAGAGAAGGGAAGCATCATGGCGGTCTCTAATTTAATAAAATTGATGAATAATTGAAATGATTATTTTCCCAGCGAAATTGGTGGCCTTCTTACCATTAGGATCCATCGTAAAAATAACAATCATGATTTGATATGAGTCGCCATATTTCCTACAATCGTGAAAATGCTTCTAGCTCAAAAAGGGGAAATATTTATGTACAACAACTAAAAAGTAACATTTAATTATCAAACACGGTACAGATTTTTCATTGGTGTACATTTTTCGCACGCCATTAGAAGAATTTTCCTTGTTTTATTGCGAACGAATTGACTTATCAAAGAAATTGGCTCAAATTTCTAAATTAAACCTTGTGCACATATGGTAAATTCTCCATTATAGGTACATACTCTTAATTGTTGATTATTTTCCCTGCTTTAAAGTAACCAGTTTATATATTTACAGTCTTAGAAAATAAGCAACTTCCACAACTACACAGTCATAAGTAAAAATGTGTCAATCTGGGATAATTAAATTTTTTAGTTTAAAATAAAAGAATAACTTTGTAAACACCACTTTACAAAGTTATTCTTTTATTTTAAATTAATAATATCACATCACAAAGTATCCGCTTCATATGAACAAATAAATTTTTTAGATTTTTTGGACATCATACGAGTATCTGGGTCACATACTTCAAGGGTAGAAGTATCACTTGCTCCAATTAATATTGAAAGGCAAGATAGAGGTTCGCCGAGGGCCTGGTAGGAGACAAATGTCTTGGCTGCGAAATGTACGAGAGTGGAACGGCATTGTAAGTCTGGAGGAGCTATTCCGGCAGCGCAAGACAGAGAGACGTTTTCCGAGTGATCGCCAACGTCGCGTCGGGGGGACCTGATAGGGCACACCAAAAAGAAGAAAAAGTTATAGTTCAATTTTTGTTTTCGAATACTTATGTTAAACTATCACGGTTTACGGTTATTAAAGCTCTAAACCAGTTGTTCCCAACCGGTGGTCCATGGACCACAGGTGGTCCGCGAGATCTAAAATGTGGTCCACGAAAAATTTATTCATTTACTACAAAAGCGAATCGAAAGGTATCCAAAAGCTGAAGAGAGGTAGCTGAAGAAGTCCAAAACATTCAAAACAAATACTTACTTTCCTTTACAAGAACTTATCCACATTTAACACTTCACAAAATTCTCACAATACTATATTCTCACAATACAAGACATACTAGACCAACTACAAATACCAAAAACAAACACATTCTTTGGACAAAAACACTACAGATACCAGGCTATAAAACTATACAATTCTCTTCCTACCCAATATAAAACAACTAATATTATTGAATACAAAAAAAACATAAGAAACTGGCTACAATCTTTTTAACTTTTAATTTATAATTTTTGTCGAATTGAAGTCGATTTTATATTTTGATTTTTATTGATTCTCTTTTTATATTAGCTATTAACACTATTTTGTTTTACTATTCACAATTTATAATTTACAACTGAAAAATGTCCTCTACAACACAGGTGAACTCCTAGTGTGGAGGACAATATATTATACCTTTGTAACGTAAATGTACTAAGAATAAATAAATAAATAAACAGCACATTGAATTGCAAAATGATAGTAATTTCAAGGACGCGTTTAATTGCGCGATTAACAGTTTATCATTATTGCACTTTATGGTCCCTGCGAAAACAAATAAATGTCATAGTGGTCCCTGGTCAAAAAAAGGTCGAGAACCACTGCTCTAAACAATGGATAACATTACTTTTCATACCAAATTTTAAACACATATTATTTAAATACTAGTGATGATGCAAAACCTCAAAGGCCACTATCACTGTTGGACACATTGTGACTTAGGTACATCAGTGTAGTGGCGTGTGTACGATATTATACGCTATCTACTTATATCACTATTTGAAGCTTAATTTGTTAACATCGTGTTTAAATGAGATTTGTTACTAGCGCGAATCCAAAAAAATTACGGAAATGACAAAAAATCAGAGAGTGCAACTTGTAGACAAGACTGGAGAGACTACGAAGCAATTTTTTTTATCAATGTCGTCGAATTCCAGGGCACCTTTTCCTATACATTTGATCATCTTATTAGTATTTGTGTTTTCTTCTTCAGTGTCGCTTTTTGTATTTTCTTTACTAGGTATGTTCATTTTGGAGTGAAGATTGGATATTGATTTTACAAAAATAAAAATATTACCAACTATACCAAAGGAGGCTTGCGTGTGACAGTGGATTTATCTTATTATATTGGAACCGAGTATCTACCCGTGAAATAAATAAATATTTTAATTCTATCTCATTCTTTCGCTGGCTAAATCCTTTAGATGTATGTGTTTATCTCTTTTAGTGTCACTGGTTTCCGTTTCATCGAGTTTCAAATCACAACGGAGCTAAAGAAGTTTTCACTTCAAAAACTTTAAAAGTTAATTATTATTTTTTAATTTATAAACTAACGTTTAGACAAGATTTTTATGCATAGCACAAAGGGTAACAATTATTACAAGCAATAATTGTCAGCCTGAAACACTCATTTACATTGAAAAATCTTCCGAGAAAAGATACTTGCCGCCAACGGGACTTGAACCCGTGTCCTTCCGATTGCCGGTCGAATGCTCTGACCACTGAGCTATGGGGGCTTATCAAATACCCGCCAAATAATTCAATATATACTAGTGTTTCATTCAACAATTACTGCTTGTTATATTTTTTCCCACCTGAAAACAACCAACTTTATTTTTGCGAGAAAGACATTGTTAGTGTTAAATCCCTCGCTAGGTGGCGTCGAGACAAATTATGTCTGCATTTATTGGGGAAATACTTAAACTTGTTAAATATTAATTATTATTTTTTAATTTATAAACTAACGTTTAGACAAGATTTTTATGCATAGCACAAAGGGTAACAATTATTACAAGCAATAATTGTCAGCCTGAAACACTCATTTACATTGAAAAATCTTCCCCTAGCGAGGGATTTAACACTAACAATGTCTTTCTCGCAAAAATAAAGTTGGTTGTTTTCAGGTGGGAAAAAATATAACAAGCAGTAATTGTTGAATGAAACACTAGTATATATTGGAATTATTTGGCGGGTATTTGATAAGCCCCATAGCTCAGTGGTCAGAGCATTCGACCGGCAATCGGAAGGACACGGGTTCAAGTCCCGTTGGCGGCAAGTATCTTTTCTCGGAAGATTTTTCAATGTAAATGAGTGTTTCAGGCTGACAATTATTGCTTGTAATAACTTTAAAAGTACTATTTAATCCCAAACAATGAAGTGGGTTCTATTCCAGGATAATAATATTATCCTCCCTCTTAAAATGCCAGTAAAATGTTGGTGGGTAAATAATATACTCAAAACATAATAATAATAAAGGTACCCAGACACGGCGCGCGCTGGTTCTATCTAGGAAGTAATATCAAATATCTATCAGTAATTAGGGCATGCATAGGTAAAGTTGTGCAATGCCCATAAAACGGAATTCGTTCATTAGGGACCACGTATATCGGTTTATAATAGACCTTTGCCGGTCTAATTGGAGGTCGGATAAATACCTGGGCACCATGAGCACGTCATTAATATCTGTTTGAAACAGGGATCCTGCTACGAACATCTTAGATTTAATTATTAAATTTCTTAGGTGGAACTTGAACTCGATTTGGAATCGTAGGGACGCACGCATGTTCATTTCTTTAATGTAATTCCTATTATAACAAACACGTAAATGTACAGACTTTTTTACTAAGTGAATCATAATAATAAAAAAATAAAAAAATCTTATAATGTGCTATTTCATATTGTATTGCCCAATATTCTTACATTGTAAACGGGAATCAATTATACCACACTCGCTTATACTATCTACTAGCAACAACATTTACAGTAATATCTTCATTGTAACACTATATATATATATATCACAATACTAATACAACTTGGAAAAAATATACTGCAAATTCTCAAGTTCGGTTTTTATCATAATATTGTAATGATTGTAAATGTTTTAAAATAATTATTGCATTCAGTTCGCTCCAGTATACGTACTTACCTAGTTCTAGCCTATTTATTACTCTCACATACTCTCTTTATATTTACTTATGTTACATTTAGTTCGTACTTAAATAAACATTGTTTTTTTTTTTCTTTTTATAATACTGCATACCAAAAAAGAAAAATTTTGTCATAAGAAATGAATAATATTAATTTATAATTTTTTTTTATAATTTTACGTAAATATGTTTACACTTAAATCCTCCGTTGGTCACCATGATAAGGCAGCTGCCTAGTATGGTGACCTAATGTATCATCTCAAGTAAATGTATTAGTTATGTAACATGAACTTATAAATAAATAAATAAATAATAGAATTGGGTAGTCTCGCTAAAAAGAAATTAATGTATTGTAAATGTAATACCATATAAATTGACTGATGAATTTTCTTTTCGCGGATACAAAATATATCAACTAAATGGCAATCAGCAAATCTAAATGTACCTACATCAAAAGACACTAACCTTATAGAGCAGTGGTTCTTAACCATGATCGAAGCCCAGGGGCTCGGTGAGTCAGTCTCGCGGGTTCGGCGGAGGTCATAACCCACCTTCGACTCATGTGATTCGTGATGACACGCCCCGCTTGTCCATTAAGAAGGGTTCGGTGAAATTGGCGTTTTGCCGTACTGGCAACTTTGATCTCAAATATCTTCTCTTTGGTTAGGAATTCCAAATTCAAATTTATACAACTATTTACTCATGTATTTGTGTTTCGAATATTTTATAATTCATTTGTTTTTTCCTTAATTGTTTTTTTTTCTTTGCGTCACTTAGTTTACAAAATGGAAAACTTGAAATATCGCGTTATTTACGAGTACGAGTTCCACCGTGGCACCAGTGCTGCAGAAACGGCTCGAAGGATTAATGATGTGTATGGCGAGGGTGCCGCAAAAGAAAACACAGTGCGTTTTTGGTTCCAACGTTTTCGTTCTGGAAATTTCGACCTGCAGAACAAGCCCCGTGGACGGTCGGAGACCAAAGTTGATAATGAATAATTGAAGACTATTGTGGAGCGGTTAGCTGCAGGCTGCGGTGTTAGTGATAAAACTATTTTAATCCACTTGAAGCAAATTGGGAAGGTGAAAAAGCTTGAAAGGTGGGTACCTCACGAATTGAGTGAAGAAAATCAACAAACGCACGTTAACTGCTGCGTTGCATTACTCAACCAGCACAATAATGAAGGGATTTTAAATCGAATCATTACATCTAAGACATCCACCGTACTCTCCGGACCTTGCCCCAACAGATTACCATTTTTTTTCAAAATTTGGATAACTTCTTGCAAGGGAAAAAATTCAACTCCAATGGGGCAGTCCAAACCGCCTTCAAAGATTTTATTGATTCCCGTCCGAATGGTTTTTTTAGTAAAGGGATCGATGAACTACCTATGAGATGGCAAAAGTGCATAGATAACAATGGTACATAATTTGATTAAATAAAAATATTATGTTAAAAAAAAATCGACTTTAGTTCCTCCCATACAAAACGCCAATTTGATATGTAAGGACCTAATAGAAAAGTTTACAAAAAAATAATCAACAATCGATTCTTAAATTCACGAGCTAAAAATATCCATACATAGGACATAATACACTGAGAAATCTTAAAGGAAATTAAGCAACATAAAAGCAAGTGGAGGAATAGAGAATAGTGAACATTCTGTTATTACAAAACTAATTTAATGCTAATGTTTACCATACATATAAGTAGTTCTGACTATCCTGATCTGATCATTAAACGTTTTTGAAAAAAAATAAAGCAATAAGTGTTTCAATTCCGAATTTTGAACTTACTTAAATCAAAAACGTTTCTTAAAATCTTTCTGGGTGTGTTTTTACGTACGTTCACCATCTTATGAAAAATCCAGTTTGAAAAATTAAAAACACGTAGTTAAAAAATTATTTGCAATTTAAAGTCCTCACAATTTAAAGCATCAAAATTAACACACATTCCGTGTAAGTACACTGTATTTTTACGCACAAAGTTGCTTATATTTTCCAAACGGTCAACCCTTACTTCACGTGGATAGTGGCGTAAAAGCCTTTGAATTAAAAATACACGCTGTACGCTCTTCGACCAAACTGGGCGGCTGGACCCTCCAATCGACGCAACACAAAGTCCTAGGGGTGGGTGCTAGCCGCAACCTCCCACCACCCCCTCCTGCCACCCTGAGGGGGTAGTTAAATTCTCGTTAGAAAGATCTGGACGTGCTAATAACCAATTATAAGGAGTGTTGTAATGAATGACCGACAACTAAGAATAAATACACAAAATGGAATCGATTTTTCTTGTAATTTCTTCGCATTTTTGTTTTAAATGTACAAATATTTACTGCTAAGAGAGTTGGACTACTGTGGTAGTAGTTATTTTTAGTTTGAAAATGTGATGCGCATAAATTGTTCCCTGTATTTTATGGCCGAGTGCCGAGATAGAAAAAAGCTTTCGATAAAAGGTAATTAATTGATGTGCAATAAAAACAAAGTTGGATCGATCCCTGTGCATGGAATGTCAGCATTAAATTTATTGAATGTGAAACCATCAGCAACCATCTGAATCTCCATCAAAAAGTCGGCAGTCCGCGTGCACAAGGATGCGAGTCCGTACGAAGACAGTTTGTTGACAAGCGATGCCAACCTAGCGGTACCTCGGTGCCAACCCAGTCAAAGGCCAGTGCAACTGTTTGGGTCTCACCGACTTATGGTGCAGGAAAAGAATGCTCACGGTACCATGGACAGCCAGGCGAATTGTATCTATTCTGGAAAAGCATCCAAAATGTTGCAGGCTGTCAACTATCTGCCTACGATACATCCTAAGATATTTTTGACCCATTGCTCGCCAAATTAGAAGTCGAACCCAGAGAAGTTTTTGGTAAATGAAAAGGTTGAAGAAGGAGAATCAGAGGAAGTATGTATGTCAGGCTTCTGGAATGTTGGTGTCTACTGCTCTCCATGTAGCGCAAAACTGTGAGGAGTATTGGTGCACACGCGCCGTAGCCACATTTATGAGTAGCTGTACAGAATTGATCTAAATCAAGAAGCCTATCTCCACCTGTTTAATGCCCGATGGCAACAAAAAAGACTGTACTTGGCACAGTTACACCATAAAAAGTATCATATAAAACTAACACGAACGCGATTTTGCGATTAATTTGTTAATAATTGGTGTTTTAATCACGATCGCGACAATATTTCAACTGTTTTATATGTGGATTTTTCAAAATGATTGTACAAATAATATTTCGATCTGGCATCGGTAGGTAGGAATTTATCATCTTCTTCTTTCTTCTGATTCCAATGAAGGATTCCATGTAAGGAAGGAAGGGAACAATGGGAGATGACAATAGATTGAACAGGGCCTTGGAATATATGGAAAAGTCCCAAAGCTGTTTCAATACTAAACACTACCAATATGCTGATTTATAGAATTTATTGGGTCACGACCGGCGGCTGCCTGTACCAGGATGGAAGAAAATCTCAAGATTAACCCTCAATAAATTTTGACACAAAACTCGTCAGCAATAGGAGTGGGATTGGGGATTTTTGGAATGGGGCTCGTGTAATTCAATAGACAAACAGTTCATCTTATTCCATCGCACTCCACATAATCCACGTGTTGTCATTATTTCTCCATGCCTAACGAAAATTCTTTAGCAAAGTACTGAGCCACGACCATAGTCTGATTTTAGAAGGGGTAACCATTTATTTAATAACTAATACCCCTGCCAAAGTCACCCCAAGAGGTTCGCTACCTTTAGTGACTTAGCAGGGATGCCCGGGTTCATGGGGTGAGGTTTGTCTAAATCTTGGCGCCTGATGCTGATGCGGATCGGGAACATTGAACTGGTTGAGCGAGACCTTTTGACCTCTCCAGCCGGACTCTCTCGACCCATCATTTTGCACCGCGTTGGGAGGATGGATTCATACGTTCATCACTCCTGAACACATTGAACCCCAGATTCCTAACAACCCGTCATACCTTTTTCCTTCCCAGAACTTCCTCGCCTTCCTTTCCCTAAAAAGGCCCTCCACGCAGCATCGATATATCAAAGATATCATAGGCCTTGAGGGATTTTTTTCCTGAGGGCCTCCTGAGTAGAGATATTGTAAAAAAAAAAGACAGCAAGAAGTCCAGGAGTGCCGAAAAATACGCTTCGAGACCCATATAATCATGGAGTTTCCGTTTGAGGAATGTCTCGAGGATGCAAGGAGTAGAGGAGAGATAAATATGAGCCGATAGTTGGAAAGTATCTAGTCTAATAGATTTTATCCTTAAACATATCAAGCAATGCTTCGATTTTGAATGATTTTATATTTTGTCTCGTGATGATATTCAGGATTAATATCATCCCTGGATTCGATTCGGGAAGTTCTTATACCTTCTTCGTCAATTACACAAATTGCAACAAATTTGAAATTTAATATTCCAGCAGTGGCAGGGTTAATCGAAAATTAGATATACACAGATTCATTTTGACGGCCCTTCGGTCTGGATGCCTTGATTGCATATAGATTTCGGAATTCGCACCCCCGCTGCAACACTGCTGTAATTCAAAATATGACAAAATGATTGAAGTTTTGCATATGTTTATATTTAAAGCACCAATTTCGGTTGTGATTATCTGTAACTTCGGTTTGATGAACTTTAGAACTTGCACTTGGTCTGAATTTAAGTGTCATTTCAAAATTGGAAATGATTGTGGGAATAATTCAAACGAGTGATGAGATGAAGGCAGATCATCCTGAGGCAAATATACTCATAATATAATACTTTCAGATCCTACAAATGTAATAATCTGTGATTTTTTTATATTTTATGAATCAAGATGTTTATACTCACACACTCAGACTACAGTTTTATCATATACGAGTAAGGGCGCCTTCAATTTAGACGTTTCGTGTCGGGCCGCTGCAGTGCCGAAGCGGTGCGTTTGTCGTATGGCGCAAGGCCGGTCATTTGTTTTCATACAAAGTGCACGGAGCGGCAACAGTGCGGCGTTGGTTCCGAGAACGCTCGACGTCAGGACGGCAACATCGCATCGCATCAAAGCGGTGACAAAACGTGAGAGTTAATTTCATCGAATTTTCATGTTTATTGTGTGCTTAAAATGGATGATATAATCGTGGAAGAATTTATAAATAAAATTGAAATTCTGAATATAGTTTCTTTGCGTTGAATTTTAGTTTTAACTAAATAATAGAAACATTCTCTCGACATTCTTAAATAATTTTAAAAAATTGCTTGGATCTTGTTTTAACCTAGGGTAAAGATTATGGAAATCACCAAAATTACATGTTAATGAAAACATCGGTGATGCTCTTATACGGGGGCGTCGTTTTTGTTTCTGTTTTCGTTGGATGTTTATCAACAAGAGCACTAACAGTAATGTTTCTTCGTCAGTGTACATGGCTTAATTGCTAGCAAATGAATTTAAAATATCAAACGACCCACGTCTAAACATCACTAGCATACAAACCCACGGCAGTCAGATACGCTTTCAATTTAGGCATTTAGTATCGGACTGCTACCGTGCTGCAGCGGCACGGCGGCGGGTTACAACCAGCGGCAGCGGTCCGATACGAAACGTTGAAAGAGCCCTAAGTATCATTCTAAGCGTATACACATACTAAGCCGTTAAAAGTTTTAATAAAGTCCCTAAAGAAATGCAAGCTGAAAAAATTATAAAATTTTTAAGAATAAACTGAAAATACACTTTATTTTTTTAATTTGGTTGTATGATATTATAATATTTAATGCGTTAAAAAAATCACTATATAAAATGTTAGTGTGTATATTTTATAATTTATTATAAATTATAAAAAAATCACTATATAAAATGTAAATGTTTATTTATAATTTATTATAAAAAAATCACTATATAAAATGTAAGTGTGTATATTTTATAATTTTAATTTTCTGTTAAATATTTTTGAAATAATTTGTGCATGTGTTTTATTCCTAAATACTAGGGAAGTATTATTTAACATCAAGAAACATAAAATTGTATTACATATTTATCCCTAGTTAAAAAAAATACAAGCATATTTTTGTTTGTAAAAATTAAATTAAATAAAAAAAATTAAATCTGTGTTACAATTTGAAACCACCGTGTCCGAGCATTTAAGATTTTGACTACGAATTCAGAGGTCGTGGGATATTTTTCTTGTGATATTTCATTTTTAATTTTAAATGAAATATTTAAATAATATGTATGTAACATACCTATAATCTATATTTATATATTTTCAACCCGATACCACACTCCTAAGTACTATCAGTGTCACCCTAGTAAAATATCGCCATTACAGATTCACCACATATTATCCGAACAACCCCCACGAGGATGTCAATGGTCCCACTGGTTCTGGGTAGTTGGATCTCTTGCACCGTATTAAAAAAATTGTTTTAAGACGGCAACATACCCTAAAATATATTCAGAATCTTAACAACGTAAGTAAAGAAGCTGTATATACAAATTGCGACTCGCGACCCGTGTATTGGACGAACCTACTATCGAATTTTCCGTATCAAAGAAAAGAAGAAGAAGAAAAATAATGTGGGAATCTTAACGACGTAAATGAAGAAAGAGTGTAAACAAATATACGCCGCGGCACGGCGTATTGTACGAACGTACGGTCGAATCACCCTAGCAGGCCCGGAGATTCGACCTTTCTGCAACGTTAATTTTAATTAATTCTGAAGAACGTGTTACAAATATTTTAAATGTGTCTCCATGTTGTCCTCCCGAAGTTATTAATTCATCGTCTCGAAAAATAAAATCTTGTGCTTACCGCTGACTTTATATTCGGAAAACGGGTTATAAAGTTTTAAAATCGTTGTTCTTAAAATATTATATTAATGGTACAGTGCTGTTTTTATTAATCTAAAAATAAATAACTCCTTGTGCGGCATGGAAATAAAAAAAAGTTATTACAGTTATATTATAGTTATACTCGCCGGAAATGATTAAAATGTGAGTTTGTTAGAATTGTAAAGGTGTACTACGAGAGAGTAGCGAAATTCAAACAACGGAAAAGAAAGAAAGGTCTGAATTTACAGGAAGGTCCTTCTATGAGGTAACTCAAAAATATGATTTTCGTGACATATGACACTGTAGTTGCGCCAGAGCGATCCAACCCGTGCTTGTATTTGCCAGAATCCAAACACTCCCCAAATCCACTAAACACTGGTGTATTATGATCGGCTGCCATTCAGGATCGCCTCTTAATCACCATCCCATTGTTCGGCCCTCATCATTGATGGATCTCCTCTGGACCGCCGCGGATGCTGAGGGTCTGATCTATAATTGAGTATCCACGTTGTGTATGCGCCGGATCGGCACCAGCACTACTTGTCACTGATCACTGATCACTTTTGACTGGAAGAGAGATATGCTCGTGACAGAAGCGATCGATAAGCAAATAATTTGCGTAAAGACTCTATCGCTAGAAGAAATCATCGCAAATCGACAGTTTGCAGTAGAGCTGCGTAAGGCCCGTCTTTTCGTATTTCTACCGATTTATAACATATTTTCCTCAAACATTTGAAGTGTTTAAGCTCTTAAAAAAATGTTATTCTTGAAGATAGTATCTATACGTTCCCCACGCCGAATCAGTAATTGTATGAAATTCCCTCGATAGAAATAAATCGCAAAGCATGCTCTTACGAAAATTACGATTAAAACTTTTTTCTGTTATTTTACAAGTTATATGTATGAAAAAAATCAGAATGTTTTTTTAAATGCTACTTAATACATTCCCCACAAAATTTTGGCTATTTTTTAAATACGCTGGGATTTATAAAATGTGTCCACAACATTCGCTTACGTCTATTCATTCCAATGCATTCTAATAGTAGTGCGCTCTGTCTACCACTCGTACTTGTATGTCTCCCTTTCAAGCATTTCTGCATTTGTGCTGTGTCTGAGATCATCAAACGTAGTGTTGTTGCATTTCATTTCAATAGCCAAATTCTTACGAATGAATTGTAGATAGGTCTGTAATTTTAATTGCCATCTCTCTCTCTCTCTATATCTCTCATTCTACGTCATACGTCACTTTACCAATAGAAACTATTGCTACCAATTATTGCTACGCACGTGTTGTCATTTGCTTCGTCAGCGAATATCCTGCAAATTTCAATCGAAAAATCATTGAACATTGAATTCCAGAGGCGAAAAAATGACTAAAATGTGTCAACAATTCGTCAGGGAATGAGGTAACTATAATAATAAAATAAGCCTATTTATTTCTTATTTTACAATAGTTGGTAGTTACAATATTACAATAAACTCAAATTTTATTTGTATTAGTAAGTTAGCTTAGATTATGTTAGTAATATAAGTATATGTTTTAAAATACATTTATGAATTAACAAGACCCCGGTTTGGGTAAAGGCCTCCTCCAAAGATGTCCATTTTTGTCGGTCTAGTGCTATGGAGCACCAGTTTATGCCAGTTGATCCTTTCTGTAGCAAAGTATAAAGGTGTTGTGTTCTTCTATTTTTTTGCCCTGTCGTCTAACTTCCGAAATTCCCATAATGTCTTAGTTAATTTTGCTTAAACATTCTTCCAGTTCTATCATTCGGTCGTATGATGACAGGATATATAAAACATTAATATTCAGCTTAATTCATTCATAAATTAATTTAAGGTTATTCTCTAAAGACCTTAGTTATAAGTAAGAAATTTCAGTCGGTTCGGCGACCCAGTGTTTAATGTGTGATTATCGATTGTCTTCACTGAAAATAAAAATATTTAAAGATGAACCCTGAGTGTTTCATTTGTCTAATTTTAGCAGAAACACGTTTTCTGATTCAAAGCATCTTTGTTTTTTAAATAATTTATTACGCTAATGAATTAACGTACGTCGAGTGCAATTCTATTGTATATGGTAGACAAATAAACTTTCTCTATCTTTAATCTATGTCTGCCATTTCGGTTCATCTTGTGGGTTCATCCGTGGTTAAGTTGAGGACAAAATCTGTCTCTAGTAAAGACCCGAAATTATCGATGTAGGGATTGGTTTATTTATGGCCCATCGCCATCTTCAGAGCTGACTAGAAATCATTCTGATGATTGGCATCTGAAGTCATCAGCCTGTCCTGCTTCTGGAAGGCCCTTTTGGCTGGTAGCCATTGATCTGCAGCCCTGCCCAGCTACTACTACTTATTATGGTATCACCATCAACCTGTTTACCTAAGCGAGCCCATTAAGCCAGACAGTCTTAGATTCAGGATGTCCTTTTTATTTACAACTAGCTGACCCGGCCACGCGTTTCTGTGGCTAATAAAACACAACGTCGTCTACTGGATGGTTATCCAACCTTTATAACTACCGCCGTATTTGAGTTTATCGCAAAGAGACAGACAGATGCCGCGGAGGACTTAAATTTATAGAGATGGTGTGAAAGATTATAATAATGTGCATGAAATGCTTGGGGTTACTAACGTACTTAAGTTAATAAGGATTAATACTATATCCGTAAGATTATAATAATGTCCATGAAATGCTTGGGGTGGGTAACTAACGTATTTTAGTTAATAAGGATTAATACTGTATCCGTCTAAATAACTTTTCAATTACCGCAATGTACGTGACCATTTTTTTAGAAGATAGAATGGGTATAGTAAGCTATCCGTAAAAGATAGATATATGCCCTTGCGGACTTTTTTGTAGATCTATAAAAGAGGAATATCCCACCGTGCATTGTTTTGTTATATCCTAAAAGGATTAAGCAGCGTTTTCGATGAAAGCTGCCAGGCGGTTTGACTTTTTCCGACACTTCTAACAATTATCGTTATGTTTTAACCAATTTACACAAATCCTTGACAAATTACATACCTGAACCTTCCTCACGAAACACTCTATCTATTGCTGAAAACCGCATGAAAATCCGTTCAGTAGTTTTCGAGTTTATCGCGAACAGACAGACAGACAGACGACGCGATTTATAACATGTAGAGAAGATAGAGATGTAGAGATATCCTTTTGTAAAATGAAACAATGCAACTTTGTATAAACCACTTATAAAATGTGCAAATCCGACCGGTTTCGGAACAAACGTTCCTTCGTCAGGGAAAGCTTATACTAATTTGACAGTTTAGAACAATGTTTTATTAGGGTAGGGGTGGAGCCGTTGTTAGTTAATAATGTAGATTGGGTGGGTAGGTATTAGTGTAGAGTGGGTGGGTAGGGGAACAAATCCATGATTGGGCTATATTTATTATATATATTTTTATATATAATAAATATATTATATATATTTTTATATTTTTATCCTTTTGTATTTCGAATATCTTCTTTACATTTTAAAATAGAACCTAATCCTTGCATTTGCCATATTTAATCCCCCTTGCTGATAATAATCAGCATTTCAATAATGTGCATTATTGCCACTTAATTCCACGGTAACACCATTGCTTATAGTATAATTCTTGTGATCATTGGCTCTACGAACATAAAAGGTGCATGAGAAAATTCTTCATTAAATACGGATCTATTTAGCGACGCCGCCGCGAGTAGATCGACTTTACGAGCCCTTCTTTTTAACTATTCTTTTATAGGCATAAATGAATGGTACAGTTATAAAACTGACACTAACCAGTGTGCTCTTTTATGAATAGTAATTCGTTTATTATTTCCTTTATTTGCCTTAAGTTAGCAACAGACATTCGCGTCTTGCGCACAAATACTAAATAAAAGGCAGATTAAGACGGACGTTTATGTCCGTAGGAAGATTTCCTGGCCAGAGGTGCGTGAACTTGGGCATGTGATGCAATTATTACAAAATAATATAATAAAGCACATAAAAACTAATTTCCACTTAATTTATTTTTTGACCGTAACCGGTTTCAGTTTGTTAAAGCCACCTTCAGACTGGTACAAATTATTATCTATCTAGAGTTTACATACGTAACAAATGGGTCTAGAGGAAGGGAGGTAGTCTACAAGGATTTTATTTATTTTTTATGTTTTTTTTCGTATTTGTTGCCACGTCATCTTTGACGATTTAATTTTTAATTATTTGGTTATTAGCAGTAGACAAAATTATCTCGGGTTTTCTATAAACCTATTTACTCTTTTGTCTAAGGAATACCTTATATTTATAAGTATAAACAACCAATATTATTATTGGTAATAACCAATATTAATGTTACCGTGTCTAAGGGCTGTTAAAATGTTTTTTATGTTTATGAATAATTAACTAACTAACTAACTAACCATCACACCTTTTCCCCGCATGGGTAGGCAGAGAGGACGGACCGCCAAACAACTCGGTCTTGGCACACACTCTTTGCCTCACTCACATTCATACATCGTCTCATACATACTCTTCTATTATTCTGACTTTTGAGATGGCCCGTCTCAAGTATCTGATTCACTTGATCGTGCCATGTCTTCCTCGGGCGTCCCCGACTTCTTCTACCATTCACATTTGCATCATATATTCTTTTTACACTACTTTCTTCGCTCATTCGCTCTACGTGCCCAAACCATCTGAGGGTCCCTTTCTTAATTTTGCTCATTATACTTACATCAGCCTTACATTCTTTGCGGTTATCCACATTTCTAACACGATCATACATGGTTTTACCACACATACGTCTCAGGGATCTCATTTCAACAGCATTCAGTTTACTTTCATCCTTCCTCTGCCAGTTCCATGCCTCACTGCCATACATCAGGGTAGGTACCAGGACTCGTGGACTGCTAGCTTCGGTTTTTTTGACAGTTTTTTATTAGCGCCAACAGCATTCAGTCCTCCATTAATGGAGTTACCGGCATTTACCCTTCTTTCAATATCTCTATCAGCCTTCCCATCTCTCGTAAACATACTCAGATAAAAAAACTAATCAAAAAACTCATCCACCTGCTCCAAGTATTCATCATTCACAACTATATCGCACACTGTTTTCGTACTCTATCTTTCAAAAACCATGACTTTAGACTTACTTACATTCATCATTAACTCATTCTTCATACATACTTCGCTCATCCTAGATACTAGAGACTGTAGATCTTCCGTAGGGTTAGAAATCAGCACCGCATCATCAGCATACAACAAGCAACATACTTTCAGACTATTCAATTTCGCGCCCAATCCCACATCTTTCAATTCTTGCATACAATTATCCATGTATAGATTAAATAACCATGGTGACATTACGCAGCCTTGATTAACACCTTTTGTGATGTCAAACCACCCCGTAAAATCCCGTAAAAATGAATAATTACAAAAATGAATTATTACAAAATATTTAATAATGTCAAAAGAGAGAATTTTTCTTCTGGTGCCATTCTAACGATGTTGCGTTAAGTTTGGTTTGGTTTTTTTATTTTTGAAAAAAATGGGTAGCTTTTGTTTTGATCCAAGTTGAAACCTTTTGAAAACACTGAAACGCCGTCCGAAAAGTTGGCTAAAGAAGGAGATAACACAACACCCCAAAAATAAATAACTGGAGTGAGAAAATGAAAGAGTGTTATATCTTGTATCTTATCTTATCTAATATGTGATTTAGGGGGTATTTCACCATTCTCCTGATAGCTTATCCATAAGATAACGAATAATTATAAATGAACAAATAAATACTAGCAACAGGTACAAAAACTCGGCTAACTTCTATGTATAGTAACTGTTGTTAGGTTCAAGTACCGAGTGGTACACTAAGACATTAAAATAAATAAATCGTGTTTCATTAATCCAAAATGTACGTTATCTTTTGGATTAACTATGAGGAGGATGGGGAAATACCCTCCTTGGTATATTATTATTTGGTTTCATGCTATGTAACACCGATTTGTTTATATTTTACTATACGGCTTGAAAGTTGTGCATTTTCGAAAAGGTTTGTCGTCCATTGTTCTAGGGAATGATTAAATAAAAAGCAATGAAACCCGCCTTTGTGAGAAGTAATCCTGAATTAAGAGTCGATAAAACTGATATATAGAGGCGTAAAGGGAGGCGATAAACGATTAATATGTACCTCAGCAGTTCTACTTTAACTATCCATCAAAAGGAGATGGCTTGTGTCACCTCGCGAGGAAGAATTGACTTACAAGTCGTCTGCGTCTGCTCACAAACAATGATGGCAAATCGAATAAAAGCTGGATTTATCTTTCCATTACATCTCTGGAGGAGTCCTTCGTTTTTACTGTAAGAGTTATTCGTCGTACATAATTCAATACAATGTTTCGTTGTATACATTATGTATTTGCGCAAGCCTTTTAACCTTCCTGTATTCAAGATGGCAACCGGTGTTACCAAGCTACTTAAATCTTTAAAACCTCCGTTAGCCCATCTAATACCATCATAAAACATGTTCTTTTAACATCATCATCATCATCATCATCTGTGGCTCTACAACCCAGGTCGGGTCTTGGCCTCCAACAGAGCCTGCCTACATGACTGTCGGTGTTGTGCTGCGTTGCGCCAGTTTCAGATGCCGATGGTGCTTGCATCCTTCACCACTCCATCCAGCCATCGAAGCTTTGGTCTTCCAACTCTTCTCCGACCCCCAGGTGCACCATCCATAATTCGCTTTGGAATATCTCCTTCGCTCATTCTCTGGATATGACCAGCCTACCTGAGTCTTCCAGTTTTGATTTCCTTGGAGATATTAGGGTCCTCGTAAAGATCGTATAGCTCCTGGTTGTATCTGATACGCCATTCTCCATTATCACAGACTGGGCCGTAAATCCTTCGCAGCACCTTCCTTTCAAAACTTTCTAGGGCTCCTTCATCACCCTTACTGATTGTACAGCATTCCGAACCATACATAAGAACAGGTCGTATAAGGGTCTTGTAAAGCAGGACTTTAGTTCTTCTGGTAAGGTGGCGAGATTTCATATGCTTCTGTAGCCCAAAGTAGTATCGATTTGCAGCTACTATTCTTCTTTTGATTTCGCTGGATACATTGTTGTCATTTGTCACCATAGTACCGAGATATACAAACTCGTTGACAGTTTCAAATGTATAATTATCTATCTGTATACTTGGTGGTTTCTGGCGTCCATGTACGGGCATATATTTTGTCTTCCCCTCGTTGATGACCAATCCCATGTTCCTTGCCGACGTGGCTAAGCTTTTAAACGCCGATTTTAGTTCATATTCTGAGCGTGCAATGATATCTATATCGTCAGCATAAGCAAGGAGCTGAACAGACTTGTTAAAAATATGGTATATAGTATATTTTATTTTATTTATTTTGTATTTTATTAACGCCCTAGTGGGCTTTTACAAGAAAAGAAGCAAATATATATTAACAATATTAATTACATGTATTACATAAACAATAAAACAGAATAAATATGAATGCAATCGACTCGTTAGGTAAAGAATACTACAACATAAAAAAGAAATGAAATGAAATAGTACAAGTTGTACTTACAAAAAACTAAAACAATTCAGCTTTAAATATTTATACATATTATTAACAATAATAATAAGACCTGACATAGAACAAAGTGTAAATAGAACTGCAAAAATATTATAAAGTAAGTATACATTTTACTGGTGAGGTTTAGATGAGAAAATATTTTATGAGAAAAACAAAAAAATAATAAAAGTTAATTATTAGCAGATAGAATCGAGATTAGTTGATTTTTGAAACCTTCAAAACTGTCAATACTAAATATATCTATAGATTCGCAGTATTTATTCGCAAGGTTATGGATTCTTGGTATTGGTGAGTATAGAGAGTAATTAGTGTTGAGTTTATTGTTGCATTTAAAAGTATCTTTACTACGAGTTTGTCTAGCGGGTATGCTAATGCAAATTAGTTCCAACAAATTAGGCCTGTCAATTAAAGATTTTATAATTTTGTATAAAAATAATAAATCAATTAACACTCTTCTATCTGATAATTTAAGAAGTCTGGTTTCAGCGCGTAAGTAATTATAATTTATAAATTCGATTGGTATTTTCATTTTAAAATTGATGTACCGAAGAAATTTGTTTTGTACCTTTTCCAATGATTGAGAATGAACATTGTAGTATGGTGACCATACAGAGGAATTGTATTCTAATCTGCTTCGTACTAGTGAGCAATACAGATGTTTTAATGTTAACATACTTTTAAAATTTGCCCCCATTCTCAAGATAAAACCTAGTATTCTCATCGCATCGCTTGTTATTTCATCGATGTGTACATTGAACTGTAGACTCTCGTGGAACATAACACCAAGATCACGAATCTGCGATACACGAAGAAGATTAACACCATTCATATTATAAGAAAATTTAAAAGGATTTTTACCTCTGTAAAAACTAATAATCTGGCATTTACCAATATTTAGTTGTAAATCATTAACAGAAAACCACGCGCATAGTTTGTTCAGATTTAACTGCAGAATGGCGCGATCGTCATCGTTTCTAATTGTTCTGTAAATCTTCAGATCATCAGCAAATAATAGGACTTTGACATTACTAAAAATATTAACTATATCATTTATGAATAAGCAAAATAATATCGGGCCCAAATGAGATCCCTGTGGTACCCCACTCGAGGCAGCAATTGTATAAGAAGTAAACGAATCAACTTTGACCGCTAAGTACCTTCCCAATAGATAACTCTTAAACCATTCCAAAATACTCCCTCTCATTCCCAACAACTTCAGTTTTCGTAATAAGAGTCTGTGGTTAACCTTATCAAATGCCTTACTGAAATCAGTATATATGGAATCAGTTTGATGTGATGAAGTCAAGGCATTAACAATGTCATTCGTGTATAATATTAAATTGGACAGGGTTGATCTTCCTTTGATAAATCCATGTTGAAGCGGTGAGATGGTTTGATTGATTTGGGATATCAATTTGTCTAGTACCAGGCTTTCAAAGAGTTTGGGTAATGTAGACATGGTGCATATTGGCCTATAGTTTGTTACGTCGCTCTTATTTCCTTTTTTAAAAATGGGTGTCAAAAGACTAAACTTCCAAAGGTCAGGGAACACACCCGTTGAGAGGGACTTTGTAAATAACTTATGTATGGGATACGATAATGTATGCATACAATTAACTAAGAATCTGGGTGGAACTTTGTCAGGTCCTGCGGATTTGCGGGAATCGAGACTCTTCAGCTTGGATATAATATCATCTATGGTTAGAGTACAATCAGATATATCAAGAGTCTCAACTAAATTAGAGCAAGAGATATTGCTATCTACATTTGCATTAACATATACACCGCTAAAGAAATCGGCGAACAGATTAACAGTTTCCTGAAGATTTTGGGAAAGTTTAGAATCGAATGACATAATACTAGGTATACAAGTACCGTTTTCTTTTTGGGATTTAACATATTTCCAAAAGAAATTTGAGTCGTTCATGATAGAGCCTTCAACATCACGTATGAAAGTTTTGTAACATTCTGCAGAGAGCTTATTGCAGTCTCCCCTCAATTTTTGAAACACGGAATAATCGATAGCCAGGCGACTTTGTTTGAATTTCTTATGAGATATTTTTTTGAGGTATATTAAGTCAATCAGTTCTTTTGAGAACCAATTTGGGTATTGAGTTTCCCTGTAAGCCGTGAAAGGTACAAATTTTCAATTGCAGAATTAATAATGGATTAAAAAAAGTTAAGGTGTGCATTGATATCAGCCTCGCTATCCAAGAATGACCAGTCAATCTGGTTGAGATAATTTGAAATTTGTACATAGTCTGCTTTTTTGAAATTTCTAGTTTTTACTACCCTTTTTTCAATAGGAATTGGTTTGAGGTTAGACATGCATATTTCTAGTGGTGGATGGTAAACATCAACAGGTAATAGTATTTCGGTACTTTTCGCAACACAGATGTCAGACACATTTGACAATGCCAAATCCAATGTACGACCACCAATATTATGAATACTATTACACTGAGTTAGTCCTAAGAAGAGAGCCATATCTTTAATTACACGAATATTAACATTAGAACAATAATTGTCAGAATTCATATTACACCAATCGTATTGAGGCAGGTTGTAGTCACCAACTAGAAGTAATTTAGTGTTAGGGTTTTTAGCACAGATTGATTCAACCTCGTCACAGTGATTGCTGTAGCTTTGGACGTCAGAATTTGGAGGTAAATATGCACATCCCACTATTAATTTACCACTAGAAGTGTTCACTTTGACAAAAAGTTGCTCAATAGATGGGTACTTCGTGGATATTTTTAAGGAGCTGAAATTTTTTGAGATAGCTATGACCACTCCGCCACTTCTTGATTTGGCACTTGTTTTCGAGTTTCTATCCATACGATAAATATTAAAATTAGGGAAGCCTAATTCAGCCGAATTAATTCCTGAATCGAGCCATGTTTCCGTTAATATGAAAATATCACTGGTGATAGTTGCCGCCGAAGTCAATAGTTTGGGAAGTTTTGTACGGACCCCTCTCACATTTTGATAATAGCATTTTATTTTATTTTGCTTTAGTTTTTTGGCGTACAATCAATAATTTTGGGTATGGAGTTTATATATTTGATGGTGATATTGGTTTCACCATTGTTCTTTCTGGTCTCAAGTTGTTGGCGTAAATCTAGAAGTTGGGTCCTCTGCAACAGCGTTTGATCACTTCTGGCCTTGACACCATTTTTCAGTTTAGCATTATTGGTCAAGATCTCACGTGCCGAGATAAAATCCTTAAATTCGACCTTAATTGGTCTAATTTTGTTTGGTTTTTGTAGACCCAGTCTGTACATCTTTAACATATTAGGTTTAATTTCACTGTTTACATCGCCTATTGCTGAGGTAACTTTGTCGTTGTCCATTGTTATAGCCGTGGTTTTTGATTCAGATAAACTTTCAGGAATATTGAATAGAATTATGTTCTTCGCTCTGGTTTTCCTATCCTCAGCCTCCGCGAGTAAATCATTGATTGAAGAGGTGTTATTAGCTGGCGGTTGAGGATGGTCAATTATCCGTTCGTAGGATTCTATTTTACCAACAAGAATCCCCACTTTCACTCCTACATCTGTCATGTTTCCAGAGACGGCGGAGAGAAGAGATAATATTTTTGTCATCTGATCTCTGGTTATTTTGAGCGCAGGATCAGTTATGGCTTTGTGAAGAGCACTAATTGATTGAGTCGCATAATTTAAGGATAAAACAGCACTGTCGTTGTTATTCATTGTAGAAAAATAAAAGTTTATTTGTTTAATTATGGACAAGAAATAACTTGTGACAACCCTGTCGCATTAAGCGGAATTACTGACACAATCACATGCAAATACGTAGCACATTCGACACACACATCAATTGTAGTGCACTGGTATTGTAAATAGTGTCACTTCTCACAATGTTAACTTTGTAAGTTTAAAGTTATTATAATGCTTGCACAGTTGAGTTTAACACCAACGACTTCGATTTGCAAAAGTAATATGTTCTTTTAACACCAGATTTAAATGTCTGGGTTAAATTTTCCCCACAGGAAAAACTAAACCTTTCCCCAAATGATCATCTAGTCAGTCCACGTTGTGCAATTGTACTATATAAGTATTATAAATACAAAACAATATAAGAACAACATGTCAACCTACCAGAGACCAAATGGGAAAATAATTCACCGACTACAGATATTTTCATATCAGAGGGTTCGGCTCTGTGGAATTCCTAATTTGACCTATAAATCCTACTGATCCCTCAATATAAATATTTAAAAAATCTTTTGTAATCCTACATGAATGACTGATTTTTGCATTTTTATATGTGAAATCCTTGACAAATCTAATGGGAATGGGTACCGCCGCCCCGGGAACCTTTATTGGATAACCAACACCTCTGCCGTAGGTCACCACAAGTGGTTCGCTACGTTTGGTGATTTAGCAGGGGTGCCCGGGTTCATGGGGTGAGGTTTGTCTAGGTCTTGGAGGCGGATGACCAGGACATACTGAACCCCAGATTCCTACCCACCCCTTAAACCCTTTTCCTTCCCAGAACTCTCCTCTCCTTCCTTTCCTTAAAAAAAACCCCCACACAGCATCTCCAAAGATGACATAGGCCCTGAGGGAAATTATTTTTTTCAGGGCCTCCTGTGTGGTGCTCGTGTAAAAAAAAAAGTTATAATGCCAGTAGCCGAAATGACAAATGGTAGTATTTTTATAGTCTGAGAATGCCAAATTCTTTTAATCTCATGTCCAAAATCTGTATATTTTCTTTTTTTTCAGAAACAGATTTGAATATTACAAGAATTTTGAATAGCTACATCAATGATATAAGTTTTTTTTTTTAATTTTGTCATGTAAAACTATATCAGGTCTATTATGACTAATTGTTCTGTCTGTTAGTATAGTTTTATCATAATATATTTTAAAAATTCATTTTCTATTTCATTCATTCACTAAATGTTCATTATCACTACAAAGTAGTTTCATCCATGCACTCGATGACATCGGGTTTGTCATAGTGGGATCCTAGCCTGTAGTAATATAGGCGCTGAGGTGGCAACGCTGCAGTCAGGACTGCAGGCACGCAGTATGTTGCCGTCTCGTTCTCTCCTCTATATAACATGAAAAATTACTGTGATTTGAAATAGATTCTGCTGTATGTGGTGTGGAAATACGTTAAAATGATATTGTGTAAATATGTTCTTACAAAATTTATTATGAAAACTTGAGTTTTACGATTTATTGTCAAAATTTTATTCTTTCTACCGCTGTAAGTCATTATATATTAGATTTATTAAAAAAAAATAATACAAATAATGTACGTAATTTAGTCTTCTTCAAATTTGGCTTAGATATTTTTGTTGTAAAATCAACGGTTGAGGAATTATTTTGAAAAAGCTAAATTTTGCCACCTTCAATCCAAGATGGCGGCTCGAGCTCGAACCCCCCAAGGTCGAAAACTTTTTTTTTTTCTTTAGAGTGTCAATCTAAACAACATATATCAAAATCGCTACTACACGACCTTTTGCAAGCTAAAGGTCTTTTTTATCCCGAACTGACTGGGTTAATACTCTGACGGCGCTAATATAGAACATACCGATATAATATGTTCTATAGTTTCCGGAAAAGCCAAACATTTTCTACATAAATCATCAATTTGATTTATATCTTTGATTATATGTTTAATTAATTAATTTAATTTTTATAAATTAATTTCAATATTATAAGTATAAGATTTATTATAATTAACAGTAGTCGATGTATAATTAACAGTAATTAAGATGTCGTACTTGATGGCGTTGGCATCGTGATCTACTTGACTGATACTAGTGTTGTTCAACACATGCAGGATGAAGAATGCCCCCTGCTGATAGAAGAGGGCACCAGAGGAAGAGTAACTGTAATAACTTGTCAAAAATAGTTGAATAGTCATTTTCGAAGATAAATGAGACAATTTAGAATAATTACAAATTAACTTGTTCCCGGCGTGCGTTGCAATGCCATATTCAAAGAAATAAATTGTTTCTCCCCTTTCCCCTTCAGCGTTCCCCTTTCCACCTCCCCGCCTTCCCTCTCCCGCTTCCCCGTTCCACCAACTGTTAACCCACCGTTACATATATTCAGTCCCAGTACATTCAGTTTTCAAACAGTTCGCGTTCCACCTATTACAATTTTTTTAATTCAAATTTTCTGTTTTCATATATTACAAATATTCATTTTTGTATATTATAAGAATATTTAATCAAATTTGGTACCTATATAAAATATCCTAATTTAAAAACAATTTACAATCAATTCTTTTATTAATAAAAAAAATAAAAAAAAATAAAAAAAATAAAACAGCTGCCTGCTAAATTCACGGTGACCCGACAATTCGTCCTGCAACAATTCGTCCTGCAACAATTCATCCAGCGACAGTTCATCCTGCGACAGTTCATCCGGCCGACAGTTCATCCTGCCGACAGTTCATCCTGCCGACAGTTCATCCCGCCGACAATTCATCCGGCGACAATTCATCCTGCCTGATCATTTAGAAGATTTTTATTAAGTAAGTATGCAAAGAGGATATGCGGCCGTACAACCAAAATCGATATACTTATATCTGAAGGCATCTTGAGTGGAAATCCGCTGTAATAATATTTTTACTAACAATAATTTCGACTCTCCGAAGAAGCATGCGTGAATAACAAAATACGACATACTTATACTTATAGGTTATACTTATAGGTTAGGTTAGGTTAGGTTAGGTTGAATTGTCAGGATGAATTGTCGCCGGATGAATTGTCGGTGGGATGAACTGTTGGCAGGATGAACTGTCGGCAGGATGAACTGTCGGCCAGATGAACTGTCGCAGGATGAACTGTCGCCGGATGAATTGTCGCAGGATGAACTGTCATGGAACCAAATTCACATTACTAAGAGACATGTGTTAATATAAAGTATTTGTCTTATATATCAATTTGGGAGGCGGATATGGGTACCGCTGCCCCGGGAACTATTTATTGGTAAACAAACACCCCTGCCATATGTCACCACAAGAGGTTCGCTACGTTTGGTGATTTATCAAGGGTGCCCGGATTCATGGGGAGAGATTGGTTGAGGGAGACCTGACGTACAAAGCTCTCTTCAGCCGTACTCTTTCCATCTATGTGCTTGCACCGCAATGGGAGGGATGGACTCATACATCCATTACTCCTGGACACATTGACCTCCAGATTCCTACCCCCCTCATACTATATTATAATAAAACAAATATAAAACTTTTTTCCACTTAATTTTATTGACCGAAACCGGTTTTAGCTCCTTAAAGCCATCTTCAGACTGGTATACTTTTAGTCATACCTTTTTCCTTCCCAGAATTTCCTCTCACTCCTTTCTCTAAAAAGACTCTCCACACAGCATCCCCAGAGGTGACATAGGACCCGAGAAAAATTGTTTTCTTCAGGACCTTCTGTGTTGAGCTAAATGTAAAAAAATATATGATTAAGAGAGAGTCGACTGCTTTATCTCCTGCTAATCGATCGCGATCGGAAGATATGCTCTGCCACTTTTTCAACGTACTTACGAGTAACTAAAGAACATTTCTTTCATCATAAAAGTTTACGAATTTCATTATCATTTATTTGCAACTGCCTAACCACCTATATTATACTTAAGGGTTATTTCACCATCCTCCTGATAGCTTATCCCTACGATAACGAATATTAATAAGTAAACAAATAAATCCTCGCAACAAATAAACAACTCGGCTAACTTATCCTATATATAGACACTATTCATAGGTTCAAGTACCGAATAGTAAAGCAGACTTTTTAAATAAATAAATCGTGTTTAATTAATCGAAAATGTACGTTGTCGTGTGGATAATATACGAGGAGGATGGTGAAACACTCCCTTAGATCCATATTATTTAAACACATAATTAATACAGCACTGTTGATGTCCATATCAATACCGTCTACATTCTTCAATACTCTCGGATAGCCGACCCTGTCGACAGCTACGCGACGCAGAACACCCTACACCGTTTGATTCGGCTGTAGAGATAAGGTTCTAGTTGTGGGTCCATCGCCAAGGGTTGTGATGGCAATGTACACATGATTGGCAAGTGTTATCTTCCTCAGACAGGTGACACCAGACGCCATCGTCAGTCTGCCACTGAAGCGTGTAGTCAGTCGGAATCGGTGGAAGGAGGGATGGGTCTTTGTGTTATGTTGTCTACCCTGAGTTGAACAACATCCAATATAATCATGGCCTTGCTTACATATCTCCAGTACCTACACTACATGCGCAAATGATGTGAACGTATTGTGAAATAATATGGGTTTCTACTTTTTCTTATAAAATATTTAATTGTAAGAAAGTGAACACTGTTAGTTCTGTGGGGGTACTTCTCAATAACTTTAGGTTCTTGATAACCAACTGGTTTATTATGAGTTTCCACACACGAGGCCCTGAGAAAAATTCCCCCCAGGGCCTATGTCATCTTTGGGGATGTTGTGTGGATACTCTTTTTAAGAAAAGGAAAAAAGGATGAGAAGGAAACGGGTATGAGGAGTGGGTAGGAATCTGGGGGTCAGTGTGTCCAGGGTAGGCGGATGTGTGAATGCATCCCTCCCACTGCATTGAAGGCAATGGTTCGATAGAGTCCGGCTGGAGAGATCAAAAGATCTCCCTCAACCAGTCTTTCCCGATTCCGCCCGCCACGCAGTAGATGGGCAGACGCATCCGCCACCAAGTCCTAGACAAACTTCATCCCTGTCAAACCGGGCACCCTTGCTAAGTCACCAGTTATCTAATAAATGGTTCCAGGGATGGCGGTACCCATTCCCGCCTCCCAAATTTAAATTTATTATAATTATGCTACAAGTCACACGAGCTTCCTTCACTAGTTGCTAGATAGGCTGGCCAGAACTTGTCTCAGCTGCCATCGCCTACTCGGGTACCCATGTCGGCAATCGACAGAAGCACTTTCCCTACTGGCATCTGTCGGCATCACTTAGAAGCTTTTCTAATACATTACACTTGCCAATGCTAATTAGGACAGTCCGCAGTACCCGGGCGTGTCGGTGTGAGCGAATTGCAATATAAACCCAAAATGAAAACCTTGCACATTCATGATTTTTTTTTATTATTGGTCCTCGAGAACATCGGCCAAATATCATGTTAGTCACCTACTTAGTTTTTGTAGAAAGATCTGGACTATCAAATTACGTCCCAACTACAAAGTAGTAGCAAAAAAACTATGTGACTAGGAAATTTTTTTTGCATTATGTTTGTGTAGGAACATTGATCAAATAAAAATACGTAGATACTGCCATACAACTAAAATAAACAATTTATCAACCTCGAACTGGTTTATTTATAACCGGGTTGGTTTCACCCCGACAGTATTGCCCTGAGAATGCTACATTCTTCCGTCAGGCCTCGGGCCTATTTTGTTGAAAGGTCAAAATGTTTATGATCTGAAATAAAATCCAAATAAATATTTCTGAACTCATCTGAAAACTAAAAACTGTTTTTGAAAGGTGGTTTATTTTATTTTATTTATTTGAGACACAAACAGGATATTTATAAAACATTTTTGTGGGTAAAATATAATAAATTAAAATACAAATATAAATATCCCTAGACTAATGTGTCTGCAGTAATTACATTTGAATTTTTACAGAAGCAAACACATGAAAAACAATGCAAGTATTATTTATACATAACTTTTTAAAAAAACTTAAATACAAAATTGAAATACATTATAAGTATACAATATTTATGAAGTATTTCCTGAGATATAATAAAACAACAAATTTTTATTTTTATAATTTTTTTTTTTTAGGTGCACAATTCGTGGAGATATTTTTTGAAACATGTTACATTATTTAGAAAAATATCTATGAAAGTGTGTATTTTAACAAGATCTTTGTATGATCGACACATTCTGGACATAGGATTAAAATATCCAGTATATCCAGTTGCACATACATATTTGATTAGGCAAATGTACTATAAACGTTATCGTCAACTCACTTTTTTGTCGTTTCCTGTAAAAATAATTAATAAAAAATTCCCGAAGATTAATTTTTTTTTTTAAATTGCGGTTGGAAACTTTGGTTTTACGAAGATATTCCTTTTAAATTATTTTGCGGTTAACTTTTAGATTATAATATAAATCGTGGTGTTTTCTCTTTTTAACACCATTTAGATCATATTTCTAACCAAGAAAGTAAGCGAGACAACGATTTCTATGAGACCTACGAGAGTTACTCCGAAAACCAAACAAATTAGCCCGAGGGGTTAATCAAATTAAATTTATTATATTTAGGGTACTTGAACTTCGTCATCCCAATGTTATGTTTGATTTTTATTAAAAGTCTTAATCAATAGCAACACGTTCGGCGATTCTTCTCAAAGTTGTTTCCATATTTTGTAAATTAGCTTCGAAATGCGTATTCGGCTCAGTCGTCTTTCAGACGGTTTCTTTGAAGGGCCAAAATAATAATAATAATTCTTGCTAGCAACTCAATTGTGAACAGATGTTTGAATTTTTATTAATAAATTGCTAACGAGAAAAAATCCGAGAGTTTGATAATCTTTTCGAGTCGAGAAATTCACATCCTTTGTGAAACATACAATTTTTCAGGTTTTCCAAATTCAATTTGTTTCAGTGACTACTGATTTCAGAAAGAAAAAAACATGATTTAAAATATTCAAATATAAAATACACAAATTTGTAAAAAAAAATTGTGGTACGTTTAAGCAAGATATTTCGGAATTAAATCCAGGACCAGAGTTATGGTGAGTTACTTCGAAGTTTTTAGTAATTTCCATGATGAAGGAAAATTAGGAACTTAGTAGAGTGTTCTTCAATACAGTTGTTAATCTTTGTGGATTAATAAATATGAGCGGAAAAGTAGAAAAGACAGTGGAGCACGTTTAAGTTTGTCAAATTTAGTTTGAAAGATAGTTAAAACTAATTGAAGCAAATATTCTAATCTGATTATCGTTCCACCAATCAATAATATAATTAATGAAATTCTTGTTAATAAACTCTCATAATATACAAGCACATTTTCTTTCATGTGTGCTTGATTTGAGTAATATTTTATATTAGTTAGTTTAAGTATTTAATATTTTTTAATTTCAGCATTGTTTTGCATAAGTTTTTAAAATCACGAATTGATTTTGACGTGACAACTATCTAGTCAAATTTTTTTCAATGATTTTCAGAAGATTCTATAAAAAAGTTAAAAAAACCACAAAAATAAACGGTAAGTCACTCGTTCTGTCGTGATGGAACTCACTATCCAAGGTTTTACATGGGTATAAATAGTTGCTACCTTGACTTCCCAAGTACAAGAAGGAGACAGGGAGAGAGCGTGTATTTAAACCATCGAAGTAATAATAATAATATTCGAATGACTTGTACAGCGCCTGAATTGTATTCGAATGACTTGTACAGTGCCTGATTTGCATTCGAATGACTTGTACAGTGCCTGACTTGCATTCGAATGACTTGTACAGTTCCTGACTTGCATTCGACTGACTTGTACAGTGGCTGACTTGCATTCGAATGACTTGTACAGTGCCAATAAAAAATGAAAAAAATTGTCATATTTCGGAGATATAACGTGGGGCCATTTCATTGATTGATTTAAACACCATCCAGCACAATTTGTACCGGATTCTTCCAGGGCACTTGAGCCAGTAAGGGAACGTACCCATACTACGTGACACATTTAGGGGGGGGGGTCTTCAAAATGTCACGCTCGGTACAAATGAGCGGCGGGTTGCTTAGGTTTTTGGTCACCGGGGGGGGGGGGGGGTTAAAAAATGCAAAAAGTTGGTCATGTAGTATGGGTACATTCCCTAAAGGTTACGAAGGTGTTCTGAAATGTGTGAATATTCAAAGAGACTCCGGTTACGAGCCGTGCGGCTGTATTAAACACGGATTGAAGTTTGTCAGTTTGATATTTTGGAAGGCTAGCGTAGATTCCGTTACAGTAATCGAGCCGTGAGACTACGTAAGTAGTTTTATAAGAAGGTTTCTTCGGACTGACTTGATTTGTCTTAGGTGAAAAACACCGGTGTTTACAGTCCTTTGTATTTGATTTTTAAGCGAAAAGTCTGATCTAGATTAACGCCACAAAGTTTGACTCTTGTCTTTGGAATAATATCGCTGCCGGAAATGGAAAGGTGAATCATCTATGAAATGTTAGCGTTTATGTTTGCTCGCCCAGAGAAACTCAGTCTTAGATGGGTTCAGCTTCAGCTCGTTTGAATACATTCAACGAGTTATTGTTTCTAGACATCAGCTATGCGGATTTTGAGACTGTTGACTTCGTTTGGAGTGTAATAAAAATAAACATGCTGATCGTCAGCGTAGCAGTGGGACAAGTAACCAAATTTAATGAAGTAGCCAGCCTCTACCTCTCATAGTGCAACTCTTAGCCAGATAACACATACCGATCTGTACTCGTTCGTCTAATATACCTAATATATCAACCACGTGATTTATTAATCCAAATATAGGTACCAAATATAACAACATGTATATCAGGAAACCGCATCTTATATTATATAGAATTAGCTTAGTGCTTACATGCAGGGGGTGTTGTATATATTATTATGTTGGTGGTAACACACTAAATAGGTATTGTGGCCATGTAACGCATATACTCGTGCGGTGTTGTACCTCAAACGGCACTTCACACCCGAGCAGGTCGGTTGTCAAATATAATTGATCGGTTCAAAGGACACCACTGCAGTAGCCCTCCAACAAGCTCTCACTAAGGATGGTGGACATTATGGACATTGGACATCAACCAAACTTATGTCATAATGGCATCTAAACGCGGTGGAATAACGACGTTAAGGAATTTCATTCAAATCGAATTGGTATTCCATAATCTTTCTATGATTAACAAATCGGCTAGTTTTTTTTTCATCTCATTAAAACGGTTATACCTACACTAATATATCGTGGAGAAGATTTCAATTTAAAAAATTGTTGTGAGCAATTGTACTATTTTATGACATGTGTCAAGAGACAGTTGCTGAACTGTCTGTAAGTGACATTCAAAATATCGACGGTCGTGCAGAATCGTTAAGAGCGTTTAACCAGCCAGCGAACGAAAATCCACATTTCGTTGAAAGTTGTTCTTACGATCATGCAGGGCGGTTACAACGAGAAAGATTAATTATTCTCCGTACCAGCTTTTTTAAATTATAACTCAAAATTGAATTTATTTCAATTCAAATCAGCTTTAATTTATACCTTCATCCAAAAATGCTGAAAGGCGTGATGATAAAACTATTCAAATAATGTACTTTTTGTAGTTATTTTTTGATTATAAGTATTTATCATTTTCCAATAATGTCTAAATTTAGTAAGAATGTTAAAAAAATTTGAAATATATTAGTTTGTAAGTGCGCAAATAAATACACAAATCGACCAATTTTCGTCAAGAAACACATGTACGTACATATTTTATTTTGATTTTATTGAAACTAAAATTAAAATTCTAAAACATGCGTTTGCTAGATAATGTATTGATTTATTTTACTGCATGATTATATTATTTGAAATGGGTGTGGTATAATACAAAATCTTTTTTGAAAATTTAACAAATCTGCCAACGATCTATGGTATAACCTTATTATACTAAAAATAAACATTTTTTCTCAAAATTTATAACATGCAAATGCTAGATAAAAGAACAATCTTTCGAAATCCATTTATAATTTTTTGTGGAAAAGAGTCAATACGTCTAAAATCTGATTTGAAAATGACATATTTCTGGTTTTCTCTGGTAATGCCCTCTTAAGCAGTTGAGTCGCTCCGTTTATTGGCGCGTTGCGATAAGTAGAAGTTATCGCTTTCGGGGCATAAAAAGTGCATGGGATCTCCCACGAGTATACTTGTTAGGGACGTATAAGTTAATCCCTTTCAACATAGTTAGATCGAGTACAGTACCAGAAAATGGTTTTAAAATGCTTAAAAAATGTTTACTTAAAAATATTTTTAGGCGGGCTTCTAAGGTATGGCCTGTTAAGAACAAGAGTAGATGCAGGAATGGATAGTATGTAATACATACTACATTTATACATACTATGTATATTCCCTCTTATACCTACAGGTAACGCATAAACCTTTTTTGTACATTTTCTATTTCTAGAATATGGTTATGTATTTGGGATGTTAGTGTCTAAGGCGATAAGCGTCGCTTGTTTAATCCTCTGTTAAGTGAATCCTCGTACTTTTTATGTGAATACCGCTCTAGAGTCCCAACTGCTTCCATCTGTCTGTTGTGAGGTTGAATGGAGTGGGTAGTCGTTCCTAACTGTATTGGTTTCTTGTGCATATATTACTCCAGCATCTGTCCTCGAATAAATTAGTAGATATGTGTGTTCTTTTGTAGTATTAATACATTTTATTTAGTTTTACATTTTACACACATTTTATAATTAATGTTTAACTTTTTGAAAACTTGCTATAAAATTATATCAACCCGCGTTTGTACTAAAGTTTGGACTTCACAACATTAAGGCGCAACCCTCGAAAATTTGCATGGCTTTTAGCTTTTCTTAACCCTAGAAAGATAATCTACATTCTAGAGACGTAAGCGATACACAAGAATTGCTGTCATTTTTTAATTCGCAAAGTAGCGCGCTGTCTATCTCAGTTGGCTCAGTAGCCGAGCAGAGCTTGCGCGGGGCGACTCTGTCACCACGGTAAGTACTATAATTACGGAGAAATACGTACACCTTACGTCCGAAAGACGTATGATTACCTTTTGTGTAACTTTCAGACTTGTTCGTAAAAATATGCTTTAGCGAAATAAAAAATATATATTCGTATATATATATATTTATGTAAAACGACTGATTAACATTTAAACTTTCATAACATATAAAAATAATACGATTTAAACATAAAATTAAATATTATTTTTCATTTCAAAAAAGATTTATTATTTTGTAGTTGATTTGGAAGAGGTATAGAGAATTTTGTTATTTTTTTTATATCAATGTATTTTTTTACATTTCTTTGGTTTCATTTAAAGTACAAAACTCTAAACTAAGTATTTAACTTCAAGCCACTTTACAACGAAGACATCCACACTCACAATACTCGAAATAGCAATAAAATCCGCATACCTCAAACACACACGACAAAATATGGCATAAAATCTCTGAACTATGTTGCCTATACACTATATTGACTATATAATTCGCTACCAGATATGTACAAGGGAATCCGGCAAAATAAATAAAAAAAAATCAGAGTAATGCTTTAAAAGAATATTTTTTAAGTATGTTTAAGGATGAAACTTTGTAATTTTCTTGTCATGTTTAAATGTCTTGTTTCTTTTTCTCTTCTTTTCTTTTCCATTTAGTTGTAATCATCCATATCTGTATAACCTTGTTCCTTTTTTCTTTAATTGTTTTCTATTGTTATTTGTTCTACTTAACCTTTCTTTTATATTTCGTCTAAATTATATGTGAAACTTATATTTTTAATATCTAAATTCCTATGTAAAATTTTAAATATTTCCTCCCACCCATGATTTGTGTGTTCCTCCTGTCCTAAAATGAGTTCTGTAACTCATCTGAATTGCTCTAGTAAGAAATAAAAACAATAAAAATAAAAATAAATTATAAAAACTACGTTCAAACCGTGTAAGTATGATAGTATGTCAAATATTCAATTTATTCAACAACTTCAGTACGTCTCTAAGACTTATGAATATCTTAAAAATAGGTAAAAATAAGATTATCTTTCTAGGGTTGATATTTAAAGGGAGTTCTTTGAAAATTTTAAAACCCTTATAAAAAATACTATTTTGCGTCCTCCACAGATTGGTTTTCGGAAGTCTAAAATCATCGCTACTTCTCGTAGCGCCCACGAACAGCATTCCTTTTTTAACATAGTATAATCGATATAATATATTGCGACAATTATTATTTGTTAACTGAGTTTCTATTTGTCCACACCCAAATTCGTTGGAATTACTGTATTATTATTCTTACTGAAAAATTAAAAATAACACATTTAGCTTATCTCTTATTTTAATCATATCTTATATATTTCTTGAATAAATTATAAACCATTATGCATGTAATTATGTCGGTATGTGTACCTATAACTATGTCGCCAGTTTCACTTTTTTTATTTATAACATAAGAAGAAAAATCTTTTTGAGTGTTAAAGATTTCAATTTTATATTGGAAAAAAAAATTCGTAATTTTGAAATCAGAATCAAAGAACATTTAAGGTGTCTTAATAATAATTTTTCTAAGTTCGCTAACCATATCATTGAAAATAACCATAGTTTTGAAAAAATACCTTGGCAATAAAAAAAATCCTTAAAAATAATGAATCTATTATCAACAAAAAAAAAATGTTGTCTTACAGCCCAATCATGGATATGTTCCCCTACCCACCCACTCTTCATTAATACCTAGCAACGGCTCCACCCCCACCATAATAATACATTGTTCCCATCCACTATTTTGTAACTGTCAAATCAGTATACGTTTGCCCTGAAGAAGGAACGGTCGTTCCGAAATCGGTCGGCTTTACTCAAATATATAAGTGGTTCAAACAAAGTAAAATTGTTTCATTTATGATAAAGATTTCGTTTTTCTGAATAATTTAATGTATGTGTTTACTTTTTTGTGCAAATTTAGGTTCACTTTATCTTTTTTTCATTCCTGACAGTTTTCCCACAAATCTGAACCTTTATACAGCCTGACAGGTTCCGTTATCCGAAAGCATGTAAATACCATTTTCCGTTTATTAAAAATGCCGTGTTTTAATCCTTGGGTGAGTAGGGTAATATAATTAAGATTTAGAGCGACCTTCACGTGATATTTCGCACAGTATAAATTAGTATATACCTAGTTGATTTTAAAATGGTAATTAAATAATATAATGATGTGTTCTAGAACATGAGCAAAAAAGCAATGAGTAAAAAGTTTTTTTTCATCATTTGATATTTTGGCGAAATTTGAAGTCCTAAGTAACGTTGTATTTAATTATTAACTCCGAATTTATCCTAAAACATTTGTAGTAAAAACCAATCCATCATTTTCAATGCCTTATTATTTACATCATAAAAATGCTTGATACCTATTTGTACACAATTTCCAATATTTATATACAGTTGACATTTATCACGGATCGTTCCTATGACCCGTTCTTGAGTTCAACAGATCGGCTCCGGTTCAACGATTTGGCGTTTTTCTCCCATGGGTTATAGGTAACTTCGGGATCTAGGTTCACTTTTTCATTTCCACCAAAAGACGCCCACCTAGCATCTTCAAAGATGACATATGCCTTGAGTGAAATTATTTTCCTCGGGGCCTCCTCTAAGAAGTTCATGTAAAAAAATATACGTATAGATACATCTACCAGATTTTTACTTGACTAATCACAGGGAAACTAGAACATGTTCGAATGATTGTACTCTCCCACCTTCTTCTTTCCATCTCCTTTCCACCTCCACACCGCATAATAATATTGCCTAATTTTTTTATTACCGCCTTTACTATTTTATCTTAATTTATTTCAGTTCGTTAATAAAAAAATAAAATATGGGTTGTACCATAAACAGATAACAGAAAGGAAAACAAAAGCTGCAAGTGTGTAGTTCACACGCGGTAGAAGTGAAACCTACAGAAAACGAAGGCTACGAAGCACCGCACACGGAGGAGACCTATTAGTCTATCTCAGAGGTCGGCAAAGTGCGGCTCTTTGGCCCCTTAAGTGGCTCTGGCATAAATGTTCACGGACCAATTTTTTTTTATTTCATGGAAGACGTTACGTCTCATCTAAATCAGCTTAATCATAAACTACAGAAAGGAAACACAATTTTTTCGATGGTAGAAGAAGTCATTTCATTCGAAAACAAATTATCCCTTTTTGCTCAAGATTTTGAAAGGTAAACATTGTTTCACTTTCAGAGTCTGCAGAAGCATCGTCAAGAAAATAATTCCTCAATTGAGAAACACTATTTCAAAACAACCGTTTTAAATATGATGGAAGCATTTCTCAGCAAGTTTCAGGAATTTAAAAACACCAGCGACATTAGCATTGGTCAAACACCCTAATATTGCTTCGATAACAGATTTGAATTTTTCTCCTCTTGACATTGACATTAGTAACTTTGAAATACAGTTGCTCCATTTAAAAAATAAAGAAATATGGAGCTCTAAATTTGAACGTCTTTGTGTTGATTTGGAAACATTGCATAAGAACTAATGTGAGCTAAGTTCACAACAAAAGTGGTCTGCCTTGAAAGACCTGGAGAAGTAGGACATGATCATCTTCAACACCTGGAGTAGTGTTCCTGACTCTTATGATCAGCTGAAAACACTCGCATTTGCTGTTATTTCCCTTTTCGGTTCTACATATTCATGCAAACAATCATTTTATTGACGAGAACCTGGAATTGTGCCTAAAATTAAGAATAACAACATTCAAACCTGACTTACTCAAACTCTCCAAGGAGATGCAAGGACATTGTTCACATTAAGGGTTTGTCAGACATTGCCATGATTTAAACGTATGGATTCCCTAATTACACATTATATTTAATCAATGATTAAAAATTTTATTAACTATGAAATCAAGTTCATTCAGCGTAGATACCCGTAATTTTACGAAGTGCTGAAATTATAATAAATGTGTACTAAATCAATCAACAGATTTGGGTCTCAATATTTTTTTTGTATCTTTGTAAAGTACATATTTGGCTCTTTAGCTAATAAGTTTGCCGATCCCTGGTCTATCTCATTCTGTCGCAGACTAAATCCTTAAGATGAATGTGTTTGTCTCTTTTTAGTGTCACTTTTTCATTTCATCGAGTTTAAAATCACTATTGGTGGTAAAGAAGTTTTCACCTCAATAATGTAAGATTAGTTAAATTAGGTGTAAGATAGGCAAGCGGTGCTTTTGTGGCGATGAACATCGCAGCTATTTCGACCTTAGAATTCATTTGTAAATATAAATTAAATTCTCCTCGCACGCCAATAGCGATTATACAAATATGAAAGAATAAGAAGAATCATTCTGTTCCCGATTGCCGCCGACCCGACACGACAGCTCGAAATCAGCTCCGCGTTTGCTCTCCATTGTTTCGATACGATTATTGTGCAAATATAAATTATCGTACGGATGTAATTGTTTAAATAAACTTGTAAGTACAGTGTCACCCGTACATGGCCCTACTGTTCCTGCAATTCACATTCACCACCCCCCAGGGATAGGGCGGTAGAGTGGTAGAGCGGTAGGGCCAGTGTGTGTTAGGTGTTGGTAAGCAGATTGCACGTGATTACTGACACCAGTAAACCTGTACGGCCTCCCGACATGTTCGGATCATTTCACTTACAACACGTAACCCAACACCGCCAGTCCCCAGTCCTCAGTCACAGCTCACACTTCCAGACTACTGTTGTTTTTGTCAAGGGAAAATCAATAATGGAACTGTCAACAGATTACATACTCGTTACACGGACTATTTGCGCGTAATCCGCGTGTCTAGGTTACTACTGACGGCTTGCCGGAATCAACTAGGTACTCTATTGCCGGTTTGTTTTCGGTAGTAATAGCATTAAATATTGTATGGTAACCTTGATCTATGAAGCAACCGCTGCATGATCGATGGTTTTGTTGAATATTTATTGACGCTAATATTATAGAAATAGGCGCAAAAGGTATAAGTACGAGATCATGCCCTTTGCTTCCAGTATTTCGAGGAGTTTGGACGTTTTCAAAGGTAATTCTGTGTTTGAAGAGGTATGTTAGTATGTTTTGGCATAAAGTTGTCTAATGTCCAAAACACGGTTTCTCCTGAAAATTTCATTCGAACCGCTTGTGATCGGTATTTTTAATATAAAATTTATAATTAGTTTCTGAGCTTTAAAAATCGAATCAATGTATGCAGCGTTACTTCCTCCCCAGGCTATAATACCGTACTCGATTAAAGGTTAACATAGTGAATAGTAAGTTGTTTTGAATGTATTCAAGTTAAGAATGAATTTAAACGTTTCATATTAATTATGTACCAGTTTTTCGGTGGAATACTTGTAAAAGTCACCTCACCCCTGGAATTATTGTAATATTTACAAACTTAAAATGGTGGGTTTCTTCATTTACCGAGAATACTAAATGCAATGCTAATTGTAAAAGTAAACGGTCGAATGCATAGAAATTTTTAAATTTCGATCGTTTACTTTTACAATTAGCATTGCATTTAGCATTCTCGGTAAATGAAGAAACCCACCCTACAACAAAACATCTCCGCAGTATATTTATTCACGTAAATTTTCTAATCATAAACAATGTACGAGTATAAGTAGATTCTCAAGAAATTGATACAAATGTGAGCAATGTATTTTCATGGAAGTTGTTTTTTTCTTGAAAATGATACTTGATACCAATATTATCCAAGCCCTTGAGGTGATACTCAGAAAAGTGTTATTCCTTATAACAAAGCGTACAAAAAGATCATCCTATTACAAGTATGTCAGTATATTTTTAGAGTATTTTCATTCTTTATCATACCCCTTTCGACAGTGAAAAAGAAACAGCTAATCAAGAAATAACTAAGTTTCTCCCGCGCTAACAAACCGGGGATGCTTTTCGCAATCTTGAGCTCGAACTCCGACAGCTAGACAATCTAATCTAGTTTCTAATTAAATTTACCCGCACACGTGATGTGCTCCTGGCTGCTAGCTGCCTTTCTTATCAACGTGCACACGTGTTAAGGCAGCATTCAGCCTATCTGCCCAACTGAACTGTCAAAGTGGAAACACTGTTTATCTTGCACGGATTGACAATTAGTGCTAAACTAGTAAAGGGCAGCTTTAGCTTTCGAGCAAAAATCGCACCGTTGATCAACCGTTGAACCAAAAAATTCACTTAGAAATAATACCTACAATATATACCTACTATTCTTAGAAATAAGAGTAGTAGGTATATATTGTGTGAATTAATCCTATTGGCTATGCGCACACAGTGGCGGATACACATGGGCCGCCCTTGGCCGCCCCTAATTATAAGAAAATCTTTCTTCAATCATCCGCTCTACGTGTCTAAACCATCTAAGATTCCCTTTCTTAATCTTACTTATTACGCTTGCATCAGCCTTGCATTCTTTTCATATTTTTCTCACACTATCATACATGGCTTTACCACACATACGCCGCAGGGATCTCAATTCTAAAGCATTTAGTCCTTCCTGTGCCAGTTTCATGCTTCACTGCCATACATCAGGGTTGGTACCAGCACTCCATTGTGAACTGCAAGCTTCGCTTCTTATGACAGTTTTTTGCTAGCACCAACGGCATTCAGTCCTCCATAAATGCGGAGTTACCTGCATTTGCATTTGCTTCCTTCACATTCATACGTAGTTTCATGTAAAGGTACTCTTAACATGGCCCGACTCAAGTATCTGATTCCCTTGATTGTGTAATGCAGCCCTAAAGCTCCTTGTGGCCAGTCAAGTTTTGAATGTGCGATCCGCCAATCTTTTATTTATTTATTGAAGTGAAAACTTCTTTAGCACCGTTGTAATTTTACAAACACATACATCTATATGTTTTAGCCTGCGAGAGAATGAGACAGTATCTCCTCTCTGTGCGGTGCTTCGTGTTCTCCCCACTGTTGTCTAATTTTTAGTTTTCTTATATCTTTAGCGCCCCCCCCCCCCCCCCCCCTTGAGTTTTTATGCGCACACCAATAGCGAACATCGGTCTTTTTAACATTAATTTACCAACGAAAATTGAAAATGAAACTAAAAAGAATAATCATTCTGTTCCAGATTGCCACCGATCTAGCAGCTCGCGAATTGCTACGCGTTCTCAAGCCACTTTTCCGATATCGATTATTTCTTTTTCAAATGTAAATTACGAGGATAATTGTTTAAGTAAACCTGTAAGTACAGTGTAATGCTTATTTGATTTATGTACAACTACACATTCCATATGAGTGGAGCCTGTTAGAAGTAATTTATTGACCAAAAGAAGATTTAGTTTGAATTGCCACAATGTTCAGACATCCCAGGTTTTGAATTATTTAATTATTCAAATATTTTTATTTCCGTGTTCTTCTGTTATAAATACAGGTTCAAACTCTATTTGTCAATAATGCATTCACTTCATAACATTAATAAATTATTGTTTTATTTGGCAATAATATGTTGATTGAATATGAAATGTAATATAAATATGACATTGTGCAGTTTGTACATCGCATAAGTGAATTAATTTGGTTCCATGCCAACTCAGAATCAAGTCAACTCAAAATTTCTTTGAAAAGTGATAAAAAAATATGAAAAAAAAAACAATTTAAAATAGCCCATAAATAATGTAAGGTAACCAGTTTAACCTATTTTTTTTCATCACTTTAAATGACTTTTCAAAGGAGGTTCTGAGTTGATTTTATTCGGAGTTGTCCGATCACCAATTAATTTTAATAAAATTTAAGTGTAACATGCATATTTTTGCAAATTTTTTCGTCCCCCCCCCCCCCCCCCCGACATAAATACTCACTTTTCGTGATAATTTTAATTTGGTAGGCGGGTATGGGTACCGCCGCCCTGGGAACCATTTATTGGATGACCAACACCTCTGCCACAGGTCACCCCAAGTGGTTCGCTACGTTTGGTGACTTAGCAGGGGTGCCCGGGTTCTTGGGGTAATGTTTGTTCAAGTCTTGATGGCGGGTGCGTCGGCCCACCTTCTGCGTGGCGGGCCGGATTGGGAGATGCTGGTTGAGGGAGACCCTTTACAACCGGTTACCGCTGTCCGGGCCGCTCGGTAGTACAGGGGCCCGACCCTCAGGCTCACGACTGAGGGTGGGCTGCCCCATCAACGAGTGTAAAAACCCCGCCGCTGCTGTTGTGCCGGTTCGTGACCGGAGGGGACCCAGCAGTAGCGTTTGGGGCGCATTGGGCGACCTCTCCAGCCGGACTCTCCCTATCCATCGCCTTGCACCGCAGTGGGTGGATTGGATTCATTCGTTCGTCACTCTTGGACACTCTGATCCCCAGCTTCCTACCCACCCCTCATACCTTTTCCTTCCCAGACCTCCCTCCCCCCACACCCCATCATAAAAATATTTAAAATCATGACAAAACAAACAAAAAAAATTAACATCATTACAGCGGCGAGTAGTAGGCGACCCCGGCGCAGGCCAAAAATGTTGGTGAATTACACCAACATTCGCGGCCTGCATACCAATTTAAACTCCGTCCACCACCACCTTTTTTCTCAACGCCCCAACCTACTATTCCTGTCTGAAACGCAGATAGCCGAGCCTGTAGACGCCTCCTATCTGGACTGCCCGGGCTTCACCCTCGCAAGCAAGTTCAGACCTAAAGGAGGTGTCTGTCTCTATAGTCGAGCTGACGTCAACTGTGTGCGATTGTTGAATCTGGAAAACTCCAGATTCGACGTAATGTGGGTACGCGTCAATCTTGCCAGTACGGTAAGATTCTACGCGTGTTTATACCGCTCACTGAACCTTAGCGAATCAGACACGTCCGAGCTCTTCAAACATTTAAGCGACACTATTGATGACCTCTTGCCCCGCTACCCTATGGCAGAGTTTGTGGTCCTGGGGGACTTCAATGTTCATAACGAACCTTGGTTGAAGTTCTCAGGATCAACAGACTCGGCTGGACGCCAAGCGGAATCCTTTGCCCTTTGCTACGGATTGGAGCAAATGGTTCAGGAGCCTACAAGGGTTCCTGATGTCCAGACTCACCGTTCCAATCTGTTAGACCTTTTTTTAACTACTGTGCCACACGGTTACAGTATTGAAGTCACAGCGCCTTTAGGATCGTCCGACCACTGCCTGGTGACGACATCAATCCCTGTAAACTTCAGATCACCAAACGAGAGGCTGAAGAGAAAAGTGTGGCACTATAGGTCAGCAGATTGGTTTGGTCTGCGGGCACATTTTAATGCTTTCCCATGGTCAGCTGTCTGTTTTCGGACTTCGGATCCCTCAAGATGTGCCCAGGAAATTGGTGAGGTCATCACATCCGCGATGGATGGCTTCATCCAATCTACTGTTAAGGAAACTGGTGTAGGCTCAAAGCCGTGGTTCAGTCGACAATGTGCTGAAGCAGTGCGACGAAAAAACGCGGCTTACCGAGCCTACAACACATCTAGAACATCCGAAGACAGAACAGCTTACAACAAAATGGCAAAGGAAACCAAGAGAATCATAAATAGGTCAAAATTCGAGCACGACCAGCAGATCAGCAGAAAGCTGACTGCATGCCCGCATGGCAGCAGGCAATTCTGGTCGCTTGCGGGCTCAATAGGTCGCAATTTCTGCAAATCCAGTCTGCCACCTCTAACCAGACCCGATGGCTCACTAGCAAACACCGCCACCGAAAAGGCTAACTTACTAGGTAAAATGTTTGCGGATAACTCAACCCTCGATGACCAAGGTGCTGTCCCGACGTCGGTTCCTCACTGCGGTTTTCGTATGAAAAAGCTGAGGATCCGGCATCGGGAAGTACTCCATGTTTTACGAGGGCTTGATGTTAATAAAGCTAGTGGGCCTGACGGAATACCTGCCCTGGTACTGCAAAGGTGCGCTGCAGAAATAGCTCCAATTTTGACGAAGCTTTTTAAACTGTCCCTGAAGACTGGCTCTGTGCCCTCTGGTTGGAAAAAAGCGGTTATCCATCCTATTCCAAAGAAGGGTGACCGCTCCAACCCGGCCAACTACCGCCCCATAGCGATCACATCAGTTCTGTCTAAGGTGATGGAACGTGTGATCAACGACAAACTGCTCACATACCTCGAGAAGAACAAAATTATTAACGACCGTCAATACGGATTCCGGCGGAACCGCTCGTGCGGTGATCTTCTCGCGTATGTGACGCATGTTTGGGGGCGATGCCTGGAACGTTTCGGTGAGACCCAAACGGTTGCACTGGACATATCCAAGGCCTTTGACCGGGTTTGGCACCGAGGACTTGTCAACAAACTGCATTCTTACGGACTTCCCGCATCCTTGTGTACGTGGATTGCCGACTTCTTGAGGGAGAGGTCGATTCAGACGGTAGTCGATGGTTTCACCTCTTCCTCTCACTCGATAAATGCTGGCGTCCCGCAGGGATCGGTTCTGTCTCCAACTCTGTTTTTGTTGCACATCAACGACCTTTTGTCATGTGCACCAATTCACTGCTACGCGGATGACAGTACAGTTCATGATAGCTTTTTGTTTGACAAGCCCCCAAAGGGCTCACAAACTCCAACAGCTCGTAAGGCTTTGAAGCAAAGAATGGACGGTTACCTCGAGAGTGTTTTCTCTTGGGGTAAAAATAATCTCGTTGAATTTAATGTTTCAAAGACCCAATCTTGTCTGATTACGTCTAAAAGGGATCGCAATGAAAATCTAGTCTCTTTCAACGGAAGCAATCTTCCGAACAGGCCCTCCATTGATTTGCTTGGTGTAACCCTAAGTGACCAGCTCAGGTATGGGGGCTCCATCGAAGCCAGAGTAAAGTTAGCCTCCCAAAAACTGGGCGTACTGTACAGGGCCCGCAGATACTTTAAAAGTACACAACTACTGCTAACCCTGTACAAATCGCAAGTGCGCCCCACGGTTGAATTTGGCAGCCACCTCTGGTCTGGAGCTCCAAAATACCTGAAAAATACCCTCGACTCTGTGCAGAAACGGGCGGTCCGTTTGATAGATTCTCCCATCTTAACAGACGGATTGCAATCTTTAGAGCACAGGCGTCGGGTGGGAATGCTATCCTTGTTCTACCGGTATTACAATGGAAGATGCTCCGAGGAACTAGCATCATTGATCCCTTCGGCACCGGTGCATAGTCGGGAAACACGCCAAACGCGTGCCCAACATTTGTACACAGTTGACATTAGTCACATGAGAACGGGTCGTTTCTTCGACTCGTTCTTATGTTCAACAGCTCGGCTGTGGAATGATTTGCCGGCCTCTGTGTTTCCTCCTTCCTACAACATGGGTCTCTTCAAGACCAATGTTCATTCCTTCCTCTCCTCAAAAAGACCCTCCACACAGCATCCCAGATGACATAGGCCCTGAGGGAAATTATTTTCCTCAGGGCCTCCTGTGTGGGGTTAATGTAAAAAAAAAAAAAAAAAAATAAAGTTAAATCTAACTGTCTGAATAAGAAATATTAAAAGCGGATTAATGAATAATAATATTAGTTCTGGGCTTTTAATTTGTTTTTGAATAAGATGTACTGCCGCCTCAGAAACCGTTTATTGGATATCCAACACCTCTGCCATAGATCACCTAATTTGGATCACGTTTACTTACTTCGCAGGGGTATTCGGGTTCATTGGTGAGGATTGTCTAGGTCTTGGCAGCCGGATGCGTCGGCCCATCTACAGTGTGACAGGCTGGATTTGGAGAGACTGATTGAAGAAGACCATTATACCTCTCCAGCGGGACTCTTTTTCCCGGAATCCTGGGAACCATGACCCTAAGATACACCTCATAACTTTTTCCTTCCCAGAACTTCCTCTCCTTCCTTTATTTGTTTGGTCTAAACAAGCTGGCTTTCGTGTTTCCTCTTTCTTGCAACTTCGGTTTCTTTCATCCAAGTACACGCCTTCCTTTGCTTAAGAACCCACGGCGCAGGAATCTAAAAGATGGCATTAGCAAGGAGGGTTTTCAGCGTGGAAGTATTTTTATTAATATGTAGATACTATAAATATAATACCATGGCTAATTTTCACTTTAACCACTGGAGCGACAGCGCATTTTAAACCTTTTTCTCCGTTTGCTCAACATTTTCAGTAGATCATTTTTTTAAATTTTTCGCTAACATTAAAAAAATCATACCTTCGAATTTTAAACACGGAGGCATAAAAACTTATTATTTTGCTATGTAGCCAATGAATTAACCTGTATTTTACGGTTTATCTGATATTTGTACGATTTATTAAAAAAACGTAAAGTTTATAACCGTGGGAATTCTGCTTGGTTGTTACTTTGAAACTGCCGTGAGAGGTACTTATTCGTAGTCAATTTGGAATATTTTCGATTTCTGTATGTTGTCTGTGGTATACTTGATAATGGAATGTTCATATCTATGGAAAAAAGACTTAATTTTAACCGTAAACAGCTGATCAGATATTCTGCGTAAAAAAATATTATAAAAAATTACATTTAACATCGTTATGAAATAGTCTACGTAGTTCGGATTTGCGACGTCTATGGTCATAATAGATAATAGCTTCAATAACTTCGTTTTAAGTCCAAAATAACAAAGTGGTAGCTACAAATATATATATTTTGTTAATTGCCGAACCAAGAGATAATTGCCTTTTTTATCCGAAAAGCAATCGGAGACATTTAAAATGACGCCAATATATGGCAAAAATCACACCAGTGGTTAACTGAATAAATCCTCTTCCCAGCCTACTTGTTATTCAAAGCAGATGATGATTTCAGTTAAATATTCACTTACGTCTTGATTGTGAAAAGTTACCTTCGCCAAAATGAGCTTTTATAATTTCAATTTATTTCGACAGCATCCCGCTTTGCTTACATTTTGTCAAAATTACCACAATTTCCCTCTAACTTTTCATAATATCACTTTCCTGGTAAAGTTTCGCCAAAATAAAGTCAAACGCTCGCGAAGTTTGTGAAATCTTCAGCCATTCCACTGATTATCCGATTTGCAAGAGTACCGGAACGTTACGGTAAAATTCGCAGTTCTCTTTCGCTAATCCGAATATATTGTGAATTATTTACGCTATGTTGTCTGGAGCAGTCGTTTTTGAGCGAAACTTTTTAACGTTACTGCCAATATCCAGACTTGTTTCTTACAGAAAACTTTCAGCCAACAAATGTGACATTTTACATAAATTTTTAATGGAAATTCTTGCTGCAAAGGCGGTACCACCAAATATTCTCCTGTCGTTACCTCCAACATCCAAGTGCTCAGTGAATATGAAATTAAACTCAATGGACTATCATGTACGTATTACTTTCAACGTTAAACCAAAATAACTACAAAACACTCCTTAAAAGAAAGTTTCCTAACGATGAAGGTAAAATAATATATAAACTCCTTCATAATTAAATAACCACAGTATTTCACATCAAACAGAGAAATACTAAGTACCTACAAACAAGCATAAACCTCGCATCTAAAATCAATCTATAAAATAAAGCATTTATCCTTGGCAACTAAGTATGTATACTGCCACCCGCGTAGTAATATTAAATTATCACAGCATATATTACTGCTAACTGTGTGTGGGAGTTTCCGTACTGTTTCGCTTGAAGTGATATTATTAGCTATACCTTAAATTCGATGTGAACAGAACTACCACGTGAATATTTTTTGTCAATTCCTTCCATTGTAAAGTACAAGTAATTATGCACTGCTAAACCGTTCGTCGACTACCTGTTCCCTTTGTGGGCGCTCACTTCTCGCTTCATCCGCATTCAAACATCGTTTTTTCTTCATATATTTAATTTAACACACACTCCTGCTCGCTTCATCCACGTTCACACATCAAATCGCATAGTGCTTTAACCCGTTAGTTGCCTCTGCAACGGGCAAAACCTAGTTGTAAAGTATTGCTTTCAGTAAAAAAATGAACTTTTTCAATTTCTTTGATTAATTACGAAATTTAAACCTTATTTCGTACACCGCTGCCACCTATAGTGGCCTCCAAATTGTGACAAAAAATATAAGCGTAAACCACCAAAAAAATGTTTTTTAAATACTTAACTATGAAGTAATATAAGAAACAATTTTTTTAAAATACCCCAAATGAGCAGAATTGAAAAAGAAGCTTGTTCATTCTTTTTGCGGCAGCCCAGAGCATTGGGCGATCCTCTGGACTGTAATACGACGAATCGACTAAAATCGTTATGATTGTGATCATGGATCTTGGAAGTGATTCTCGCCATCTTGAGAGCTGACTGGAGACCATTTTGGAATAATGATTGGCATTTGAAGACATCAGCCTGTCTTGCTTCTGGAAAGACCTTTTGGCTGTTAACCAATGATCTGCAGACCTGCCATTCTAACGATGTGAAATTCTTTCTTCATAACGAGGAGTTTTTAACAGCCATGCTTCACACTACGACTTACGCCGGTATCACCACCTATTTACCTAAGCAAGCCCTTTGTGCCAGACAGTCTTTTCAATTAAAACTAAAACCGAATAACTACCTTCTTTTCAATTTAATTTAAACCTAATAATTAATTCTTCAAACTTTGCAAATATATCCTGTAGCGTCATCTTCTTATTAATATATAAAACAAAGTCGAGTTAGTTACACCACTTATAACTCAAGAACGGCTGGTTCGATTTTTGTGAACTTTGGTTTGTTGGATTAGTCTCCGCCGCGAACTTAATAAAATAACTATTAAAACCTCGGAAAAATTCACGAAAAAAAAATTATGAAGAAAATTATTTTCCTCGTACATTTTGTATGGAACAAATACTCATCTTTTGTAAGGGCTGCAGAAATATCGTGATAAGTACGAGTTTAATGTTGAGTAGTGAGTGAATTCCAGAAATTCAAAAACGTCAAATGTCAATGCGCTGATTGTTTTACCTTTGATCTTAAACATATAATGCTCCCCCTTTTTCTTTCACACTAAATCTCAACAGTCGAAAATGAGACAAACGGTGAACGTATCTGTGTCTGCACCCCTCTAAAGGAAAAATACGATAATTATAATAAATCTCCCTCACACGTATAAATAAAATGAAACGCCATTCCCGTATAGGTGGAAAAGTAAGAAAATCAAAAAAAAATATAAATCCGTTAACAACGCCCTCTCTGATATTGATAAAAAACAAAACACGGATAGTTGCGCATCGATAATTGCTTCATTGTGTAATTTTTAACTTAATAAAAAAAAATTATTTAATTCAGCTAATAAGTTAACAAAACAGTTATTGATTCTGAGGAGGTACGAAGTTTCGCCGGGTCAGCTAGTTATTGATATAATAAAAACAAATAACTTAGTACTATATTAGTGGTGCATACTATAAAACCTAATAATTTTCCATTTTGAGTCCACCTTGCTCATAATAATCAGTATTTCAATAATGTACATTGTAGCCACTTAATCCAACGAGAAGAACCAATATATCGTAATATTTATTTTTCCTTAATTTTTCCGCTGAACCCAGAACGAATAACACGTCAAATTACAAAAGTGACAAAGTTGGGTTAGGTTAAGTTATTTTTGTGTCCGCAGGCAGATACATCCGCAGTAACAATTCTGACTATTTTGCAGATAAAATAAGAAAAAATAACGTGGAATAGCGAAAAGTTCCAAAGTTAGAAATACCTTTCCACCATATTGCCGTGACAAAATCCACGGTCGTAATTTTAAAAGTAATCTCGCACCTTCCTGGTAAATAAATAAATTAAATATTATGACTTGAAATAATGCCCGGGCGATGCCGGGATTGTTTGTAATTGGAAAAGCAGCAAACCAAATAAATTATTACGGCCACGTCATGTTTATGTGTTAAGCATTGCTGGGGCTTTGTTTCTTGCACCATGTAGCTGTAGAGAACGCTTCACAGTGATGAAAATAATACGAGATTTCAAGATGGCGGCATTGCACATTGGTAAATGGGCCACAAATTTGATGCAGAAATAGATTGCATAGGAATATGATGAGCGCTTTATTTTTACCGTGACGATCCACGATTACGGTACCGTGACGGCATAAGAAATGCAATGTACATACGTTCCTTATCACAATAATGTTGTAGCTCTTTCAAAATATGAGATACACAATGTACGTAGTGTTTCCTCCAAAGGGAAAAAAGTAATAATTTTCCCTTAACTCTCTCACACACCGCACCGTGACATCTCCGTAGACCCCTACAATACTACTAGCCGTGACGATGATTTTGAAAGTATGGAATTTAATTACAAGGATAATATTGATGTGTGAGTGAATTCGAAAAATTCAAAAACGTCAATGGTCAGTGCGCTGATGGTTTTGCTTTTGTTCTTAAATATGTAATGCTGCAGATCTTTCTTACACACTAAATAACAGCAGTCGAAAATAAGACAAAAGGTGAACGTATGTCTGCACCCCATTAAAGGAAACATGCAATCATTATCATACATCTCCATCACACGTATAAAGAAATTGAAAAACACTTCCCGTCGCCATAGCTGGACCGTAATAAGATGTGCCTGTTTCCTTCAAAGGCAAAAATAGTACTTTGGAGGAAACAGACGCACGTACATTGTGTGTCTCATCTTTTATCTCACAATTATTTAATGTGTAAGAAAGTGATGCAGCATTAGGATAAAGACCGTACGTTTTACTCATTCGAAAGCGCAGACTTTCCTGTTAAAGAATTTAGGATCGATGCTGTTCATGTAAGCATGCTCGATGACTCGTCAAAATCAAATTTTACGTTAAACTTACTATACTGTTATCTGGTATTTTTAATTAATTTCTGTTCAATTATATTACCTTGAAAGGTAGCACGAATACTGAACAGATTCTACACGTCAAAAATTCAAACTAATACTTATCAGAACGAGTTTAGTAGCTAACTACTAATATCACCAATGAATTTGTACCTCATGTTGAGGTTTTGTAAACATACTAAAAAGTGGACATTTTTTTTTTGCTCATTTTATTTATTAGTAATTCGTTCGTTTATTGATTTCTAATTGATTTAAGACCCTTTTTTTCTTTCTTTATGTAATGGTTTGGTTTATTGTTTATACTTATTTTTTAACATTAATATTCATTGTACTTACTTTTTAATGTTAATACATAAAAATAAAGACTAAAATAATTGCAAAACTTGAAAATAACATTATTGAAATGGAGTTCTATGAATTAAACACAAAATCAATTAACATATTTGTGATGACTTATAAATTTGTGCCATGCATCATTTTATATTATAATTATTTATGTAACATATCCTTTACATGAATTTATTTTGGTTCAGAGAATTCGATTTATTTATTATTTGTTTCCGGATTGGTAGAGCGGTACTTACTTCTGTGGTACAATGTAATTTTATTTCAAAAATGGAATCTTTATTTCCTTTGTTTCGCGGTTTAAAATAGAGTTGCAATATGTTTTATTGCCAGATACAAGAGATATTCGATTGCATACAAATAAACCAAGAAATAATGAGAACTTGGGAACTTGGACAGTTTTCAATATTTGATACTGTGGTACGAATAACTTTTAGAGTTTAATACAATTAATTTATATGTCGTTTGAAGTACTATTTAGTGTACTATTTAAGTACTTCTAGTGACGAAGATTCGGTTTCGGTAGAAAGTCCTGTTTCCGTCGGACATTTACATAAAATATTATATGGTGACCTCACAAACATACTAGCATAATTCTTTAAACACAGAACTCTGTAAGTATTCATTTCATATTCATATTTGGAAACAATATCCAAGAATAATTTTTAATGTGAATACCTTACAAGACTCCCAACTAGTACCAACCGCAAGAAACCAGTGAGACTTTGGCATTCCCAGTTGGAGTATGTCGTGAGACTGAAGTTAGTGGATGGAATAGGAGATGATGAAGACGATGTCGGGGAAGTACCTGGCTATTCCGATCTGGTCTGTCCGTCTATTCCGTCTGGAGGTTGATGAAATAAGTTATACCTAGTGAGTGATGGGTATTTCAAATGTGCTTGGTATTAAATTTTGGTATTTTTATGTTATTCTGATATCTTGCTTATATATTGAATTTTAAATTACTTCACTTATTCAACAGCAAATTTATATTGTGGCACAATTTTAATTCAAAATTAATAGATATTTTTGTTTTTTCCACTTTTATTGTTTATAAAAAACCGACATGTTTCGTGAACAATGTTTAGTTCCTCAGGGTTTACTTAAAACTAAGTAAACCCTAGGAAGAGAGCATCGCTCACGAAGCATGTCGGTTTTTTATAAATTTCAATTTGGGAGGCGGGAATGCCGGTACTGCCGCCCCGGGAACCTTTATTGGATAACCAACACCTCTGCCATAAGTCACCCTTTCTCTACGTTTGGTGATTTAGCAGGGGTGCCCGGGTTCATGGGGTGAGGTTTGTCTAGGTCTTGGAGGCGGATGACCAAGACACACTGAACCCCAGATTCCTACCCACCCCTTAAACCCTTTTCCTTCCCAGAACTCTCCTCTCCTTCCTTTCCTTTAAAAAAACCTCCACACAGCATCCCCAAAGATGGCATAGGCCCTGAGGGAAATTATTTTCTTCAGGGCCTCCTGTATGGAGCTCATGTAAAAAAATAAAATAAACGTGGTAAAAGCAAAGAAAGCTATTAATTTTGTAAATTATTTAGCTGTAGGTATATCTTTAAAAGTTTTTAATCTATATATATATATATATATATATATAAAAATTTAGCTGTAGGTATATATTTAAAAGTTTGTAATCTATATATATATAAAAATTTCGGGAAAGTAATCGATGGATTGACTCTAAATTTTTACAGAACATTGCATTTTAGCAGAAGAGCGTTTATACATACTTTTTATTTGGAAGCTCCAAAGGAAAAGGATAATTTTATGCGTTTTAAATTGACTCATAATTTATTTGTCATAGTAAAAAACGGAATGACAGTTCTAGACAGTGTTGCCATTTTATTAATTTTATTAAAAGTTACAAAAATTTATGATACCTACAATTAGGAATTAAAAGAATTTAATCGGATTTGAAAGTAGAATTATATCTAACAAATTATACTACTAATTTTCACTCATTTGTTTTCTCTTTGCGTTTTAAATTTACTCATAATTGTACTGAATGTCAGTTCGTAACTTTGCAAAACCTACAAAAAATCAGATTAACAAATCGAATTATATATGAAAAATTTTCAAAGGGTCAAAAAAGTGTAACTGTGACTAGTTGATTGATTTGTAAGTTTTTTCAAAGTTGATCACCATTCGTGGGATGCCTCGCTCACGTTCAAACATAGGCTGTCGTACTCGAAACGCAAACGCAGATCGTCAGAGAAGATCAAACCGCACTGATCAAGAACGTTATACGATAATGAACATGTTCGAGTTAGAATTATCCAGAGGCGAGCAGAAGACTGGCGAATCGTCGGGAAGAAAGACTTAAAAGCTTACGAGTAGAAGCGCGAAGAAGACGAGCAGCACATTCATCTCAACAACATCAAGAAGAAATAGATCAACGCCGAAGATGAATGCAAGTGCAACTTTTGAATAACCATGCTTCGTACCATCGAATTGCTTTTTCATACGAACCAGATATTCAATACAATACCTCATGTAAATTTGTTCAAATCGGTAAAATGGATAAAGTTTGTCCACACTGCAAAGCGGGAGAAACTCAAGGAATGTGTTGTGCGAGCGGCAAAGTGAAGCTACTGAAATTGATCAGCCAATAGCACCACTGATAAATTTGTTGCAAGGAATTACTGATGAAAATACAATTCATGTTTTCAGATGACTTCATTTGGCGCTAACGTTATAACAGAAAATTTTATGCCGAAGTTTATAATTCAGGGACAAATTTACCATAAAGCTGGCTCTTTGCTTCCTTTTCAGAGCAATCAACATAAATTTCTAGAAATATATTTCATGGGAGATCAAAATGATCAGTTGAATGCACGCTGTCAAATCTCTACTAAAGTCAAAAGGCATATTGTTGAGACGTTGCAAAAAATGTTACATAATAACAATAATTTAATTCGAATGTTCAAAAATGCAATTGATCTCATGCCATCAGACAGCCATAAAATTATCATTAGTGCTGATCAAACACCAGAAAGTGAGCATGTCAGATGATATAATGCGCCAACAATTAATGAGGTGGGAATTGTCATGGTTGGAGAAGAATTTCATCCTCGCGATATCGTTTTGCAACGCAGAAATGATCAACTACAAAGAATTGCTGACACTAATAGGTGCTAATCTATAATAAAGTGATATTGTAAAAGCATTGAAGGTCTGAATAAATAAATAATTTAAAAAATTTTAAGAACGTTTTTTTTTCTTCCCTTATATTCTACACTACAGCATCATTCATAGCAGATATTCAATTAAGCAAGGTGTCTTCTTGGAAAATGCACAGTTGCTAGACAATTTTTGTTAACTCTTCTAATAATTAAAATCAGACAAAGCCACAGCGAAGCGTGGTCGGGTTCAGCTAGTATTGAATATTTTTGTATATATTTGGTCTATTGTAGGTATGTTGAAAAATAATAATATATCGAATAATATAGACCTGAAACTGAGAATACTCCTCATCAAGACCTATGTATGGAGTATCTTGATGTACGGCTGCGAAAAATGGTGCTTATCCGAAAGAGATAAACGGAGACTAGAGGCTTTTGAGATGTGGTCCTATAGAAGACTACTAGGAATTTCCTGGAGAGACCACATCACAAATGAGGACTTTTTGACTTTTTGAATTACGGGCGTGCAGAGCTCCGGGCCAATTTAGGCCCCTTTCTCTTTCAACATGAGTTTTTGTAAGGTTGTAGGATGTTTAGATAATAGTGTTTGTTTGTTAATTTTTAATTGCAAAGGACATGGCTGCAATATGGGGGGCGATTATTTCGGAGGAGTTGGTTTGTGTTTGTTTTCTTTTTCACTGCAGGGCGAGGGAACAACTGGGTGGATACCACTATTTGAGGGACGGGGGGGAGGGTAAGGGGACTTGGGGAGATGGGGGAATTTAGTGGGGTAGTGGCAGGTCGGGGGGTGGCACGTTGTGGGGTGGGGATTGCGTTGTTCTGGACGAGTGTGGTGGGAAGAGGTAGTGGGAAGAATAGTTTGGGTAGTAGAGAAGAGATTTGGGGGGGGTTGAGGGAGCTGTTGATTTGGGGGGTGGTTGGCGGGCGAGAGGTAAGGGGGTACTTCGTTTGGGAAGCTATGGGGGGGCGGACGGTTTGAGGAGCGATGGGGGCGCGTTCGGTTTGGGGGGCGATGGGGGCGCTGTCAGATTGGGGGGCGATGGGGACGCTGATGATTTGGGGGGCGAAGATAAGGTGGACGGTGTTTGGAGGGTGGTCAGTATTGGGGTCGGTGAGGGGCAAGTCGGATTGGGCGGAAGGGAGAGGGCGGTCGGTTTGGGGGGCAGTAAGGGGGAGGTTGGGGGGGGTTGTTTGGGCGGGGGTTAGAGTTGAGGAGGGGGGGGGGGGTTTGTTGCGGAGGGGTATCCTGAGTCGGGTTGGGGTGAGTTGCAGGGGGAGTTGGGAGGGGAACCATGAACTCTGCGGGAGGCCAGGGTGCAGACATGGTCTATCTATTCAGGGGACATGTTGTTGGGGTCGGGGTGGTTTTCAAAGAAGGACTGAATCTCGAGGGTAAGGCGTTGATATTCATCGGAGGTTTTGAGAAGGGGGGAGGACATGATGGTATAGAATGGGGGGAAACACGAGGATAACTGAGGGCACGAATGTTCAAGGCACTGTTAACTGGTGGCACGAATGTTTAAGGCACTGAGTTGACTGGGCGGGAGAAAGCACTGGATGTTGAGTGGCGGTTGGAAATGGCGGGAAAAGGTGGCGCGGCGATGGCGGGCGGTCGTGAGCGGAACGTTTCTTTGCGAGACACTGGGTTGAGACAGTGGAGACTGAGGTGCACTTGTGGTTTTCACGAACTAGGCGAGACTGACGCGGTACGAAAAACGTAGGCGGTGGGGAATGACATTTTTGTCAAGCCAGAGAGGTGCGACTGTCGCGGACGGCAGTCAGACCGGGAATCCACAAATGAGGAGGTTCTCCAAAGAATCGAAGGAGGAAGGCACCTGCTCAGGACCTTGTCCGAAAGACGCGCAAGATGGATCGGCCATGCAATAAGACAAGAAGGCCTCTTGCATGCCATAATGGAGGGTATGACCGAGGGGACAAACGCTAGGGGACGCCCACGCCGAGAGTACCTGGAGGACCTGCTGGTGGACGTGCGCTGCTTATCATATGCAGAATTCAAAAGAGCCGCACAAGACAGGGAAGAGTGGAAGAAACGAATAGATGAAATTGCTGCAAACCAATCCCAGGATTGAAACCAGAGAGAGAGAGGTATGTTGAATATTGAAAAGATTTTTGTAGACGATTTTTTCAAGATAACCTTAATTATCAATCTTTAAATTATTTTGAGTGGATTTGAAGTTTTGATTTGATGTTCCTCCCCAGCCTGTGATATTGAAATATATACAATATTTTTTAATATGTATTCAGGAACTCAGTTTTGTACCTGCCTGGTATAATGTGCTCGAACTCGTATAGTAATATTAAAGAGACACATAAAAAAAAATGAAATTTCCTTTCTAAAATATAATATACGTCACGTACAAATAACTAACGTGCCTAAAAGAAACTGCCTTCAAAGTGACGGCATCACGTTAAAACTCACGTCTTCGTATAAATTCACGTTAAAATTTCAACCCTTTCGCCGCCGAGGCTCCGACGGGAAGATGTCAAAGGTCCACGCCCACGGGTGGATTCAAAACGCGTGAAAACGATCGGTAATGCAATTTGTGAGTTCGGGACTGCGCCCCTTAGAATGGGATATTCTTAAAGGGAGAATAAATTGACCAGAATTTCCAGCAAAAATAACCCCAAATTACACCGAACATAACCACCACCCGACTATTACCGACTTTTACTTTGACCAGTTTTTTTTTCAGATCTTTCGGCTTCAAAGGTGGACGTGGAATTCGATGTAAAGAATTTTGCAGCGGGTTTAAAGGGGATTTTTGATTTCCACACTTACATTAAATTCCATCCGTGAAATATTTTCGTGATACTGTTTGGTCGTGTAAAATATCCCTTTCAAATAATGTTCGATACCTACTCGTTTTTCCTACGTAATAACGGGCTACAAAGTACAGTTCCAGTGGGCAAAACGGCAAAGTAACATATCTGGGACTGAAATTATGTAATAAAAATCCCCCCAGAATTAAACATTAAAACGTGCAAAATGTCACAATATCGGTTCAATAAGAACTAAATGGTTGATTGGCTTGGATTGGGGAGAGTCTGAAAAACTGTTAAATAATGTCATTTTAAATTATACAGGGTGTTAAGGGACGTACTTGACTTACTTTAACCAGTGATTCCTGACATTATTTGGAGTAAAAAATGTAAATACAATTTTGGTCTCCGGTGACATTTTTGATGTTTTTTTTTTTTTTTTCTACAAAAACATTAACAAATGGAAGTTATTCAATTCAACAGTTGGAGGCGGGGTAAGGGGTTCGTTGGACACCCGGCTGAGTGACCAGTGAAGACATGCAGAAGAAATTTTTTTTGTTTGATTTTGAAGAAAAAATTTAAAAATTTTTTAAAAAAAGTCGTCAAAAAAAATCACCGGAGACCAAAATTTCATTTACATTTTTTACTCCAAATAATGTCAGGAATCACTGGTTAAAGTAAGTCAAGTACGTCCCTTAACACCCTGTACATCGTTACTTAAAACATACTTTAAAGATTCAAAAAAATTGATGAAAAAATTCATTCATTCAAGTTAGGAACTAATATTGACCTAACACGACGTAATAATACTTGTACACATTTAAATATTTTCGGTTATGGTGCAGTATTACGAGTATTAATTTGATATTTTTGTTAAATGTATCAAATGTAATGTAATAAATAAAAAAAATAAACGGTCAATATGAATCTTAAATTTAATAAACTTTAGGATCTCAAGGTACGTGAGTACGTCCGGGGGGGACCCAAACGCGATTCCAACTCAGCCACTGACCGGTCAAAATCTTCAGTTTTCTGATGGTTTCACTTCTACTACGTGTTAATTGCATTCTCCGTTTTTTTAACGTTAGCTCAACATGGGAGGCCCTGAGGAAAATAATTTACCATAGGACCCATGTCATCGTAGGGGATGCTCTGTGGAGAGCCTTTCTAAGGAAAGATTGAGAGAGTCCGGCTGGAGAAGTCAAAAGGCTTCCCTCAATCAATCTCTCTCGATCCGGCCCGTCAAACGCATCTACCGCCAAGATCCGGACAAACCTCAATCCTCGAACCTGAGAACCTCTACTAAGTCACAAAACGCAGCGAACCACTTGAGGTTACCTATGGCGGAGGTGTTGGTTATCCAATAAATCCGATAAATGGGGCGGCTATACCCATACCCGTCTCCTAAATTGAATTATGGGTGTTAAGCGATGTACTTGACTTACTTTAACAACTGATTCCTGACATTATTTGGACTAAAAATGTTAATTGAATTTTCTTTCTTCGGTGACATTTCTGATGTTTTCCTTTTTGAGACTATTATCGTGATTTATTAATTAATTAATTTTCTGTTTTATTATTATTATATTTATTAATTTTCGTGATTTATTTTAAAGTTATCATGCCGTGTTGGGTTACTTCCTTGTTAACCCAACTTTTCGGATAGATTGCAGTGACAATCAACACGATATAATATTTTTTTGAGACTGATAATTCATGGTGGAGTTCTATTATAATATATTATAATAAAACAAATATAAAATTTTATTCCACTTAATTTTAATTGACCGTAACCGGTTTCAGCTAAGAATTATTTGTACCTTGTCTGAAGATGGCTCTAACGAGCAGAAACCGGTTACGGTCAAATAAAATTAAGTGGAATAAAGTTTTATATTTGTTTTATTATAATGGTCCTTAGATATGAAATTGGCGTTTTGCCGTACTGGCAACTTTGATCTCAAATATCTTCTATTTGGTTAAGAATTCCAAATTCAAATTTATACAGCTATTTACTCATGTATTTGTGTTTCGAAAATTATAATTCATTTGTTTTTTCCTTAATTGTTTTTTTCTTTGCGTCACTTAGTTTACAAAATGGAAAACTTGAAAGATCACGTTATTTACGAGTACGAGTTCCACCGTGGCACCAGTGCTGCAGAAACGGCTCGAAGGATTGATGATGTGTATGGCGACGGTGCCGCAAAAGAAAACACAGTGCGTTTTTGGTTCCAACGTTTTCGTTCTGGAAATTTCGATCTGCAGAACAAGCCCCGTGGACGGCCGGAGACCAAAGTACATAATGAAGAATTGAAGGCTATTGTGGAAGCGGATCCATCGCAAACCACGTCCGAGTTAGCTGCAGGCTGCGGTGTTAGTGATAAAACTGTTTTAATCCACTTGATGCAAATTGGGAAGGCGAAAAAGCTTGAAAGGTGGGTACCTCACGAATTGAATGAAGCAAATCAACAAACGCGCGTTAGAACGCTAGACCACACACTGCACAACAGACGGCTACCAAATTAGAGGAGCTTCAATTGGAATGTCTAAGACATCCACCGTACTCTCCGGACCTTGCCCCAACAGATTACCATGTTTTTCGAAATTTGGATAAATTCTTGCAAGGGAAAACATTCAACTCCGATGGGGCACTCCAAACCACCTTCAAAGATTTTATTGATTCACGTCCGAATGGTTCTTTTAGTAAAGGGATCGATGAACTACGCATGCATGAGATGGCAAAAGTGCATAGATAGCAATGGTACATACTTTGATTAATTAAATATATTATATTTTAAAAAATCGACTTTATGTTCCTCCCATAAAAAACGCCAATGTCATATGTAAGGACCTAATTAACATGATATAAAACGAAAATAATTATCATCATATTTTATATCCGAAAGTAACTTTACATTTCATTCAACTCACTAATAATAATAAATTAATGGTGATGATATTATGAAAAGTACAAACCTTTGGCACATTTTGTAAAGGCACCAAGTATTGGTCAGGTAAGTACAAAATAACTTGTTGGTTTCTGGAATAAATCCCGGCAAGGTGCTCACAATTCAGGCGGTAATGCCGTTACCTCCAATCGTTACTATTTTATGGAGCCTTTAGAAATGTGCGTTACATTTTATTTTACACCTCGAGCCGCCCTTGAATTACGTTTGTAGGGTCTAATGGCGGTGTTGGGAATATACAAGTTATTTTCTGGTATTTCTGATTGATTTGATGTGTACTGTGGTATATCTACTTATTTGGTAGTCTCGGGCAGTGTTTCTCAAATTCTGTGAAGAAATAATATCTGTACCTCAGAAGACAAAGGTCGGTTGTCACATTTTTGAAATTGTTTAGGAGAGAGAAAATAGTAAAATAATTCGTCTTTATTGGCTAATTCTTGATGGTTAAATTTATGTAATTTTTTTCCCGTATTATTTCATTTTTCTTAAGGCACATGAAATATAATGTTTATATAAAAAAAAGAATATTGTGGTTTTTAACGTTTTTAGCGGACATCCGACCTTAGAGCATTAGAAAATAAAAATACTTAAAAATAAGTTTTGGACATCCGACATCTTATTTCAGAATTGGGACTTGTTAAATAATTAATAAAACAAAAATAAAAATAAGAAATTGTTTATAATTATTTTGCACTTAGTAAAGGGAGAGAACAAAAAAAAATTTATCACTAAAAAAAGTTAATTGGAGAATGAAAAAAAAAGATAAAGATGCTTGGAGAATTTCGATATAAGCATCACTTCATTTTTATTAAATGCCTGCATCGTTGTGACTGTCACTGTTATTGTTATTATTTGCGGTAGAAATACTTTTGTAGAATGAATGCATCATACTAGGAACCCATTGTAACGCTGTCATGATATCTCTGTATTTTGGTACAGCAATAGATTTAGGTGATCTTCGAATTGGAGTAACATTGTTGACCATTACTAAATATTTTCTCGTGTTACGCCGCAAATCAACGTATTTGATTTCCCCATTAAAATCGGTCTTGAAAAACATATTCTATCTTGTCTTCTATCTCCAAGTCAAACGCTACAAATGGCTTTCTTGGGTTACAGTTTCCCATAAGTTGAACCCAGTCATGGAGACTTTCTGAAACTTTTTAATTATTTCTTTTTTCTATAATAGAGTGTGCAGCATCTACTTCCTTGTGTGTGTGCCCACGTAGAAGAAATTTATAATTATTGATTTCTGTATTCTCAAAATGGTTTATAATAGCTCAAGAGTAGAATGCAAGCATGGACGAATTTCGGTTTTGCCCCGGACAGTTATCCGACCACATGTTTTCCAAAGAAGTGCTTGAAGCCCACTTCAGTAAACAAGAGGCTAATTCATTTGGATGATACATCCAATAAAGCAATATGTTTTATTGGATGTATTATCAAAAATTGTGTAATTAGAGGACCAGAGTTTCCTCAAATATAAATTATTAAGTAAAGGAGTTCGTAAACATTTTTGAAGATCAACCATTAAAAACCTTTTGAAAATTGCTATCTTTAGCCAATATTTTTTCACATTTTTGAGCTAATATCGCAGTTTAGCTTCTTTTTGATGATTGTCCTTTTTTGTTTATGTTTTTTCTTTTTCTGCCTCTTTTTTGGCAATAACCAAGGCTATACGATACGAATCACACATATTGCACGTGTCGTTGCTTAGTTCTTTGAAGGAGTAGTTAAAATCTTCTATAAACGTTCTACAATAAATGTAATGAGATGCGACTTGACTTTCACAAATAACATTTTTTCATACACTGCTTTTTATACAAATTGTACATGATATTTAAATTTAAAAAACTTCCCTAGTATGAGCTTTTTGTACTTTCTCCATTGTAATGATTTTCTTCGACAGGGAACATTTTAATGGGATTTTTAATATCATTTAAAACTAACTTCGTAGTTTTATTTGGAGGTACCTTTTTCCTCGTCGATCGGGTAATTCAGGTAACACAGATACAAAAATTTTCTCCAATGGATAGTGTGTTAATGAAAAATACTTTACATACAGTTATTACGTGCACTTCTAATGAATAGCATTTTATATTTTGACGGCGTTGGTTCTGAGCATTATTCCTAGGCCTGGATCATGCAGTAGGTTTTTCTTTCACAATTGAAGCAATATATTGTGCCTTCTGTGTCCCAAGATTTGTTAGGATCCCAAAAGCAAGCAAATATTAATGCTCTATCAATATCATTAATTTTTTCACTTAATGCGGCAACGACACGACTCTTTCATCACCCTAGAATCTTTTACTCTCCCACCCTTTATTACATACTGCTTTCCAGATGTCCGTTTTCTTTTCCGAATTTCATTTTTCCATTGTTCTGGTTTCCTGACACGCTTTTTGCCCTTTACCCGGCGATCTAAAACCTCTTCATGTAGATCCGAAACCTCTACACGGCGAACCGATACATCTTTAAGACGATGCAAAACCTCTTCTCGGAGATCTAGACACTCTTCATCACAACTTTCAGATCCTTTCCTGTCTTCATTACTGTTCAGCAATAAATTCACATGATTATTTGTTCGGCCTTCACTGGACAACCGACCTTATGCAACTCCTAAACACTGAATACACCCGAAAAGTAAAAAGTCGTATCTGGACAACAGACATTTTACCTTTAAACATTGTGGGGACACCAGACCTTTTATGTTGACCTAACTTAGTTTCACGTTGTCGTAGGACAACCGTCTTTATACCTCTGTGTAGATACTGAAAAAACTAAAAAGGTCTCATACATAACTCATTTTCACAAAAAACTGGACAACCGACCTTTGACTTCTGAGGTACAGATATAGTATATATCGTGGGGTAGGTAATTACTACAACTAGGTAACTCCGAAATCAGAGATTTTGAGTTGCACACCAAAAGCGCAACTTTATTTCCTCACCCATGAATGCCACAAACAGAAAAGTCGTAATGCGTTGGAATCATCAAGTTACATTTTTGAACACGTTTTTGTGGGTGTCTCCAAAAAAGGGTATCGCTTAATTCTATAATTAGGTAACTCTAATTATTATTTTTAATTGATAAACTAACGTTTAAGACAAGATTTTTATGCATAGCACAAAGGGTAACAACTATTATAAGCAATAATTATTAGCCTGATACACTCATCTACATTCCTTGAATTCAAAAAATCTTCCGAGAAAAGATACATGCCGCCAACGGGTTGGATGAAACACTAATATATGAATGAAACACTAGTATATATTGAATTATTTGGCTGGTATTAGATAAGCCAACATAACTCAGTGGTAGAGCACCTGACCGGCAATCGGAAGGACACGGGTTCAAGTCCCGTTGGCGGCGTGTATCTTTTCTCGGAAGATTTTTTCAATGTAGATGAGTGTTTCAGGCTGATAATTATTGCTTATAATAATTAGGTAACTCTAGTTACCAGTAGATTTCCAAGTTACAATTACAAGACCCTCCACACAGCATCCCAGATGACATAGGCCCTGAGGGAAATTATTTTCCTCAAGGCCTCCTGCGTGGAGATAATGTAAAAAAAAGGCAACTAGAATTAGTTAGTTGTAGCATTAAAATTTGTGGATTTGCTTTAGTTTCTTTCATTGCATTTTTGTGTGTAACAACTGGGAAGTCTATCCATTTTTGTAAACAAATACATTAAAAAATCACTATCAATTTTCTTATTTACAAAATATAAGTATTACGTTTTCCAACACACAAATTTATGATTTACTCATACTTATCAGTATAATTTGGAGGGCAGGAGGGGGTACCGCCGCCCCAGGAACCATTTATTGGATAACCGACATCTCTACCACAGGTTACTGTTCTCTAGTTTGGTGATTTATCAGAGGTGGCCGCGTTCATGAGGTGAGGTTTGGCCGAGTCTTGGCGGTGGATACGTCTGCCCAACTGCGTGGCAGGCCGGATAGAGATAGACTTGTTGAGGGAGACCTTTTGACCTCTCCGGCAAGACTCTCAGTGGAAGGAATGGATTCATCCACCGAGTGTGACCCTGGCCCCCAGATTCCTAGCCATCCCTCATACCATTTTCCTATACAGAATTTCATATCCTTCCTTTCCACACAGCATTCCTAAAGATGACATAGACCCTGAGCGAAATAATTGCCCTCAAAACCTCCTATATGAATTGAGGTTACGTGTGAACTCTGCGTGGCACCATTATAATAACTTAAAACATGAGACGGCATCTGTTGATGATAATATGGAGACCGCGGTCCCTGGCTTGGGAAGAACTGGTCTGAGGTTTACGTCCTTATGGCCCCTGGCTACGTGGATGAGAGCTCTCGGCCTTCGAGGGGTTGGGTTGGGCTAGCCTGGCCACTCACCTTAGCCACTCAGATTTCAATAACTTCCATCGATTAATAATACACATCTCGCTGATGTGCCGTCCCTCTCACGTAAGTACGTGTTTTTCGACACAGATTGAAAACATATATTTTTTTACAATAGCTTCACAGAGGAGGCTCAAAGGAAAATATTTTTCCTCAAGCCTATGTCATATTTGGGGATGGTGTGTAAAGGGTATTTTAAAGGAAATGTAGGATAGGAAGTTCTGGAAAGAATAGGGTATGAAGGGTGGGTAAGAATCTGAGGGTCGGTGGGTCCATGAGTGACTGACGTATGAATCCATCACTCTCACTGCAGTGAATGGTGATAAATCTTATATCTATTTATTTATCGTCTAACTATCTATCTATCTATATAAATAAATCGCCTAAATATATGTACGCGCATAACTTCCGAAAGACTGCACCAAATTGGATAATTCTTTTTTTGTGTTCGTTTTTGTCAAGACAAGGTTTGTATAAAACTACTGTGAGCTCTGGCATTATGAAATTTGCAATAGGTTGCAAGCGAGCTGTTTGAAAACTGAATATACCTGACAGAATGTATGGAATGTGGGATGGGGGGGGGAACTCGGGTAGGGGTTCGCGAGGGGCGGGCGGGGGACCAGGGAGGGGTGAGGGGAACCTGGGAGAAGGTGGAGGGAATGGAAGATGGAGGGAAGGCGGAAGGAGAACGGGAACGAGACGAATGGGAAAGGACACGCAGAGAGAAACAATTTCTTTATTAAATGGCATAGCAACGCATGCCGGATACCTGCTAGTATTATAAAATTTGGGAATTTTCCAGGATAGTGAGTCTATGACACTACCAATTGGGGTATGTTCTGGGGCCGAATGAAAGGGGGAATAGAAGGAAATGGAGAAGGAATTATAAATTTAATGTTTTAAAATTGTTCAAGTTATTTTCATATTTTTAATAGTTTTATATTTTATTTTAAAATCTTCCACTGAAAATAATCAACATGCCTTTCAAAAAGTCGATCTTATTGTGTTGACATTGTTCAAATTTCCTTTATATTTTTAAATGTAAATAGTTTTTTTTTTATTTAAGGTGGCGCAAAAGTTATTGCCCTATCGGAAGATGCCATAATTTTTGCAAATGGCGGCGAATGTCAGTTGTGCTTTGACATTTATGAAGTAAACAGATACAAAATACACGTGACATGAATCACTATATTCCTCGAGAATGCGGAAATTTTTTGAAAAAACGTAATTCCGGGTCGCCTAATACTTAGGCGACTTAGATTAGGCCCCAATCTCTCGTTTTGGTGATTTGCACTGGCCGATTTGCATGATTTGCATTTAACCGCTTCAGACTTCTTTTGGGGGACTCTTGAAGTTACGAGTCTATGTCGATAAGCCTCAGACTCTTGAAGCCCTCAAAGAAAATATCCGTCAAGAATGCGAGAACCTAAAGCCAGAAGTTCTAGAAAGAGTGATGGAAAATGCCATAAATCGAACCGTATGGTATGGACCGTATGGTCATCTATTCTGGCGGCGGCCACTTGGCCGATATCATTTTCTCGACTTAAAGAAAAAAAAATTAAGACATGAAATGAACACAATCCAAAAAGAGAACCAAAATTTTTCGTTCAATAAAAAAAATTACAGCCAAAGAACATTGGGCGATAACTTTTGCGTCACCTTGTTTAAAATCAATTGAAAGTCTCCTACTGAAAATCAGTCTTGATAAATTTCGAAATTTATTGTACTGAATTTTTACTACTGCTCCTTACATTTCATAAATAAAAAAATTAAATAACAATTTAATGTTCTTCCACTATTTCACCATCCTTTTGATAAATTCATACAACAACTTGTTGTTTTACCCCGTTCACACATGGGAATCCGTTTTACTGGTACGTTTTTAACGGATACGTCATAAATTTATGCTCTGTTCACACTTAGGCACCGTATAACGTTCAACGGATCCGTCATTACTGGATGCGATGTCGCGATGTGTGAACAGTATACCGCCGCTATTCTACAAGGATGGACGCTGTCGTGTTGTATTGGTACTATCGTCGGAGAAGGAAGATTCGACGTTATTGGCAGCATCCACTTATGGCACAAAGATCTAGAGAGGGTGCTTACCAAACTAATTAACATTTTCCACCAAACTAATTAACATTTCCTTGTCTATTAACTTTTCCTACTCCTTGGTTGACATGGTTGATCAGTGATTATAATAATTATTACACACAATGCACGCGCGCGTTCTCTAGGAATGTACAATAGAAAATGTGAGTCAAACAAAACCTGTCGCATCACTCCCCCTCCTACACCCCGCACACACCTCCCGCCACGCACACAGTATCTATCCGTTAAAATTCTACGTATCCGTATATTTTTACTGTTCCGTCGTCCAGTATTCGATGACAAAACGGAATGTCATTTTTTTACGGAACGATATTTTTTACTGTATACGGAATACTGTGCCGTGTGTGAAGTCGCTAATACAACTACATACGCCATCGACGAAAAAAAAACGTACACAATAAAACGGAACAGTAAAACGGAGACATGTGTGAACGGGCCGTTAGATTTTCGATTTATTTATTTTTAAAGTCCGAGCTTACTATTCAGTACCGAACCTATGAAAGTCGTTGTTATTTGATAAATTAGTCGATTTTTCTTCATATTGCGAATATTTATTTGTTTATTTATTAATATAATACACATTATCCTACGGATAAGCTAACAAATTATCATTGAAATTTTTTCTATACAACACAGATGAACTCCTAGCACGGATGACAAAATATACAAACTCTGTAAATAAAAATTATTTTTTATATAATAATAATAATAATATATGTCTTTATTGAACAAAAATTTAAAGATTTATAACTACAAAAAAAAGTATACAATAGTTTAAAAGTTGCATAAGTACAAAAGTTAATAATGGAAAACAATATACATATAAACAGTAGGTACTTAAAGAATAGAGATTTATAATTATAAACGTAGGTTTCTCGTAACCTGCCTCACTAGGCTAGCCTGTGTTGAGGCAGTAATTTTACGTCAATTTATAATTCTGTGAACAAATGAATAAACAAAATAAATAATAAACAGAAAAAAATAGGATAATTCGACGTAAGTATAACAATGTAAATTCTCAACTTTCTGTAGTGCCGTTTACTGATGCAGTCATTACAATCACCACAAGGTCGCTTTTTACTTTTAAATTATTGTTTAGCCTGATACGTTTTAAGATTTTCACGGCCAAAAGCATTTTCGTTATTTGTTTTTGCGCAACGTTTCGGACATCTTTGCAGTGTCCATCATCAGGGCAGATCCAGCAGATAGCGCACCACGGCATAACATCCCAAAAACAAATAACGAAAATATTGTTTAGCATTTTTAATTATAATAACATTGTAGACAATATTCCTAGCATCGCGATATCCGTCACTGATGTCTTTAATCCATCGAATTTTTTAATCTTTAATTAAAAAATCAATTAGCTTGACTTTCTGTTTGAACCCATAAAATGCCTTCCGCACCCTCTCAACTACCTCCTGGCCCGTAGCCCGCTGCATTGTGTAGGAACATAAATTTCGCTGCAATCCGCTTTTTTCGCCTTCAGTGATAAACTTGGAATCCTTAGTAACCACACGTTTCCCACGGCTTAGCGAACTTTACGACTCTCGCAGTTAAACTATGGCTTGACTTTAAAACGCATCCATACATCATAAAACTCAAAGAAAGCGGTAGTCAGTTTGGGGACACCACGTAGAAATGTTCATAATGATTTCCATATTTCTTGGGATATTATTGGGCTATAATCTCGTCCAGTTTTACAATATCGAAAACGTGACTTAGTGTAGAACGACAATGGAATATTGAATCAATTCTTGATTTGTCAGTATTTCTCAGAGACGGACTACAATCGGGTATATTTTTTTTTTAAATTAAGGTTTACACTAATTTTACAACTTTAATTGTATTATTCTTCTTCTTATTGTGCCCTGTCTATTTAACGGACGATGGCTATCATGTTGCCTATGCGGACTTTGTTTATTGCGGCCCGGAACAGCTCTATAGTAGACTGGCCAAACCACTGTCTCAGGTTTTTCAGCCATGATGTTCTCCTTCTTCCAGGGCCCCGACTACCGGCAATCTTTCCCTGCATTATGAGATGCAAGATCTCGTACTTCTCTGGATGTCTCATCACATATCCAAGATATTGAAGTTTTCGGATTTTTATAGTTTTAATAACGTCTTTTTCTTTATTCATTCGAACCATAACATCTTCATTTGTAACCCTGTCCATCCAGCTTATTTTAAGTATTCTTCTGTAGATCCACATCTCGAATGCCCCAAGTCGCCTAATTAGTTCTTCAGTAAGCGTCCATGCTTTCATTCATTGTATTAGGTCATGAATTTCCAACTTCTTTTATAGCAGGTATACAAAATTGCACGATTTTGTCGTATAAATTAAGAAAAAAAAATGTTTACTCCAAAGTGTTGGAATATACTTTTTTCAGACCTGGTTTTGAACCTACACATTTTGATCCAACAGCCAAAGCTTGTCACTGTACCACACAAATTATAAATCACCATTAAAATGCATACTATATCTTTTGCACTTTAGTAGTAACTTAAACAATGTGTGAAATTACCTGTAATTTGTTTTGAAATTCATTCTTACTTATCAAATCCATAAACATTTCAATAGACGCAATTATAGTCTTTTTATTTATATTTTAAATATATAGATACATCAGTTTACGGTATTCTTCCAATCACAATCCTTCCTAAACATGAAATCACAAGCACCATCCTGCAAATTACTCAACAATCAACTCACACTAACTGCCACTTTACATCAAGTTTAGTCATCCGCAACCACAATACTCGAAATAACGTTAAAACCCGCAATATAAAATATGGGATAAAATCTCTCTATATTGCCAACACACTATATAATTCGCTTCCAGATATGTACAAGGGAATCCAGCAAAATATAAAATTTCAGAGTAATGCTTTAAAAGAATATTTTTATAGTACGTTTAAGGATGAAACTGTGTAATTTTTCTTTCAAGTTCTGTTCTTTCTTGGTTCTTTTTCTCTCCTTTTCTTTTCCATGTATATAAATTCATCCATATTTGTATAACCTTGTTCTTTTTCCTTTATTTGTTTTCTATTATTATTGTTCTATGCTGTATTATGTTTTTCGTCTAAACTGAATGTGAAACTATTGTAACTATTTCTTCCCACTCTGAATTGTAAGTTCCTCTCGTTCTAAAATGAATTATGTAACTCATCCGGATTGCCCAAGCAAAAAAAAGTAATAAGATGTGTACGTAAAACAATGACAGGCGACATTTCAAATAATATTCACCATCTTAAAACCCCTCCGAATTTTCGAGAATATTCGCTTTTGGTGCCTCTAACAAAATGGCATTTTTCGAAAACTTTTTGTTATTACCGCTTCACAATTAAAGCTCTATAAATGAAACATTTCTGAATGTAGCCGAATAGTAAAAACTGTTTTAGATAGGTTACAAAATTGGCTTTCAAATTATTATATTACAAATAAATATTAGCATTTGTAAATATTAAAATTTAGAACGCAAACATTAAAAGTAGGTAAAAATGACTCACGTGATGTTTTTTATGTTAAAACGGTACTAAAATCACAGATTATGTAAATAACAATACTTATTCTATTGTATATATGTGTAATAAACACTTTTGTTACCTCACTTTTTTATCATTTCATATAAAAATATTTAATAAAAATTTAAAATATGGAGCGCGGTGAAGCCGCCCGTAGCAAATTTGCGCGGGTAAATATTTTTGTCAACTACACGACTGACAGCTGATTCCTGTTATGTATTTCCATAGACAACTTGATAGGGATGTGCAGCTTGATCTACTATCGACCTTTTACTTTTTGTTTTAGGGATGAACTACAACAATAACGGAGTTAGAACGAATTCTATGGAAACACACGCGCTGACGTATAAACACGCTTATTGTACTTGACTGCTGTCCTATTTCTAACGCTTATATCTGCTTACGTTGCGGAGGGGTTTTAAACCGTACGAAAATCAGTACCAAAATGGAACACGTCCTTTTTTCTTCCCAAATCCATATGAAAGGACGATCCATGTGTAAATTTGAAGAAAGGGACGAAATGGTCATGTTTATGTGTTCGAATTAGGTGTACGAAATTTAATAAGTATTGTAGTGTATATGAATATGTATGCAGTTTCAAGGAATTTTAATATATATCTTTAGTATAGGTATCTGTAGTTTCAAGGTATTTTAACAGACATCTTTAGTGTAGGTAGTTATCTTTAGTTTTGAGTTTTCTCAACAGAAATAAATAAAATTGTACTACATAGGAGAGTCAACTGTCGCCAGATCGTATGTAATATCTGAACGGTTACGGAAATTGCCGATGATATCCGATCGACAACAGTTCCCTTGCCTGAGATAAACACAGAGCATCCATTAGAACGGACGTTAACTTCAGTTAAATATTCATTGCAAACAAGAAGATAATCTTTAATTAAATGAAGACAATATAAGCGAAACTCAATCGAAAATCTGAAAACAGAAAAATCAGAAAAAGATATTGACACATCTGGGACTCGAACCCAGGACCTCTCGCTCGAAGAAGATAATCAATACGACTCGTTTCCTGACGAACCGAGTACCATAGAAACTTCCAATCATCTGAAAAGTATTGTTCATCAGAAGAAACAACAGAATCCCACAACTATTAAAATATGTGGTCATAACAGCTAAAAATAAAACATAATCCATACTAATATTATAAATGCGAAAGTTCGTGTGTTTGTTTGTTACGCTTTCACGCCTAAACCACTAAACCGATTAAAAAAATTCTTTCACCAATAGAAAGCTACATTATCAGCAAGTAACATAGGCTGTATATAATGGTCAGCTCTGGCGTTATGAAATTTGTATAAATGAAAATGTGTGTATTTCATATATTTTAGGGGCAGGGAGGAAAGGCAAGAGGAAGGTGGGATTCGCGGAGAGGGAAGAGACTAGGGAGGGGGAAGGCGAGGAAGGTGGAAGGGAACGGGGATTCACAAGAAAGGACATGCAGGGAGAATCAATTTATTTATTCGAATGGCATTGCAAAGCACGCCGGGTACCAGCTAGTGATTAAATAAATTTAATTATTATATTATTTTGGGTTTTAGGATTGGAATCAGAGTTGATATGAAGAGCTTCATAATTTAAATTTAAAAAAGTAAACTTGACTAAGTGCCACGCTACTTGACGTTAATTTAGAAATTTGAAGAACGTGAGGTGAAGTCAAAAAGTTTTTACGAGCAGCGCTACATCGCAGAATCCCGTAGCTATTAACCTTTAGTTAGTCAATATTTTTACTAGGTTTCTTGATAAAGAACCAGTTCTCGTTGTAAACCGTAAAAGAAAACTTCGTTTTGATGTAATAAAGTATTCGATTAACAGCCGGGAGGTTTTTAAATTACTTTAAAGAAAGCAGATTTAATGTGGTAATTTAAAAAATATATTAGAAAATATGGTCCTACTACTTTTTTTCCTTCGATGTATAAGTACCTTCCACCAACGTTTATTACAGCCTGATAATTATTTTTAAAAAATTCGATAAGATCATGTAATATTATTTTACTGAATACATGCACAATTCCGTTCTAGGAAAACATACTTTTTCATCAAAATTCGTAATTTTTTTAATGGATGGTAGGAATAGGTATTTTATTTATAAAGGCAATGTATTCCCTTAAATTTTGAATTTTGCATCGTCCGCGTTGTCGATAAAGCAGTGCTTCACAGTTAGAATGTAAACATAACTGACAGATAATGTACGACGTGGAAGATAAAACAGAAAAATCAAGATGGCGATATTGCGTCAGATTTTTATGTAACCAAAATAATACAGATTGTTAGAAATTGACTCAGTAAACTTAAATGTCGTTTCTTTGTTTTTACAGAGCATCACAAGTGTTTTATTAATCAATCAATTGGAAATAATTGAAGTACAATATTATAGATACGTTTTAAGATTTTCACGGCCAAAAGTATTTTCATTTTTTTGTTTTTGGGGTGTTATATTATAATTTAATATTATAATTTATGCAAATATTACATGGTATTAGGGGGATTCCCACTCCGCCTCCCACACCTTCCCCCCTCCCCCCCCATACGAGATCAATACTTTAAGCTCAGATTCAATTAGCCACTAGTATAGGCAGGTCGTGTGACTTGTAGTATAATTATTGTAAATACGTATACCCATAATAAACCAGTTTACATCAAGGACCTGTTGTTATTGAGTAGTACCCCCAACATAACTAATCGTGTTTGAATGTGAATAATACCAGACACTACAGTTATAGATTAATGCATGCCTCTTATGGGTGGTGTTCTATTATTTTACTCAAGCTTCATGTTAAAAATGAACAATATATAGCAATGTTGTGACAGACGAAACGTAAAATCAATACAAAAGCTAAAACACAATGCATATTTCTTAATAATGGCGTAATTTAAACATAAATTTTAATTTATTCTTCCTAGGCCGTTAACCCCTCAAAACAATGCGTAAACGTGTAAAATTAGGGGATATCTACGACCCTCACTCACCTTTCACACTCCTGGGCATATAAATAAAAATTTCAAATTTTAATACTTTTTAATTATAATACATATTTTCAACCCTTTTTCACGAACACCAAAACGCATTCCGTCGCGGGGGAAAATTGCAAAAATCCTCTCAGACAATGCGGACAATGCCAATTGTCGAATATTCGTAATTTCGAGGGCTGAGGGCATCAGCTGACCGGCCAGTGGTGTAGATAAATTACAAAATTTAAGACTGCTCAATGAATTAAAAATAATTATTTCAAAATTAATATATTAATTTGTTCAAACCATGTTCATTGTTTATAAAAAAACCGGCATGTTTCGTTAGCAATATTTATTTTACTTAGGGTTTATTTAAAAAAAAATTAGAGTGTGTAATTCACACGTGATAGAAGTGAAACTAGAAAGTCGCTAGATGTCGCTTTCTTTTGCCTGTTTATTTTAAAGTGGTTTGAAGATTGGATATTGATTTACAAACCTCATTCCGCTGGATTTCTCTGGCCGCTGAGATTTGCGATGCACTATACCGCTGCGCTATGGGACGCTCTCGGCGAGGCGTGAATTTACGCATTATTTTCCAACGACCCGTAGAAAAACAAAGCGGCCAATGAGCGCAGACCTATCGTCGTTTCCGTTTTATATCTCAACCAATATGAGCCTTCAGCTCAGTTTGATGCTTCGCAGGTGTCGTAGTGCGTCATTTCCGTTTCATCCGAATTTCAAATCACTCTAACGGGGCTAAGGAAATTTCACTTCAAAAAATTATTAAACCCTGAGGAAGTAAGCATTACTTACGAAACGTGTCGGTTTTTTGTAGACAATTAACGTGGTTAAAACTAAGTGATCTAGTAATTTTGTATTAAATTATTTGGATTGTAACTATATATGTCTATAAATTTGGTTCAATTAACTCAAGAACTCTTGCTTTGAATGTGTCGTGTCGTCGTGTAGTGTCGTAGTGTCGTCATTTTAAAAATAAATAGCATTCACATGGGGGGGGGGGGGGGGGGTTATCCTGGCTGTAGGAAAGAGAGAAAGGGGGTGTAGGACATTTTAATGGAGAGGTTTTTGCGACCTCTACTTACCACAAGCTATTACGACACTGTCATTTTATCATATTGGTAAAAGAGATGGTACAAATAATATTGTTGTATTTTCCTAGAATGAAAACTATGTTTACTATTCTCAATTTTTACCAATGAGGCCATAGGGGGGTTGAGCACCCTACCCCCCCCCCCCTCTCTTATATGTGCCCTTTATTGATATCAAAACATTTTTTTTTTTAAATTTTCTTTATTCATTTTGTTTATTACAGGATGTTTTTACATGGTATTTCGACTACCAAGCTAGGCAAATGCCCGTATTATGGTAGTCGAGATTCATAAGATATTAAGTATATAATATTAATAATCATCCATATATATGTAGATGAAAGTACAAACATATAGCATACATATTAAGGAAAATAATCATACTAGTATTAGGTACATGATCACATACAGGAAAGGAGTAAAACTAGGTGAATCTTGTATAAATAAAAATAAAATAGAATAACAAATAAAAATAAAAGTAACAAATTATAATATTTAAAGGATAATATTAATATTCTATTTGTGTTCGTTTTTTGAAACCTATTTATTCATTTTCCATTTGAAAACCCCCCAACAATTTTGCATAACGTACAAAATATTTTAATGAGCCCATTAGTCATTTTTTGATGTGAAAACTTCTTTAGCACCGTTGTGATTAGAAACACTATGAAGCGACACAAAAAAGAGACAAACACAAACATCTACATCATTTAGTCTGCGAGAGAATGAGAAAGTGTAATCGGTCTCCTCTTTGTGCGGTGCCTCGTAGCCTCCCCACTCTTGTCTACTTTAGTTTTCTGAAGGTTTCACTTCCACCGCATGTGAACTGCACACTTTTTTTTTATAAAACATACTTAGAAACTTTTTACATACAGCAAAAAAGTAAATCCTTATGTAAACATATGAACTAAGGGTGGGTTTCTTCATTTACCGAGAATGCTAAATGTAATGCTAATTGTAAAAGTAAACGATCGAAATTTAAATTTAAACGAAATTTCTATGCATTTGATCGTTTACTTTTACAATTAGCATTGCATTTAGCATTCTCGGTAAATGAAGAAACCCACCATTAGTATATAAACATACTGAAAACCGGAAAAATTATAATAGAAAGGAGAAAAAGACGCACATAAAGATTAGATTATGTATGTAAGTTTTTTCCCACGGTTTAGCTCGCATGGTGTTAGGGGGGTTCCCACTCCTCCTCCTCCACCTCCCTCCCCCCCTTCCTCCCCTCCAGCATTGAATGCATTAATTTCCGGTAATTTCAGTTTTCAAACTGCTCGCGTGCCACCGATTGCAATTTTTTATACACATTTCATAATGCCAGAGCTCACCAGTAGTTTTATATAAAAAAATAATTATCCAATTTGGTGCAATCGTTCGGACATACATTTCGGCGATTCATTTTTAGAGATAGATATTAACTACGATGCCAACGTCGTTTCCACGGCAACCGTTTATTTTGCTTTTCTTCAGACGTTTGCAATAACTCGATTCTGTTAGGGACTGAAAACGTATGATAAATAATTTCATAATGCCAGAGCTTATTCATAACGCCAGAGCTTACCATTATGTACAGCCTATTTTACTCGCAAATAATGTAGCTTTCTATTAGTGAAAGAATTTTTAATGTCCAATCAGTATTTTTTGCGTGAAAGAGTAACAAACAAACATACATCCATACATCCAGACATCCATACATCCATTCAAACTTTCGCCTTTATAACAGAAATAGTAACAAACATACATACATCCATACATCCTTACATCCATTCATCCATACAAGCTTTCGCCTTTATAATATTAGTAGGATATATGGAGCAAGGAAGTATGCCAAGACAGATTCCACGATACTTCCCTGAACGGGGCAGGTTTGGTCGCACACAGCGGGAGGTAGGGGCGGGTGGGGTCATTTTTCATGTTTTCCTAATCTCCTGCACCGACGCGTGGGGCACAAAGGTCGGGCTCCGGGGCCCGGGGCCGAGCCCCCAGCAGCCCCACTCCGCGGCGCACGTCTCCCGCCCATTATGTTATAAAATACATTAAAACATGAAAATAATTACGCCGAACTCTTAATGGCGCGTTTAATTTTCGCTCGTACGAGACGTGACTGCGGCGACCTATGCCGAAGGTTAGTAAAGGTGTGGCTCGTCATTACATTTTTTTTTTCATTAATTTACCATTTATATCAGAAATACAACAAATTGCGGATATCCTCCTTAAGATAGGAAATCAACAGAAAATAATTTATTTTACAAGATGTTAAGAGGATGGAGGCGTCTACTAATATCTACAGGAATTCCAAAAACTGAAAAAATCGGACTAATATCTATGAGAACCAAAGTGCGTACGAATATCTACAGCTCAAACTGCTGACTTATATTTATGAGAACCAAAGTGCGTACGAATATCTACAGCTCAAACTGCTGACTAATATCTATGAGAAACAAGTTGTTGACGTATATCTACAGCACTGGCAGAGGTTGGATTTGCAATTATGTATAGCATATTGGAATAATGTAATATTATGTATAGCATATTGGAATAACGTAATATTATGTATAGCATATTGGAATAACGTATGCAGTTTAAAAAACTTAATTTATGTATGTATGTATGTAGAAATCCCTAATATCGGACTATTGGACACATTTAGCTGAATATTAAGGATTTGGGTTTTTATTTTTACAGCTTTCTTTATTTCGAGTGCTTCTAAATTATTTAGTCTGTTACCATGACCATTTCTATGTCAGTTAGGTTAGGTTAGGTTAGGTTAGGTTAGGTTAGGTTAGGTTGTGGTGCCGTGTATTTCGAAATAAATAAATATCTTTGTATTATGACCTCCATGTTTGTTCAATAAATTATTGTCCTCTTTAACAGCAAAATACGTAATATTATGCAAAAACTTCATGTTCATACTTTTTGAAGTAATTTATGCTTTTCCGTACAATCTCTTGCTCAGCTGCCCTCTGTAGATATTAGTCCAACCTACGCTCTGTAGATATTAGTTCAACCTACGCTCTGTAGATATTAGTTCAACCTACGCTCTGTAGATATTAGTCAACACTGGGACCGTCATAGATATTCGTCCGACCCTAGCTCTGTAGATATTAGTGAACACTCTGAATTTCGTAGATATTAGTCCAACATATGAGCTGTAGATATTCGTCCGACATACAGGTTGTACATATTAGTATCTGGAGTCAAGAGGATCCCGGTCGCCGAGAAATTAGAAAAAATAGGTGTTTTACCAAAATGATGCTGTCACTGTCGCTCTTACTCCCCTGTATACGCGAAATGGACACACCTCAAAACAAAAGCACGCCGCTTGCTGATAATACCTAAATACAATCATCAAAACCGAGGTTTCCTATTCCCCATTTTTCACCTCCAAAATTGAACCGATTTTTGATATGTTTTTACTAACTGTATTACAAAAAATAATCTATATCTGTACGTTTTATTTAAAAAAAAATACATTGTCTAGTTTGAATACAACCAGTGGAGCGCTTTTTGCCATAATATGGCAATATTTAAAATACTTCAGATTGCTTTGCTGACAATTTTGGCAAATTTTCCCTTATTTGTAAGTAATTAAGTAGAATTTTACGATTTTATAATATTTTTATTATAAATCCTACGAATATGTGATAATCGAAAAAGATAGATGAATGCATGGGCTCTGTAGAACTATAATTAGTTTGTATGCCTCCATATTAAAATTCGGAGGTATGATTTTTTCAATGTGAGCGGAAAATATTCTAAATGAACTCAAAAAAATCGCAAGCAATCCGAGAAAAAAGTTTTTATTTGGTCTGTCGCTCGATAGGTTAACGTTTGTTTGTGGCATTCAAACCAGGCAATTTTAATGATTTTTGGAGGGTTCTTACCTATAAGAAGAAACTTATCAAAAAAATCAAACCATACCGACACAGTAGTGGTCGATGTCTATATTATATGAAAAATATTTGCAGTGGTGTCAAAATCGAGAGGGTCAATTGGGGAATACGCTTTTATGGACAAAACGCCGCTCAGTGGGGCCGAACTCCTCTTTTTGAAAAATAAACAAAAACAATCTTACAAAGTCGCTTTATTAGTTGGATAGTAGCCCTTTGGTTGTAGAATACTTACATAGCAGGTAGGCGCGATTGACCAAACCTTTCTACCTGTAATCACTCTCAATCCGATCCGCGTCCGGTTTCCTCTTAAAGGACTTACTTTAACCGGTGATTAACCAAACGTAGCGAACCACTTGGGGTGACCTATGGCAGACGTGTTTGTTATCCAATAAATTTTCCCGGGGCGAAGGTACCCATTCCCTCCCCCCATCTGAGTTAATTTTTATAATTTTACAGACCTATTGTGTAATAACTGAGTTTTTTGTAACTGGGTAGATCTCACGTAAGTGAGAACATCTGCAAAAACCCAGTATAAATATATAAATAAATTAACAAAAATGTTTGTGATCCCATGTTCCCATGCAAGAAAGTGGGGTACCCCTGATCGAGAGAATTCCGCTGGGAGGACTATTTTACGAAAAAGGGTTTGCTAATGAGAACAGTGAACTGTACAGTGCCATGTCATTATGTATTAGGAAGGGAAGGAAAAGTGTTGTGGTTTTAATACTCACATGGTAAACATATTGTCTGAAAAGACAAAATACTTGTCAAAATGTACGAGTATAACGCAGATATATATAAGTATATAAATATATATATGTCTCAAATCATGAGATATATATATATATATATATATATATATATATATATATATATATATATATATATATATATATGTCAAATCATGAGTTTCTTTAGAATTAAAAACCCTATCAAATATAGTTATTCTTTTAACAATCACAGTTTATTGTCAGTGCCTGTAATAAGGGACCTTGGAATAACCTTCGACTCTAAACTACTATTTACCAACCACATTAATATAATAACTGGTAAAGCAATGAAAATGCTAGGCTTCATTGTAAGAATTTGTAAAGATTTCAAAAATATCCAAACATTCAAAATACTATATACAACTCTGGTTAGGAGTCATTTAGAATACAATTCCCCCATATGGAACCCTTTCTACAAAAGCCACGCAAACTCTATTGAGAGAATCCAACGCAAATTTCTCAGATCAATTAATTTCAAATTAGGTATTCCCGCGGTTGACATAAACTATGAATCTTTATTACAAAAAATGCGACTTTTATCGTTAAAAGATAGAAGAATACTCAATGATCTCAAAACTCAACCATAAATCGCTTGCATATTTTAGGCAATGAATATGCTAATTTGTTTGCTAGTACCACGTAAATATAATTCATCATGTAAACATAACATGCCTACCAGTACTTCACTCTAAAACTATTAATGCACTACAAATCATAGGTAGGTACTTGTTTAATTTATCATATCGGTTAACATAATCCAGGATTTATTACTTTTTAAATTTTATATTTAAATCTTTGTAGGTACCTTGAGATAGGTATCTTTTATTTGTATATTTTACATTTTATTGTTTTATTTCTCTCTTTAAATTTTTATTTTTACTTTTATACATTATAGTTTTTATGCACTACTTATTACCTTACTTTTTACCTTTTTTCTTAAATTTTACTAACATTTATACTGTTATTCTTCATGTTGTTGTACTATTATAAGTATGTCTATTATGTTAATGGCACATGTTGTGCCGTATATATGTAAATAAATAAATAAATAAATAAAGTAATATGCATTTATACAAAAATTCATTAAATAGCCAGTTAAAGATAACTTTAGTTTTTTTTTTATTATTGTAAAATGTGAAGCGGTAGCAATGTAGGTAATTTAAAAAACGTATTTTCTTTTAAATAATGATTTTTTTTTGTAAGAGGCTATAAGGAAATAATTTCCCTCAGGACCTGTCATCTTTGGGGATGCTGTGTTGAGGATTTTTTGAGGAAAGGAATGAGTTGAAGATCTGGGAAGGAAAAGGGTATGAGGGGTGGGTAGGAATCTTGGAGTCCGTATGTCCAGGAGTGACGGACGTGTGAATTCGTTTCTTCCACTGCGGTGTAGGTTAATGTTCCGAGAGAGTCCTGCTGGAGAGGTCAAATGGTCTCCCTTAACCAGTTTCTCCCAATCCACGCAGACGCATTCGCTGCCAAGGTTCAGACAAGCCTTAAGATGGTACGAGAGATTGTTCAATATTTAATGGTTTTTTTGCGTTTTCGAAGTCGCCTACATCCATAACTGTACCAACAAAAAAAAAGTTAAATCAAAAGAATGATAGTTACATTTACGTTCTATCCCACAAAATATAATTATACATTGTCAAAAAATATTTTTCTTACTTTACAACTGTTTTAAAAATAGCTGTTTTCAACAAATCTCAATCGACCTGCAAATATTTTTCTTATGTGGTCATATACAAGAAGGAAAAAAAAGAAAGAAAATATTTTTAGATAGAAAACATCTCAATCTATGCCTGCTCATTTTTACATTTTTTAATTAAAGAGCCTTTTTACCTAAATTACGATGTGATACTATTAAAAAAACTGCATAAATCAGTCAACTTTAAAATCGTTTTAATGTACCAAAAAACAGGTTAGTTAATAAAATAAAAATATCATCCAATTAAACGGTATTTTAAGTAAGTCAATTTAAAAAAATATTTATTAAATTCCAATGATTTATTTGGTTTACTTCGATATTCGTAAGTATATATAATGACCACTTTGATCAATCAATTTCATTGCGCGAACAGGCCTCGCCGAGAATAGTCGCCCCCGACGCTCTCCCGCGTGATTTAAGTAAAAACAGAATCACCAAAAAGATCAATCATTTACTAGACCTGAATACATTGTGAGAATTATTAAACTGGCCTTTTTACAATGTTCTTTAATTTACCATCCACAATATTTGCGCGGGCGAATTCAGTCAGCGTTGGCCTCAGGGATATTCAACGCAAACATTTAATATTCTGTTTTTATGATAATAAAAAAACAATTGAAAATAATTACATAAATCTTTCTGATATAAGAAACTATAATATGATATGCATAATAATATGCGTTTTGTATGGGAGGAATATAAAGTTTTTTTTTTTAAATATTATATATTTATTTAATCAAAGGTACCATTGCTATCTATGCACTTTTGCCATCTCATAGGTATTCATCGATCCCTTTACTAAAAAAAAACATTCGGACAGGAATCAATAAAATCTTTGATAGTCCAGTCAACCTGTGTCGTAGAACACCAGTTGAAGGAAATAAATAGTATAAAGCTAATTTTTTCCCCATCGACTACTACTAAGTGTTTTGTCAAAAGTCCCCGCCCCTGGAATTGTAAGGGTTTTGTAAATCGCGTCTATCTCAATTACTAAACAACACATCGGATTGAAACTTTTTTATTCTCTCTTTTATAATATTTTCTACAATTAATGTCCAGTAAATTTTCATCGTAACTTTTACCGTTTGTTTGTAATTCATATGAAAAGGTAAAAATTTGTATATTTTTTGGAACGAAATTTTACTTTTTGTCACAGAACTTTTCAGGCCGACATTTTATGAAAAAAAATTTCCTACAAAGGTTATAGCCCTTTCTATGAGCTATGAAATAATATATTTTAATGTGTACTTTATGGCAAGAAAACACCAGATATCAACCGTGAATGCTTGGTGCGCACCATCTCTGCGGCGCTCCGCGGCAGCCGATTCATTGCCGCACTACTCATGTTTGTTTATACTTATTTATTGTATTTTTTTTCAATTGCTTTAAAATTTGGTTTTACTGAAGAAGTGAAATAATGCTTACTAGTATCAGTTCAAGATTTCAGCAATTAAAAATGCCAGAGTTGTTGCATGCAGAGTGAATCATGCCAAGGTCAGAGTCCAGAGAGAGGGTCGCGTCGCAAATGTCCATGTTTCGCAGTGATTGTGTTTTACGGTTTGTGTTTGTTTTTGTGAACCAAAATGGAGGACGTGTCTTGTGTTATTTGTTTTGCTTTTGTGCCAGTTTCACTACCTGGATGGTCTGGATACATGCGAAACTGTTTCGATGGTAGACAAAACTTTGAACCATCTTATGTACTAGCTTTGCCTTTCATAAACATAGATCCAGGAAATCTGACTGCTATTTATTCTGCCCTTAGTTACGCTTCTAAAGAAAGCAAGGTAGCTGACCAGCCGTGTATTGTCGCATTTGACCAACCACTTTTCCTGAAAGCAGTTGACATTGTTGTAAGTTCTTCTACAGAAAGTGAAATATCTGGAGTAATCGTCAGACTAGGCGGATTCCATCTTCAAACGAGTTTCCTTGGTTGCTTAAGAAAGTTTATGGAAGGTAGTGGATTCGAAGAAATGTGGACCTCTGTTTATGGAAAATCAACGATTCCTCACCTTATGTCAGGACATGCTTACGCTAAGTCTTATAGAGCTCACATGATGACCCAGGCAGCTTTGATGTTATTGCTATTCGAGGAATGTTTACATACGAATTACAAACAAACAGTAAAAGTTACGACGAAAGTTAACTGGACATTAATTGTAGACAATGTTACAGCAGAGAGAATAAAATAAATTGCAATCCGATATGTTGTTTAGTAATTGAGATAGACGTGATTTACGAAACCCTTACACTTTTCATGTTTGGGGGGGCACAGGGGGGGAGCAAGGGGGGCGGGGGCGAGGATTTTTGGCTAAACACTTGTCTAAATGATAGTAGTCGATGGGGAAAAAATAAACCTTATACTATTTTTTTCCATCTAAAAACACAGGTTGACTGGGCTATGAAGGCGGTTTGGACTGCCCCATCGGAGTTGAATTTTTTCCCTTGGAAGAAGTTATCCAAATTTAGAAAAAATGGTAATCTGTTGGGGCAAGGTCCGGAGAGTACGGTGGATGTCTTAGACATTCCAATTGAAGTTCCTCTAATTTGGTAGCCGTCTGTTGTGCAGTGTGTGGTCTAGCGTTGTCATGAAGCAGCAGTGGCCTAGAGCGATTAACCAGCCTCGGTTGTTTAGCAACTAGCTTTTCCATCATGGTTTGCAGTTGCTGACAATAGAAATCTGCCGTAATCGTCTGGCCAGATTTAAGAAAGCTGTAGTGAACGACACCAGCACTAGTCGACCAAACGCTCATAAGTAACTTTTTTGGAGTCAATTTTTGCTTGGGGCATGGTTTGTCTGGTTCGGCAGTGTTCAGCCATTGCGATGAGCAAACATACTTGACTTTATATATACTCTTACTTACACCAGCGCATATGTACAAAAAATCTTCACTATATATAATTTCGTTTGATATTCATATCAACTTATTGTTTATGGGTATTTTTGAAGCCGATTATACGTTTGAAGTGGAGGGTTTTTATGTAAACAAAGGAGAGAAAGTTTTAGGAAGGAAAAGGGTATGAGAGGTGATTAGAAATCAGGGGTCAGTGTGTCCAGGAGTGATGGAAATATGAATCCATTCCGCGGTGAAAGGTAATGAATCGAAAAAATAGATGATCTGCCAGCAACGCACAAGCAACCGATTAAAAAAAAAAAATTATCCTTAAAAATTTATAATGGGTTTTAAATCATCAAATATTTGAAGAAAATTTTCGAGTTCTGTGAAAGTTCTATTCAAGTTCTGTGATATTCAATTTTTATGATGCAACTGGCTTATAATGATATAATAACAGAACTTGAGTAGAACTCACACAAAACGTGGATATTATCTTAAAATATTTGATGAATTGTTAAAATTTTTTACTAATATTAAATAAAAAAGATTAAAAAAAGGATTAATAAAAGTATCTACATAATCGTCTATTCAACCGTTATATTATTCACAATAAATATGTCCAGTTGTGAAAGAAAATCAAATACAAAAATATTTTTTTCTTTGTGATTTTTTTTTTTTTTTACATTATCTCCACACAGGAGGCCCTGAGGAAAATAATTTCAACATTGGTCTTGAAGAGACCCATGTTGTAGGAAGGAGGAAACACAGAGGCCGGCAAATCATTCCACAGCCGAGCTGTTGAACATAAGAACGAGTCGAAGAAACGACCCGTTCTCATGTGACTAATGTCAACTGTGTACAAATGTTGGGCACGCGTTTGGCGTGTTTCCCGACTATGCACCGGTGCCGAAGGGATCAATGATGCTAGTTCCTCGGAGCATCTTCCATTGTAATACCGGTAGAACAAGGATAGCATTCCCACCCGACGCCTGTGCTCTAAAGATTGCAATCCGTCTGTTAAGATGGGAGAATGTGATAATTAATAACAAAAATAATTTTCGATTCATCAAAGTAATATTTACTAACCCCAAAAAACTTAATTTGACATGAAAAAGGCATAATTTCCGTTGAAAAATATTCCTTTCTGCCAAAACTCAAATAAAACTGATTTTATACCCCTGACAACGGTGCATATTCTGTGAACATAATTAATTACACACGAGTTTCACGGTAAAGTCGACGTCTTACAACTTGACGCGAGGAACAAATGCCGCGGAATTAGATTAGAAGAGGCGTTATGAAATTATTTACAAATTCGTCGAGGATTTTTCGTTGCCGAATTCAAGAAACGACACGGGCGACGTTACATCAATGTCCGAAACTAAAATCACCGAATTTGAAAACAGTCGTAGCCCTGCTAAGCTCTTAACCCTACTAAGTCACCAAAATTAGCGAACCACTTGGGGTGATCTATAACAGAGGTATTTTGGGTGGCCCCATAAATGGTTCACGTTCACACAGCGGTGGTATCCACATTTGTCTCCCAAATTCAACGGTAAACTCCACCATTCTGAATTTTTTACAGGCGTCTGAGATTCATAGGTCAACGCTACTATTTTCAGCTAGCTGTATCATTTCCACATGTCCACTTAACTGTCAGATTAAAACAAGATAATGCTTGCCATGTTTTAACAAGAAAAACCATTTTCCTGAAGTAGGTACCGAAACTGTGGATGCAAATTTCATAAATGCACCTACCTTATCAAAACGACGATTTCTCCGAATGTTGCTACTTACACCACGCATATTTCAAAGAAAATTATGTTTTAAATTGTTTGCCAAAATACCTAACTAAACTAACGGTCCTTTTTTTACTCGAAAGTCGACAATATTGGTGATAGAAGGCTTACTTTCAATTTCGGCAGTGGGTACCTATGTATTTTTAACACATAAGTAACAAGTAATTTTATTAGGCCCAAAAGCTATTTCTTATATTTTTCTTTTATGTGAATACCGGACAAGAGTCCCGACCGCCTAGAACCAGTGAGACTATGGTATCCCCAATTAAGTATGTTGTGAGGCTGAAGGTAGTGGGTGGAAAGGATATAGGGGTTGGGAAGTACCTTGTTATTCAGATCTAGTCAATTTGGGAGGCAGGTACGGGTACCGCCACCCCAGAAACCAATTATTGGATAACCAACACACGTGCCGTAGGTCACCCCAAGTGTTTCGCTACGTTTGGTGACTTAGCTGGGGTGCCCGGATTCATGGGGTAAGGTTTGTCTAGACCTTGGGGTCCAATGCGTTTGACATAGGCCCTGAGTAATTTTTTTCTTCAGGGCCTCCTGTGTGGTGCTAATACAAAAAAAAAGTTACCAAACACGGCTAAAGCCATTTCAAGTGATGTTTTAATTCTAAATGGTGGTTTTACACCAATATTGAGAGAATTTTCCACTCTGGAACGTGCCGAAAATTGCCTTACATTATTTTTAAAGGATTAAATTGAGAAATAACACAAATCAATCAAATACAATTTACTTGCACACACCGATATTTGAACCCGTGACTTCCGGATCGCTAGCCGAGAACCTTGCCTCTCGACCACGGAGGCCGTTTTTTAATAGATTTCTCAGCCAGTTTTTATAGATATTTTTTTTCCAGCCGCTCAATGCTCAATAAATTATTTGATAAAACGTAAATTAATAAAGAGCGCCACGAACACATGCGCACATAAATATCTTGCTGAGAACAAAGCTTGTGTAAATGACAAGGAAAACCTGCGCTGGGGGTAGCCCTGACCAGCCAAGGCTGCGCCAGGGGAGCGAAAAAGTAAAAACATGTTTAAAATTCACTTTGTAAAAGGTTTTTCTCTTCGTCCGAAATTAAAACTCCGACATACGAGAAAAAAGTGGTCCATATTTTTTTATGCTTTTCGTAAATTTGACAACAAAGACCCATTAGAAATAATGCACTTTTTAACCGTGGGGTTGTCCGCTTACATTAAAGTTTTAACCTCTTAGTAATTGTATTTAGTCATTGGTTTTAACTGAATTATGCAACAACACCTTTTGAAATAAAGAAGAATTTGTCGGTATTTTGTGGCATAGCTTAGTGATTTGAAATTCCGATGAAACGGTAATGCGCAACTTCTACATGTTCACTTTTCTTCGTCCTCAGTTCTACAGAAATACTCGGTTTTTTAGTGTGGTAAATTCGCGCGTTGGCGCGGGCCTTAGATAGCGCTGTGTGCAAGGCGACTGACAAATCTCAGCGGCCAGAGAGTCAGACATCAAGCGAACGGAGGTTCGAATCCTACGAAATCAAAAAAAAAAAAATAATAATTTGTAAATCAATATCCAATCTTCAAACCACTTTAAAATAAACAGGCAAAAGAACAGAAAGCGACATCTAGCGATTTTCTAATTTCACTTCTACCGCGTGTGAATTACATATTAAAAATAATTATACTAGCGTCATCTATGAAAGAGTACATTATGAATTATTTTGAATATTACCTTAAACGTAGACCCAGCTCTCATAGTTTATTAACCCTAAAGTTTCCGAAAAAAGAAAAAGATATAAAAAATCGAAAACAAAAATGCTCAAAAATGAAAAATATACTTTTTTGGGTTCTACATAATATGTGATGTAATTGTAGATTACCCGGTTCCCGTTTGTACCTCAAGTTGTAGTAAAACAACATTACCTACCGTTATTTTTTCTGTTCTGTTCAGAATTGTATAACCTTCCTCTCTCACATCTCCTTCTCATACTATCACAGATAATTTTAAGAACACACAAAACAATGTTTTTTCTTCACAATATAATGTAGGCTACTGCAATGCGAAGACCTAAACCCTTCACGAAAAATACATTATTATTCTTCTATAACATTCTGCAAAAATTTCGTTTTAAACGCATGTGAAAGGGAAATTTTAAATTTTCGCTTACGTATTACATCTTGCGAAACTGATTGCGGACCCTTTGTCTGTCCCCACCACGGACCCTACCAAAATCCCTGTCCCTACCACGGTTCCTACAGTCGTGTCCACTTCCTTCCGGTGGGCCCCTTCCCTCTCCCGTTGGTCAGGCGTTTGTGACGTCACCAGCAAAATATGCCCCTTTTACATGTTATAATATCAAAGAGAACAAAGTAAATAAATTTAAACAAAATAAAGTTTTAAATTTCAACATTGCCCTTTCGTGAAAACTTTAAAGACCACCATTCAAAATCGACACTTATGGTTAAAATGACTATAGTCGAGTTTAGTAACCAGCCGAACCATTCTCTATTTTTTATGGGAACAAGAGCGATGTGATTTTCAATGGCTGTTATTTGCTTTTTCTATGGGCCGATGTCAGAATTTCAGCTGTGAGCTGTCACGTACGTTACTTTAGGTCGTTTTAAACACACATTCCTGCAAGTATACGTGCTTATTTGTTCATTTAACAGCCATAGAAAATCACGCAAATCTGAGAGAAGATCTCGCGCGATATCGATCTCGTTCCCACAAAAAATAGAGAATAGCTCGGATGGTTACTAAACACGACTACAGTCATTTTAACCATAGGTGTCGATTTTGAATGGTGGTATTTCACGTCTTCACGAAAGGGCAATGTTGAATATCGATCTCGTTCCCACAAAAAATAGAGAATAGCTCGGCAGATGTGAATAACCAAGAATTTTCCTACCTTCGCCTCCCCCATTTTCTTCCCGTCCCAACTACCTTGAGCCTCACAACATACCAATATTGGGGATGCCATAGTCTCACTGGTTCCAGACGGTTGAGAACAGTTGGAACTGTCTTCATCCCAAGATTATCGGACCCGGGTTCAAGACCTGGTGAGCGCAAGTAAATTTTAATTGATTGATTTGTGTTATTTCATAATTTATTTGCGGCACGTTCCAGAGTGGAAAACAATCTCAGTATCGCCCTGGTGTAAGACCACCATTCAGAAATGAAACATTGCTTGAAATGGCTGTAACCGTGTTTGGTGAAAAGATTCGATAAGCCCCACCTTCGTCTTTCCCAACTCCTTCCCCTCTCCGCTACCGTCAGCCTCACAACATACCCCATTTTTCGTTTCATCGATTTTCAAAACACAGCGGTGCTAAAGAAGTTTTCACTTAAAAAAAAACAATCCCAAGATTATCAGTTGGGCGAACTCAAATTTTATACCCTCAGGATGGGACATCAAAATACATATCTTCAAAGATAAAAATAAATTGCTTATCAAAAATTCTAAATAAATTTAATGACCCTGGATAAATACAAACCACAATAATGCCCATACTGACCACATTGCACTAACCAATACAATATACACATACTTGATAATGTATACCAATTCACCCTTATTATCCCTAACTGTTGTAATAATCCCTGATAAATTTAGCCAATGTATTGAAAAGTCCCTTACAACTTCTAGTAGCTGGTTTTACGCGATCTAGCGAAGATCCAAACCTTTTAAATAAACGGCAGTTTCGCTTATTTGGTTGACCATGTGAATTTATGCTACATTACCGCCACCTAGCAGTGACATCCCGCAACACCCCCGCACATGTATCCGGCCGCACAGGGTGTTCATAAATTACATTACTTGGGGAGACTTTTGTACCCTTTTAAATAAAATACAGACACCAGTATTTTTGGTATGTTATGGTTGTATATTTCTTGAAATATTTGTATTGAAATTTTAATGTTAGAATTTATTATTCTGAACATTCAATTTATTATTCTATAAAACAGGCAGCCGCCTAGCTAATCTGTGTAATCTGCTAAATGTCTAATATATGTAACATGTATTTTATAAATAAATAAAATAAATAAATATAAATAAAAACAATAACAAGTAGTTATTCTATAATGTAGAAAACAGTAAAACAATACACATAATTGCAAAAACAGCTGTCATGGAAGCAGGAAAAGAAAAGCAATATCGAAGCTTCTATAATGTATACTCATTTTTAAATTACCATTACACCACGGTAAACACTGGCGTCTTGAAATTTATACAGTTTTTCTGAATTATGGTTTTTATTCCGTATTTGTAAGGAATTTACCAATGTCGAAACCCTCAAAGTATTATATTGCAACCTTTTTTGAATTTATAGGGCGTTAACTACCTAACAATAAGGAACTCCAGTTCAATTTTTTTTATGAACCTTCTGACTAAAATAATTGCATATTTATTTATTTTTAGAGTTAGTTTTAATAGTTAAAATAATTGTCAAAATTTTAATTTTTCAAGATCCCCCCAAAACCCCCGTACGTGTAGTGAATCGTGTGATGTCATCACTCACGAAAATTTATTTTTATTTTCAACAGGTATTGTCATTTTATGTGACAGCATAAATATACTAAACCACCCACTATGACAGTTATATGGAAGAAAGTGTGATACTATTCGATAAGTTAAAACTTTATTTAGGCCTAAATAATTCAGTTTCAAAAATAAAAGTATCTCTTATTAGTTTATCAACTAAATCTCTATAAACAGTATATAAATAAACGAATAAGATGAAATGTTTTTAATACGATGGCTTGTGCCATACCTACATTCCCATACAATGACTTTACGGTGATCAGTGACGTCACCACTAAACATTTTAATAATACCAACTTGACGGCGTGTTTCAATGACATGATGAAAAATGGGCTTTTTATTTTTTTTTTTTAAACTTGATTTAACGTTTAATATTATTTAATGAACTTATATATTCAGAATCAGCGTTTATTGGTCTATCTATAATCTATATGAACATATTTTTTTAAAGCCATTATATTTTTCACTGGAGTTCCTCATTTCTAGACATTTTGTTTTGAAGAGTTTTACTTTCCATGTACATTTGTTACTTAAATTTTTATTTATCTGCTACCGCTTTGCATGGTTTTAAATTTTCTGCTGTCCGGCAGACGGTATATCGAGGGATCTCCAAGTTTGATGATAAAATATTATATTTCCCACTCACTGCGGGACGATACAGCTATGTCGCTAGCCTGGTCAGTTATTTAGATTAAGGAAGAGGACCCGATCCAGATGCACGGTACGCGGTCGACATTCTAAAATGATCCCTCTAGTTCGAGAGAAAAATACTCGGCAACGAGATTTCGTAACACAGATAATTAATAGGGCAATTCGCTTATGGTTTCACGCCATTTTAAATACGAAATTAGCGGTACACGCGGTCAACAAACACTTTTCGTTATGTACGATTACTACATAACTCAAATGATTCTACAAATTCTAATTTCTCTAAATTTTCGAAACCAGCAGCAGATAAATTCAAATTTGAGTAACAAATGTACATGGAAAGTAAAACTCTGCAAAACAAAATATATTGCGTACCTACTCCTATGTTCGTAGTCACCTCGAGGATGCTTCTTCTATAAGAAATCCTCTGTTTAATACGTAAGTCTATATACAAAAGGCGTAGAAGAAGCTCTCCAAAGAAAATTTGTACATCGCTTGAACTTCAAGAAAAATGTGCGTTATTATGGCATGGACAGATCTTTAACACTATGAACTTAAAACTCTAAAAAGTAGGAGAGATATTGCGGATATGACTTAACTTATACAAAGTCTTGACTGGTCATATTGAATGCCCAGCTCTTTTGTCATCAATTCATAAATATTAGGTGATATTTCACCATCCTCCTCATTTATTTATTTTTTTTACATGAGCTCCACACAGGAGGCCCTGAGGAAAATAATTTCCCTCGTGGCCTATGTCATCTTTGGGGATGCTGTGTGGACGGTTTTTTTTAAGGAAATGAAGGAGAGGAGAGTTATGGGACGGAAAAGGGTTTAAGGGGTGGGTAGGAATCTGGGGTTCAGTGTGTCCTGGTCATCCACCTCCAAGACCTAGACAAACCTCACTCCATGAACCCGGGCACCCCTGCAAAATCACCAAACGTAGCGAACCTCTTGGGGTGACCTATGGCAGAGGTGTTGATTATCCAATAAAGTTTCCCGGGGCGGCGGTACCCATTCCCGCCTCCCAAATTGATTCTCCCCTCCCCTCATAGATTATTCATACGGTAACGTACATATTAGATTAATTATAGTCTAAGATCCCGATATAAAACGACCTTCACCGAGATGTTTATTTGATGAAACGTATTTTATATTTAAATTAATATGTCAATAAATATATTGCATATTGGTTGCCTAACAAATTTTAGTCCAGAGTATGATTAATTTATAATTTTTTTTTAACATTTCGACTGAGACGTGGGTGACTGAGAGGTCCCAACCAACCATCCCATGCGATAGAAGAGGACACAGCATAGCAGCTGTTTGAAGTCCGTCCATGAGTGCGCGTGCTATTTGTTCTACATTATTTATGTGTGTATATTTTGATACCACCGTGTTCATTATATATTAATTCAATAATCAGACCGGTGCAAAATGCTAGTATCGATTTACCTGTTTATCTACCTGCTTAAAAAAATAATTTTTTAAATTATTAATTAATCATACCCTGGACTAAAATTTGTTAGGCAACCCATATGCAATATATTTATTGACATATTAAATTAAATATAAAATACGTTTCATCAAATAAACATTTTGGTGAAGGTCGTTTTATATCGGGATCCTAAACATTATACAGAATTTAGTTATTTAAACAGTCGGGGTTTACTATTCGGCACTTGAACGTATAATTAATTAATTTATTTATTTTATTTATTTAAACGCCCAATAGGGCTTTTACATAGAATGCAGTACATTTTTTTAATTACAGTGAAAAGAATGGGTTTACAAAATACAATACACAATACAAGTAACATAATATTTGTTAAAAACAAAATATAGGTTACATAAAATATAAGGGTTAAAAAAAATTTAAAATAAAAAATTTAGGTTACATAAAATATAAGCGTTAACAAAATATAGGTAACATAAAATATAAGAAACAAAATATAGTCCATAAAATATAGTAGTTGACATAAAGTAGGTAATTTTTAAAATTGTTCTCATTAGTTTACGGTATAGGTAGAAATAAATAGTTGGCACATATGGCGTTTGAAGTTTGCTAAGTTCAAATTATTGTCAAATACATCCAGATTGTTTAAGTATTTGTTACCAAGACTATGCAAACGTTGTATTGGAGAATGTAAATCATAGTTCGAATGAGATGTACGTATATAAAATGTCAATGTTTGTCTAGTTGTTCGTGTAGGTATATGTAGATTTATTAATTGCAGGAGTTCACAACTGTCGAATTTAGAGTTTAATAATTTGAATAAAAAAGTTAGGTCGTTTATTTTTCGTCGGTTTTCTAATGTTGGAATATTTAAAGTATTCATTAACGACGGATAATTTATGTGCTCTAAAGGGATGTTAAGTTTAAAATTTACAAAACGTAGAAATTTTCTTTGAATTCTTTCAATAGTATGAATATGAATTTTATAGAAGGGCGACCAGACTATGGAGTTATATTCTATTAGGCTTCTAACAAGGGATGTATACAGTAGTTTAATGATTTGTAACGATTCAAAGTTTTTAATTGTTCTTAACACAAATCCTAAAGTTTTCATACCCTTATTTGCAGTTTGTTGAATGTGAACCGTGAAGTCTAGTTTCTCATCCATTATTATGCCAAGATCCCGCATTTCCGGTACTCTTTCTAAATTTATTTTATTTATTGAATAGTCGAATAACAGTGATGTTTTTTTCTGGAAAAGGTCAAAGTTTTGCATTTTTCTACATTTAAATATAGATTGTTTTGTGAGCACCAAATTTTTAGGATGTCTATATTTGATTGAAGAATTTCACAGTGATTAAGGATAGTTATCTCTTTATATAATTTAATGTCATCAGCGAAAAGCAATACTTTGACGTCTTTAAAGCAGTTGACTATGTCGTTTATAAAAATAAGAAATAAAATTGGGCCAAGATGACTACCTTGCGGTACTCCACTAGTGGCAGAAAATGGTTTGGATATAAAAGATTTTATTTTTACAAATAAAGTTCTACCTGATACGTAACTACTTAGCCAGTTCAACATATTTGCTCTGATTCCCAGAGCATGAAGTTTTCGGATCAGTATTTTGTGGGACACTTTATCAAAAGCCTTCGAGAAATCAGTATATATACAGTCAACTTGTTTGTTTTTAGAAAATGACTCCAATATATAGTTTTGAAAGAGTAATAAGTTTGTTGAAGTTGATCTTCCTCTAATGAAGCCATGTTGTTTGTCATTTATTATCTCTGTTAACGTGGGATATATTTCATCAAGAACTAGAGATTCAAAGATTTTGGGTAATACATATTGTATGCATATAGGTCGATAGTTTGAAATGTCAATTAATAATTCATTAATAATTTTTTAGGACTTTACCCTTACATTTTTACCGCAACCTGACATATAGCAATAAACTTATCTCTAGCTCTACCCCTGTGAATTTCTTTCATAATTTTTGGTTGACTAAATCACACTCAACACATATTTACCCACATTGTACCTCAAGGCACTCCCATTGCCCTTATACCCTTTATAGTAATTATTGAAACTATAAGTAATATTATCCGACCTGGTACATTAGCAGAACGTTTAATAGCTAATATAATCGCAGGTCATCTACTAATTACTTTACTAAGTAACCTTTATAGTTCAATTCCTACTTTCATAATTATTGTAATTAGAAGAATTATATTTCTTCTTCTTACCCTAGAAGCTGCAGTCACCCTTATTCAAGCCTATGTTTTCTCAATTTTAAGAGTCCTATATTCTAATGACGTCATTTAATGTCAACCCACTCAAATCACCCATTTCATCTAGTTACACAAAGTCCTTGACCTCTTATAGGAGCTCTAAGAATAATAACTTTTTTAACAGGAATAATTAATTGATTCCACATATATAATATTAATCTTTTAATTTTAGGATTTATGATAATTTTAATAACAATATATCAATGATGACGAGATATCACACGTGAAGGAACTCTCCAAGGATGTCATACTCTGAAAGTTACACTCGGTCTTCGATGAGGAATAATTCTTTTTATTGTATCTGAAGTATTCTTTTTATTGCTTTTTTTTGAGCTTTTTTTCATAATAATTTAAATCCTAGAATTGAAATTGGTAGAACATGACCCCCTCAGTCTATTATTTCATTTAACCCATTTCAAATCCCCCTACATTACAATTATTTTACTCACATCTGGAATTTCAGTTACTTGAGCCCATCATGGAATATTAGAAAATAATTTCACGCAAACTAAAAATAGCTTAATTATTACAGTTCTATTAGGAATTTACTTTTCAATCTTACAAGCCTATGAATATAATGAAGCTCCTTTTACTATTAGTGATAGAGTTTACGGAACATCTTTTTTATAGCAACAGGATTCCACGGACTTCATGTTTTAATTGGAACACTATTTTTAACAGTCACTCTCTTACGACATATTAATTTTCACTTTTCTTCTAACCATCACTTTGGACTAGAAGCAGCTGCCTGATATTGACATTTTGTAGATATCGTTTGACTTCTTTTATATACTATTATATAATGGCTACATATAGGATAAGTTAGCTGAGTTTTTTTAACAGTTACGAGTATTTATTTTTTATTTATAAATATTCGTTATGTGTGGATAAGCTATGAGGAGGATGGTGAAATACCCCCTAAGAGTCTTAAGTAAGAAGACTAGAGTAAAGTCATAGTTTCCTTTCGAAATTACTTCGACGAGTCCCTGGCAAAATTCTTTCTTAATAAATGTATTTTATTTTTTCGTAGTTCTTGGCATTATCTGTGTAACAATTTCTAGACATTTTGATGAGTTTTTTTTTTAAATAGGCAATTCACACTAAAGAGAGTGCTTTGTGATTTTGAAGAGTTCTACTTTCCATGTACATTTGTTAAAAATTATAATTTTTCTGCTACCGGTTTCGACACATCCGTGTCGTTCACTAGCAAACTTAAAACTAACTTTAAATTATACAAGTACAGAAATGATTAGATTTTATTTGGTGGGGGTAGTGGGAGGGGTGATTTTGGGGGAGATTATTTAACAATTTCTGATTTTGAAGTTTTTTTTTTAAAGATTTTTAGTTTGACGTATTTTAGGAAAATATGTATTTAGAACGTGGCCCTAACTTGGAATGGTATACCTATGAAAAATTTAATTAAGCTTACCCTAGCTGGTTGCATATGGTTATATCTGCATGTTTAGGTGTGTTCTAAAATTGTAGGTAGGTACACATCCTATTTTAATATTTTCTTTTACTTTACAGAAGATTTCACTGCATGGATAAATATGGCGATTGGTAGGTACTAGAATATTAGCTGTCAGCTAACCTACAAATTACAAATAGATCTTGAAAATTCCAATTATTATTACTTACAACCTACAGAACTCGCTTCCCAAGTGAAGTTAGCGAAGTTCCGAACCGTAAACAACGCCCACAATAATAATTATTATACCACCACACCGCACCGCCTCGGCGTAATTACCGGAATGTTTCAAGTCACCTTCCACAGGAGGTGTATTTCGTTGACGATTTATCATGTATAATTTTATAAAATATTTTTATCACCGTTTGATTACAAGGAGCAAAATGACAAAATTAGGTATTGTCATTGTACGACAACTTGGTCAGCATTTTTCCAAAATTGTTAATCGTAGGCAGTTACGAATTAATCATTTATTACAATGAATAACAAAAAATGCGATCTGAAACTGACGTGAAACTGCTGACGTTGGATTCTCAGACTCCAAGCATACAAAAACCGCGATAACTACGTCATTTTTACTATAAAGGCCATAAAGGGTACGTTTAGGGTCAAAATTTTGTCGTTCAGAAAAAATATTTGTAAATAACCTTATTTTTGATTTACTGAAATAATAAACGAACTAACCATCACGCCGTTTCCACGCAGAGGTAGGCAGAGAGGATGGACCGCCAGACAACTGGTCTTGGCACACATTCTTTGCCTCATTTCACATGCATACTCCTCTATTATTCCGACTCTTGACTGCCCAACTCAATTATCTTATTCACTTGATCGTGCAGCGTCTTTCTCGGGCGTCCTGGAATATTTTTACCATCACATTTGCTCTATATATTCTTCTTATATTCCTTTCTTCGTCCAAACCATCTGAGGGTGGCTTTCAATAAATAATATCTAACCAAAATAAAATACAAAACCAAATAATATTTATTTTTCATTGTACGACAAAACATGAGAGAGAAAACAGTAGGTTCCTCAGACATAACATCAGCAGATAAGTTTCAGCTAACAGTAGATGGTTAAAAAATATGTATATTATAAAAAACGGATTGCAATGTTTAGAGTACAGGGTCGGGAGGGAATGCCATCCTTGTTCTACCGGTATTTCAATGGAGGATCTCCGAGGAACTAGTGCCATTGATCCCCTCGGCACCAGTGTACTGGCGCGCCTAAGGCATGTAGACGGTTGACATTTGTCATATGAGAACGGGTCGCTTCTTCGACATGTTCTTGAATTCAACAGCTCGGAACGATTTGCCGGTCTCGGTGTTTCCTCCATCCTACAACATTGGTATCTTCAAGACCAATGCTCATTGCTTCCTCTCCTCAAAAAGACCCTCCACACAGCATCTCAGATGAGGGAAATTATTTAAATTCTGAGGGATATTATTTTTCTCGGGGCCTCCTCTGTGGATTTAATGTAAAAAAATGTATAAGAGATGGTGACCGGACAATTCAGAATGAATTCAACTCAACACCTCCTTTGAAAGGTCATTATTAGTGATTTTATAAAATTGGTTACCCCCCCCCCCCCCCCCCCCCGGTGACCAAAAACCTAAGCCCGCCGCCGCTCATTTGTACCAAGCGCGACATTTTGAAGACCCCCCCCCCCTAAACGTGTCACGTAGTATGGGTACGTTCCCTAACGCACACATACGCTTTTCTCTGAAATTAGCTATTAATCCAGCCAATAGATGGCGCTACTAGTGCCGTTCGATGTGTTGGACGGTGACCAGTCGCCTGAACTCTAACTACTTGAGCCGCCATTTGTTTCTGAGCCGCAGAAAGTTACTTTCATCATAGAGTTGAATCCCGCGAAATTCCGTTATCCCGCACCACAGGAAAGGTAATATTATAAATCACGCATTACCTGTATGTAGCTCCACACTCGCAGCAGGTAATAATATACGGGAATATAGGTAGTAAGCCATTATATTATGTACATATTGTAACACCGAAAGGAATATAAAGAAGTAACGCTAGACGGGGGCTGAAATTATTGTACATTAGGGAATTTTATTATGAACTAGAAGAAATACTTTATTTATGTATCTCCTATTTTTATCTGAATCTGATAGTATTAATATGCTAGCGTCTGTACGGTTGAAATTTAAGAACCCGACTTCGAACATCTCTTACGCCGCGCTTTATGCAAAACTATCATCGTACATGAAGTTTGTTACTATTGGTAGGTATTTTATCCCTTTTTGGATTTTATCAGTTACAGGTAGTGCAATTAGAGTTTACTCAAGCAATATAAACTTAGGATTGTGTGTATTGGAGCATTTTATGTTTTCACTTCCGACAGTAATGTCCTTGCCAAACATCACCACATCATATTATTGTTTTAAGCGGGAAAGGGACAAATAATGTAGGACGTTGATTGGATTCGAATATAAAAACTTTCCAGCGTGTTATTTTGGTAAATATGCAGTTAGTCCACCTCACGGATAATACGGAACGTTCGTGTTGTCGAAATTTGATGCACGGATTATACGGAATATTCCTTTTTGAATTAATAGACAATCAAATATGACATTTGTCGGAAGTACCAATCTTATAAAATAAATTCTCTAAAATACGCATATCATCATAATTTTAAAAAACATCCCAGGCTTTGAATGGTTTGTTTGGCTAAGCAGGGTTTGTCTAGCGGGTTTTTGTAATTATTCTAATACATTTCTTCCCATGATCTACTGTTATAAATACAGGTAAAAACTTTCTATTATTGGCAGCACTGATTGATTGTCTATGAAATGTAAAAATAAAAACGATGAATAAACAATGGCGTTACCGCGTGAGTGAATTAATTTCAACAAAATTAAAATGTTAAATGCATATTTTTTTAATGTTTTTTGGTCTCCCCGGACCTAAATATTCACTGTTTACGATAATAAAGCTAAATCTAAATGTTTGAATAAAAAATAGGTAAATTTTCGGGATTAGTGTCCATGGTTATTACAAATAATTTTTAGAAAAAAACTTTAGATTCGCCTTAATCACTATAAAAGGAAACTTTTTGCATCACGGCCGGCGGAAAATAATGCATTTTAAATTTTCAATTGCGTTATATAAAATTTCTCTTCGCGAACCGATACTATGACCGACCGGCGGCCATTGTGTCACTGTTATGTTGGCATCACTGATACAAACAAGAGGTACAAATAACAAACAAGTACAAACAACAAACAAATATTCCGTATTAACGATTAAGCGGTTCAATGCATAAATAATAAAAATATAAGTATTTTCCTTTCAAAAACAAACATTTTCAATTTTAGCGATGATCAGATATTTATCTTGCTAGTGAACACCATAACCTGAAAAATCGCCACATCTGTTATTAAAATGGTAAACAAAAGTAATACTCACTTCAAATATAGAATTAATTAAAATAAAATGAAACAATGCAACTTTGTATAAACCACTTATAAAATGTGCAAATCCGACCGGTTTCGGAACAAACGTTCCTTCGTCAGGGAATGCTTATACTAATTTGACAGTTTAGAACAATGTTTTATTAGGGTAGGGGTGGAGCCGTTGTTATTTAATAATGTAGATTGGGTGGGTAGGTATTAGTGTAGAGTGGGTGGGTAGGGGATTTGTTGATTTGTTTTTTGATTTGTTCCCCTACCCACCCACTCTACACTAATACCTACCCACCCAATCTACATTATTAAATAACAACGGCTCCACCCCTACCCTAATAAAACATTGTTCTAAACTGTCAAATTAGTATAAGCATTCCCTGACGAAGGAACGTTTGTTCCGAAACCGGTCGGATTTGCACATTTTATAAGTGGTTTATACAAAGTTGCATTGTTTCATTTTATTATAATGGATAACCACAAAGTAATAGCTACATTCAAAAATATAGAATTAATTATTTAAAACTAAATTAATTTTGGTACCTATTTTATCGCTCGTCTGAGTGTTACAATTTTGGAAAATCAAAGCAAATCCAAGTTTTTTTAAGATTAGTTTAAAAAATCTTTTATTTATGTTTACCGAATTTTTTTATGAAGTCGAATAACAATATTGAAACATGATGTGTGCAAGCAATGCATCTGTGTGAGTGGGTCAACTCTGGTTGTGCTATCCATAATACCTCCATTTAATTGTAATTGTATACACAGGTACCTAAATACAAAATAATAATATGGTTCAACTTTTTCTTTCAAATGAAAAAATAAAATATTTCAGTTGAAATGAGCTCTTGAAAGTGAATTTAAAAAAATAAATAATAATAATACGTATTTATGAAACATATTTAAATTTAAAAAAAGTTGGCTCGCGAGGGATTCGAACCCTCAACCTCCAGTCTGAATTTCGAGTCTGGCGCTCTTACCTATTGAGCTAGCGAACCCGATGAGTCAGTCGACAAATTACAAGCTTATAAAGCCAATACTATTCCGCACCCACAATTATTTTTCTCTGGTCAAGCTGCGCGCTTGACCGGACAAAAAGTCGACAATCGCGAACCGGACCGTTGAATTTTTTTTGTGAAAATAACTAGGTACTTACTGATAACAAGTTTGATTTATTTCTGTACCAGGATAAACCACACATAGATATAGACTTACGTGGCTTATCCTTTGGGGTACAGATTTGTACCAGTGTTTTACGTACAAAGTACAAACAGTCCGGCAAATTAGTATGACATTTTCAAATATCCTACTAGTGACCCAGAAAACATGAACATTTTGTTTTTACAAGTTTTTCTGCATTATAATTGATTTGGTGGTATTTCTGAGTAATTTGAGTATTGTACCAGTTATGGGATACACTTTTACTTATAACTGCGTACTGAACTCAAATTTAGATTTTTTGAAGATATCTGACTAATCAACTGGATGATCGATATGTATTAAAAGTTTTTGTTTTTTGTTTTTGATGGTGAATGGACAACTCAACAAAGTGGCACTTCAACACTCATTTGAAAAGTCGTAAATAAAAAAATAAAGGAGCAACGCATATGGGGGAATACATTAATTACGTGAGCTCAAAAGGGGGGGGGTCCAGCAAAATCTCACGATACTTGAAAAGAATACACGAAGTGGCCCAAATTTATTTCACCAAGGGGGGGGGGTCTACATTGTAAGAAAAACTGCTCACGTAATTAATGAATTGCCCCCTAATACTGGTGGTATATGTTAAATGACGTTGACAGAAAGAAGAAAAACTGTCTCAACACAACTTTTTTATGTGAATAACTCACAAGAGTCCAAAATGCTGGGGTATGTTGTGAAGCTGAAGGTAGTGGGGAGGGAGAGATGATGTTTGGGAAGTACCTGGCTATTCAGATCTGATCATCAAACACGGCTAAAGCCATTTCAAGCAACATTTCAATTCTGAAGGTGGTCTCACACCAGGGCGATACTGAGAGTATCTTCCACTCTAGAACGTGCCGCAAATATACTATATATAATTTTTAATGAGTTAATTATGAAATTACACATATTAATGAATTGAAACATATTTGCGCACGCCGAAATTCAATCCCGCGACCTTTGGATTGCGAGTCAAGAGCCTTACCCCTCGACCATTATAGGCCGTCAAAATGATACGCGTTCTGTCTTATTTTTTCGACAGCTATATCAATATTTCAAAGCTCGGTCATGAGGGAAATGGCACTGTGATGTGAAAATAGTTACTCTTATCTGATGACACCAGAGTTTAACACTCGAAAGTTTTTAAACAGATTTTTATTATTTATTAGCAATATTAGCATAACAAAAAAAAATTGACACCACAAATAATTTTAGAAGAGTCAACTTCAAATACTCTGATATGTAGGTCACCTACAATGGTATATAATTTTAATTTTTTGCACCAAATAACTAGGAAACATATTATTTTCTTCCAGATTGGTGATGATCATCTGAAGATGATCAGCATAATTTTCGGAGCTCTCCGTTTTAGACCTAACTCCTCTTCAATTGAATGAGCGCTTTTAAAATTGTCGTGACGTGTCACGGCTACGGTACCGTGACGGCACAAAAAGGCAATAAACATACGTTCCTTATCAAAATAATGCTGCAGCTCTTTTAAAAGATGAGATACACAATGTACGTAGGTCTGTTTCCTTCAAAGGAAAAAAAGTCATAATTTTCTTGCATCTCTCTCACACACGGCACCGTGACGTCTCCGTTAACCCCTACATACCCTTACCCCTACCCTTACTACTTACTAGTCGTGACGAAAATTTTGAGAATATGCAATATAGTTACAAGAATATTATTGAAATGTGAGTGAATTTCAAAAATTCAAAAACGTAAAATGTCAATGCGCTGATGTTTTTGTTTTTGTTATAATGCAACTGGAGCTTTTCTTACACACTAAATAACAATAGCAAAGATAACAATTTTATAAAGGTTGGGTAATGGCGTTGTGTTTCGTTAGACACAGCAACGTGTGGCCGGGTCTGCTAGTAAGATATATCTGTTTCCTCCTCAGGAAAAAATAATATTTTGTTTTGTGTATCTCATCTTTTGTCTCACCATTAATAAATATTATGTAAAAGTGGCAGGATTTTATTTTTTTTTTATTATTCTTTATTCATTGCTTAAATTTTTATGGTTACATTTATTAGAGGATTTTTCGACCACGTATACATATATGTGGTCGATTTCACATATAGTGCAATAACAATCATACGTTCGTGTAATGTTTTACAGTGTTTTAAAGAAAAACACTGTAAAACAAATTCAAACCAAAATGCTTGCCTTGTCTTCAACATAAATATGATAACATTCTATCTGATGTAGATATTTTCAATTGTGACGAAAATAAATATAAAAACTCTGTTACGAGTGCATTAAAAATGTATTAAATGAGTACAAAACTTCATAAATGTAATGATAACTATACTATATAATGACATATATATTTTGTACTACTAATAATGTGATATATTTTAGTTGCAAGATTACTGTTTAATTTCTGGACACGATATAATAATATGATGAGTAAATTTATAATTGGTTTCTCAGTTAGGTTAATTATGCATGTATAAATTAATCCAATTGTTAACTAATTATTTCCCTAAAATAAATAAGAACTAGAAAGAGTTTTTATTTTTACTAATTTTTGTACAAATAGATTCATATTGGACCTATTAATACTGTGGTGAATTCTTATTGTAACAATTTTTGTGTCAGCAGAATACAAGTAAGGCAGTAGAGTACATCAGACATATCAGTGGTGCAGAACATTTTAAAGTCATGAATGGAAAAGAAAATTGTAAAAGTATTCAATGTAAAAAAAAAATATAATGTTTTATCTTAGGTATCAAATGCTACTTTGAAGAAAATCTTTAAAGAAATTTCGCCCTTTTTCGGATATCCATTTTTGGACACCGCATGCAAAATGAGTAATTGTATCAGATCTTTTGATGTCATTATGTAATGCATTGAATATTTTAGGTGCGATGTATGAGTATTGTATCTGTGAAAATGTGGTTTTTGTTTTAGGTATTTTGCATTTTCCATGTGTTGAGTAGCGTGTATGTATATCTTTTTGTGTGGAACTTATCAAACCATTTTTCCATACATGTATGAGAGCTATTTTAATATACAGTTGACGACTGTCTAGTACTGCGAGTTTCTTGAAAAGTGGCTCTGATGGATGGGGAGCTTTTGAAGATGATCCTTAGCAAAAGTTTTTGAACGGTTACTAGAGGGTAGAGAATGGATGCTGCACACCCTCCTCATCCTATAATGCCATATGTTAATATAGATTGGAATAGAGCAAAATAAACACTTCTTAGAGTTTTTGCATCAAGAATTGATCGTAGAGAGTAAAAAATATAGCATAACTTCCGGAGTCTCTTTTTTGTGGAGCTAATTTGGGCCTCCCACCGTAATTGGTAATCTATAACGATACCTAGGTACTTTATTTCGTTAGACGGCTTAAGTATTGGGCACGAACAACTGTTTATAAGAGGTAATGGGGAAGTATCTAGATTTTGTGGGCAAGTGTGGATGATTAGTTTAGGAAGGTTTTCTGGGAGAGTTAATTTACGGATTGAAAAAAGTATGTATTGCGTTTTTTGAATATTTAAGGTGAGGAGGTTAGAGTCTAACCATTTTTTTAATTTTGTTCAGTCCGCAATTTGCCTTCTCAATTGATGTTTTCCACGTTTTACTTGTAAATATGACAACAGTGTCATCGGCGAAAGATATTATATTGCCTTCAATATCCAAGTTTAATATAGAGTTCATATATATGAGAAATAAGAGCGGACCTAAAACACTTCCTTGGGGCACGCCGTAGGAGAAAGGTAGGTATTATAACGATAAAGAACGTACGTGAATTGCCTTTATTGTCATCACGGTACCGTTACCGTGAATCGTCACGGTAATTATGAAAGCGTTTAATTTCTATCACAGCGAAGCTAGCCGTCCATAATGGAGTGCTGGTACCTCTCCTGATGTATGGCAGTGAGGCATGAACTGGCAGAAGAAGGATAAAAGTAGACTGAATGCTATAGAAATGAGATCCCTGAGGCGTATGTGTGGTAAAACCGATTTACAAAGAATGCAAAGCTGATTTAAGCGTAATGAGTAAAATTATGAAAGGGATGCTCAGATGGTTTGGGCATGTAGAGCGAATGGACGAGGAAAGGGATGTAAGGAGAATATATGACGCAAATGTGAATGGTGGAAGAAGTCGGGGACGCCCGAGGAAGATATGGCACGACCAAGTGAATCAGATACTTGAGTCGGATCATTTCAAGAGTCAGAATAATATAAGAGCACGTATGAGACGACGCATGAATGTGAACGAGGCAAGGAATGTGTGCCAAGATTGGGCGGTCCATCCTCTCTGCCTATCCCTGCGAAAACGATGTGAGGGTTAGTTAGTTAGTTGGCCTAATTTCTAACGAAAGACTCCCAGTTAACATTATGTACATATAAGCTAATCTGGATTAATTTGTCGAAATAATAATATACTTATACTAAAGTAATAATTCACAAAATGGTCTCATCCTGGCTTTGCGGTAAGTGGGAAGCTGTGACTTTGAAATTATAAATTCAAGGCAACGTGAGTTTGCCGAAAACATTTTTTCTCGTTACATCCTCTAATAAACCATAATTTACGGCCGTTTACGGGACAAGAGATAATTTATCTCCGCACACTACCGCACTAACTCTGTACAAGGTACAGCCTCCCACATAAAAAGTTGTAATTGTCTCCAAAACACTGTGACATAAATCTCTGTGAATAATAAATTTAGTACACCTACTACTACCATTCTTAGCTACACGTACTATAAAGTCAACGATGAAATATCTAAAGAACCTTTGCTGAATTGGTCAGAAGGGATTCATTTATTTATTTTTATTTTGTTTTCACATTGGCATTAATTATTATTTTACGCCATGAATAAACTAATAATATTTTGCCATAAAAAATTAACTAGCAAAAATTCTTGTTGTGTTCTTCATTACGAATATTTTGTTTATTTAATCAGCTGAGCCGACAGTTGATCAGCCGACAATTGGCCCCGGTAAAGGTTTTTACCGTAAAATTATAATTTTTTGTGCATTATTTACTTCATAAATACCTAAATTGGTATGAATATCATACCAATTTATGAACAGTTTAGATTTTTTATATTATACGCTGGTATATACAGTATACATAAAAGTAGTTATATCATTGAAGTATTTAAATGAAAATAGGTTTACACTTTTATTATTCGGCGTTACATTCTCTCTGCACATCCCTTCGGGGTCACTTAGTTATATTTTGTGTAAGTGGATATACCTTATTTTCCCTAAACCATCTGCATAATATGACAGTTGATCCGCCGACAGTATATACAATGTTATTATTGCCGCGGCTAACTGTCGGCGGATCAACTGTCGTGGAACCATTTTATCGTCAGAAAACCATCCATAAACACAGATTTAAAGCTTATTTTTTTTAATTTTATCAGTTATTTTTTAGAATGTAATTATTAACCCCACTAGGGTTCGTCTGTTATTAGAAATGAATGCTTGACAGTTAATATCGGCTATTTTATCGAGGCCTACCGCAACGGAGAACAAGATTTCTATGTCGATAAAAATGGTTAGCAAACTGAACAGAAATTTATCACAACTCGATAGTTTTCGCTGTTTAAACACCTCCTGAACCTAGATTTTTAAGCTCTTTCAACTCGCTAGTATTTCTCTTTTTAGTAGGCAATGATTCTGAGGCAAATATATTTCTAACAAACTCTTGCTTAATACAGTACAATAATCAATCAAGGATACAATTTTTGAAAAGTTTCATATTAACTTTCAAATCCATTAGTATCACGCTCTACTTACTAAGAAATTAATCTAACACGGAATTAGTTGCATATTTGTTTAGTTTATTATTGGCAGCGGCGACACCTTGGCGCAGAGGTTAGCGCAGTGACCCAGAAAGCCGAAGGTCCTGGGTTCGTGTCCCGGAAGAGCCAATATCTTTTTCTGATTTTTTCTGTTTTCAGACTTTCGATTGAGTTTCGATTATATTGTCTTCATTTAATTAAATATTACAATTTGATGTTTTACTCATAAAGTTAAAAATAAAACAAAATAAATAAAAAAAGCAAATCGTTTATTTTATTTTTTAACTAATAATTTATAAATTTTCACTTTTTTATTACAAATATATTTTTAAGAGAGACAAACATTGCCGGGTAACAAAAACCTAACAATTTTTTCATTCCTACCTACATACAAGTGGTAAGCGTTGATTTTGCAATGATGGAAAATCTCGCTGGAAGAGAATTAAAAATATGGATTTTATTTCATTAGTGGCCAAATGAAAAAGTTTTTCGTGTGGTTTACAAAGCGGTCACATATTTTTATATTAGCTCCACACAGGAGGCCCTTAAGAAAATAATTTATCTAATTTCATATAATAAGTCATCTTTGGAGATGCTGTGTGAAGAATTTTTTTAAAAGGAAAAGGAGAGAAAGATCTGGGAAGGAAAATGGTATGAGGGGTGAGTGTGTTCAAAAGTGACGAAGGTATGAACTCATCGCTCCCACTAGGTGAGAGGGTCGAGAGAGTCCTGCTGGAGAGGTAAAAAGGTCTCCCTCAACCAGGTGATTTAGCAAGGGTGCCCGGGTTCATGGGGTGAGGTCCTCAGGGCCTCCTGTGTGGAGCTCATGTAAAAAAAAGTCTCTCCAGATCACTAGGTGGGCGGACGCATCCGCCGCCAAGACCTAGACTAACCTCACCCCATCATTACGAGCAACCCTGCTAAGTCACCAAACGTAGCGACGTGCTATCAAAAAAGTCCCTAAACGTAGCGAACCACTTGGGGTGACCTATGGTTTGGTTATTCAATGTGTAGTTCCTGGGGTGGTGGTACCCATACCAGTGGCTTAGCCCCCCCCGGGCGGCACTTTTAAGGGTGGCGGCAAATTTCCACAATAAATAATAATATTATCTTGGACAAAGTTTCAAATCATTATTTGATAATGTTCTACGATACTTTCGTTTACGAATCCAACTCTTTATTAAAAATATCAATAATTATATTTTTTTAAGCTGCAAATTTCGCAATTCGTTTTAAAATCGTACTCATATTATGAAAATAGTACTAATTAAAGCTGTTAACTCGCAAACAGATTCACTCTTAATTAAATCCAGAATTGTGTTCAGAATGTATTAACGAGTGAATTTCAGTTGTGTATTCATCTGCTGATACATTTCGAAAGAGACCATTATTTAATTCGAAGTGGAGTTATAAAATTCTAGTTGCAGACTATTTAATTAATGCCAGAATCAAAGAAAAACCATTTTCATGTTCTGAGTGTAGTTTTAATTCACCGCATACAAACTGGTTTTGTGTTCAGAATACAACGATAAATTAAATAAAGAGTTGCAGATTCATCGTGCATCGAGTGAAGTTTTACATTTGAGTTACATAATTCTGCAAAATTCTGAGAAATTGATTGTTGCGTGTGTAACTATTATTTGGGGACTCTAACGCATTATCAATCAATCAACTTTGGAGTAGAACATGATTTTCGTTGAAAGAATACTCTTCAAATGTGATTATTAAAAAATCCGGCTCGTTTATAAATAATCGTAATAAAAAAATAGGATTTCCGAATACAACCTCCCAGTAAAACCAGTTTTGTGTTCAGAATATAAGTTAGAATCAAAGAAAAACCTTTTCTTTTGTTCTGAGTGTAGTTTTGATACACCGCATATTTAGTTTAATTTAAACCAGCTTTGTGTTGTGTTTGAGTTGCATTCCATACGTATGCGTGATGAAGATGCGAAATTCTATTACAGGCATACCATTCTCGATTTCTGAGAGCAGTTATTTATTATTTCTTCCCACTCGGTCAGCTGTTAAACTCGTACTTTATACAGTTTTCCTTTTCAAATCCTTCCCAATTGCATTGTCTTAGTACTAAACACCTACATAATATAAAGAAGCAAACTTCCAAGTAGATACACTTGTGTTTATTTTGAGTTTACAGACAGCACCCACCCCACACCCAAACTTTCCGCATCTCTTCACCCCGCGAATTTACACGAAAATCCGGAGGTTTTTTTAAAGGGTCTGGATACACTGGTACCTGCCTAGTAATTCGCATGAAATTGGAACTTCACGCGTCAAAGGGTTCGAGGAGAGGGCAGACACTTCAATCAATTTGTGAACTGAAATTAAAAATAAATTATGAAATTTTTAAAGAAAACCATCGCTGGTAAAGTACGGTGTAATGTTGCTACCTTCCTTCCTTCTTCTAGAAACTGTGTTGGTTTGACAGAGATTAATATCTGTTCGAAAAGAGTGTTTACTATAATAAGCGGTGTGGGTAATTTTTTGGTTGTATTTTTAAGATGTTTCGAAAACTTAATTGAATCTTGAAGAGTCAGCACTTTTTCTTGAAAATATTTTGATTGCTAATTATTAGCTGGTGGCTATTTAAGATTTAAGAGCTCGAGCTACGAGATTTTTTAGAAAGAATTAAAAATATTTTAGGCACTATACAAAATCTGTGGAGATGTGAATATTAATGATCGTTATGTTTTTCAAAATTTTATATGGCCAGAAATACCCAAAATAGGGCTAGATGGCAAACAATTTGTATTTTTTTCAATCGCGACACTCCCACGACATATTATTGGCCTGGAAGTCTAGCACGGGTGATCTATAAAATAATATATCAATACGATATTGACTAAATCCGTCACTTATGGTCAGTTATCAATATCATCAATCTATCAATTTTATTAATTGGCTATACGGCTATCAATTCTGAATGGTGGTCTTTCACCAGGGCGATATTGAGAGTATCTTGCACTCTGAAACGTGCCGCAAATATACCATATCTTATTTTACTTTAATTAAATTTGAAATGACACAAATTATATGCCGGGATTAGAACCCACGGCCTTCGGCTGGTCAAAAATCTTACCTCTCGACCACGGAGGCCGCTGTGCCTTGAATAATGTTCGCATTGCTTACTTAAGCCCGTTCGCACTTGGCAAGTAGTTTAGTAGCAAGTAGTAACTAAATGCGTCCGAACACGAACACCACAATTTTAGTAAAGCAGTTAAGTCAGCTCTTTAGTAGAGTCAATTTTATTTTTGCTGCTATTAATCTCTTTTCGTGCCCATATTTATTGTTTATTTATTTTCATCTCACTAATTTATTCTTCGACCTCTTCCAAAATAAGCATTACAATCAGCTTGTTGCGTTGCAGCCCGTCACGTTGCAACGCGCCGCTCACTAATGCACTGTATTCGACCGTAATGCGAACGCTTTTCGGCCAGTCAAGTAGCGAGTAACTCGCTACTCGACCAAATATCAGGCCATAACAAAATGCTTTAAATTTTTGCATTTACTTCCTGCTTCACAGTGGTAGTTTTTCAACAACATCAAGGCCAGAAAGCATCCCTTCAGCTCAGTACAGTCGGTAGCGGGTAGTAGGCTCCATACCCAGATTGCCCAGCCCTCTGCGGTCATCCCTCAGGGGCGGCTTTATAACTCAGACTCCGTCCCGCCCTAACCCCCACTAGGGCCACAGTGCGGGAGATAAATTTTACAACTATAAATATAAATATTTAATGTCGCAACAACTTGCTTGTTGCCAAAGTTGCCGCACTTTATCATTTAAGGGCCAATTCTGATAACGCAAACTTTCTGGCCGGACGCTACATAAAAACTAGCATTCATCTTCATGTCTTTTCTCAATATAAGCGTTTTTTTAGTTTTTATTCTAGAAAAAAAAATTGCATTTTCACTTATTTAACTAGACATCTGAACTACATACATTTTATATCACATTACCCTACAATATGTTACAATATTTTATTTAAAAAAATAAATAAAATCATTTGTAACATGGTGTGTGCACCCTTTTATATACACCACATATATGGTAACGGTGTGTGGCACCTCCAAATTGGTCAGATTGCCTGCCCTGGAATATTTTGGAGTTGAACTGTTGTCAAACCTGCAGGATTCAAATCTGGAGAATTCAAAATGAAGCTTTCATTCCTTGTGAGTCAGCCGAGAGCATTGGGCGATCCTCTAGACTGATAGTACGACGGGTAGACTTAAAATCTCAATAATTGTGATCGTACATCTTGGAAGTGACTCTCGCCATCTTTGAAATTGACTGGAGATCATCCTGAGAGGATGATTGGCATCTGAAGACATCAGCCTGTTCCGCTTCTGGAAGGCCCGTTTTGGCTGATAGCCAATGTTCTGCAAAATATTCCATTCTCCCGATGCGATGTGAGAATCTTTCTGCATATTCATGCAAACACACGCACAATAAAATAATACTTATATTAAAATATAATTATTAAAAAAATAATCCTAAACTCCTCATTTCCACAATGAGCTATGGAGCTTTGTAATATACATTTAACTATCAAAGATAAGATGGCATGCTGGTTCAACAATATTTTACATAACGCGAAAAGGGAGGTTGGGGGAACCCGAACGAAGCGGAATATTCGAAAACCTTTTGAATTTTACAACGGGGTCGTCATTAATACGACGATGTCATATCTTCAGGGTTGTGGGGATCGTTCTTTTTTAAAAAGGTTTTATTATTTTAGTGTAGTTTTATGGTCGGGGAAATGGGGTTAGGAGGTTAAACGTACCAATTTGAAGGCTCTTCGGCGATTCCCAGTTCCGAGGGTTCTAGTCCAATATTTCCAATTTGTCCGATAGCGAATATCGGGCGGTATCTGGGGAAGGGACTTGGCCTTGACAATATAATGAACGTGATGTGAAAGTTCTACTAGAAACATATTGTCATTGGGTACATTTCATTACGTAGGTTTAGGTAGGTACTGCGATATATTTATGTCTTCAATCATTTTTGTTATGGATTTTGTCGATGGCAAAAAATGGGCCTTGCCCGAAATAACGTTGTATACAACAATATTCATGTCTTGAAAAAGAAGACACCAGTTATGTTTCGGTACATTTTGTATTTAGAATATAATAAACATACAGAGTTTTTAATGAAAAATTGCGAATAAAGGAAAGATATTGGAATATTTGCTAAATTAGTGGAAAAATGTAGTATGTTTACGAAAATTTCCACAAGACATTTTTCCACTAATATTTTTTTAACTTCTCACAGCAGTGCCTTGTACAAAGCAACATAAATTCAAACAAATGACTGAACTTAGCAGCAAATAAAAAAATAAAAAATTAATTAAACAATTTAAGAGAATGGGGTATTTCCACAAACGAGGAATTCTGTTGAAAATGTACGGAATATTTAAAGATTATTTTTCTGATTTTAATAATCCTACTAAAAATGTTTGATTTTTATGTTTTCATTCAATATGATTGATTTTAAAAACGATCTAAAACTGATCAAATCAAAACGGCCCATGGTTGGGAAATGGGTTTGTGACGTCACAAGTAACGCTCAGTTGAACTAGCATAAATAAACACTGTCAGTGAGCGTCCTCACTCATGACGTCACACGATAGCCGCGCCCCAAAATATCGTTTTTGCGGTAATTCCAAAATGGGAAACTTTAACTCGCTGCAGAAAATTTATTCGTCAACATAAAAATAAAATAAAAATGCTGTAATCATCGTAATTTCTTGCTTAATTTTTTAACGCAATTAAAAAAAACACGTGGAAATACCCCATTTTGTAAAGTGAATTGGCGAATATATATATATATATATATTTTTTTTTTTTTTTTTTATTGGTTTTCAAGGTACAACCCCGTTAAACCGCAATAAAGCAGTTTGTCAACAGGATGTTAATGTTCAGTTACAATTTAAACATACATACATAATATTATTACTATAACTATACAGATTATCACAATTAACACATAACTGACACATAATTGAATAAGTAAACAACTTACGTTCTAGATTTTGTCATTCTTCTTCTTCTTTCGTATGGTGGGGTATCAGAGGGGGACATCTGGGTCTACGAGCCAGTCTTGGGCCTCAAGCGTTGCCCTGTGGACCTCATCAATCCCGCTGGGGGATGAATGGAGCGGGCATTCATTGGCCACATGTTCGGTGGTCTGCACCACACCGCATTAACACATCGCCGACTCTTTAAGGCCCCGTCTATGCATTATTTGTGCACAACAGCTATGGGACCACCTTTTCCTATTGATGGCGGTCCAGAGTTTGCGAGGCAATGAGAACCCAGTCTAGATGGAGGTGATATCTAGATTCTGCTTAAGACAATGCCCGCGAGAATTTTGCTCTTTTTAAACGAGTCGTGTTTTATTAAACATTTTCGCAATTTTCGCATCGATTTTGTCGCTGTAAACGTTAGCGCTCTCCTCTAACATTCGCAATTTCGTATCTCTCCATCTTCTTCTTTTCAGGCCCGGTTGCGGAGCCTTAAAGGCATGCTATTATCAGAACTCAATAAATGTTCAGTTGATTAGTTATACATCTCCGAATAATCAAAATTTGATTTGAGTATGCAGTTATATGTAAAAGTGTACCCCCATCTGGTACACTGTACACTGTACACTGTACAGCAGTGGTCCCAAACCTTTTTGTCGCCGCGAACCGGCCAAAGTTTGATAATTTTAAGCAAGCCCTTGCGCGGCCCATGGGTTGGGGACCACTGCTGTACAATACTCAGATTTCTCAAAAACGCCACCAAATTAAGTTATAATGCAGAAAAACTTTTAGTGATTTAAACAAAATGTTGAGTTCAATCTCCTCATGCGTATGTGATTATAACATTACAGATCACCACACCATGGCTATAAATGTTCGGTTAGATTCTATAGAACAAATAAACTTAAACAAAACTGAAAATATAACGATTCTTTCGCAGAGGCATATCGATAACAATATCCAAAATTATGATTGGAAATCACTTCTAGAAGAAAATGACTGTACCATTATTTACTCAAAATTTCGAAATTATTTTGATGACTTGTATAAAAATAGCACAATTGTGATAAGTAAAAAATCCAAAACCCGGCCTTATGCGAAAAACGATTGGATATCTTCCGATGTTTTATGTAAAATTAAAAAAAGAGATAATTTATATAAACGTTGGAAAAATGCTCCGATAAACAAATATTACGAGAAAGAATATAAATGTTTTAGAAATGTGTTAAATAAAAACTTCTTACTATAATGATAAATTAAAAAACTATTTTCAAGATTCAAAAAAAACATGGGAGGAGTGTAATAAAATTTTAGGAACTTAATGTAAAAATGACTGTGATGAAAATGCTTCTAAATATCTGATGAAAGATCGAACAAAAGAAGTTTTAATAAATGATTTTGTTAGATAAGTTTTAAGATTTTCACGGCCAAAAGCATTTTCGTTATTTGTTTTTGGGGTGTTATGCCGTGTTGCGCTACCTCCTTCTTTAGCCAACGTTTCGGACATCGTTGCAGTGTCCATCATCAGGGCAGATCCGGCAGATCCGGTAGATGTGTGATCACATTAGGTCCAATCCTGTATATTATATATGTATCTCTTATTAAATTCATTTTTAGACATGTAAAGTACTTTGTATACGCGGATGATACTGCTTTAGTTATTTCTAGCAGTGATTTGCAAACTTGTATAGATCTTTTACAAAAAGACTACATTGAACTCTTAAAATGGTCTCATGACTCTGGCTTAGTTATAAATGCAAAAAAAACTAAATTTTTACACATAAGATCCCCTGTTAAGGTATGTATTACACCTGAAATAAAGACACATACATCAGATTGCTTACACATTGGTATTCCAGCAACGTGTACATGTGAAAATATGGAGCTAGTTAAAGAATATGCTTATTTAGGTGTTATTATTGATTGCTTTTTCAAGTGGGATATACAAATAAACAAAGTTTGTGCACGATTAAGATCAATTGTAAGCAGATTGTATAAACTAAAAAAAAAATGTTCCTATCTGCACACTTCGAATAATTTATTTATCTCTAGCAGAATCTGTTATAAGGTATGGAATAACAGCTTGGGGATTTTCTTGTAAAACAAATAAAGACCATGTTCAATCAGTGCAAAATTCATTGGTTAAATTATTAGCTGAAAAAAAATTATACAAAGAAAGGCATAATATTCCACACTTTTATCAAAGTCTCAAAATTCTTTCAGTGAGAGCAATTATGTGGTACAAAATTATATTTCAGCACAGAAATAACCCTTTATACACGGTGTCCGGAAACTCGTAGAACAAGCGGGAAACTGGTAAATCTGAATCACATTATGAGTCGATTTGTGATATAACTTTTTTGATTTGTGCTTTCGTTTTCGAGTAAATCAAGTCCAAAGTTGGAATTTTTTTTTGTTAAATTTGAAAAAATTGTTCACTAGGGGGTTGATTTCAGCTGTGTAATGTCTTATAAAATGCATCGAAGGGTAAACCGGACCCAAAAGTTTTTTTAACCCTTTAGTTGCCGAAATAATGGGAAAATAGAAAAAAAATAATATTAAAATTGAAATGCTCAGATCGAAAAAAATAAGTTTTTTGTGTTCTCTACGTGATGTAGATTCACCAGTTTCCCGCTTGTACTACGAGTTTGCGGACACGTTGTATATAAACAGGCTGGAACATAACCACAATACTCGCTTTAACTTTAATGAAGGACTAATTGTACCTAAACATACAAATAAATACGGACAAAGAACGTTAAATTATAATAAATTATATTATATAAATGACCTCTTAATGCTTTATAAAATTGTGAATAATCGTGTAGACAGTAACTTAGTCAACCAAATCAAATTATACGCAAGGCCCAAATCTACAAGAACCCATAACATATTTTGGACTGAAATTTTTATGAATAATACTGGATATTTTAATCCTATATCTAGAATGTCTCGGTCATACAACGATCTTGTTAATTAATATACACAGTTTCATAGATATTTTTGTAAATAATGTAACATGTTTCAAAAAATATCTCCACGATTTGTGCACCTAAAAAAAATAATTTTTTTTGTTGTTTTATTACATTTCAGGAAATACTTCATAAATATTGTATACTTATAATGTATTTCAATTTTGTATTTAAGTTTTTTAAGTTATGTATAAATAATACTTGCATCGTTTTTCATGTGTTTGCTTCTGTAAAAATTCAAATGTGATTACTGCAGACACATTAGTCTAGGGATATTTATATTTGTATTTTAATTTATTATATATTACCCACAAACATGTTTTATAAATACCCTGTTTGTGTCTCAAATAAATAAATAAATATGATTCCCAATTGCTTAAATATGCTTCCAGCTGAAATTAAAAACTTTGCCCAAAACAAACAATTTATTGGTGAACTTACTGAAGACTTGGCTTACGGAAATAATTAATTTGTATTAGCTTACAATAACATATTATTTATTCTAAAGACTTTAAAATTGTTATTCATGTCTTCATAATTTTTCTTTTATCTAAGTATATTTCTGTAAAAAAAAATTATTTTATTTTATATCTATAATTGTAAAAATGTATCTAAGTATATTTCTGTAAAAAAATTAATTTAATTTTATATCTTTAATTGTAAAAATGTAACTATTAAATCGCTATAAGATCTTTAATGTAAAGAACCCGTTAGACAAACTGCTAAAAAGTAGTTTATCGGGACTTTTTGTCTTATATTTGTAAAATGTATAAAATAAAATTTAAAAAAATAAAAAAATAAAATAAAAAGATGTTTGTTTTTGGGGTGTTATGCCGTGTTGCGCTAGCTCCTTCTTTAGCCAACATTTCAGACAGCGTTGCAGTGTCCATCATCAGGGCAGATCCGACAGATGTGCATCCGAAACGTTGGCTAAAGGAGGTAGCGCAACACGGCATAACACCCCAAAAACAAATAACGAAAATACTTTTAGCCGTGAAAATCTTAAAACGTATCTAAAATGTTGATGTTTTCTGGGTCACTAGTAGGATATTTCAAAATGTCATACTAATGTACCGGACCGTTATGCATCCCGGTTTATTTTATAGTATATTTAATATGTAAAACACGTACATGTTTAAATGATATTTGATTTATGGTGAGCATTCGAATATTGATTTCCTCCTATCTCAAAACTTTTATCTCAAAAATTTGGAGATGTCTGACTGATTAACTGGACGATCGATATGTATAGATACTTATAAAAATGTAGGTTATTACCTGTAAAATCTTATTCAATCATTATATCTTCAGTGGAACATCATAAAAAATAGCATAAAAACAAATCTGAAAATATGTCAACGTAATAATAATCGAAATGTACAAGAGAACAAGACACAGGAAAATGAAAAAGATAATGGTCGCAACTGGGACCCAGAACCTCTCGTCTAACCGGGCGGGTGCCTCTACCAATTCGGCCATTGCCACCTTCCATTATCAATCTCACATATAAACATTTTAGAATTAATAATATGACGGTTTGATGGAAGGTGGCAGTGGCCGAATTGGTAGAGGCGCCCGTCCCGGTTAGACCAGAGGTTCTGGGTACGTGTCCCAATTGCGACCATTAACTTTTTTCATTTTTCTATGTCTTGTTGTCTTTCATATGCTCTTTTAGATTATTAGTGTTACCTTCTTTTTCAATGAAATATTACAATGTTGGGAATAACCTTCAAAGTTATAAAAGGAGAGTATTTTTATATAAAAAATTGAAATCTGAAAATGCTTAAAAATAATTCTCATTCAAAAATCACGCTTTTGCGAAAAATGTTTTTATCAAAGAACAAAAACTTCAAAAGTAAAGATCAAACTGTCGATTAAACGAACAATCCTTTGAGAGAGAGAGAAAGAGAGTTTAAAAGCTTTTTTATTTACTTTACAGACATTATTTTACACCTTGTGACTGTCAGAACCAAAACATAGCGCCCCTCGATACACAGAGATGATTATTTTGGTACTGCACGTTTAAAATATCCCCGACAAAACATCCTCCAACAAAATACCTACTAAAACCTAACCTAACCTTACTTTGCATTTTACTATTTTTGAACAATAATTTGTTGTCTTCACTTTACGGGATTTCTGTATTATTTTGTTCCTTTTTAATATTTTTGAACAATAATTTATAGTGATCGACCGAAGGTTTGGTTTCGGTTTTGGTTTCGGCAAGTTTCGGCAAAAAACTCTAGTTTCGGCATAAAATCTGTCGCAACCGAAACCGAAACTTTTTTAAACATATTAAAAATCGATTGTTTAATGTTATTTGGCTTATTTTTACACTTATTCAGAGAGTTAACATGTGTTAATTTTTAAAAAATATAATTGAAGTATGTGAAAAAATAAAAAAAAATTATATTACTTCTATAACTATAAAATAGTATAAAATGAAGTCGCTCAAAATGTATGTGCGCATAGATCTTTTAAATTACGCAACGGATTTTAATGCGGATTTCACCATAGATAGAGTGATTCAAAAGGAAGGTTTATATGTACAATACATGCTTATTATAGAAGAGAAAAGCCGAGAAATTCATATATCCAATTCAGGCAGCGTGCAGCTGGCAAGCGGGTGGTGTGGATTGTATAAATGTTGGATAATGGCGTTGTGTTTCGTTAGCCATAGCAACGTGTGGCCGGGTCTGCTAGTTACTTCTATAAAACAAACAAAATTTATAAAATTAACAAAATATGTTGCCTACTTCTTGAAACTTCTCGTTCGGCTGACTTAAGGTGAGTTCGTGGCTCGTATGTCACCCGCCATCAAAAATACTCAATTTATGAGGTCCTTCCTTTAAGTCTTGATTATTGACAAATGTTTGTTCCAAGAAGCAGTTAACATGTTTGTTAATTTTGATTTGTTTTATAGCAGTAATATCGAAAAAAAATATTATTTTTACCTACTTCAATTATTGATTTTTATTTCATTTAACACGTGTAAAAAGAATTTTGTGGTTTAAACGCAATAAAAATTAAAATACTCAATTAATGAGATCCTTCCTATAATGTAAGTGTTGATTATTGCCAATTTTTTATTCCAAGAAGTAGTTAACGTGTTTTGTTATTTTTTATAAATTTTGTTTGTTTTAAGAAGTAATAAAAAATGTATTTTTTCACATTCTTCAATTATTGTTTTTTTATTATTATTTCATTTAACACGTCGTGTTAACTGTCTGAATAAATGAAAAAAATAAGCCAAATAACAGTAAGCAATGGATTTTTTCATGTCTAAAGAAGTACTGAAGTTTCAGTTTCGGATTCGGTTTCGGTTGGTCGGACACTAATAATTGATTGTCTTTTTTATTTTGTTTTATTAGGTTTGTCAACAGTGATACACATCAAAGCTTTCACAAATACAATTACACTGAATATGGTTGATGCTATCACTAATTAAAGACAAACACAACATTGATAACATAATACTTACATATACATTATATTCATTCTCACACACATTCTAATTAGTTTTTGTAGGATAGGTCTTTATAGGATGTCTGTTTTATTTTTGTCCCATTTTTTGTTCGGTTAAGTTATGTAAGGTGTGCCACAAACCCATATGATATCACACTCCATAATTTCTACAAAAGATACCGTAATATCTGTACACAAGTCATTAGGAAAGCCAAAAATCTATATTACAACAAAAAAAATTCCGAATGCAACAATGACCCTAAAAAAATATGGAAAGTCCTCAAGGAAGCTACCAATTCAAATAAAGCTACCGACACCTTAAACTCTCTCAATATCAAAGATATCACTGTAGACTTTACATCGAACCCCAACACAATTGTCAATTACATAAACCAGTACTTCACAAACATAGGTCCGGAACTAGCAAAAAAAATCCAAATAAATAACGATACGCTTGGTCCAAGGGACCACGCGACCAATGATGATTTCCCAACCCGCTTTGTTCTTAAAACGATTACAGAGAAAGAAGTTTCTATAGTAATAAACTCGCTCAAAAACTCTTCATCAACCGGCATTGATGAAATATCTAACAATATTCTTAAAAAAATTGCCCCTGGTATACTTCAACCCTGGTATAATATAAGCATCCGCCAAGGGCTATTTCCCACCATTCTAAAACAAGGTCTCATTATCCCTATTTTTAAAACTGGCTCCAAACTTGATATTAGTAATTATCGTCCTATTACGTTGCTAAATTCCCTCTCAAAAGTATTCGAAAAGATCGTCAATAATAGTCTCATGGAATATCTGGAAACCAATAACTTAATATCGCCGCGGCAATTTGGATTCAGAAAACATAAAAGCACCAATGATGCTATAGCCACGGTCACTGACCATATTTCTGGCCACCTGGATAAGGGCTTGAAATGTCTATCGGTATTTCTCGACCTATGTAAAGCATTTGATACAATCTCACACAGCAAACTAAAACGCAAAATGTTTAATATAGGTATTAGGAACAAAGAATTAGGCCTCCTCTCCAGCTTCTTATCTGACAGATCCCAATGCGTTAAACTCAATACCACAAAGAGCCAGAATTTGCCCATTAGTTACGGGGTCCCTCAAGGCAGTGTTATAGGTCCAACGCTCTTCCTAATATATATTAACGAGTTATGCAACCTAGATATCGATGCCACTATTGTCAGTTTCGCCGATGACACTGTCCTACTCTTCCAAGCAAAAGATTGGCTTACCGCATATTCCAAAGCGGAGGAAGGAATTCAACAGGTAAAATATTGGCTTGACTCGAACATATTAACTCTAAATGTACAGAAAACCAAATACTTACTGTCTAGTCTCACCAATATCCCAAAGTCAAACCCAGCCCCGCCATTAAAAATACACAAATGTAAAAATTCATCTCTAAACCGGAACTGTGACTGCCCATGCCTAGAGCAAGTAAACATTATCAAATATTTAGGAGTAACCTTCGATACACACCTGAATTGGAAGCAACATATACATAATACTACAAACAAAATCCGAAAATCTATATACTTTTTCAAACAAACACGCAATTTCCTTCACCTAAAACTTAAAAACAGTATATTACTCATTGTGCCAATCTCACATCGAATACGGAATTCTAGCCTGGGGTAATGCATATTCCAATGCCCTTGATCCCATCATGAAAGCACAAAAACTAATCATAAAAATAATTCTTAAAATGCCGCTTACTACCAGCACTGATACTATCTTCAATTCCTTCAACTTTATGGACATAAAACAGCTCTACTCAAGATCCATATTACTTAATTTACACAAAAACAACAAAACACCATACAAAGCTACACAAACAATACACAATACCCGAGCCAAAAACAACGAACTTCTCCAAACTCCTTTTTTCAAAACCACCTTCGGGCAAAGACACTCTAAATACATAGCTTGCAAACTATACAATACACTACCAACTACGATCAGACAAAGTGACTCCTTTACAAAATTCAAACAAGATATTAAAAAATGGATTATAAGTATTGGACGCCACACTATCACAAATATCTGTAAAATAAATCACACATAGACATAAATAACTATTCACATACAACCTAACCCATATAAAACAAATGAAAATAATGGAATCCTGTCAAATTTAACCTATAAATAGACTAGGCAGAATTTATTTCATTACTCCATCTCCAACATTTATAAAATAACTCTCTTTAAAAGATTTATTACCCTTCCAATCACCCTTCTGTTTTAATTCTATTCATAATATGTATTTTACCTGAAATATCCTTGTAATTACTATATTCATTTATATACCTGTACGCCTGTCTCGACACGGGTATACCCTAGTGAGACAGGCATACAAATAAAACCATTGTAAATATATTTTATTATAGATAAATAAATAAAAAAAAAGGTAAGGTTAGGTTATGTAAGGTAAAGTTAGGTTATGTAAGGTAAATACGTTACGTTACGTTACGTTACGTTACGTTAGGTTAGGTTTTAGTAGATATTTTGTTGGGTGATGCTTTGTCCGTAGGATATTTTGTCGCGGGTTAAAAAGTCGTGGAACCGTTTATTTTTACCTAATTTTAGACTGTTCGTGATGTCTAGGGCGCGCATTTGGACTCTAGAATTTTGAGCTTATAAATAGCTGGCTTTGCTACTCAGCTTCTTCCAAGATTCAATACTATTTTCTGATCGAACAATGAAAAATTTATAACAAAGAATAATAGGAGAGTGAAGGCTTTATTTTGAGAACTAGGCTGAGTTGATCTTGAAATTCAATAAACAAAATTAATGTGAAGAATAATTCGATTGATTTTACGACGAATCTACTACATTATAAATATAGAAAAATATGTTTGAGATAAATTGAAGCCTTTCCTACTGGTTAGGCATTATAATATTTTTTTGGTTTGTTCGAAAAAATAATTAAATATATTCACAAGAATGGTAGTTACGCACTCTTTGGATTTTTAACAGAGACAACTAAAATGGATAGTTTTTAAAAATAGTATCCGATCAAGTGAAAAACTGTCATCATCTATTTGTTTGAAATTTTTGCTGTTCATTGTGAAATCAAATGTTGTGCAAGATTCACAACTAAATACTTGCAAGTTTCAAGTCACAAAAGGATTGCACTTACGATTGATTGGATGAAATTACGGAGGCCTCCAAGCTGCAAAGAACTGCATACAAGATTGGTGAATCTGTTTTTTCCCTTGAGATTTTGTCTGATTGCTATTCTTTGTGATACATTGTCCGCGCAAGTAGATTCCCATAATCAAATCTTTGAGTATTTGAGATTATTTACACATCTCAAACTGATATTATAATGCACCTACCGTTTCAATTGATTAATTAAAATAAAATTATTAATTAAAAAATATACGCATAAACTACTAAAATAAATATTTTTTATTAATATATATGAACGCATTTAAGAATAAACTTTAAAAAAATATAAAATTTTCAGACAAAATTTATTAGTATCTAACTTATACTATTCTTTAAAATTATTCACAGAATAAATAAATCCACGTTTACGCTTGAATTCGTGACCTCTAGACACCAAAGCGATTTGTATGCCTATTACCTATGTTCGTGGCAATATGTGGTGTTTGGTGACTTAGCAGAGGTTCCCGGATTCATGGGGTGAGGTTTGTCTAGGTCTTGGCCGCAGATGCGTTTGCCCACCCACCTGTTTGAGGGAGACCTTGTGATTTCTCCAGCCGGACTCTCTCGCAGTGATAGGAATGAATTCATACGTTCGTCGCTATCTATTTTCCAAGTCTCCTCGCTCGCAGTCGCCGTCGAAAATACGTCCGTTGGTCGACTTGGTTATTCTGGAGCTTGGTCGAAGTCAAACGTCAAAAGTCATTCCACACGAGTGGGTCAAACCAGTAGAAACAGAGCAGCGAGTGGTGGGTTGTTGGCGTATCTATGCAATTAGTTGTCAAAATCTAGTATTGTTTTTCCGCGCTAACTTTCGCACTTTCAAAGTCGTTTTAAGGTTCCATATTACAATGACTGATTTACCAGCGATGTTTTGGTTGCCCAGCCTTGTCGAATATTATCAACTCGTAGAAGTTATACGCGGGAAAAATACGTGTATCAACTGTTTGACATTTCAAACTTACACCATAGATATCTCAAAAACATCAAGAACATAAACAATATTCACAGGGCAACCAATATAATCATCTCTTAGACCGTTCGACGTTCTAGAATCCGTAAAAATGAAACATTCGATAAAGTTCGTAGCGTCGACTAGTAATTTTTCGCTCGTAGATGGCGCAACGAGTAACGATTGATCACGGCTCGGGAATAGCTACCCAGGACACACTGACCCTCAGATTTCTAGCAACCCCTCAAACCTTTTTTTCCCAGAACTTTCTCTCCTTCCTTTCCCTAAAAATATCCTTCACACAGAATCCCTAAAGATGACATAGGCCCCGTGGAAAATTGATTTCCTCGGGGCCTCCTGTGTGGAGCTATTATAAAAAAAAAACACTTCGAATACATACATTTTCGACTTAAGGCTTTCTCTTAAAGAAATAGAACAAATTACACATTTTTGTTACGATATCAATACGAAGAATAATAACATTTTTATTGCAGTTGTATGTATGTAAGTTGTAACATTATTACCATTTGCATAATATATTTCAACCAGGTGCAATGTGCGGTTAATATAAGAAGGTATCTACATACCTACCGACTGACATTTTTGTACAAATGATAAATCACTTAAGAAATAATACCTATTAATATCGCCTTAATTTAGAGATTTGTACATAGGTAGGTATTACACAAATCAGTAAAAAGATTACGATAAGTGGTAGGTAGGCACCTATCTCGCAGTAAACCAGTCGTTTGTTCAATATTCTTTCTATTGTTGAGAAAATGTGAAGCAAAAATTGCGTACGTAGTACCTACTACCTATTTCTTACAGCTAAATCAAAATTTCAAAACCTCAATAACTCGTAATTGAAACTACATTGCCAGCTGAAAATAGCTACGTTACCGAAAAATTTAAAGGTGCAAAGTCTAATGTTTTTTACCGATTTTTACTAATTCACACAGTCAGATTTTTTTTAAATAAAGTTACATTACATCGATCTCGGAAATTTTAAATACTGTAAAAGACAAAATGTTAATTGTTCACGAGAGCGAAAGAAATTTCTTTATTTTTTCAAAAAATCATCGCTCCTATTTTTGTGGACCTATAATTATGATTTTTTTATTATAAAATAACATTGAATAGATCTTTCAAAACACCTAATAATTTTGGAAATTTCTTTTATAGCAGTACTTGTTGTTTAAAAAATCCTCTTAAAATTCACTTCATAAAAGACGCACTTATTTTCCTAGAAATATTTCGAAGACACAGATCGAAAGAAAAAAAAAAACAGATCAAACGATATATTTAACTCATTTCAAATTTAACTACCGACAGTTATATAATATATATTCCCAACTTACCAACTTCTTGAATTACGTAAGTACATAAAACATATGTTTTTCAAACAATAAAATCAGATAAAATTAGACTTCATCAATCATGTCAATCTATTAAATCTCAAGGTGAACATTTTTGATAAAAAACCACTTATCCAGCTGACGATTCTAAGTAAAAATAAAACATAATATTTATATTGAAAATCTTTGATGGAATCTTCTCTTGCACGGAACGACGCAACGCGACGGTTCGTTCAGATAGCCGAGTCTTTCCGCTCGGCCGCCAAAACTCTGTGCAATATATTTTCTTCTTTTCTCACTAAAATTGGCGATGGCTTTGTCCTAAATGATAAAGAAGTTTTAATTTTGAAACATTCGGCTATTATTATTTTTTTATCTTTTAGGAATTTGAGATTAATACTAGATTCACCAAGACAGCAGAGCTATATTTTCATTTAATTTGCGATTCATAGCCTAAGCTAAAATCTCATTTGTGTAGGTAATAATTGAGCTCTTGCCCGGATTAATGTTGTATTCAACAAAACTATCAATGTTGAGTTATTGATGGAATAATGTTGTATTCAACAAAACTATCAATGTTGAGTATTGATGGAATAATGTTGGGCATATAAGGTAGGAAATATGATAATGAAAAAATATTTAGGCCTTTGGCAGCCTTTTAAAGTTTTTGAGAAAGATTGTTATATAACGCCATTAATCTAAATCACGGCGCATGGTTTAATTTATTGGAATAATGGATAAAACAAACATCTTAATGGCTTCAACTAGAAAGCCTTTAAAGCCAAGAAGCTAAAGAATGCAGGAAGCCTGCTTTTTAGCCGTTGAAATAGTTTTGTGGAATAATGTTGCACTCTTATATTGATCTCAAGAAAGTATCTAGAACGTAAATGGTTTCATTTATTCATATTGTTTTTTTTGCTTTTGAAGCTCAAAAATATCAAGATAGATACTTTAATATTACACAACTGCTCTAACCCTGTACAAATCACAAGTGCGCCCAACGGTTGAATTTGGCAGCCACCTCTGTTCTGGAGCTCCAAAATACCTAAAAAAAAAACTTGACTCTGTGCAGAAACGGGCGGTCCATTTGACGGACTACAATCTTTAAAGCATAGGCGTCAGGTGGGAATGCTCTCCTTGTTCTACCGTTATTACAATGGAAGATGCTCCGAGGAACTAGCGTCATTGATCCCCTCGGCACCGGTGCATAGTCGGGAAACACGCCAAACACGCGCCCAACATTTGTACACGGTTGACATTATGCCTCGATGACACACGGCGAGTTACAAGCTACTATCTACTAAGTTTTAAAAGCGGGTAAATCGGCGAGTGAGATTGTCATGATGACACACAAAACTGTCCACTCGCTCAGAAGCGTGGGAAACTGAGGTCGCTTTTAGCGCCAGTAACAAGAATAACGACACCTGCGTGAACTAATTCTTCCGATTTTTGACAGTCGAAATCAGCTGCTTATCGGAAGCCATGTTGGAAACGTAAATAAACCAATCACGAGCAAGCGGAGCAAGCGTGTAGGCGAGTAAAGTTGACGACCTTTCAACTTTTTTTCGTAGATTATCAACAATCTGCTAGTTGCTGCTAGTTAGCAAGTGACACGATGACACTGGGTGAGTTTACTAACAGATAGTGAATTTCCCAGATTGTAGCTTGTAAACTAGCCCTGTGTCATCGACGCTTTAGTCACAAGAGAACGGGTCGTTGCTGTGACTCGTTCTTGAGTTCAACGGCTCGACTGTGGAACGATTTGCCGGCCTCTGTGTCTCCCTCCCTCCTACCATGTTCACTCCTTCCTTTCCTCAAAAAGACCCTCCACACAGCATCTTCAAAGATGACATAGGCCCTGAGGGAAATTATTTTCCTCAGGGCCTCCTGTGTGAAGTTAATGTAAAAAAAACTATATGTGTACATTTATGTTAGAAGAGCATGTTGCTTTCAGTAAGGTACGAAGGGTGAAAAGAAATCGTTTTGTGGAATAACGTTGTATGTGAAAGTGTTATTCCACAAATTCACCGTAAATTCTAGTAATAAACTCTAATTTAATTTATTTTCTAGACGACTTTTCAATTAAAACTCTTAAGAATTGTATGTTTTATGTATTTTAAATATAAAATGTTATGAAACGTAACTGGGTTCGTTTTTTCATTTTTCTCGTAACCAGAATATTGTTGGATACAACGTGGATAGGACAACATTCTTCCGGGCAGGGCTTACTTACAAACGCCCTGGTGGACTTTTACATAAATTTCTATTTTACATGATTTAATGCGTGATACAGGGACAACAAGAGATTTTAATGTTTTCATCAAAAGAATTGGTGAACATAATACATGTTTTTTTTCGTTATTTATTTTTGGAGTGTTATGGCATGTGGGGCTACCTCCTTTAGCGAACGGATGATGTACACTGTAACGCTGTCCGAAATGTTGTCTAAAGAAGGAGCTACCGCAACAAGGCATAACACCCCAAAAATAAATAACGGAAATACTTTTGGCCGTGAAAATCTAATATAATATAATATGGTGAATATAAAGTTTCATTTAAATGTGTACAGGTTTTTAAGGGCCGTACAAGGATTACTTTAACGAGTGATTCCTGACAATATTTTGAGTAAAAAATATAAATAAAATTTTAGTTTCCGGTGACTTTTTTGATGTCTTTTTTTTTAGTTTTACAATTTTTTTAAATTAAAATCAAAATTTATAAAAAAACTCTTTCATGTATCGTCTTTGCCGAGAAACCGACCAACCCCTCACCCCGTCCCTAACAGTTAAATACACACCACTGCTAAAAGTAATTCAAGTACGTTCCACGATACCCTAAATAATACATAAAAAATAGAGAAAAGAGAAAGAAAAAAGTAATAACATGGATTCACAATGAATAATTTACAAGTGAACAATAAGAAGAACATAAAAATATAAAAAACATAAAAATAAAGAACATAAAAAAATCTGTCCAATGACACAATTCAATATTGTTGAATCGTAATGATTGAGATGAAGAAGAAATTGTTCGCTAATGTGGAGGGCCATAAGACTAACATCAACAGTAGATAAATAGTAATTCACAATGTAAAATGAATATTTCTAGTACCCGGCTCTAGTACCCCGTCCAAAACAATTCAGTTTGGGCTTTTAATATTCTCGGGGGTCCTGTCGGGCGCCTTTCATACCCTGCGGACTACGAGCCGGGTATAAATGCGCAAGGCGCCGTTACGGTGTATTTGTGGCCGCTTTCGAAATGGGAACGTGTAACGTAATATCAGCTTTTACTTTTGTTCTGCCCGGCGTAATGGCTGCCTTACGTTTTACGCCTTCGCCGTAAAGAGATCTCTGCGGGGTCGTCTAGTTGCCGGGTTGATTGTTGCCTCTCGTTGCCGTTTGTTGCCGCTTGTTGCTTGCGGCTGGACGTTCGAATGCCAATTTAAATAGCGTATTAGTGGAGTTAGCCACTACGACAGTTCCTGCGACACGGTAGTACGATACAGTAGATGATGATCTTGGGTCCCTCGATATAATTGAAATTTGCTAAACCAGTTATAATTTTTGTCGCATTTGTCGGCTTTTTCTCACTTTGAAGACGATTTCGTCAAAAAAAATAGTTAGTAGTTTGAGCATACATTTTTATAGCGTAATTAACAGTTTTATTTCAATTCTACGCTTTAAATTAGGCTATTAGGCTTTAAAATCCATTGAACACCTTAATTATGATGAACTTCTATTCAGAAGGCTTTGAGGAAAATAATAATAATATGAAATAGAAAGGGAAATCGATGCAATATTGAATTTATTTTAGGGTAACAGCTATATTTTTTCGAATTGTTGCATCTCAATTTGGGAGCCAAGAAAAGGTACTGCCGCCCCTGCTGTAGGTCATCCCAATTGGTTCATCATATTTGGTAACTTAGCAGTAGTACCCGGGTTCGCGAGATGAGGTTTTAGCTGCGTGGCGGGCCGGAACTGAAGAGGATGGTTGAGGGAGACACTTTGACCTCTCCAACCGGAATCTCAATCCATCGGGAGGCGGATACGGGTACCGCCGCCCCGGGAACCATTTACCAACACCTCTGCCATAGGTCACCCCAGGTGGTTCGATACGTTTGGTGACTTAGCAGGGGTGCCCGGGTTCATGGGGTGGAGTTTATCCAGGTCTTAGCTGCTGATGCGTCTGCCCACCAGCTGCATGGCAGGCCAGATCGGGATAGAATGGTTGAATGAATCCCTTTGACTTTCCAGCCGTACTCTCTCGGAATATCGCCTTGCACCGTAGTGGAAGGGATAGATTCACTCCTGGACACACTGACTCCCAGATTCCTACTCACTCCTCATACCCTTTTCCTTCCCAGAACTTCCTCTCCTTCGTTTTTTTTATAGTGATACCTCACAAGAGTCTCAGCTACTCCCGTCTGGAGCCAGTGAGACTATGGCATCCCCAATTGGGGTATGCTGTGAGGCTGAAGGTAGTGGGGAGCGAAAGGAGATAGGGGAGAGGAAGGTGGGGAAGTACCTGGCTATTCAGATCTGGTCACCAAACACAGCCAATACCATTTCAAGCAACGTTGCAATTCTGAATGGTGGTCTTACACCAGGGCGATACTGAGAGTATCTTCCACTCTGGAACGTGCCACAAATATACAATATATTATTTTAAATTGTGAATTGTGAAAATAACACAAATTAATCAAATAAAATTTATTTACCACGCCGGGATTCGATCCCGCGACCTTCGGAATGCAAGTCAAGGGCCTTACCGCTGGACTACGCCGACCGCCGTCGTTTCCTAAAATATCCTCCATACTGCATCCCCAAAAATGTCCTAGCCCTTGAGGGGAATTATTTTCCTCGGGACCTCAAAAAAATCTCCTTGCAAGGCCAGTGCCTTGCAAGGACTGACATCCAGAATCCAACCCACCCCTCATATCTTTTTTCCTTCCATGACAAAGGCACAAAGGCGCCATGGATGAAAAAAATTGATTGATCCAAGAATTTGTAATACGCTTACATGAATTTGGTCTTTAGCTGTATTTTGTCATCAATAATCCACATCTAAAAAAAAACGACTTCTATCGATTGAGTTCTCTTTAAAAATGTGATATATGGGGACGATCTTGCGAAAAAACTATTCACGACAATAATTTTGTTCTGATATTATCATGAATTATTAAGATATGACCTAAATAGAACAATGCCCTGTGGTTATAATATCTGAGATGATAGAGTATCACAATATTATTATGGACACACAGAAGATAATACGGGATTTTATTATTTGGAAATAACATCTGTAACATTTCATATTTCCCGCCAATGATGACAGAGTCAGCACGTTTCCACCATTGTCATGGAATGGGTGGTGCAAGTATGTTAACCGTAGTAAGTACTTTATCTATTATATTCTTGACGACAGCTGTGAAGTTGATTTTTGCTTTCTTTTTTAATATAAAAACATAATTTTTCTCCACTACCTCTATTACCAAACTAAACTATACAATCAATATTGTAATTACGCTACGAACACCATGGTGAGTTTGTCAAAAATCTTTTGAAAGGAAAACTTCTTTAGCACCGTTGTGATTTGAAACTCGATGCGACACTAAAAAGAGACAAACACATACATCTATAGAATTTAGTCTGCAAGAGAATGAGACATATTATATAATCGGTCTCCTCTTGTGCGGTGTTTCGTAGCCTCCCCACTCTTCTCTACTTTATCTTCACTTCCGCCGCGTGAATTGCACACTCTGTTTTTTTAAATTAATATTTTTTTAATGTAGAAGTCTTGACAAACTGAGTAGGTATTATCAGTGGAATTTGAGATATCTCTTATTTTTACATATTTATTTGATTATAATGTAGATTATTATCAATAAGTACCTCTTGCTAGCAAGAGGTCCTGGGTTCGAGTCCCAGAGGTGTCAATATGTTTTTCTGATTTTTCTGTTTCCAGATTTTCGATTGAGTTTCGCTTATATTATCTTCATTTATTTAAATATTACAATTTGAGGTTTTACTCATAAAGTTAAAAATTAAAAATAAAATATTCATCCTAGACTTGCAGAAAAAGTCGATAGATGTCGCATATTAAATAAAATGGATAAAGATTTATCCAGACACTATCTAGAGAGCATTTAGTTCGTGTTTGAATCTTGCAATCATACATAAAGATAGTTGCCAATAATATATGCGTTAAAGAAAATGAAGATGATGTAGGTGGTTCTTAGTCGAAGTATGGTATAGTTAAAACATGACCGAATTTCATATCGACACCATGGCGCAGTGGTTAGCGCGTTTGCCCGGAAAGCAAGAAGTCCTGGGTTCGAGTCCCAGAGGTGTCAATATGTTTTTCTGATTTTTCTGTTTCCAGATTTTCGATTGAGTTTCGCATATATTATCTTCATTTATTTAAAAAATATATGTTATTCTTGAAAATAATATCTAGACTTTGCCCGAGCCGAAACGCAAATTACATATATAAAATTCCCTCGATAGAAAAAATTCGCAAAGTATGCTCCAAAAATTATTATTAACATGTTTGTTTCAGTTATTTTACAAGTTATATGTATGAAAAAAATTCACAGTTTTTCTTTAAATGCTGTTTAAGATAATGCCCGCGTGATTTTGCTCTATTTTAAACGAGTCGTGTTTTATTAAACATTTTCGTAATTTTCGCATCGATTTTGTCGCTGTAAATGTTAGCACTCTCCTCTAACATTCGTAATTTCGTATCTCTCCATCTTCTTCTTTTCGGGCCCGGTTGCAGAGCCTTAATAAGATACAAATAAATACTCGCAATATGTATAATAATATTTTTTTACGTTGTTACCTTTTCTTAACTTTATTTTCATAAATACATATGATAAAGAAAAGCATTAGAAATGCCTTCCATGCAGATTTAGTACATTTTGGTTCTAGACTTGCACATTCACTTGACTAACATCGTACATCGCCAATAATCGCTATCCCATATAATCGAAATAATAAAAATTCGTAATGATTGTAATGAACGTGTTCAACGATTTGTGACGTGGTCACAGAAAACATTTTTGACGGCTGGCGTGGTCTAGCGGGAAGGCTTTTGACTCGGAATCCGATATCTTTAAAAATCATTCCACAATTTAAAAAGTAGTAATATTTTTCAACCGAAAATTTTTCATCTAAAAACCGTCAAAAAACAAAGGTATTTTCTTCTCGACATTTTCCAACATAAATAAATTCATAGCGACACACCCGTATCCTGTTGCGTATTAAATAATAAAGGTGATCCCGTCTCGTTTCTTCGCAATTTCTGTCAGCTTTCCGACTTCAAAAAGGCCATACTCTAAGAGTAACGGCTGCCTCGTAAAATCAACTCCCGAACGCATCGCGTCTTTTGTTGCTCTAGTACTGGCCGGGGTAGGGGACCTATCTGGGAATAAAAAGTTTTTACGGTCCCGAATGAGGATGCCTTATTTATCGAGGCTTGATTACTTCTCATACATTGCGCGGCGTTTCTTTGACGGTCCGTGACAGAACCTCATATTTTCGTAAAGGGACTTCTTGCTAACAGATTTTAAATTAAAGTACTTTCCGAAGCTTTTTTGGAGTAAAAATATGGATAGAATTTAACTTTATTTTCACTAAAACACGTAAGAAACAGTGGATATTGGACACTGAAGGATTGGAAGGGCGGCCAATGACGATATTTGAAATAACTTTTTGAAGTGAAAACTCCTTTAGCACCATTGTGATTTGAAACTCGATGAAACGGATGCGAGCAACACTAAAAAGAGACAAACAGATACATTTCTAGGATTTAATATAACGGGATTTCAAACTCCAATGGCCATTTTCTAGACCTCGTCCTCTGTAACGATTCTATTAAGGTAGCAGCCTGTAACGACTCACTAATATTCACCATGCCTCCATAACGATAGATGTAGCATTCTCAGAACCCGTTGCATTGAGGGAGGAAATACGAAAGATCCAGATCTTCAAACGTGGTAATTACGAACTCACAAATTTTTGTCTTAATAAAGTAAATTGACATGAGCTTCTCTCTATCGGTCATATAAATTTAGCTTTATCAAATTTTTACTCACAAATAAACTAACTTGTAGACGCTCACATTCCGCTAAAACCAACTAAAAACTCAAAATACCCACCATGGTATAACTCAACTCATATAAAGTTAACGAAGTAAAAATACAAATATTTCAAAAAGTTGAAAATTTACAAAAATCAGTCTGACTACTCCATTTTCTCTCTCTTAAGATCACGCCATAAAAAATTTCAACGAGAGTGTCACACCCAATACCTAATTAACGTTGAACACGAAATATCCTCCGATCCAAAAAAACTGTGGAACTATGTTAAATCAAACTCTTAATCACAAGGTGTGCCAAACGCTGTATTCCTTAGGGATGAAAAAGCTGAGAACGGATTTGAGATTGCTAACTTATTCTCCAAATATTTCAGTTCTGTTTACACCAACGATGTTCAAACTTCTCAAAATATGCCAGCCAACTACAACATTCACAACTCTTCCACTATTCATAGTATTGCAGTTGATAAACATCTGGTGCAGACATATCTGGAAAACTTAAATGTAAAAAAAAGCGCAGGCCCAGATAAAATCCCTCCCTTTTTCATCCTGAAGTGCGCAAGCAGTCTGTCAAAGCCGTTATCCATTATATTCAATCGCTTTTTAAAAGAGGGTGTGGTACCTAATACTTGGAAAACTGCTTTCATAACACCCATTTTCAAAACCGGGCAAAAAGCTGACATTGAAAACTATCGTCCAATTTCAAAATTGTGTGTCTTCAGCAAGGTTTTTCAAGGTCATTCAGTAAGTTCAAATTAATAAAAACTTACTTGCGCTCGACGATTGGCCAAGAAAGGTTGACCGGCCGGGCCTAGCGATTTTGTCGGTTGAACGCGACATAGGACGGTGCCTGTCGTACGAAAGGGTTATCAACGATTTCGCAATGAAGAAAGCGCGAAAAGTAAATCTTTAAAAAAGTTTATAGCTTGCTATCTGTTTATAGCTTTATATGTTTATAGCTTTACTATCTGAACTTATTCATTTGTGGTCTTATTCATTTGTGTATTGTATTTGTGAATAATCTTTGCAAATATTTTCGAATAAACGTTTTTTCACCAATTCACACCGCAATTTATGGTATGCTGTACTACCTACCTTCCTTATTCAAAACTCTACCATACCAAGTACTTAAAGTTAAATTAATTTACAGTTTACTGAAACTTTGCACGGTATTTTATTATAGAAGTATGAAGACCTAAGTGGCCCAAAAATTAAATCTTAAGCATCAGGGCGGGCAACGCATTTGCACTAGTTAACTTGCGTTTGAGTTTTAGTGAGTGAGTTACAGTGGATGGTATAATAGGCGAAGGGTCCACTTAAAACGGGATAATACTCCTAGTTGGGCAGTCCAAATTTAATAAATAATGTATATAAATGAATAATATTGTGCTAAATAAACAAATAAATAAAAAAATTAAAAAAATAGGGTGCAGTTATAGAAGCTCGCACAGGACGCAGAAAAGGCTATTTACGGCACTGACAAGTAGAAGCAATATATACGGATTATAACAAAGCTTTTGACCTAGTGAATCATGACATATTATCACGCAAGCTTATGCAAATCGGCGTCCACGGTGACCTTCTTAGATGGCTCTCATCCTATGTATCAAACCGTAGTCAAGTCGTAGTTGTGGGTGGCTTTAAATCGGACTGGGTAACCGTCACATCAGGTGTGCCTCAAGGATCTCTATTGAGACCGTTACTCTTTAATATTTACATTAATGATATAGGCCAATGCTTCAAACACTCCAAAACATTACTTTACGCAGATGATATGAAGGTTTTTTATCATATCAGATGTACTGCTGTCAAAAAATGCAGGAGGACCTAAACCGTCTTAATGTTTACTGTACACAGCATTCCCTTAAAATAAATGTTAAGAAGTGTTTCGTCGTGAACTTCACGCAAAATAAAAATATCGTTACCAATGAATATAATCCGAACGGCTCAATATTAATCAACAAAACAGAAGTCAAAGATTTGCGAGTGACATTGGACTCTAAACTTATTTTTGATTTTCATATAGACTCAGTCACATCAAAAGCCTCGAAAATGTTAGGATTCATTCTTAGGACATTCAATAACTTTAGAACAATGAAAATCCTATATTTTGCTTATGTCCGCAGCTTACTAGAATACGCATCACAAGTTTGGAACCCGCCAAAAAAATCATATGTGGAAAATCTAGAACGTGTTCAAAATCGTTTTCTACGATACTTAGATTTCCGCAACTACCGCCCACACCTAAGTCACCAAGATTCAGCCGCGTACTTCAATACACTATCATTAGAAGTTCGAAGAAGCTCGGCCGATGTACTTTTTCTTCAAAAAATACCCAGATCCGTCGTAGATTGTACGAGTTACAGATACGAGTTCTTAACAGACGAACAAGATCAGACATGATTCTTATGCTACGTCCAGACTGAAGCCAACCTTCCAACTCCGAACTTAGTTCGGAGTTGGAAGGTTGGCCGATCGTGTGGTCGCTGTGGCCAACCCTCCAACCCCGAATTCCGTACTTCAAAATGGCGAACATGAAACAGCTGTAGCTACGCTGTATCTTTTTCAGTTGCCTACAATTATTACGTACGTATAATCATATACTTATATACACGACATGTTTTCAAACAATTGTTATACCACTCTCCGTAATAATATAGTCATATAGCGGCACGGTGTGGACAGCTGCGGCAGGCTGGTTCGTGTGAGTTGGCCGTCGGGATCGCCTCGAAGGCGATCCCGGGCCAACGCGAACTCCAACCTTCCAACTCGAACTTCCAACGCACGAACACCCCTCCACACGATCGTCCAAACGTTTGAAGTTAGAACGTTGGCCGCAGTGTGGGCTTACCATTAGCCTCCCTCGGTGCAACACTAATTCTAAGCAGAACTCTTTCAACTATCGTGCATCCAACACTTTCAACACACACAATTGGACATTTTTAACTCTGCACAACACTCCTTAAAATCTCTCTCGATACTCCACAATAACAATACTTATGGATACCCTCTAATACAACCACCACTCTATAAACTTCCTTTGTTTTCTCTTTTAATTTTTTGTCAAGCATATTTTTATTACTATACCTCAATTTAACCGATCCCCCCCCCCCATCCTATCCCCTTCCTATTCCCACCTAAATAACTCGCCTCTTGAAGTGTAATTTTTTTATTAATAAATATCTCAGGAATCACTACACTACTTGTATTTGTATTCAATACCCATGTGGAAACCTGTAAATGGTTCAATTATTGTTCTCAATTATTTTACTCTGTTATTAATGTAAACTGTTGGTCTTTCAAATAAATAAAAATAAAAATAAAATTAAAAATTTGCCTACGAAAGCAATAGAATACTTAATTAAATTAGCGAAACTCAATCGAAAATCTGGAGACAGAAAAATCAGAAAAAGATATTGGCTCGACTGGGACACGAACCCAGGACCCTTTGCTTACATGGCAAGTGCTCTACCAATTGAGCTACGGAACCTATATCCAATTCGGTCACTTTAACTGTATCATACTTCGACTAAGAACCACCAACATTATCTTCATTTTCTTAACACACATATTATTGGCATATCTTTATATATGATTACAAGATTCACTCGAACTAAATGCTATCTAGATAGTGTCGGGATAAATTTTTATTCATTTTATTTTTAACACGCGACATCTATTAACTTTTCTGCGAGTCTAGGATGAATATTTATTTTTAATTTTTAACTTTATGAGTAAAATCTCAAATTTTAATATTTAATTAAATGAAGACAATATTAGCGAAACTCAGTCTAACATCTGGAGACAGAAAAATCAGATTTGCTCATACAGTTAAAAATTTAAAATAAATAAAATACTTATTTATTTCGCGGGTACTCCTTTCCAACATAATACGATAAATCCACGATCCCACGCGAGTCTCCTTTGAGGCTAGTAGTATAAAGCGCCTTACGAACCTTAGCGGCCAGACATTCAGCTGACCCAGGATCGATCCTACGAAATCCAAAAAAAATTAAAATATTTTTATTTTTGTAAAATCAATATCCAATCTTCAAACCACTCCAAAATGAACAGGCAAAGAAAACACAAAATAAAGCGACATCTAGCGAATCCGAAGAAGAAAACAGAAATCCTTATAAGATGACTAAATGTATAGGAAAATGTGCACTGAAATTCGAAGACAAAAATATGGAAAAATCACATTGCACCTGCAATCCTGCACATTGATAAAACTGTGCTTCGTAGTCTCCCCACTCTTGTCTACTTTAGTTTTCTGAAGGTTTCACTTCTACCGCGTATTAATTGCACACTCTGATTTTTTCGTTCATTCGTAAATACGAAGAAATGAAAAAAAATACGACGCCTTCCGCTCCCTAGATAAAGTTGTGTAAACATGTCGTTAAACGTCGTTTTCATAAATTTCGCGCTGAATTTAAAATCGTTGGTTGTTTTTATACAAACGGAGACAGATTTGCGAACTGAAACTATGTGAAAAGCTTCTTAGAAAAATAGCAATTATACAATTAATAGGTTTAAAGAGACCTAATAAAAACTGGTTCCGTTATTCGGCAACTGGAAGTCGGATAAATTCGGTTTGATTATTACATATTTAAAAATAGTCTTGTACCGCCCCTTGCGGGATGTGGTTGGAAAATTAAAATGGCCACGATTCTGCACTTAAATCTATAAAAGTTTACCAGCTTTTACAAAACATACCAAATATGCTGGAGTAAACTGCGAGGGCGAGGGCGAGGGCACTAGGAATGGTATCATTTCCTCGAGTTTTTCCCTTAAAATATCTATACCTACTCTTTGTTCCGCTCCAACGGCGTAATGAACCGTAAAGTTTGTGTTTATGAGGCCATTCTAGAATATAAAGTTTGAATGGGAAGTAGGCAAGTGGATCTCTCTGTCTCTCTTTCTCTCTACCTCTCTATGTCTCTCTGTCGTTCAGTATCTCTCTCTATATAAGTTATTGAGGCATCAGACAATTTAAAACTACTTTTCCGTGAGCAGACGTTTTTCTTCGATGAACGGCTTGCGAGTACCAGCCGACAGTTGTAGTAAATTTTATAGATTATCTGAAAGTTTTTATATGAAATTTTACGCTTCATAAATAATTTGATGAAATGGTTATAACATTGAGATGCTACCATGGATATAAAGTCCGACATGGGAACTGGATTTGATCAATGGTGTTGTGACAAATGCATTTTCTTACGATAAAACATGGTCACGTTTTACGTGACACTTTAAACAACAACTTTAATACCGGCGATGCCTGCGGAACTATGACACTCCAAATAATAGGAAAATAGGGGCGATTAAATGAGGGAGAAAAAGAAGGAGGGGAAGCATGAAAGTTTATATAATAACTCACTATTTATATCTAAAAACTAAACGCTATTAATCAAGCAACTTTTAATTTCTAAGCGACAGGGAAGGACGCATCGTGGCGATACTGGGATGTAATTGTTTAGAAGAATATAGGTATTTTACCAAACCGTTGCTATCACTGTCGCTCTTACTACCACAAATATTGAGCGAAAGGGACAGCATCAACTCAGGCTTATAACATCAAAATACAATCATCAAAATTGAGGTTTTTTTATTCCATATTTTTCTCCTCCAAAACTTTCTTAATTTTTTTTTTTTACTAACTGTATTAGAAGAAAATATTTTATGTCTGTACGTTTTGTTTTTTTGAAAAATACATTGTCTAGATTGTGTACTAAACGTCTGTTGATGGCGTTCCAATCCAGCAATTTTAACGATTTTTGGAGGGATCTAACTTCTATAAAAAGTGACTTATCAAAAAAAGCAAAATGCACTCATACGCTAGTGGTCGAAATCTATATATTTGCAGTGGTTCCCCATTTTCCATTCTGGTCAAAATCCAGAATGGAAAATGGGGAATACATCCGTATGAACAAACGCCGCCCGGTTTCCTCTTAAAAGAAAAACTATACCATAATTCTTATTTAGGTACAATAAGATATGACATTTTTCCTGGGTGCCAAGGGTCTAGCAAGAACAATAAATTTTGTTATGGAAAAGGTTTTTTATCAACAATATTGGTAATTTCTCGACGCTTGCTAGCACTCATTTGACAGTTGGCGTCGACAAAATGTTGTTAATTTATCGAATTTGTTTGCTCCCAAGATAAATTTACCTACATTTCTATAAAAAATATTATCAAACAGTTCGTCCGAAAATCAAAACTTTGGTTTTTCCCTCGACTTCCGTAAAATAAAATAGATACATTAGAAAGGCGCTAACGAAATCGTTAAACCAATGTCGACAGCTTACTTTGTCGTATAGGTTCTGTTGTCGATGTAGGTAGCCATGCTAGGCCCACATGTAGCGAAAGTTAAGACTTTTTTTAAAATTTTATAGGCAGGTTCAGGTACCACCGCCCTCGGAACCATTTATTGGGTAATCAACACCTCTACCATAGGTCACCCCAAGTGATACGCTACGTTTGGTGACTTAGAGGAGGTTCCCGTGTTCTTGGGTAGAGTTTTGTCCAGGTCTTGGTGACCAATGCGTCTGCCCACCTGCTGCGTGGCGAACCGGATCAAGAGAGATTAGTAAAGGGAGGTTTTTTGACCTCTCCAGCCAGAATCCTTCCACCCAACGCCTTGCACCGTAGTTGTAGGGATGGATTCATACGTTCGTCACTCCTGGACACACTGACTCCTAGATTCCTACCCACCCCTCATACCCTTTTCCTTCCCACAACTTCCTCTCCTGCCTTCCCCTAGAAAGATCTACCACACATTCCCCAAAGATGAGATAGGCCCTGAGGGAAATTTTTTTTCTCAAGGAAATTCTTTTCCTCAGGGCCTCCTGTGTGGAGATAATGTAAAAAAAATTAAACAAAAACCAACCAACCAAAAATGTGCGAAAAAAAATTTTTTTTTTTTTTTAGAGAAGTTGAATTAATTTAAGAATCTGTAATGTCTATTGTAAAACCGAAAAGTTTTCCCGGGGGCTGTTGCATTTGTCTCAACGCCATTGGTCAATAACACTCCCCTTGGCTGGTATCAAGGCCGTAGCCAGGGGGGGGATCAGGGGGGATTGATCCCCCCCCCCGAAATTGATATTGACATCGAGAAGTGTAATTGATTTGTTCGCTGCAAAGAAAGCTAAAATTTAATTGTGTAATTATAAAAATACATGATAAGATTGATACGTTAACCCATTTAATTTCTTTTAATAATCACTGTTCCGCCAAACAAACCCCCCCCCCCCCCCCGAAATTGATATTGACATCGAGAAGGTAACTGATTTGTTCGCCGCAAAGAAAGCTAAAATTTAATTTTGTAATTATAAAAATAATGATAAGATTGATACGTAACACCATTTAATTTCTTTTAATAATCACTGTTCCGCCAAACAAAACCCCCCCCGAAATTTTTTTCTGGCTACGGCCCTTGGCTGGTATATTATGCAAGTACGAGTATATCACAATCATACCCGTAGCTAAAATTGTACGGTCAAACTTCCAAAACCCGGTGAACAAACTTTGAATAGTGTGAAGCCTTTTAGATTTATGCAAATTCGTCGACCGCAACTTTCAAAGGACCCTTGTTTTAGTCTATAACTGAATCATTCCACATTCCTGAATACAGCGGGCTTGTAATGCACTGTACCAATATCGTGTTCAGGGCCGCATTAAGTCCTATATCTCTCAAGGAGGTCCTATGGCTTAGATCCAGGCAGTCATCATTTTGGGCCCCCTTTCCCAAACTATCTCAAACACATTTTGTCCTCTTTCAACGTCCATAAAAAAAAATTCAAAAGATTGATTTCCTGCATTTCGAAAATGAGAATTAGTCACTGCTCTATTATTTAAATTTTGAAATGTCTTGACCATGTCTTCTTCATAAAAATCTTCCTTCCTTCAAAAGCTATCCTCCCCACATCCTGGAATAAACATTATTATTATTATTATTAAAAGCAAATATATAGTTTTTTTTTATTTTTTATTGGCAATACTGATTAAAAATACATACAAAGTTACATCGATTACATAGGTTCTCACCATAAAGAGACAATGCTCTTGTGTTTGGTGAGGGAATTCTAGGTCAATTGGTAAATTAAAAGATCGTGTAAGTTAGTAAGAACGGCTATTGTAAATAATAAGTAAGGTTAGAAAATCATGAATAAATTTAAAAATAAAAATCATGATAAGTTTAAAAAATCATAATATACATTAAAAAAATCATTATAAATTGATGAATCGTGTAAATTAGTAACAACAATTATTGTTTTGAGTAAGTAAAGGATATGTAAGAAAGAACACAAGATTTATACAATAGTAGGACTTAAAGATATAGAAACTAAGAAATGAGAGAAAATGGAGGAATGAACGATTTATATAATAGCAGACTTTAGGATATAAAAAGTAAACATATTTGGGACTCTTATAGCAGTTTAAGGTATTTTTTTAAATTTAGGCTTAAATTCCTGCATATTTTTGATAGTTTTTAATTTTAATGGGAGGTTGTTATAATAGATTACGACTAGATAAAGATAGGAATTTTGAATGTGCTTAGTATTAAATTTTGGGATTTTAATAGTTTTCTGGTATCTTGCTGATGTATTGAATTGTAAGTATTTAACTGTATTTCTTTGTAAATTTGAAGTATTGAATATTTTTTATACATTTTGCCTATTGTAGGTATATATATATATATATGAGTCGTTCAATTTCTATATCCGCTATATCAACTTTCACTGATTCGGAGAAAACCGCCAAAAACTGTCACATCTCTAGCGTAAATAAAAAATTGCAATAATGAATTGGAGTAATATACATTCGAAAAGTGTTCCTTTTTCAATATATGTCTAGAAATATTTAAGTAATTTGGATAAATAAAATCGATGTAGCGGATTTTGATACTCACTTCGTTATTTGTATGGAATATAGAGGCTTTTGAAACTCAACTGACCTGAGGGGCGTGTTTCTACACCCACCATCTTGGCAAAATAACTGCTTGTGATTGGTTGAATTCCGATATAGCGGGTTTTGAAATTATAGGACTCATATATGGTTTGCTTATTAAAATCACCCATCATTCTACCCTCAGCATTCCGTATTTGCTGTCTCTAAAAAATTCTCGCGTTTTTTCAGTTCTATAAAACTTCATAGACTTGAATGACTTCAATATCAAAGTATCCGATATGGTTCAGCAAAGAATTAATTCAGTTAATTGTTATTAAAAAAGAAACACATAAAAAATATAAAGAACACAGAACAATTCCCAACTATATGGCATTCAACAATATTAGAAGAGATTGCAAAAAAATGACAAAAAGATGTTATAATAATTACATTAATTCGGTTGAGAACACGATACTTCATGATGTAAAATACTTTTGGAAATACACAAAATCAATGAAAAACAATGATGCTGGTATTTCCGGTAATATACGTTACAGACAAAACAGCTCCAGTAAAATTTATGAAATTGTTAACATGTTTGCTGATTACTTTAAGGACGTGTATGAACCTGATATTCCAGATGACTTAATTCCGTACTTCAACTCGGATATAAATTTACACTTATCGCAAATACACATCGACATTGAAGACATTATAGACTGTATTAAATCACTTGAACCCAAAACAAGCTCGGGACCTGATAAGATTCCTTCCATCTTACTTAAGAATTGTGTCCAAAGTTTATCTGTTCCGCTTAATATACTGTTTAATAAGTCACTCTCTACAGGACACTTTCCACAAATATGGAAACTTAGCTACCTAACTCCTATATTTAAAAGTGGTGATAAATCCTTTGTTGAAAATTATCGGCCTATCTGTATTCAATCGTCTATACCTAAACTTTTTGAGAAATTGATTCTTAAGAAAATCAGCTTCTTTGTAAACTCATGTATCGCAACTTGTCAACACGGCTTTATCTCCGGCAGATCAACTTTGACTAACCTTACATTATATGAAAATTTCATTTCTAATGCACTTGCCAACAAACAACAAGTTGATTCTATTTACACCGACTTCAGTAAGGCGTTTGATAAGGTCTGTCTTAAAATTCTCATTAATAAACTTTTGAAACTCGGCATTAATGGAAACCTTTTATCTTGGTTTAAGAGTTACTTACTTAGGCGTCAGCTAATTGTCTGTATTAACGATCACTTATCCTACATGTTCGAAGCGACCAGTGGCGTACCCCAGGGTTCGCATCTTGGTCCTTTACTTTTTAATTTATTCATTAACGACGTAACAAACATATTCACTCGTGTTCTCATTCTAATGTTCGCTGATGATATGAAGATTTTTAGAATTATTGATAATATCGAGGACTGTCTGACACTTCAATCTAATATTAATAGCTTTTATGATTGGTGTCTTATCAACAAATTAACTCTTAATGTAAAAAAATGTCAACTTATGAGATTCCACAGAAAAAAAAAACCCATTGTTGTTCACCTACTTTCTCAATAATCACATATTATTATCTGTTGATGAAATAAGAGACCTTGGTATATATAACCTTTGACACTAAATTAACATTCATTAAACATATTAATAATATAACCAGTAAAGCATTGCAAATGTTAGGATTTGTCTTACGGATTTCAAAGGATTTTAAAAATTTAAAAACTGTCAAATTACTTTACACTTCACTTGTTAGAAGCCAACTAGAATTTAACTCCACCATTTGGAATCCTTACTACAGTGTACATGAGAATTCTCTTGAGCGAGTCCAACATAAATTTTTACGTTATATTAATTTTAAATTGGGAATATTCATCGAAAACATTAATTATCCCTCTCTGTTACAATTATTGGGACTCGATACATTAAAAGAAAGAAGAATTTGTTCAGACCTATTTTATTTATTTAAAATCGTTACCAACCTGTTGAACTCCCCTGAACTTCTTTCTCTAATAAGTTTCCATGTACCTAGTCGATGAGTTCGTTTCAAATTACCTTATCATTGCAACAATACAGGATCTAACGCTGAACTCAATTCCATAATGAATCGCCTGCATGTACTTGGAAATAAATATGTTTTGGATGAATCTATAAACATTGCTAGTCTAACCTCATACAAACACTACTTAATTTAAACTGTCTGTCAGCGCTTCTCAGTTTGACTATAATCAAATACAGATTAAAAGTATTAATTTCCTAATACATAATATCCGGGATATATAATATGTTGTTTTGTATTTATAATAACCTACTCTTTGTACTTTTTTATGTGATACTACAATTTTTATTGTTCTCCTTTATGAATTTTATATTTATATTTTTCTTTTTCTTTATCTATGTATATTCTGTATTCATAGATAAATATTTGTAATTCTTTTGTAAAAGCCGCTATAATCGGCGTTAATAAATAAATAAATCAATAAATAAATATTTGATTAAAGTAGCGACCCGTGGGCAATCTTCTACTCTACCTTACGACTAATCCGGCACTGATGGTGAAGCTAAAATAATGCAAATGGAGTTACTGTCATTTCAGTGCCTGAAAGTAAACCTAAAAACCTGTCGTTAGCGGTGACTGGTGACGGTTAGTTAGTCTGCAGTTTCACTTTGACACCTCTGAAATATATTCAGGAAATGGGGCTTTGTCTACTTTGTATGGGGTGATTGAGTTGGATTTGATTTCCATGTCATTTTGTTAGCCCTTTGAAGGAAAATATATCTACGTTATTTTGCATTTTCTGAGTGCAATAATATGCGGTACAAACGACAGGCATAAACTGTGTATTTATTCACACCTCATTTGAGGGTTTACCCTGTATTACATTATGAGATAAGCTACATATAATGGAGCTCAGTAACGAAACATCAATCCCAAAATTCCGAAATATAAAAACATAGTACAAGGTGCGCTTTTATAATTACCGTGAAGATTCACGGTTAAGGTACCGTGACGGCACAAAAGGCAATAAACATACGTTCCTTATAGCTACAATGCTGCAGCTCTTTCTTATACTAATACTTAAACAATGAGACACACAAAATACGTGTGACGGTTTCCTCCAAAGTACTGTTTTCTGTGACGGGAATTGCGTTTCATTTTCTTTATACGTGTGAGGGAGATTTATTTATTTATTTACGCCCTAGTGGGCTTTTACAAAGATATATAATACTAGTTAGGCAGGTACATAGTACAAAATAAATAATGATTAAATTAATAAAAAGAGCATTTAATTATGAACGAAGCTTAATACAACGAAATGTTAACGAAAAATCTGCTTACTACTTTAGTCGGCTGGTGAAAGAACACTGAATTGATTTCAAACTTTCACATCTTTCAAAATGGCGGGATGTCAGATGTTTTTGCACGCGGTGGAAAAAATACACTCCGATATCACACACGTAGGCACGGAACTCTGGCGTCATGCAATTTGCGAAAAGTGAATTTAATAAAATGTAAGTATAAACCGAAAGGAACTGATTTTATTTTTATGCAAATTTGTGCAAATTAGCGTGAGTAAAAAATTTGGTATAAAATGAATTTAATCATTTAATTATGAACGAAGCTAAATACAACGATATGGGTTAGGTTAGGTTTTAGTAGATATTTTTTGGGGGTTGTTTTGTCCGCAGGATGTTTTATCGAAGGATGTTTTGTCCGTAAGATAGTTTGTCGGGGATATTTTGTCAGGGGGGTATTTTGTCGCGGGATGTACTTTTAATTAATTTTAATAACGTTATTTATGTACTTTCAATGCCCGTGGTGACAATGTAGTGCTCATTTCCTGAGCAGTCAATTCATGGAGGAATTTAATTCTGCGATGCTTCCTATATCATTACAATGGTAACTTCTGACGGTTACATGACAACTAAACAAAGTGGCATTTCAACACCTCTTTGAAAATTCATTAAAAGTGATGAAATGTTTTGAAGTGAAAACTTCTTTAATGCCATTATAATTCGAAACTCGGTGAAACGAAAAAGCGACACTATAAAGAGATAAAAGGGATTTACCCTGCGAGAGAATGAGATCGGTCTACTCTTTGTGCGGTGCTTCGTAGCCTCCCCACTCTTTTCTACTTTAAGTTACACTTCTACCGCGTGTGAACTGCACACTTTAGTGACCGACCGAAAGTTCGGTTTCGGTTTCGGCAAAAAAATCTAGTTTCTGCATCAAAACCTGCCGAACCTTCGGCCGCACCGAAACTCTGCGTTCGTAAATTATCGCGCGTCGTTCGGCTGAATTCGTGGCTCATGTATCACCCGCCATCATCAGCTGAGTTCGCCGGCCGGTCCGGCGTGATTGTGTTGTGAGTTAATGTGTTTTCACATCTGCCCTAACGCTGTCCGAAAAAAGAAGAAGATGGAGAGATACGAAATTGCGAATGTTAGAGGAGAGCGCTAACATTTCCAGCGACAAAATCGATGCGAAAATAGCGAAAATGTTTTATAAAACATGACTCGTTTAAAATAGAGCAAAAATCTCGCGGGCATTATCTTAAACAGTATTTAAAAAAACACATTTTTTTCATATATATAACTTGTAAAATAACTGAAACAAAGGTGTTAATAATAATTTTTGGAGCCGACTTTGCAATTTTTTTCTATCGAGAGAATTTTATATAATTTGCGTTTCGGCGCAGGCAAAGTCTAGATATTATTTTCAAGAATAACATATATTTTTTTGAGAGCTTTAAAACTGGGAAATATGTAATAAATCGGTACAAATCCGGGTTGCGGTATTGCGTGCCCTTAAAGTGTGAGGTAGCGCAACGCGTCATAACACCCCAAAAACAAATAACAAAAATTTAATTATTTTTTTAATTTCATTTAACAGAATGTTATGATTGTTAACACAATCAAAATTAAAATATATATAAATTAACGAGATCCCTCCGTTATAATGTAAATAAGTGTTGCTTATTGACAAAATTTTTGTTCCAAGAAGTACCTAGTTACCATGTTTCGTTAATTTTTATTTGTTTTATAGCAGTAATATAAAAAAAATGTATATTAAAAAATATATACTTCAACTATTGTTTTTCATTTCATTTAACCCGTGTTAACTGTCTGCATAAGTGTAAAAAATAAGCCAAATTTCAGTGAAAAATATATAAGTATATGACATGTCTAAAAAAGTTTCGGTTTCGGCCGAAACTGCGATAGATTTATTTATTTATTTATTTATTTATTTATTTACGGACTTACGTCCAATTTAAAACAAAGTATCACGAAGTATAGAAATGAACAATGTAAGGATTCGGATGGTACATGAAAGCAAAGACAAACAGTGAAAATAGAAGAAAAATAAGTGTCAAGTCACGTCAAGACCTTGCAAAAATTAGGGTGAATATTACATATCTTCATTTGTTTAAAGAGCGACAGAAATCATTTAAGCTAATACCAAAAAAATCAAGGTCTTGACGTGAGTTGACCAGTCTACACATTCTGGACAGTGGTGAGTTATAACCATAGTTAGTCGAGTGCTGATTGAGGAAAAGCAGGTCTTTATTTCTGAGTCTACGAGAAGGTATATTAAATGTGATGAGTTGTAGTAATGTAGGCGAGTCGATTAAACAGTTAATAATTTTGAAGAAACAAATGAGATCAGATTTTATCCGACGGTCTTCTAAAGGAGAAAGGTTTAGAGTTTGTTCAATTTCAGCATACGAGTAATTGCCTCGCTCTAATCCTAGCCTCCAAGCAATTCCCTTTAGGAACCGATGTTGAACGGATTCAATATGACGAATATGGACAGCATAAAAAGGAGACCATATAATACAAGCATATTCAAGATGGGGGCGAACCAAGGAGCAGTAAAGAGTTCTTAGGGTATTTATGTTTTTGAAGTCAGAAGTGGTTCTAGTGATAAAACCAAGTAGTTTGAGAGATTTATTAACAATCGTATTTATATGTTCCCGGAAAGAAAGCTTGCTATCAAGAGAGACACCAAGATCTTTAATAGATTGAACAGTTGTTAGGCAATTATTATTTAATTTGTATTCGAAAACAATCGGATTTTTAGATCTGTAGAAGGACATAATTTTGCACTTATCGACATTTAGTTCCAAGCAATTAATTTTACACCAGTCATTGAAAGAGTCAATATCTGATTGGAAAAGAAGGCAGTCATGGTAGTTTTTGATTATTTTTAGGATCTTATTGTCATCAGCAAAAAGCCAAAAGCGTGTGTGAGAGAAAATACGAATAATGTCATTTATAAACAAGTTGAAGAGAAGCGGGGCTAAATGTGCTCCTTGCGGTACGCCGGATGTTACTTCAATAATAATAGACTCAATGTTATTTATTTTAACTCTTTGTTTTCTATTGCTTAAATAAGAATTAAAGAAAGATAGCAATGGGTTTCGTATACCTATAGCATATAGCTTGGCCATGAGGATAGCGTGTTTTACTTTGTCAAAAGCTTTAGAAAAGTCGGTATATAGAACATCTACTTGTGATTTATCTTCTAGGCCATTGATTACGGTGTTGGTGAAGGAGAGTAAGTTTGTAGTGGTAGATTTAGCAGATCTAAAGCCATGCTGTTCCTCAATCAGCACATTTTTGAAAATAGGTGTTATTTTTTTTGTGATTATAGATTCAAAGATTTTAGGAATATGAGATAACATCGATATAGGTCTATAGTTTTCTACGTTCGACCTATTACCCGATTTAAAAATAGGTCGTATATAGGAAACCTTCCAGGAATCCGGAAAAGTGGCAGATGATAATGATAAGTTATATAATAAACAAATTGGCTTAGATACAACAGATTTACATTCTTTCAATAATATTTCAGGTATACCATCAGGACCAGTGCTTGTTTTGCTGGGAAGATTTTTTAAGTAATTGAAAACATCTACAAGTGTGATTTCGCAATTATTAAGGTCAATAGTATTAGCATATTTAAGTGGAGGGATGGTGCATATGTTATCAGTATAGACAGAGGAGAAATGTTCAGCAAAAAGGTTGGCAATATCGAAATCGTTGGTGGCGTGAGTATCATTAAAAAATAAACTTGAAGGGAGATCGTTATCAATACGTTTTTGTTTAATAAATTTCCAAAATTGTTTAGGGTTAAGATTTAATTTTGTCTCAGTGAGTTCAATATAAGATTTATAACACAAGTTAGATTCAATTTTGGATAATTCTCTTAACTGAGAAAATTTTTGATAAAGCGCTAAGTTGTTCGTTAATTTGAATAACTTGTGTGTTTTCTTTTTTTCCATAATCAAATGCTTTAGTTTCATACTGAACCAAATAGGAAATTTAGGCTGGGAAAAAGTTCCCCTTGGAACGAACAAATCTATAGCATGAGTTATACATTCGTTGAATTTAAATACAGCATCGTTAATATTGTTGTTTGATAACATACCTGCCCAGTCATATTGGGCAAGGTACCTATTCATGCCAGTATAATCACCTTTGTTAAATTTGTAGTGGAATGTAACTGCTGATTTCAGAGTGTCACTTTTGAAAGGATTAGTGAAGTTAATATCGAGTGGTGGATGATATTTATCTATTGGTAATATTGAGTCAGTAGCTTCACATACACAAACGCTAGGCATATTGGTAAATATTAGATCAAGACAGTAACCTCCACAGTTATTGATCGAGTTTAATTGGTACATATTCAGGAAGGCAAAGAAATTTACTATTATGGAAGCATGAAGGGAAACATTATTAGGAGTTTTCACACCATGACTATCATTAAGCCACACTATTTTAGGAAGATTATAATCACCATAAATAAGTAAGGAATCGGCCTTTATGGAAACACGCTCAACTGCTTCAGTATGTGACTTATAGATTTCTATTGAAGAGGAGGGGGGAATGTATACACAACCAATGACAAGTTTCTTGGAACCAAGTAGAACACAAATAAATAATTGTTCAGATACATTATTAGACGATTCAAGAATGTGGCAAGAGTATTTTTTTTTAATACATATCATTACCCCACCTCCTCTACACTTGTTAGAAGAGGAAGAGCGGTCACAGCGAAAAATAATGTAGTCATGGAGTCCAAGTTCTGTTGAAGCAATATTGTCTGATAGCCATGTTTCGGTAAAACATAAAAAATCATAAGGGCATAAATTTATGGAGCATCTAAAGGAGTTTAGCTTAGTATTGATACCAAGAATATTTTGATAATAGGTGGAAAAGTTAGTATTAATAAGGTGTCGATTCTGATTCAGCCTAAAAAATTGACTCGAGATAATTCGCGTCTCTCAGCGGCTTGGCGGGCAGGACAGTCAGGGGAGCCAGTGTTGTGTGTGGACGGTTTTCTGAAGAACTTGCAGGTAGCACATGCTGGTGGCTTTTCAGGAGTCGGGCAAGCATCTCGATTGTGTCCAGGTTTTCCACAGTGAGAACATGTAGGCATGTCTGCGTTACATTTCGACGCCGTATGGCCGTAAAGTTGACAGTGTCCACATTTTAGACTGTCGATCCAATCCCTTACGGTGTGTATTTGCCAGTCCATAGCCAGTTTAGAGAAGCGAATGAGGGAGTGACGAACAGAAGGAGGAACTCTGAAGACATGAGTGCACGATCCGGTACGAGGTCCTACTTTGTGAGAGAACTGCAATTTATCTTTCAATTCATTAATTTGTAGACCGGTTTCTTCGTGTGTTTGCTGGTGGATTGCCAAGATAATGTTCTCGAGGGGCACAACTTGAGGTAGACCATGGATAGCTATCCGAGGAAGTTTATGTGAAGAAACTGCTGCTTTCAGACCAGCATCGGATAGGGTCGGTGCATTGGCAAGTTTTATGGCCTCTGCATCGGTACTTGGATGCACGACTACACCTCCGTTCCTTATTTCTCGTAACCCCGTGATTGTAATTCCCAAAGATGATGGGTTAGTTGAGGTTTTGAGAGTTTCAAGAGTACTGCTGGAAGGAAGTGACTTGTCATCTTTGGGGAAAATAAGTACGGCTGGTCTCGCAGGAAGTATAGGGGCATTATTTCTTGTGTTCGGTGGATATTTCGGGAGGACTTGGTTGGACGTAATCGAACTATACGTTCTGTTCCCATTTTCGGGTGTTTGATTAGAAGACATATATTTGTAGGTCTTCAATTCTCCTTCAAGGCTCCCTAACTTTACACCCATTTGACCGACATTACCCAATAGATCGGTGAATTTAGGGGCGAGTTTCGCTATTTGTTCCTTGGTGAATTTGTTAGATGTGTCCATTATGATGATATTTAATAGGTTTAAAATAGAGGTTGCCTTTGCCAGGAATTGTTGGGCAGAGTTTTCTTGTTCCATTATAATATTATGGATTATTATTAGATGTAGGTAGATGTTAGAATGGTAGAATATTCTGTTAACTTTGTGTCTATGGCTTCAAATGTCACTTGTCAGATGCCGAAGATTCGGTTTCGGTTTCGGTAGAAAGTCCTGTTTCGGTCGGACACTAGCACACGTAGGTATATATTTTTTTAAATAGTCCATAACCTAACCTAACGTGACCTATTTAACCATATTCTTTTCATCAGAGTGATGAAATGACTTTTCAAAGGAGTGATGAAGTTGCACAATGTTGAATTGTCCGGTCTGACGAACCATGTTCGCTGTAGTTTTGCGGGTTCTAAATAGAGACAGTTGAAATCAAAATTTTGCCGGAGGTCTCCGAGGCGTGCTTCCCTTTAAAAGTACTCGAGTTCTAGGAACAGTTCCCGGGTCCAAGTTCTTTGGTGCGGACTGGGTGCTATTGTGGCTACCGGGAAGCACGAGTTCGGCTGGAGCCGGACCCAGATGGAACCCGAACAAGAACTCAAACCCGGACAAGAACCCTCAGGACTCGCGAGTGGCTCGGACCTCGGATTCGGGGACGCCGGTGGAGGCATTCGGCTTCCGGCTCCAGCTCCGGCTCCGGTTTGAAGAAGGAGTAGAAGTAGGATCCGCTTTCCGCGAATAACCCGAGTTCAAGAGCCCACTCCAGCTGAAAATACACACCGCCATTTCGAAATCTATTTGGCTAGCCTGAGGGCAGTTTTTGCAGAGCACCTGATGATGAACCCGTATGATAGGCAACTTCCAATAGGAGAGGAAACTAGAAGATGAAGTATGGATAGCATAAGAAGAAGGTGTTTCTATTCCACGTTATTTTTAAGTGTTTCTGCAAAAGATCTCCAATTTAGTGTAACCAATGTTATGAAGAAGATTAATAAAGAAAAGGGGAAGAGAAAGGTTGTTGCGACTCTTAACTATTCAGATCTAGAAAATTGATAACAGGACACTAAGAATATCTTCCACCCGAGATCATGGTACGAATGCGCTATATTTTTTGCTCATGTAAATTAAACAAAACTCGTTAGTAACTATTTTATATTTTTTAACCCTCAGGCTAATTTATTCACTTTTCGAAATAACTCATACAGGTCTCATAGAAATCGTTGTCTCTCTTACTATCGTGGTGAAAAATATGATCTAAATAGTGCTAGAAAAAGAAAATACGGCGCTTTATATTAAAATCTAAAACTAACAATAAAATTATTATAATACACCTACACCTTGATGAAACCAAAGTTTCCGTTCGCAAATTGAAAAATATTTATGAAACTTTGGGATTTTTTTATTAATTACTAGCTGGTTCCCGCCATGCGTTGCTATGCCATTCAAAGAAATAAATTGATTCTCCCTGCATGTCCTTTCCCGTGCGTCCCCATTCCCTTCCACCCTCTCTTTCCCCTTCCCCTGCCGCTAAAATATATGAAATACACACGTTTTCATTTATACAAATTTCATAACGCAAAAGCTTACCATTACATATAGCCTATATGTTATTCTGAGGTATGTGCTATAATATCGTAAAGTTTCATTAAAATCCATTCAGTAGTTTTTGCGTGAAAGAGTAACAAACACACATCCAAACAAACTTTTGTGTTTATAATATTAGTATGATATTTACATGAAACGACAAAAAAGTGAATCGATACGTTTATAATACATTTGCTTAAAAAATTATGTGTGTTTTTTAATTTTTTTTGGTTCTCAGTAATTTTGGTTAGAAAAAACGTAAGGTGAGCTACTTTAAAAAAAAAATATGTTAAAATTCAAAAATTTTGTGTTTGCGTATTTCATCGAAACTTTTTTTGATTTTATTGCAAAGCGGAAATATTTTGACCTTCCGATAAAATAGGCCCGAGACCTTATGGGTTACGACTAGGGATGCAACGATGTATCGTAAAACCGATAAATTACGATATATCGACCCATAAAAATATCGATATATCAATATCGAAAAACTCAATATATCGTACCGAAATATCGAAAAACCCACCCAAATTAAAATACCCACAAAATCGGGTAAAATGTGAGTATTATATCTTTCTGCTCTTGTAAATACTCTAAAAGTAAACATTCTTCAAACATGGCAAGAGATGCAAGATACAAAAAGATGCATATCCCAACCTTTTTAAAGTAGCAATGAGTCATCTACCAATTGTGGCAACAAGTGTCCATTCTGAACGTCTGTTTTCAAAGACAGGAGCCTCTATAACTCAAAGCAGAAACCGGCTACAAGGCTACAGACCGGCCACAAGGAAGCAGTCTAGTACTAGTAATAGTAGCACCATTGTTAAGTATAAAAAATATATAAGTACGTAAATAATCTATAAAGGTTTGATGTAACTAAAACTACGTTGGATTTCTATAAGCTTTTAAAAAAATAAGAAATACCGATATATCGGCCTACTAGATCGATATATCAATATCGACTTAATTCGATATATATCGATATCGATGTAACGATATTTAAAAAAATCTTGCATCCCTAGATACGACTAAGGAGTTACTGCTCTGTTACCGTGGTCGTTAATAAAGTAGTGTTTTAAAGATAATATTATGTAAATGAGAATGGTGTAATTTTTTTACTTAACTCATCATCCTTAATCATAACCTTTGATTGATGTTACGTTTAAAATCGATTAATTTGGTTATTTATCAGATAAGACAATGATAACCGGCTACAATGATAATATGATGCAAGATTTTAAATTGTAGCTATGCGCATTTCTTCTATCATTATAACGCGAGTGAACTGTTTATATATTTTTTCGGATCTGTACTAACCGGAGCCAGTACACATAGACATATCGTATTGCTAATTTATTGAATTCCCTTCAAATTATTCGTAATTCCGGTTAAAAACGGGATTGCAGTAGTACTGGGCGTTGACGATAATTCTATCCAACGCCAACGTCGTTATCGTTGGCAATTTTCAACTGTTGAAAATAGCTGTTGAAAATAACGTCGACGTTGACGCAACTATAATAGGAGATCGTCACGATACTAACAGAAAATATATCAAAATCGTATTAAGGAATCCCTTTTAACGGGTGGTTCCCCGAATCATTGATGTATTATTAATTATTATTATCTCTATGCCCCACGCCCCACACACGTAATAATAATCCTATAATAACGTTGAAAGTTGAAACTGTTGGAAGACGTTGGTTTCGGTGTTGAAAATATTACCCTCTTGAAGTGTTAAGAGACGTTGAAGATATATTTTGCTTGTCACTGATAAATTCGCTTGTTGCTTGACGCTACGTATCGGCCGTATTGGACGGGAAAATAAAAATAAAAAAAGTGCAGTAGGTACGTACATTACCAAAAGACCATGTCTAATTGGGTATAATATCGTTCACGAAGTGTGATCTCTTGACCCTTTTGGCTTATCATTCCAACACTGTTGAAAACAATAGGTTCAAAACGTCTGTTAGGCGACCGGCGTTGAGAATTATCAATAGGTTATTTTTTGCTTGTCGTTGATAAATTTTATTGTTCCCTGGCGCTGCGTATCGGCCGTATTGGATGGGAAAATAAAATAAAAACGTGCAGTAGGTACGTACATAACCAAAAGACCATTTAAAATATCGAGTAATGTTGTTCACGAAGTACAAACTCTTAACCCTTTTTATTTATTAGGCAGTTGAATCGTTGACTGCGTTGAATAATATTCGCATGTAGGTATTATATTTCAACTGTTGGCGCTAATTATTTTCAACAGCGTTGGACGTTTAAATAATATAACTATTGTTTCAACGGCTAGTTATATTTTAATACAGTACTAGATTGCAGGCCTTACAAACGAATTAACAGGACGAGGTAGCCTAATAAATGTTAGGAAGCGAATTATCAGGATTTCCTTATAAATTATTACTATAGTAGGTAATATGGCATTCCCGAACCAGGGAATGTTGTGAAGATGAATGGTTAGGAAGGTAAGGGGATGGGAAAGAGGAAGATTTGGAATTGGGATATTTACATCTTTAGATTTTGAACAGTGGTTCACGAGGACGATGTTGAAGAATCCACCACTCTGAAATAAAAAAAAATTTATAAGAAAAACTCTCTTTTTATAACTTTTGAAGGTTATTTTCATCAATGTAATATATCATTGAAGACGAAGATAACAATAATAATCTAAACGAAAATATAAAAGAGAACAAGACACAAAAAAAATAGAAAAAGATAAATGGTCACATCTGGGACTCGAACCCAGAACCTCTCATCTAACCGAGACGTGCGCGTTTACCGATTCCGCCATTGCCAATTTCTGGGTAAAATGGCTGAAATTATTAATGGTTAATATTTATCCTTTTAAAATTTAATTTCAGTAAATTTACTCAGAAATTAGTAAGGGCGAAGTGATAAAAATAAAACCAATAAAAATTTCCAACGTATAGACCTATCCAGAAATAATATAAATATATCGCCTGTAAGTGGTATAACCACAGTTTGATGATGCCTTCACAAAGCGAAGAAGCTGTCACGCGTAATAATAATTACATAGCAGAACTTGTTTATAAATAAATTGTTTTTTATTAATTGAAAAATAATATTATTGAATATTATAAAAGAAAGATAAATTAAAATGTAGTTCTAAAAAATTAAAATTGACAATAAATATTAACTAGCAGTTAAAAACCCGCGACCCTGCGGGCGGCTTTTGGTTCGGCTTCGCCCAGTTAGTGTTGGTGGTAGGAGTGGGCGTTATTTAACGTAACTAGATACAATAACTGGTTACACGGTATGTAACGGAAATAACTAGTTTCGATATTATTGCAAGTAGTTATTTTTGTAAATGCGTTATTTCTGTGATGGGTGTGATGTGAGTAACTGATTGCAGAGTAGTTTCGCCGCGTTTCGCATAGTTGCGTTTACCGGCCGGCCGAGCGTGCAAGATTTTGAATCGAACATTTTCGAGTAAGCGGGAGTAGGTTCCGTTTTTGGAAAGTGAGCGACCATTTTTTGAATTTAAAGTAAAATAATTCAGTTTGTTTTAGTTCGTCGTTGTACTTGTGTATAATATTGAGCACTTTCGGTAAATTTTCGATCGCACTGTCAACGCTTATTACGAACAATTTTTAGAAAAAAACCTTCAGATTCACCTTAATTACTATAAAAGGAAACTTTTTGCATTTGGGGTGGCGGAAAATAATGCATTTTAAATTTCAATTGCGTAAAGTGAAATTTTATCATTTTAAATTTTATCAAAATTAATCATAAATACATTTAATGCAGTCAGTCCTAAGTCTGAATAAAGTATGAAGGGAAGTTAATTTCGTTTCGAGAGTGCTAATTTAGTTTCGTTTCGTGTGTAACTTTATAGTTGGTGGGGGTATACAGTTTCGTGTGTAACTGAAGCAGAATGAAAATAGCTAGTTACAAAAATAACCTGTTTTGAAACAGGTTACGCCGACCAAGAAACTAGTTTCGTTACGTTTCTTGAAAACGGCGTAACGACCCACGTCTAGTTGGTGGCCATTTTATAAATCCGATAGAAACTGGTTCCAAAAATAGCCCGTTCCTCGGATCCACTGTGATCCAGCGACCGGGACAAGCAATGACGTCATATGTAATATATTGCCGCGTGATACTATTATTCCAACGAAGTAATACCGTCAATCTTTCCATAACGGTAGAGATACTCAAATTTTCAAAATTGTAGTACTTATACCTAGGAGGGGCACGTTCTCATGCGACCTGCTAACGGAAGTAGCGCCATCCTTTGACGAATTCTTGAATTCGAAATCGATTTACAACGGTAGCTTTTTTTTAAATTTCACGTACACAGATGTTTATTTGGTGCGGCGCGTACGGCGCGGCGGCAGACATGCACTCGAAGTCGGGTTCTTAAAATCAACCACGCACTCGCAAGCCTATTAATACTTTTTGATGATTATTATTTTATTCCATGCAAAGGGTGTCTGTGTCAAATTGGTCAAAGTCTATTCGTTGTAAATTTTCTAACAAAATAAATAAATAATGATGCCACAGACGTGCAGCATTAATGAACTCTTCTTCGATGTAACGATTATAAACTGGTAATTGTAATTACCTTCCTCAGTAGACGAGGAAACTCCACAGATCCGCTGCATCCGTCGTTTCTGCAGATGGTGAATTATTTAGCAAGGCTCCTGCTGTAGCCGGGATAAAACGACATGAAAGATTCCATTATGTCTTCTATTTCCAGTGCCAGTGTCGCCAAGTTGAGATCGGAGAACCTACCTATACCCCACACCCACCTTCCGCAACGTCAATTTGTTTCACACGCCACACTTAGTGCCTGTACGTAACCCTGGTAAACAGGGGCTTACAATAGATCATTAATTAATAAATTATTTTATTTATTTTATGAGTCAGCACGGACATAGACTGCCCAATGAAAGAATGTGATGCTATTTCGATCAGTTATACAAATTAATTGTACACCGGCGTGTCTAAATATTCTCATATTTCAAAGCATCTCAAAAATATAACATAATCTATGGAGTTTCTCATTAGTAACCAAATATTTTTGTCCTACAAAAAGTTTCAAAAATCGATATCTAGATTGTGTTTTTCACACAAAACTAAGTGTATCACAATAAAATAGTGGATCGTTTTCCTATCAATAAATAATCACAGTGATAGCAGTTATACTATAAGAATAAATTTAAAAACAAAATCTTGAAATTAACATGACATTTGAATTTGAAACCATTTGAATTTGAATTTGAAGTTTGAAGTCAAGTGACATTTGAAGCCATAGACAAAAAAGTTAACAGAATATTCTACCATTCTAACATCTACCTACATCTAATCATAATCCATAATATTATAATGGAACAAGAAAACTCTGCCCAACAATTCCTGGCAAAGGCAACCTCTATTTTAAACCTATTAAATATCATCATAATGGACACATCTAACAAATTCACCAAAGAACAAATAGCGAAACTCGCCCCTAAATTCACCGATCTATTGGGTAATGTCGGTCAAATGGGTGTAAAGTTAGGGAGCCTTGAAGGAGAATTGAAGACCTACAAATATATGTCTTCTAATCAAACACCCGAAAATGGGAACAGAACGTATAGTTCGATTACGTCCAACCAAGTCCTCCCGAAATATCCACCGAACACAAGAAACAATGCCCCTATACTTCCTGCGAGACCAGCTGTACTTATCTTCCCCAAAGATGACAAGTCACTTCCTTCCAGCAGTACTCTTGAAACTCTCAAAACCTCAACTAACCCATCATCTTTGGGAATTACAATCACGGGGGTACGAGAAATAAGGAACGGAGGTGTAGTCGTGCATCCAAGTACCGATGCGGAGGCCATAAAACTTGCCAATGCACCGACCCTATCCGATGCTGGTCTGAAAGCAGCAGTTTCTTCACATAAACTTCCTCGGATAGCTATCCATGGTCTACCTCAAGTTGTGCCCCTCGAGAATATCATCTTGGCAATCCACCAGCAAACACACGAAGAAACCGGTCTACAAATTAATGAATTGAAAGATAAATTGCAGTTCTCTCACAAAGTAGGACCTCGTACCGGATCGTGCACTCATGTCTTCAGAGTTCCTCCTTCTGTTCGTCACTCCCTCATTCGCTTCTCTAAACTGGCTATGGACTGGCAAATACACACCGTAAGGGATTGGATCGACAGTCTAAAATGTGGACACTGTCAACTTTACGGCCATACGGCGTCGAAATGTAACGCAGACATGCCTACATGTTCTCACTGTGGAAAACCTGGACACAATCGAGATGCTTGCCCGACTCCTGAAAAGCCACCAGCATGTGCTACCTGCAAGTTCTTCAGAAAACCGTCCACACACAACACTGGCTCCCCTGACTATCCTGCCCGCCAAGCCGCTGAAAGACGCGAATTATCTCGAGTCAATTTTTTAGGCTGAATCAGAATCGACACCTCATTAATACTAACTTTTCCACCTATTATCAAAATATTCGTGGTCTCAATACTAAGCTAAACTCCTTTAGATGCTCCATAAATTTATGCCCTTATGATTTTTTATGTTTTACTGAAACATGGCTATCAGACAATATTGCTTCAACAGAACTTGGACTACATGACTACATTATTTTTCGCTGTGACCGGTCTTCCTCTTCTAACAAGTGTAGAGGAGGTGGGGTAATGATATGTATTAAAAAAAATACTCTTGCCACATTCTTGAATCGTCTAATAATGTATCTGAACAATTATTTATTTGTGTTCTACTTGGTTCCAAGAAACTTGTCATTGGTTGTGTATACATTCCCCCCTCCTCTTCAATAGAAATCTATAAGTCACATACTGAAGCAGTTGAGCGTGTTTCCATAAAGGCCGATTCCTTACTTATTTGTGGTGATTATAATCTTCCTAAAATAGTGTGGCTTAATGATAGTCATGGTGTGAAAACTCCTAATAATGTTTCCCTTCATGCTTCCATAATAGTAAATTTCTTTGCCTTCCTGAATATGTACCAATTAAACTCGATCAATAACTGTGGAGCTTACTGTCTTGATCTAATATTTACCAATATGCCTTGCGTTTGTGTATGTGAAGCTACTGACTCAATATTACCAATAGATAAATATCATCCACCACTCGATATTAACTTCACTAATCCTTTCAAAAGTGACACTCTGAAATCAGCAGTTACATTCCACTACAAATTTAACAGAGGTGATTATACTGGCATGAATAGGTACCTTGCCCAATATGACTGGGCAGGTATGTTATCAAACAACAATATTAACGATGCTGTATTTAAATTCAACGAATGTATAACTCATGCTATAGATTTGTTCGTTCCAAGGGGAACTTTTTCCCAGCCTAAATTTCCTATTTGGTTCAGTATGAAACTAAAGCATTTGATTATGGAAAAAAAGAAAACACACAAGTTATTCAAATTAACGAACAACTTAGCGCTTTATCAAAAATTTTCTCAGTTAAGAGAATTATCCAAAATTGAATCTAACTTGTGTTACAAATCTTATATTGAACTCACTGAGACAAAATTAAATCTTAACCCTAAACAATTTTGGAAATTTATTAAACAAAAACGTATTGATAACGATCTCCCTTCAAGTTTATTTTTTAATGATACTCACGCCACCAACGATTTCGATATTGCCAACCTTTTTGCTGAACATTTCTCCTCTGTCTATACTGATAACATATGCACCATCCCTCCACTTAAATATGCTAATACTATTGACCTTAATAATTGCGAAATCACACTTGTAGATGTTTTCAATTACTTAAAAAATCTTCCCAGCAAAACAAGCACTGGTCCTGATGGTATACCTGAAATATTATTGAAAGAATGTAAATCTGTTGTATCTAAGCCAATTTGTTTATTATATAACTTATCATTATCATCTGCCACTTTTCCGGATTCCTGGAAGGTTTCCTATATACGACCTATTTTTAAATCGGGTAATAGGTCGAACGTAGAAAACTATAGACCTATATCGATGTTATCTCATATTCCTAAAATCTTTGAATCTATAATCACCAAAAAAATAACACCTATTTTCAAAAATGTGCTGATTGAGGAACAGCATGGCTTTAGATCTGCTAAATCTACCACTACAAACTTACTCTCCTTCACCAACACTGTAGTCAATGGCCTAGAAGATAAATCACAAGTAGATGTTCTATATACCGACTTTTCTAAAGCTTTTGACAAAGTAAAACACGCTATCCTCATGGCCAAGCTATATGCTATAGGTATACGAAACCCATTGCTATCTTTCTTTAATTCTTATTTAAGCAATAGAAAACAAAGAGTTAAAATAAATAACATTGAGTCTATTATTATTGAAGTAACATCCGGCGTACCGCAAGGAGCACATTTAGCACCGCTTCTCTTCAACTTGTTTATAAATAACATTATTCGTATTTTCTCTCACACACGCTTTTGGCTTTTTGCTGATGACAATAAGATCCTAAAAATAATCAAAAACTACCATGACTGCCTTCTTTTCCAATCAGATATTGACTCTTTCAATGACTGGTGTAAAATTAATTGCTTGGAACTAAATGTCGATAAGTGCAAAATTATGTCCTTCTACAGATCTAAAAATCCGATTGTTTTCGAATACAAATTAAATAATAATTGCCTAACAACTGTTCAATCTATTAAAGATCTTGGTGTCTCTCTTGATAGCAAGCTTTCTTTCCGGGAACATATAAATACGATTGTTAATAAATCTCTCAAACTACTTGGTTTTATCACTAGAACCACTTCTGACTTCAAAAACATAAATACCCTAAGAACTCTTTACTGCTCCTTGGTTCGCCCCCATCTTGAATATGCTTGTATTATATGGTCTCCTTTTTATGCTGTCCATATTCGTCATATTGAATCCGTTCAACATCGGTTCCTAAAGGGAATTGCTTGGAGGCTAGGATTAGAGCGAGGCAATTACTCGTATGCTGAAATTGAACAAACTCTAAACCTTTCTCCTTTAGAAGACCGTCGGATAAAATCTGATCTCATTTGTTTCTTCAAAATTATTAACTGTTTAATCGACTCGCCTACATTACTACAACTCATCACATTTAATATACCTTCTCGTAGACTCAGAAATAAAGACCTGCTTTTCCTCAATCAGCACTCGACTAACTATGGTTATAACTCACCACTGTCCAGAATGTGTAGACTGGTCAACTCACGTCAAGACCTTGATTTTTTTGGTATTAGCTTAAATGATTTCTGTCGCTCTTTAAACAAATGAAGATATGTAATATTCACCCTAATTTTTGCAAGGTCTTGACGTGACTTGACACTTATTTTTCTTCTATTTTCACTGTGTCTTTGCTTTCATGTACCATCCGAATCCTTACATTGTTCATTTCTATACTTCGTGATACTTTGTTTTAAATTGGACGTAAGTCCGTAAATAAATAAAAAAAAAAATAAAAAAAAAAATAAAAATCTTCAGTAGCTCAAAAATTGGAAAGAATCCAGTCCAAGCTCTGCTGGGTGGTATTTTGGTCCCTTAACGGAATGGCTCCGGCTTACTTATCGAAAATGTGTATTCCAGAAAATTTTTATTCTCGACACTCAAGCCTCAGGTCAGCTGCATCATCAGCTATCGGAAGGTTGAAGGAACCAAAGCGCACACCAGATACTAAGATCGGTGAGCGTGCTTTCGGAGTGTCAGGACTTAAAGCCTGGAATGGACACATAATTTAACAATGATCTATAATAACTCGGTGGAATTTAGAGCTAAGCTTTAAACTCACCTTTTCAGACAGTCGTATCCACAAATAAATAAAAACCTTTCACATTGCCTTGACTACCTTCGACATTGTAAATAACTAAATGTGTAAAAATATAAGCAAATTCTAGTTTGTAAGCTTTTGTAAGGGTCATTTAATGGAAATTTTCAAGTTCTAAATTCTCAAGCCTTTCAAAATAAATATTAACTCAACCTTGGCATTAATCTTCTCATAAATGTAATACCAACAGTGATGGGGGTAGCAAATTTAAAATCATGCAATGTCCAGTGTTTTAAATATAACGTCCTGCACGAGCAAAATCATATCTTCTCCGAGCATAAACTTTCTAATAAAGTGTTTTTTTGGAATTTATCTCCCGGGTAAGTATGTTTTTGTCTATGTATTTTTGTAAATAAATTGAACAACGCCCTTGAGATGATTTTTCACAAAAACTGCGCTCTACAAATTATCTAACTATTAATATGATGATTATTATTCAATCAAAGATTCCAGTAACGCTTTCAATTTCCACAATAACGGTCCGGTCCTTTAATACTAGATTCACAGAACACATGCCATCATTTAAAAATAATAAATAGTACGTAAGTAAGTAAGGTGATAAGTTCAAATATTAGATACCATAAAAAATATGTATATATACCCATAATAAATATGCTGGAAAAAGAAACTCCTAAGTCATCATTTGGGAATAACTCACTTAACGACCCTCAATCAAATTTAAGCAATGCATTAATTGGGGAAACTTTAAAAGGGTAATACCATTAATAATTTCCGACATTTTATTCGGAAATCAAAAAGGGCATATGTAATAAAAATAAAGCAATAAGTTTTCACCATAAGCACCTTTATATAAATAATATACTCGTATATATATCGTCTGTAAGTATTAATTATTATAAGCAATAATTATCAGCCTGAAACACTCATCAACATTGAAAAATCTTCCGAGAAAAGATACTTGCCGCCAACGGGACTTGAACCCGTGTCCTTCTGATTGCCGGTCAGCTGCTCTTGACCACTGAGCTATGGGGGCTTATCAAATACCCGCCAAATAATTCAATACATACTAGTGTTTCATTCAACAATTACTGCTTATTATATCTATTCGTCTGTAAGTGGCCTAACTATAGTTTGATAATACCTTGAAAAGGTGAAACAGCTATCACGCATAATAATATCTCATTATATAGCTGAAATTGTTTATTGTTTATTAATTAAATAATAATATTTCTGAATATAATATAATATATAAAAATAAATAACGTTCTACATGTTGAACTTATTAACAATAAATTTTATAAATCACATACAACAAATAACTAACAAAGGCTTGAAATCACTAGGATTTATAATCAGAACAATCAAAGACTTCGATTCGTTGGAAGTTATAAAAATCGTATATTTGTCACTTGTACACAGCTTGCTGGAATACAATTCCATAGTTTGGTCCCCGTATTATCAAATTCATATAAGAAATGTCGAACGACTGCAGCACAAATTTTTACGATTTATTAACTTCAAGTTACATATACCTATACAACATATTAACCATACATCCTTACTAAATACACTCAAATTGCATTTCCTAGAAAACAGAAGAAAAATAAATGACCTAACTTTTTTGTTTAAAATTATTCACTCTGAATTAGATTGTTGCGAACTCCTGCATCTCATCGACTTCAAGTGCAACAATAATTATGGAACTAACTACCACATGCATGCACCTATTTCTCAACTTCACACACTAGGAAACAAATTCATCTCTAATATCGATATATTTAATACAAGTTTACCATTATTTGGGAAATACCTGAATGATATTTTTATGTAGAATATTTTGATATTAAATTTAAGGAGCATAACGTAGGGGCTATTCCATATATTTGCGTATTTCTGTATTAATCTACAACGTAAAAACTTGTCCACGTTTTCTTTTATGTATCTTGCATTTTGTCATGTATCACAATTAGTCAGTCACCTGTAAATTTTGTAATTACTAAAATACCTACTAGTTTATTTCTATGCCATTTGTAACATAGAAACTTTCTCTTTTATCGTAATGCATTATCTCATCTTTACCTAAACTTTTCTGTATACCTACCTTTCATATGATGTTTACTAGTTATATTTTTACAGTTTATCTTTGTTTATTTAAAAATGTCTCTGTATTATAAACTTGTCATGTAAAAGCTTATCAAGGCGTTGAAAATTAATAAATAATAAATTTATTGAAAAAGCTATGAAATTGGCAGTCCCTGCTCCAGACATTCTGAATAGATAAAGAGTATGCGGTGTTAGGAATGCACTTAGCGGCTTCGGATGAGGTGGATGGTGGATGGTGGATGGAGTCGGGGGTGGATCGGCGGATTCTTCAACCCTCTCCACCCCCTGCTACCTGCTGCCCGCTCATCGCTCATTGGCTCTTCCTCCGCCACCAAAACGTAACCGCCAGCCACCCTTACAGCCTGTCCAGCAGCAATTTGACTCGCGCAATTATAAGGTACTAAGTGCACAGACACGCGCGTGGAAAAATACCACTTGCGCGTAAATCGCAAACACACGGAGGACTTACGCTATCACGCGTTTTACGCACAAGTCGAGGTACTCTGGTAGTCATTGTCGTGTCCATTACAAGCGCCATCGTCGATATCCCTCTCCAGGGCTTTAACTCAGTTTTTGAAGTGAAAACTTCTTTAGCACTGTTGTAATTTGAAACTCGATGAAACGAAAAATACCCACACTAAAAAGAGACAAATACATATATAGGATTTAGCCTGCGAGTGATAGCATCTAATTCTAACTTTATTTACTTTCTTCAAACTATAACAAAAAATCAACAACTTATTTTGTTTCACTATTTTACTACGATGTTTTCACATTTAACTTTATTTCTAAACCTTTACATTTTTTACATTTTTTTACATTTTTTTACCTGTACTTATTGATGTATATATAGCATTCTTGTTTATATTACCCACACACAGGCAGTGACTTAGTGGGTTCCCATTACCTACTTTTGTTTATTGTATATTTACTTATTGCTAACTTTTACATTACTTGTACATTATATTTACATCTTTCTGTATTTAGAAATTATGTAAAATTACAATGGGAAAATATAAAATAAAAAATAATATTACGATACACTTCGATAACTTAGTACAATTTTGTAAATGTAAATAAAAATAATTTTCTTCAAATTATTTTTTCATCTATATGTTTTTTATTGATGGTGGAAATTTGAAATGTTGTAAAGGACAAAAAAAATCAAAAACAAGTTCAATATGTAATCTTCTTCTTAAAATTGTTTTTTTTTATTTTCTCTTTCGATCTGCGTTGTCGAAATATTTCTAGGAAAGTAAGTGTGTCCTTTTCGACGTGAATTTTAAGGTGACTTTTTTTTCAAAAAAATTAAAATAAGTTAAATACGGTTATTAACGAAATTTAGAAAAATGTTAGGTATTCTGAAAGATTTGTTCAATGTAATTTTAAAATAAAAATTTAAATTATAGGTCTACGAAAACTGGAGATACGATTTTTTTGAAAAAAAAACTTACTTTTTGGTCTGCTGAACAATTAGCATTTAGGAGTGATGCCAAAAGTATTTTCGTTAGTTGTTTTTGGGGAGTTATGCCGTGATGAGCTACCTCCTTCTTTAGCCAACGTTTCGGACAGTGTTACAGTGTCCATCATCAGGGCAGATGTCACATCTGTCACTGACACTGTAACGCTGTCCGAAACAACTAACGAAAAAATTAACGAAATAATTAAAAACACTTTGTTTTTACCACGATAATCTTTATTTAAAAGTCAAATATTTCAAGAACGATGTTCTGTTCATCGGGACATGTAATGTACTAAAACTAAATGATCAAACATAGAAAAACAGGCGTGGGTAGAAATGGAAGTAGTGGGGGAGGAAAGAGGTGGAAAGGGGAGGTGCTTAGAAGATCAACAAGGGGGAGGAGGGGGGGAGAGAGGTGGAAAGTGGGGTGCTTAGAAGAACATAGACAAAAAATTACAATGGAAATATGTTTAAGATAGGGTTATTCACAAAATTAATTTGATTGTTAATAATATTCAAATTTCTATTGACATTTTTCCTAATTTCTAACTAACTAACCATCACGCCGTTTCCCCGCAGGGGTAGGCAGAGAGGACGGACCGCCAAACATCCCGGTCTTGGCACACATTCCTTGCCTCGTTTACATTTATACAACGTCTCATACATTCTCTTCTATTATTCTGACTCTTGACATGACCCGACTTAAGTATCTGATTCACTTGGTCGTGCCATGTCTTGTCTAATTTCTAATATTTCTAAAAGATCTAAAGTGAAAACCACTAACGTTAGTGTGTAAAATTTTAAAACCAGGATTTATATCAAATGAATGGTTAAATTCAATTAGATGGTTAGCAAATTCCGAATAATTATTATGTTTGATCATTTAGTTTTAGTACATTAAATGTCCTGATGAAGAGAACATCGTTCTTGAAACATGTTGACTTTTAAATAAAGATTATCGTGGTAAAAACAAAGTGTTTTTTAATTATTTCATTAATAAAATGGTGCCACAAAGTGAAATTGCAAAATTTGAAGAAAAAATTTACGTTTTGTCCTTTACAGCAATTCAAATTTCCGCCATCGATATAGGTGAGTACTCTGTCGCTTCTTCAAACAAATCTACTTTCAATTTTTAAAATGAATTTACATAAACTCAAAGCAAAATGTCTAGAGTTCATTGACGTAGAGTTACAGACAGACAACCCAAATTAGAATTTTCACTGCAATGAATAATGAATTTTAGAATCAAACTATGGATTTCTCTTGTTGTTGGTCCAATATCCCTAGTGTTATTGGCAAAACTGTGTAAAGCAGAAACATTTAAAATCTGTACGATTGCCAATGTCCTATAATTTACCTACTTATGTATTTTATCCGCTTTTTTCATGTAATCGGCAATGGTGAATTTCGAGATTGATCAATATATTGTGGTATTTTTAAATAGGTAGTTTCTCTGTGGTAGTTTTTATGTCAAACCTACCACGTAATACCAGAAGTTGCTAACTCTACCTTGACTAATGCACAGTGGCACAATACTAAATACCACGCTGTTAATAATGCATGGCTTGGTTCTTAACCTGTTTAGGTTAGAAAAATGACTTCGATCACAAGGGGCCCCACGGGAAGCGAACACCAAGATTTGATATTAATAATTGTTCAAAACTTTAGAAGACTGAACAATATAGCAGAATATCTGGCGATTTAATTATTTAGATGGGATTCATTGATTAGAATACAACACTAGAAGTGCATTCCGTACAATTTTAAAGGAAACAAGTGTGCCACTGACTTAGTATATTTTTGTTCTAAGCCTAGACCATTTAGTTGGTCTATCTCTCCCACACTTGCCTGATATTGTATATCGCCATCTCATTTGATTTTGAAATATATAAGGCCGAAATTAGACTTATAATATTTGGATCACGAAACACGCCCACAAGGCATTCCTTGCGTTATTCTTTATTCTATGGGATTTATCGAGTTTGATAAAAAGTTAAGATCTGTTTTTTATTAGTAGCGATCTTCTCACGTCATCTCACTCTCTACCTATTTTACACGCTTAAGATGGTTTAAACATACCAACAATTCGTTTACCATAAAAAATATGAATGTAGGTACCAGTTATAAACAAACAAATAAATTTAACATCTATTCCAGAGTAAAGTTAGCCTCCCAAAAACTGGGCGTACTGTACAGGGCCCGCAGATACTTTAATAGTACACAACTGCTCACCCTGTACAAATGACAGGTGCGCCCCACGGTTGAATTTGGCAGCCACCTCTGGTCTGGAGCTCCGAAATACCTGAAAAATATCCTCGACTCTGTGCAGAAACGGGCGGTCCGTTTGATAGATTCTCCAATCTTAACAGACGGATTGCAATCTTTAGAGCACAGGCGTCGGGTGGGAATGCTATCCTTGTTCTACCGGTATTACAATGGAAGATGCTCCGAGGAACTAGCATCATTGATCCCTTCGGCACCGGTGCATTTGTACACGATTGACATTTGTCACATGAGAACGGGTCGTTTCTTCGAGTCGTTCTTGTGTTCAACAGCTCGGCTGTGGAATGATTTGCCGGCCTCTGTGTTTCCTCCTTCCTACAACATGGGTCTCTTCAAGACCAATGTTCATTCCTTCCTCTCCTCAAAAAGACCCTCCACACAGCATCCCAGATGACATAGGCCCTGAGGGAAATCATTTTCCTCGGGGCCTCCTGTGTGGAGTTAATGTAAAAAAAAAATCCGAATTGCAATTAAAATCAAATTGTTAACTTCTTCTTATTCTGGATCATTTGCGATTATTTATCGTGATTTTTATTATCGCTTCTTATCTTAAGGAGGTAAATCCATAATCCTGTGACTTGGTACATAATAAAAATTATTCATCGAATATTTTTTCGGTAAGCGAACAAAATAAAAACTTACGCAGATAAGGAATTGTTTGGAAAAACACACATTCAATATTTATTAGCTCGGATTTATTTTTCAGATTGATAAAATCTGATTAAGTAATTAATCTCGTAAATTTTTGGGGATTTTAAGATAATATTCAGAATGGGGATTTTAAGATAATTTTAAGATAATTCAAATAAGATAATGGGACCCAATATAAGGCCTTGCGGAACTCCAGAGATTCAGATATTCATTCGCCATGAAGGTTGTATTGTTCCTCGCCCTCCTAGTGGCTGCGGCCTCCGCCCACGTGGACCGTTACATGGTCCCCACAGGCATCAACAGGATCATGAACTTCATTCAGAAGGATCAGTACTTCAACAGGATCACAGGAGGATCAGAGGTTACCCCTCACTCCAGGCCCTACCAGGTATGTTAACCTTCTTTTAAATTCTTCGAAGTGACAATTTTATTGCTTCTAGTTCGAATGTTCATCTTCCTAATGGAATAAATTATAAAAGAGTGTCCAATAGAAGGTATCTAGGAGTGTCAAATGTCCCTGTTGTAGTTCTCAAACTTGGTACCGATTTCTTTTGTTCATCGATACCGACTTTTATATTTTTTTCCGTGATACTCCGAGTGGACCTAAAATACGGTCTACAGCAACATATTATTTATTATACGGAAATAAAAAATCGTTTTACAAAAAGACATGTCTTCGACATTTGCATCTATTTTTTTTTTCAAATCGTATGTATCTACATATAGGTATATTATGTTCTACTTCTTGAATATAAACGATATGTTATATTCAATGGTTCTTGACCATAATATAAAACTAATTTCTTTATACATTGGCATTTTTTACTCTCTTTCATGTGATTTTACAGTTTTTTATAAACAATAGTTATGCTATAGTTATGCTAAAACAATATTCTGCCTTTGGTAAAAGCTGCTTCTATTGGTAGCAACTTGAGTAACTCTGATTCTTTTCTATTTGCTTTGCATTCTAACCACTCTAATGGTCCTACTACAGTTATGTTCGTCAACATTATCTTCTTCTGGCTGCATGAAGGTACTTTCAGGCGTCCCTCTCCTGTGCTACTTCGGTGATCTCCATATTTGGAGTTGCTTTTCCCAGACTTTGGAGTTGCTTCTGCCAGACTTTGGAGTTGCTTCTGCCAGACTTTGGAGTTGCTTCTCCCAATATAGCCTCTGACGGCTACTGAACGTCTTCCATCTCAAATTCCGCTAAGAATTTTCAAAACAATCTGGCGTGCTTAATATATTACCAAGCTATCTCAATTGCGAATTTTCTATCAAGAATGGAAGGGGTTCGTCGAGCGGATCGTCGAGCTCTATGACTTATATTTTGTGTGCATCTCAGGCTGGACTCTTCCTGACTCTTCCCGGAGGCACCGCTTTCTGCGGAGGCTCCCTGGTCAGCACCAGCTTCGTCTTGACCGCCGCCCACTGCGTGTACGATGGCCAGAACACCGTGTCCGCATTCGAGATCGTCCTCGGCGCGCACACCATCAGGGACCCCGCTAACACCATCTTCCAGAGCACCGTTGCCATCGTCCACCCCGGATGGAACCCTTCCCTGCTCCAAAACGATCTGGCCCTGATCAAGCTGCCCACCCCAGTCGCCATCACCAGTGAGTGCTATCAGCAATTAAAACATTGCAAGATTCTGAAAGATGATATTAGTTTTCACGTCTGCTCCCAAATTTACACAACGGAGATAAAGGCGATTGAAAAATTGACGATTATTTCAGTTATGATAACAATGATGGCGTAGCCAAGATAGTCTATCTTCATAAACCATTATCTTTCTTTATTTTTTATTTTCAACTTACATAATTAGTAAAACCTCAAATTATAATATTAAGTTAAATAAGACAATATTAGCGAAACTTAATCATTAAATATTTCTCATTTAGATATATATTACAGTTTGTCGTATTACACTTTTAGTTAAAAATAAAAATAATTATTCTTACTAGACTTGCAGAAAAGTTAATAGATGTCGTATAGTAAAAATAAAAATGGATTCCAAGACACTATCTAGATAGCGTTTAGTTAGGATTTGAATTTTACATAAAGATAGCAGCAATAAAAATATGCGTTCAGAAAATTAAGATAATAAAATGTAGTTCTTAGTCGATCTTTCTATTTATATAAATAAGAGTGTATGTGACCTGTGACGGCCGGGTGGGTAGCTTGGATTAGATTCGTATATAAATCTACAGTTTTATTCCGAAATTAATGAAAATTTTCACACTAGACTTTCAAAACAAGAGAAAGGTCACTATCTTTATTAGATGTAGAAAATTTTCCCGTAAAGCCCGGGCAACACCAGGGACTTCAGCTAGTTTTAGATAAATGAAGTTAAAAAATTGTATCCTTTGTGCAATTTTACTTCAATGTGTTAATATAATATAAGCATTATATTTGTAATAATGTGAGCTGAAGATTCCATATTATTACACCTATAAAGTTGACGTTTAGTAGAGTAACTACTTCGTAATTCATTTTCGCCAAAAAGTGAAGAATTACCTTTATTTTTGGCCAAGCAGGTGGTCACCATTTCATATTAATCGCAAGTATTTATTTAGCAACTTGGTGAGTTATTTGTCATACCGTGTAACAAAAAAACATTACTTTTTCCAGACAATATACAGCCCGTGAACCTGCCCGGATATGGAGTCAGCGGGGACAACTTCAGCGGCCTCGATGCCACCGCCTCCGGATGGGGCCTTGAGTCTGATGGTAAGGGCGATTCATTGTTTAGCCTGATTATATATTTATAGGGAGGCATATGGGAACCGCCGCCCAGGGAACTCATTGGATAACCAACACCTCTGCCATAGGTTTGTGACTTAGCAAGTGGTGAGGTTGTCTAGGTCCTGGCGGCGGATGCGTTGGTCCACCTGCTGCACGGCGGGCGGGGTGTATCGGGAGAGACTGGTTGAGGGAGACCTAACCTAGACCTCTCCAGCCGGACTCTCTAGTCCTATCGCCTTGCACCGCAACGGGAGGGATGGATGGAATCCTGATTCCTACCCGCTCTCATACTCTTTTCCTTCCCTGTTCTTCCTCTCCTTCCTTTCCTTAAAAAACCCTCCACACAGCATCCCCAAAGATGAGATAGACCCTGGGAGAAATTATTTTCCTCAAGGCCTCCTGTGTGCAGCTAATGTTAAAAAAAATCAAATAATTCTTGCTGCTTTGAAAACGGTTCCATGTCAACTCAGAATGAAACCAACTCAGAAACACCTCAGAAAGGTCATTAAAAGCTATGAAAAGGTAATTTTAAAATATCCGGTAACCCTAACCTAACTTAACCTATTTAACCAATTTTTTATATTTTTTTATCATCACTCTTAATGACCTTTCTGAGGTGCTTCTGAGTTGGTTTAGAAATCCTTCACAAATGGTTGAATGTTTTATTCCGTTATTTAGCCAGCTCTCAGATCGCCATCAACCTGAACTCCGTCGTGATGCCCGTCATGACCAACACCAACTGCAACATCAGGTACCTGGGAGTCATCCAGTCCACACACATCTGCACATCTGGAGCTGACAAGAAGAGCACCTGCAGCGTGAGTACTCTCCTATTCACTAGATTATTACTTTAAAAGGAAGCCATGCGAAATAAGCCTAGAAAAAAATAAAGTATCAGGCCTTAAAAAAATACTTTCAACTTTCAAGTTCCATTTTCGGAAAATTTTCACTATATACTGTGGCTAATTAAGTTCTTTACAAAATAATTGGAAATCATTTTGATATTTATGCTTATTTTCACAAAACAAAACAAAGCAATGCAATTTCGCACTGTTGTTTTCTAAGGCTATAATATCATACCTCAATGACAATAATTAATGTTAGGTTAGTGTTTATTAGTGTTCGTCTGCACGGCGCGTCTATATCATACTCTAATATAGATTCCAAACTGCTTGCTTAATTTATATTAACTATCAGACAGACTAGTTAAGTGATAGCTAATAATGTATATTTTTTTTTTCTAAATTATTATTTTTAAACCAAAGATTTATTATTGATTCTCTAACTGGCAGCCCTGAAAAGCTGAACTAATTAGCAGTACCTGTAGTCATTTCAAACTTCAGTCATTTCAACTGAAGGTAACAATAATATCATTACTAAGTTAGTCCATTTTAGCCAATTCCTAGAATCCAACAATATGTACAAATAAAAGTAAAGTAGGTATATTATACTTGATGTTGAGAATTTTTCTAAGAATTCACCTTTATTTACTTATGTTTATTCTGCATAAAAATGTGTATTTTGTATGAGCTCATATTCTTTTTTGTTTGTTATAAACATATTTGTATCCTTTAACTAAATACTAGTTGTTATCATACAGTATGTACTTTGTTTAATGTACATTATTATCATTGTAATTACCCTCCTATGAACCACTGTGTATCATGTATCACCGGATTGTAATAGCCATTTTATGGCGTTGAAATAAATAAATGAATCAAAATGGGGGGCGTTCAACAAATATGGATTTGAGAATTAAACCTCACGCGCGCCGTGCGCATAAGAACTACATGCACATTTTGTGTTAGTTGCCGCTTACCGCCCTGCCTCGGTGGCGTATAGACGTCGAATTCACGTCGCTTGGTTTCGTGCAATCAATTTTAAATTTCCTTGTTATTATAATATATGATGCGTAAAGAATGAGTTGATTTTTTTAATATGCCTTTACGAAATCAACCTGTAAAATACAACTCTCAAATACCTTCTCTAACCTTTAAGAAAAGTTTTCTCAAGTATTTTTAAATCCCTCCCAAAAGAGGCGTGGAAAGGTTGCGTGAATTTTTCAAGGACTAGGGGATCACCTCATTCAAAAAGTTCATTAGTAGCTAGTAAATAAAGTCATATTTTCACTAAGTCAGTTTGTCAGATTTTAAGTTAAACATAACCTCACTTTTGAATATATTATAATTTGTTCTAATATCGGTGTTGCCGTAGTAAGGAAACAAATTATTCCATTTTAGTCATTCAATTTCTATATCCGCTATAGCAACTTTCACTGATTCAGAGAAAACCGCCAAAAACTGTCACATCTCTAGCGTAAATAAAAAATTCCATTTTATTTTTTATATAATGAATTGTATATTTTATTATTTATTTTATTTTATTTTTTATATAATGTCTAGAAATATTTAAGTAATTTGGATAAATAAAGTGGATATAGCGGATTTTGTTTCTCACTTCGTGATTTATATGGAATATGGAGGCTTTTGAAACCCAACTGACTCGACCTGAGGGGCGTGTTTATACACCGGCAATCTTGACAAAATAACTGCTCGTGATTGGTTGAATTCTGATATAGCGGGTTTTGATAGTAACTTCTTGAATAATATAGCGGGTTTTGTTTCTCACTCGCAGTTTTAATATGGTTTTTGGTCTTGATAAAGGAGGTTTTGAAACCTAATTTTAGATTAGACTTGTTCCTCGCAAAAATGTGTATAAGATGTCATACTCAGATCATTTTGTCAAAAAATGGGATATAGCGGGTATTGAAATTATAGGACTCATTTTATTAAGCTTCTAGATTCTAGAGCTGCAAATAATTACCACTGTAATAACACATTTACGTTATTTTTTTAAGTGAAAACTTCTCTCACCGTTGTGATTTGAAACTCGATGAAACCGAAACTAGCGACACTAAAAAGAGACAAACACATACATCTATTCTACAGGATTTAGCCTGCAAGAGAATGAGATCAGTCTCGTCTTTGTGCGGTGCTTCGTAAATAAATAATCGGTCTCCTATTTGTACGGTGCTTCGTAGACTCTCCACTCTTGTTTACATTACTTTTCTGAAGGTTTCACTTCTACCGCAAGTGAATTTCACACTCTGTAATTATTTTTTTTTTTATTTCTTGGGCATTATCTGTATAACAATTTCTAGACATTTTGTTTTGAAGTTTACTTCACATATACATTTGCTACTTAATTATTGTTATTTATCTGCTCGCAGATAATAAACTGAAAGCAGTGAAATAAAACTCTTCAAAACAGTTTCATTGTATCCTTTCACCATTTATTATAAACATTATATTATCATATAACCATGCAAGAGAGAGTTTATTCAATACCCAGATTAATTCGGTCTTATCGTAATAAAAGAGAGACCCTTCGTCCAGATATTTCTAGTGATGACGTAGGCACTGGACGAAACTCAAAAGCCTCCCAAGTGTGTATTATTAATTTTTTAATGTGATTATCATGGCAGAATTTCCTGAAATACATTGTTCCAAATTATCAATAAAATAAATTAAACAGTTTCTGATTTCTCGGAGCATCCCTCTTCTATATTTGTTCGTAGTCACTTTGTACGCTTCATTCGAGTCCTGTTTGGCGGTACCCTCCATACACAGCTCTAGAAAAACTGTAACATTCATTTGTAGTCCTGAACATGTTACTATCAGAGGAAACTTTATTGGGGATTCCTGTGCAAAACAAGGGACACCCAACCTTGTAACATTACAACCAAGATACATTATAACATTGTTATTTCAACCTAGATTTGTATTTGTTTTTTTTTTTTACATTAACTCCACACAGGAGGCCCTGAGGAAAATAATTTCCCTCAGGGCCTATGTCATCTGGGAAGCAGTGTGGAGGGTCTTTTTGAGGAGAGGAAGGAATGAACATTGGTCTTGAAGAGACCCATGTTATAGGAAGGAGGAAACACAGAGGCCGGCAAATCATTCCACAGCCGAGCTGTTGAACACAGAACGAGTCGAAGAAACGACCCGTTCTCATGTGACAAATGTCAACCGTGTACAAATGTTGGGCACGCGTTTGGCGTGTTTCCCGACTATGCACCGGTGCCGAAGGGATCAATGATGCTAGTTCCTCGGAGCATCTTCCATTGTAATACCGATAGAACAAGGATAGCATTCCCACCCGACGCCTGTGCTCTAAAGATTGCAATCCATCTGTTAAGATGGGAGAATCTATTAAACGGACCGCCCGTTTCTGCACAGAGTCGAGGGTATTTTTCAGGTATTTTGTAGCTCCAGACCAGAGGTGGCTGCCAAATTCAACCGTGGGGCGCACTTGTGATTTGTACAGGGTTAGCAGTTGTGTACTATTAAAGTATCTGCGGGCCCTGTACAGTACGCCCAGTTTCTGGGAGGCTAACTTTACTCTGGCTTCGATGGAGCCCCCATACCTGAGCTGGTCACTTAGGGTTACACCAAGCATATCAATGGAGGGCCTGTTCGGAAGATTGCTTCCGTTGAAGGATGTTGATTTTAATATCTATCTGTTTTATTTTTAGGGAGACTCCGGTGGCCCAGTGACCGTTGTCAAGAACGGAAGAACCATCCAGGTAATTTGTTTTATGTTTTACAAGCAGTGAAAAGCTCATTATCTTTCTCTGATTTTAAAATGATTATATTTTGATATGCATTGATCATCTTTGGATGTAGATGCTGTGAACCTACAAAATTTTCTTCATAAAATTTCACTTCTTTCCAAAAGCTTTCGAAATATAAGTCTGCGTCTTGGCAATGATAGTGACAAAATACAAGGTTCGGATTATCAGTATTATAGATTATTAGTATTAATATTATAACAGTATGCTAAAGAACTCACAGCGTTATGCCCGTTATATCTTTAGGGCCTATGCTTTCTTTTGATTAAAGCAATTTGAACCTATCCGCTACCAGACTGGACACACTCATTCAATACCAGATTTGTCTTATATCCTGGACTTAAACATTACGGAATTTGTCCTACCGCAGACTTGTCCAATATCAGATTTGTCTTACCCTGGACTTATCCGAAAACCGACTTGTAATCTGTACTTATCCATTACTGGAATTGTCCTATCGCAGACTTGTCCAATATGCGACTTGTCCTTGCTCTGGACTTACCGATAACCGACTTGCAAACGTTTACTTATACATTACCGGAATTGTCCTGTCGCAGACTTGTCCAATATGCGACGTGTCCTTACCCTGGACTTATCCAATAATGGCCGGAATTTTCCAACACCAGGCCAGAAACATCACTGTGAACTTGAAAGGAACAAACTTAAATTAAATGTTATTCTTTTTGCAGGTCGGTATTGTGTCCTTCGGACTTGCCCTGGGATGCGAAGTCGGATGGCCAGCGGTCCACACCAGGGTAACCAGCTTCCTCGACTGGATTGCAGCCACCGCTGGAATCACCATCAGCCCTTAAGCAGTCACAAGACCAACCAACCTAACACCATCACGAACATCTACTCTACCTTTTCCACAAGAACTGATTTTGTAATACATACAACCGGCAATAAACTATTATAACAAGCCAAAAAAAAACATTTTATTACAATTACTCTAATACCTGTGGAAAATCAGGGGAAGACTTCAAATCACCGATTACCAGAATCGAATAATTAAATTATTGAGTTCCAACTGCCCAAAGCCAGTAGAACTATAATAGCCTCATTTATATAGTGTTGTGAGGCTGAAAGAGGTAGGTTAAGGGAAGACGAAGTGAAAGAAAAAGGTTAGGAACAACGTAGCTGATTAGATCTGATCACTAATAGCCCAGTCAATAAAAGCATTGAACTGGAACAAATTAAGGGAAAGCTGAATTTTTGCAGGTGGATAGTACTTCTTACAGGGAGTATTTTCACAAAAGTCCCCACCCTTTCCCCGCTTGCTTCCCCCCCTGTCCCCCTCCAAACTTTGAAATTGTAGAGTTCCACAAAATTCATTTTATCTCCTAAAATATACAATATATCTGAAAAAAAATAACACCATTATAGGGTGAACGCTATAGCTATTGGACAGTTAAGAGAATGACTTTTTTTTTAAAGTGTATAATTCGAAAAATATTATTATGTAGGAAATATTTCAGGAATGTAGTGCTGTAGAATTTAATGGGCTACAAGGAAATATAGATAGAAATAAAAAATATCGAAGGTTTTTTAATTATATTTTATTAAGCTGAAAAGTAGGAAAAAATACAGTTATTGGACACTTTTTATATTATTGGGACATCAGTGGCACAGTTATTGGACTCTACATTTAAATTGGAATTTCAAGTAAAATGAAAGCCCAAAGTCGTACCCATCTGTCAGCTCAGGTTTTACAAACTTAAAAAAAAAAATTAAAAAATGTTTTCAAACTAAAAAAAATACTAATTTACAGCTAAAAACCCATTTCAACGTTAAAGTCATTGAGATCTTTTAATATATGCGTTATGCTTTCATCAGACCCATCAGATTCTTCAGACACCTTATAGCATACGTGACATAAAAACGTGTCATTATCCTCCCTCATTGGTACATTTTCGGAATGCTTTTTTGGTATGCAGTTGACATGAAAAATTCGAACGCACTCAGAGCATTTAATTTTATCAATTTCTCTCACATGCCTTTCACATCTGTTACATCTATTTAAAGATATATTTTCAATGGTATTGATCGATGATTCTATGGTTATATCTTCCAACTGAGCATTTGATGTGCTATGCTCATTTTCTTTTGCCTGCTTTTTATTTTCGACATTTTTTTTCACCATTTTCAAACGCTTCATATTCTTTCCTTCATCCAATCGTCGTTTTTTTTCATCGCATACTTGTTTTTTTAGCTTTTTTTCATCTTCGACTCTGATCTTTTCTCGTGCCTTATTTTCAAGGGCTTCTTGGTACTCTTTGGAAGAGATATTAAAGGAAATGCGTGCTGTTTGTCTCTTACCTTTCCTCTTAGGTTCTACAGGCCGAATAAGAAAATCTTTTATTCTAGTTTTCATCTCGATGTCCTCAGCACTTGGGTTATCGTTCTGTGTCAAAGGCAATCTATTTATTGCTGAAGAGAATGCCTTTGACATACCTTCAATTCCTGTGGCAGCAATTTGGTCTGTTGCAGTTGGCATGATGAATGCATTTGCAATTGAATTTTGTTCATGAATTAGATCTTGATCTTCAGTGGAATTCAAGGAAATTTGCGAAACATCTCCGGTGTTAATAGTGGGATGCTGTGACGAAACGAAGTAGGAATTGGTTTCACTAGCCATAGTTTGTTCCATGGATGTATTTGCTTTAGAAACCTGTTCTTGAATTTCACCTTCAGAATGATGCGAACTGTGCGGAACTTCTTCATTATATCCTTCGGTTCATTTTGATTTATAAAATTCCCAGATCCTAAATAACGTTGAAAGCTCCTCGTTTTTATTGTGCTCAACAATTTCGGTAAATCTTTTTAATTTTTTCATTGTTTCTATCCCAAAAATTTCCTTAAAATTTTGAAAGGGCATGTCTGGAAAATTCAAACTACAAACAAAATTACTGGAAAAATAATTTTTTTCTGTACCAAATATGGATGAAAAATGTGCTCTATAAAAAACTGAAAAGCATCAGCTGTCATCCACCCAGATTGGCTGAGAGCTATTCCCTATTCTGATGGAACAGATTGCCTTATTCGATGGGAGTCTTACTTACGGGTAAATTATGGATGGAAGACAAATGCCCCCATCAGCAGAGATAGTGAACAAAACCGTTATCGACTCTTTTGATTTTCCTTTATCTATAATATAGACATTCTTTTCTCCCTTTTCTGCATAAACCTTTCCACTTGTAGGGCAGGTTCTGAAGCCGAATCGGATCTTTTAGTACACTGTCTAAGCCTTTTTCTTGTAGGTAGTCCAATGTATTAGAAAACCATTTCCTGATGTCATTTTCTGAAACGCAGGCACTGGCTTCAGTTACCGCTTCTCCTTTCCTTTCAGAAATCTTCGGATGTCTTTTTAAAAATGCTTTAAGCCAGCCTCGTCCTTTAAAAGTACAAAGACAAAATTATGAAGAAAAAGGCCACCAAAAAATAAAACCTAAACCATTAGTTTTTCACATAAAATAAGAATTAGGTAGGTACCTTTGAATGGGGTTTTCCTGGGAATCGCAGTTAGAAATGCCTGCACAGAGTCCAAGATATCTTCTTTGGATCTAGGAAATCCCTTTCGCCCTAATTCACAAATCCAGCCTTCCAAGTCTTGCTCCTCTTGATTTGAAAGATATGGATTGGGTCCAAAATTTAACTTTTTGTTTGAATGGGTCATCTTGTAGTGAATGGTGCTTTTTGGAATTCCATATTTTTTGATGTAGCCCTTATGCCTGCCCCTGAGCTGATTTCCTCTAAAGCTTTGTCCAGTAGTTCATTGGTATAAAGAGGTTTTTTTGGCATTTTGTGAGATCTTAAAAAAAGGCATAAAAAATGTTTTAGTAATTGGACCGCACCTTGTTTTAGTTATAGGACACCCGTCCAATTACTGAACGCGAAATGTGAGACATGTGATATTTTGTAGAATGGCTCTAATTGACATACTATTAAAGCTCACCAACTTTCATGAAGATCGATAGATTTTAAGCGGAGACAGTATTAGGACAGGGCGTTCAATTACTAAACATTCATAAAATTTGTTATAGTAATTGAACACCAACATTTTGAGGTTATTATTCATATTACTGATTAAATCTCAACAAATACTCACAGTTTGTAGCCCTTTGCAACCTTTCTTAGATGTTTCATTATTTATGCATTAAACCGCTTACTCGTTAATACGGAAAACTTTTTATCCAAACAGTTATATTTAGCTTTATTATTACGAAAAGTGAGTATTTATGTCGGGGGAGACCAAAAAACATGCAAAAAATATGCATTTAACATTTTAATTTTGTTAAAATTAATTCACTCGCACGGTTCGCCATGTTCATTCATCGTTTTTATTTTAACATTTCATCAATGCTGCCAATCATAGAAAAATATTTTTGCGTAAAACAAAGTGAATGCATCATTGACAAGTATTTGTAACAGTAGAACATGGAAAGAAATGTATTAAAATAATTACATAAACCCGCTAGACAAACCCTGCGTAGCCAAACAAACCATTCGAAACCTGGGATGTTTTTTAAAAGTATGATGAAAAGCGAGTTTATTTTAGAGAATTTATTTTATAAGATTGGTACTTCCGACAAATGTCATATTTGATTGTCTATTAGCTAAAAAAGGAACATTCCGTATTATCCGTGCATCAAACTTCGACAACACAAACGTTCCGTATTATCCGTGAGGTGGACTAACTGCATATTTACCGATGTTTCTTCCAAAATACACTGAACTTGAGTGAAATAATCAAGAATAAAATATCTCTGTCCCTTAACCAAGTTGCTAAAAAGATACACGTTATAACGGTTTTATCACGACTTCAAATATGAATGAAGTTTTGTCAGTGGTGACATCTGGTGGTAAAAATTAGAACATGCATATTTATAAAGGAGAAAACAACACATATATTGGTCCCTTTCACACTTACAGAAATGCTGAGATAGTCTTGTTTTGGAAGTTTAAAGTTGAAGTGTCCAATAGCTATAGCACCCACCCTACTTCTTAAAAGGGTGTCTATAAAAAAAGTGGAATATATTTTTTTGTTATCTACTACGGTTTGGCAAATAATAATGACATTGTAACCAAAAAAATTTTTTTTTTCGTAAAATTTTTATTTAAAGGTGAATATTTTTTTGTCTGAGGGAACACGTAAAAATGTTTCAAACAAACTATTTGCAAAATTTAATAAGCTTTAAAGCGATATATAACATTGCTTACTTTTATCCTTAACTAGCTGACCCGGCCACGCGTTGCTGTGGCTAATAAAACACTTTGTAAAATCCAACCTTTGTAACCGCACCGCCGTCTTTGAGTTTATCGCGAAGAGACAGACAGATGCCGCGGAGGACTTTAATTTATAATACGCAGAGATGGTGTGAAAGATTATAATAATGTGCATGAAATGCTTGGGGTAACTAACGTATTTAAGTTATTAAGGATTAATACTGTATCCGTCTAAATAACTTTTCAATTACCGCAATGTACGTGACCATTTTTTTAGAAGATAGAATGGGAATAGTAAGCTATCCATAAAAGATAGATATATGCCCTCGCGGACTTTTTTGTAGATCTATAAAAGAGGAATATCCCACCATGAATTGTTTTCTTATATCCCAAAAGGATTAGGCAGCGTTTTCGATGAAAGTTACCAGGCGGCTTGACTTTTTCCGACACTTCTAACAATTATCGTTATATTTCAACCAACTTACAAATCCTTGACGAATTACATACCTAAACCTTCCTCACGAAACACTCTATCTATTGGTGAAAACCGCATGAAAATCCGTTCAGTAGTTTTCGAGTTTATCGCGAACAGACAGACAGACAGACGGCGCGGGGACTTTACTTTATAATATACTGATCATAATCCGACTCAATTGCGGGGCGGCACGGCGCCGCGGCGTGCGGGCGACAAGGCCCTGCGGTCGGGCCTAGCCAGCTGTGATTGCAGGTGACCGGTTTGTGCTTAGATAGCACTATTTATAGTTTTAAATTGAAACATTGAATACTTTTAAATTTATTTACCATATAAAAACACTTTTAACACTTAAAACTATTTGCAATTAAAGTACGAAAAGAATTCCAATACAAAATTATATTACTTTCCGTAGGTTTTAAGGGATTACAGAATATTATCATTCACTGGGTATGGTATCACAGTCATCTTCAAATATTTCATCAGTATTTTCAGATGTGTTACTGAAGGATAGTCCATTGTAGTGGCCACACATATCAGAACACTCTAGTCCTGTCCTCCGACAGCTGCACGACTTTCCGCACGAGGTTTTACAGTTACAAGAATCAATTAGAGAAGTTCATTTGGATTCGCGGGACATGTCATTTGTATGTGTTAACTTATATTCTCTTCTTTGCCATCCCCATTCATTAGTTGGTAGTCCATTCCCTGGTCATGTTTGAACTAGGGGGTATGTCCTTAGGAGATACTGGCAGGCCGCATTCTTTACAGTTATACAGTTTTCCATAAATCTTCCATTCCAGTTTTTCAATCAGCCCACTTTCTTCCATGATGCGGCCAATAAATCCTAAATATTACATTAACAAATGAAAACCTTCTAGTCGTAAAATAATTTTTGAAATTTCCGATGATCCGTCAGCCCCCGCTACCATTTCAATAGTTTTGAGAAAAAGCGGGTTGGTCTAAAGTTACAATGCATGTTTGATTGTTCTTTTTACACTGTTCTGTTGGGAGACATAGTGCAGTGTATACTGAGGATGGATTATTGGAATCAATATCAATAAATGGAACAGCCATTACTTGTTTCATAATCCACACAATCGTTCATAGCGACATTTATAAACCCGTTCCAGCCAACTTTTGAATGCGTGCCACTTAACCATCTTGCGCGCCCTTGAGGTGATTTTTCACGAAATCAGCCAAATATTATTAATTGGTTAGAGATACAAAATATAATGAATCGGCATGCTCTTTTCTAGAAGATATACATTCACTGATATTTTTTATGGTTACATATTTCAAGCTGCTCTTTTTTCTCTTCGCGTAGCAACGTTGAGGGATGTTTTCTTTTTCCCCAAAATTTCCACACTGAAGAGGAGGTACATCTAGAGTTGTTGTCACATTAGAGGCTAGAGTGATACACTTGATTCCTCCCATGGCATGAAATGTATTTAGGCCATCTGATGTTTTTATATTAACGTCGGAATTGTCGAACTATGTGTCATCTTCGATTATAGAAGGCCCAGCTTATTAGAGATCTCTGGTATGTCACCTTCATGATAAGACGAACAACGACGACAACACTTCTATTAAATTCTATTAAATGTTTAGATCCGTTCATTCATTGTATATACACAAACTTGTCTGTATTGATAACATAAAAGACCTAGGCCTTGCAGATGCTATTATGGCGTGGTTAATAACTAAACATCTTCTCGTAATATCAGTTCCATTATCATACAACCTCTCCTTTGTTACAGTTGACGTGAATAGATTCAGAATTTCAGGAACTAAATCGTAACCCCCACTAGTGATTTCCGGAATATCAGGATAGCTTTCACAATCATATGGCATTTTTTGAATATCTTCTCTGATTATTTCTGCGGCAGTACGTACAATTCTGAAACGTTCCAGATTTGATTTCTTTTCTTTGTTTCTGCACCAGTCATCTATTATTTTATAACTTGAGTGAGACATTCATATGGCAGTTTTTCTGCCAAAAATATATGTTTACATCCGATCTTGAAAATAGTCGATTATTTGTTTTTTTTTCAGAAATTTATCTCAGTACGGAAGATCAGTGCCACAAATATCTATTACTATTTCCCTTAATTTCTCTAAAGTAAACTGACATTCATCAGTATTTTCTAAGAAATTACAGAGTTTAAGATTTTGTTGGCTGAATTACCGTCTTTACATCTTCTTACAAACTTACTTTTTGAGTTAGTTTACTTTTACATAACTTCTTGAAATAACTGTTATGATAGCGAGCTTCTGCGGCGACAAATTAAACACACTTAACAGTTTAGATTTTACTTTTGCACCTCGTTTATCATCTATTGTATTGCAAGCATTCATCGATGTTTCTCTTATTTCCATTGTTAACACCAAACGCATTTACTCACGATATTTATGAGGTAGTGTATGAATAAAAACTTTTTTTGGTCACAAATAATAGTTCTTCATCAAAATAAATGTATTTTCTAAACACAGTTCTCCATCAAAATAAATGTATTTTCTAAATGTCTTAGGAATCACTGAGGTGTACTGGTCGATGAGCTACAATTAAAATTTGTAAAAGCCTTAATACTGCTAGTCCTAGAATACTTATTCTACAATCTACGTGCACGGTTACGCTATGCAAATTAGTTAATTTAACATGATTATTGTCATTGTTTTCAATACTAGCGTTAATTTGCATTTGTAACCACTTCGTTACTATAACATTTCCTGTAAGGTCAGTTTATATAAAATCACAATAGGTTCTCTTCAGTTTGTTAATTTCTTGTTAATTAATTGTTTCTCAATATTTTTACCCAATGACGGTGGTAAAACGCACAAAAAACTTGAAAGCTTGGCACAACAACATCAAAATATAATGCACAAAACCTACACACCTTAATCTCAAGACAAAGGAGATGAAACTGACTATTTTTAATTATTTTTTCATTTGTTTCGACTTAATAAAACAACAAGTAGTGTCGCGAAAAGATCGACAAACACAACACGCCCCTCCGTGTTACGACCAGCGAGCGTACTAAATTAAGCGCTCATCCACATATTTTCGATAGAAATGAAGGATGTAAGTAAACACTGTTATATAAGCCTTTAAAGCTTATTAAATTTGGCAAATGAATTGTTTGAAATATTATCTCGGACAAAAAAAATATTCAACTTCAAAAAAATATTTTGCAAATTTTTTTTTTTTTTAACAACAATCTCATTATTATTGGCCAAATTAACATAGATAATAAAAAAATTATTTTACATAATTGTTAGGCAATTTTATAAGAAGTTCGGTGATTGAAATTTTTTTACGATATATTTTTTGGTTTATGAGATATAATCGCTTTAGTAAAAGCCCACATTTTAATGTTTGGGAGGGCACAGGGGGGAAGCAAGCGGGGAAGGAGTGGGGACTTTTGTGAAAATACTCCCTGTAAGAAGTACTATCCACCTGCAAAAATTCAGCTTTCCCTTAATTTATTCCAGTTAGGGCCTGTTTTTTGTCTAGATTGACTGGGCTATAAGCATTAAATACATTCGAAGCAACGTTCCAATAATTATTAACATTACAATAATAATTCGAAATCTGGTGCGTTCAGATATCTTCCACTTTGCGGTATAAAAAATTACTAGGCTTAATATTTTTTTAAATATTTCATAATATACCTAACACTATTTTATACTCCAGCCACAAAGATATAGCCATTGATCAAATCAGGAAAACTGATAAGATTAATATATCGAAATAAATATTTTAATTCTATTCAACACAATCATGTGATTCCAAAAGTACTTTATTGCTTTATTATATTAAACTGATCAATTGAATAAAAATCAGCCACCTAACAAAACAGACAATGATCTTACAACATCTGGTTTTTATAGGGAAATAAGAACTCAATTTAGTGTCCGAAAAAAATAATTAAAACGTTTGACTTTTTCAGTGATTCTCAATCAACGAAACCAACCATTTGTCTATTTGATGCTTGGCAATCTGTATAAGAATATTTGTAACATAGTTTGACTCGGAGTGACGTGTATTTGATGATATTAATCGAAAACATAAAAAGAGATCTCAAAAACATTTGTAATTGATGTAATAACTATAAAGATATAGAAACTTTTTTTAGGGAAAGAGCACAAAATCTATGGAATCTTCCACATTTTAGGTTTGCGGTGAAAATTCTCGAGCCAATCTGGGGAAATTAAAATTACAAAATATACGAAGTTCCGTAATGTGCGCCTTAAAAAAATAATTTCCGCAATCTGCATAGCTTTAAAATTGTTTAGTTTACGGAATCTGTTTTCTGCATGTGCGCCTTACAAATAAGATTCTGCCTTCTACGTAGCATTGAAGTAGTGTTGCTTGCGGACTCTCTTCCAGTAGGCGTCAGAGAAGCGTCGACTGAATATTATCTGCAATCTGCATAGCTTTAACCCCTCCGAATTTTCGAGTAGCTTTTGGTGTCTTAAACGAAATGACATTTTACGAAAACTTTTAGTTATAACACACTTCACAATTAAAGCTCTATAAATGAAACATTTCTGAACGTAGCCGAATAGTAAAAACTGTTTTAGAAAGGTTACAAAATAGGCTTTCAAATTATTATATTACAAATAAATATTAGCATTTGTAAATATTAAAATTTAGAACGCAAACATTAAAAATAGGTAAAAATGACTCACGTGATGTTTTTATGTGAAAACGGTACTAGAATCACAGATTATGCAAACAACAATACTTATTCTATTTTATATATGTGTAATAAACACTTTCGTTATCTCACTTTTTTATCATTTCATATAAAAATATTTAATAAAAATTTAAAATGTGGAGCGCGGTGGAGCTGCCGGTAGCAAATTTGCACGGGTAAATATTTTTGTCAACTACACGATTGACAGCTGATTCCTGTTATGTATTTCCATAGACAACTTGATAGAAATGTGCAGCTTGATCTACTATCGACCTTTGACTTTTTGTTTTAGGGATGTAACTAAAACAATTAATTAACTGTCAATTAATCTTACAAATATCTTAGTTCTCCATAACATTGTTTCTTTAAAAAAAAAAAAAAAAAAAACACACCATTATCAAATAAATACTGCAGCTCACATATATTTATGTACAATTAATTATTTAAGTACTAACTTATACCTAACTAATAACTAATAGCATTTATGTACACTCCCCTTCCATACACAAGCAAATGCTTTTAATGGAAGGGTAGTAAAAAAAAAAACCTGTAAAAAAAATATTTAGTTGTAAAATTGTAATTATAATAAATGTTTCAATAAATAATAAAAAAAAAAAATTAAAAAAAAAAAAAAAAAATAACGGAGTTATAAACACGCTTGTTGTACTTGACTGCTGTCCTATTTTTAACGCTTATATCTGCTTACGTTGCGGAGGGGTTAAAGTTGTGTACTTATAATTTGCGGAATCTCTTTTCAGTAGACGCCAAAGAAACGCCGTAAGAACAGAATTTCCGTAATCTACTAAATTGTGCTGTTTGCGGGAAGACTTTCAGAATTGTATACCTTTTGATTATATTATAATTGAGGTATAGGGAGTGTAACAGCACTTACCCAAAGGATTTTAACCAGCGATTCCTGAGCATATCGGGGTAAAAAACGTACATTTTGCTGTCCGATGATATATTTTTTTTTCAATTAAAAACAAAATAAATGTTTCTAACACACATCGCCACTGATCACACTGCTACGCGTCAAATTGGGATTATGTGATACACGCTCTCTCTCCTCTGTTACCGTGCTGCTAAAACAAGATGGAATGAGTATGACGTACGATGGAGAAATATTTTTTGCGTTTTGTGATGTTTGTCTTTTCTCTCTCTCTTATATTTGTCTGTATTTTATTTACTCCTGGGCACTTGGCACCAGTCGTAATATTCTTCTTTTCTCTTGGCTCTGATCGATATTTAAATTCTTAAGGCTTTGCATATGTGTGGTAGGGATGGAAAATTCCTCCCCTACGTCACACAAGCCTTTATAAAATTGGACCCTTATTTCCTCTGATAACTACAGAAAGCTACTTAAAGCTCCCTTGTACTACATACCTTTAGCGATATATGTACTTAACTAATAAATACGTTATTTACGACTTTGAACGTAAATATTTTCGTATTTAGGTTGTAATTAAACTCCATCAAACGTTGTGTAATTTTTTGATTTATGATATAGGATTTTAATTACTTTAAATTTTGTGGTAACCCTCTTGATTCTAAACAGAGTGTTGGATTTCAAAACTGTATTGGTCTCTCTCTTGCAAATTTAACCTTAAGTATTTCTCTAAATGAACTAACTTCCCTTTGACGTTTATTATGATTCTCTACATCCTAATGAATTCATGAATAAGCAATACTAATCGAAACTACACATGACTAATTGAACAGATAATTAAATATAACTCAAATGGTTAAATGTTAGTAAATTTGATTATGATTGTATCTCGTATCTGCTGGGCGCCCCTCCGTTTAGATTCAGCTGCTATAAGGTACATATAAGGATGGATTTAGTAGGTTAATGTAATTAGTTAATTGCATATTTGACGAACTCAGAATAACCCTTTTTCTGGCAAAATTTGGCTCCAGCCTCCATCAAGTAAGCAGGGTGATCAGAAGTCAACCCAAAATTCGCACAGTCTTTTGGCACGGTTCAATTGATTGATACCTAAGTTATCGCGTCCCAATTGACCTTCCTTTCGCCATCATGCACTGCCTTCAGGTCTTCCTCCAAGCCCAGATACCTCCAAATTCCTACTCCTCCAAAGTTTACTATTTACTTAGGGCGAACCGGTTTCGTCCTATATGCAATCATATACTCACGGGTTTGTGTGGAGTTACGGGTCGTGAATCCTCCCTCCACGTTCAAGAAATGAGACGAGAGTGACCCGACAGGCCTAAAGCACTAATTGTAAGTGAGTTCGTTTCATTCAATGAACAGTACATAAAAAGATATATATGTAAACATACGTTTTGGGAAGGTTTATAACTCGCAATGCGAAACTACTTGCAACGCATCCCGAGCTCGGATCTCGCCCATCAATTCTGTGAAATTTTCAGATTGATACCGAATACATACGTAAGAATAGTGGGTGATATAAATATATACTAGTACAATAAGATCTTATCTGGCGATGTGTTCTGGAGATTCGCCATAACTCCAAGCTTTTGTTTGGTTTTGTTGACGGTTTTGTTTGAGAGATCCGCCATCTCTATGGTTTGATTAATGGTCCTTGTTACAGAAGCGAACACTGCCTTCTGTTGGTTGAACTGTATTTTTTTTTTTTTTTTTTTCCTCCCCTCCAATGTTCAACTTTTGATAAATTCTTGCTATCCCGTGATTCTCAATTGAAGCATGTAAATCCTCATTACCCCTTATTAAGCTATTCCGTGATTTTTCGACTGTTTCATGTAAGTCTTCAATACACCCTATTGAACTATCCCGTGATTTATCAAATGTTTCATGTAAATCTTCAATACCCCTTTTTTACTATCCCGTGATTTATCAACTGTTTCATGTAAATCTTCAATACCCCTTTTTGAACTGCTATAATAAATCTGTTAATTTTCAATTGCTTAGGTCTGTAGATACCTCGTTACGTTCAAATTAAAAATAGTGTTTAAAAATTTTTTTTTTTTTTGCTCCTAATAATTGCGCAATATAATAATTTTATCACGTTCCTAGAAGTTAATACCTAAGTACGATATCCACTAATCAAGGTCATTTTTTTTTTTTCTTTTGTTCCTAATAATTGCGTAATATAATAATTTTATCCCGTTCCTAGAAGTTAATACCTAAGTACGATATCCATTAATCAAGGTCATTTTTTTTTTCTTTTTACTGTACTCGAACTAGTGCCCCAGTGACCGATTTATTTTGTAAACAATTTGAGCTTTGTAAACATTCTCTACGTCCTCGTGACCTAGATTCAAGCGTATGAGGTATGTTTACTTTAGACATTCCGGAGACGTGTGAGATGACTCTAAAATTTTCTTTGTTTGATAATGATGTACTTAGCGCAATTGTCTAGTCTGATACCCGATTTCGTATACATATTTATTCATTTATATATACTTTGTCTCAATAAATAATTTATAATATTGATCTGTATAATTTTCTGATTGAAATAATTTCTAATATCATAACTTATTTCAAATGCTCTGGATTTTCTGAAATTATATTAATACATACATAACATTAAATATAAAATATTGATTTGTAAATTTATCACACATAACTACTTTTAATAGTTATTGATGAATTCAGAGGTAGGAATCGATACCCTTTTCCTCTTTTTATATAAGTGTTTTTCTTTTTTTTTTTTTTTTGATTATAATTTTTCTTGGGAACAAAATTACATATATATATGTTTATATACTTACATATATAAATATAAAAAATATACTTATTATACTTATAATATTTTAATATAGTTACATATCACATATTAAGCGAGTAATATCTTGGTCAAATAATTAATCCAAATACCAATGTTTGCTCCATTCCGCTTTCTCCTTGGAATCTGTAAAATTTTATAACGGAAAAGACTTACCCCTACCAAGGTTTTTTTCCGACCGGGAAATACACGGTAACCTTGCTGCAATTTTCCTAAATTAATTTTTATTTTCCTAAATCTAATAAAATCTTTTTGACTTCAAATTTTTTTTTTTTTTTCATTTAATCTAATTAATTAAAATGATGTATGAACTCTATCGTTCTAAACTGTATTTTATCTCAAAACTCGTTGGTTAGATAACACTTTAAATGATAGTTACTTCACGATTAATTTAGAGATGGTAAATTGTTGTTAAATTAAATTTTTATCGCTCCGAACTCTTATGTATTAATAAAATATTATTTTGTTTTATTATTATTATTTAAGATAATTAATTTAAATATTTATTATTTGTTAGAACACTTTCACTTAGATCGAACACACGTATTTAATTATAACTCCTTCACGCTAAATTATCACATCACTTCAGTTATTTATTGCACTAATATTAAACGCGAAATTTCTAAGTTTAAAAACACGATATTAAGTGATTATAAAATCCGAATTTTCCACTAGAACAAATTGTATTTATCACGAGCACTTTTATTTTTCACAAGTAATTAACGCGTTGGCTTTATCTTTATTTCCACTGATTCTAACTGCAAAGTATTTTTTTCTGTAGATCACTGACTAGAATGTCAAATTTTTCTAAGTATCAAAATAATTATCACTTAGAATTTTTCTACTTTAAATCACCCACCGTTTCGTCACGTTCCGCGAACTTAAAACCTTTTCGACCACGACCGTAGACTGTCCTCAACTGGCATTTGTCTAGACTTTTATACCCCTCTCAGGTCCAAAAGATCGTATCTGAATCTCCTATAATAAACCAATCTAATTACTATCAACTCGTAATTTCTTGAAACCTCTCCATTATTGTCGAATGCGGTCTCTTTGTACGTTTTGCGTTTGATACATTAAATTCTGTCTCGTACTCCCATACTTACAAGATCCGGATTTAGTAAGATCCATGTTTAATGGCCCAACTTCCTTTGTCCTGTTGTTCATACAAAACTAGCTTGAATTTAATAATTTTAAAGTTCTATTTTCATATATTTCGTAACATGTCCGTGCGTACGGCATCTACCATATGTTCCAAATCTGTCCCCAAATTCGCCTATCAGAGATATCTTCATGTCGAAGTCTTTCTCGCAAATCGTTCATTTTTATTTTATTATTTTTCCTCGAGTTTTTCTGTATTCTATATGAACCTTTCCATTTAAAACCGAATTTTCTCTATTTACGTCGTATATTTGAATTTTCCATTTTTTCTCGAATTTTCTTTTATTCACGACACTCTTTCCATGAATTTCCTTATTTATTCTTACGCTATTGTTCATATCTCTATAGATTTTTATATTTCAAGCCGTATTTATTTTATTCACTGTTAATCTAAGATTTCCTTTGTTTTTCTCTGTCGTATCTCCTTTCCCCTCACTTCCCTGTACTTCCCTGATATAACCATATCGTTTTTTGATGTTTGCTGCCTCTTGGAAAATTTCATTTTCTATTTGTTATTAATAAATATATCATTTTTTAACATCTTTATAGGAGATACCCCCACTTCGGCCCTTAAATTTCTGTCATTTTTATTGCTTCATAGAGAACGCCTTCCAAATTTTGTCCCGTTCTTACGCAAAATCCCATAAACCATATGTCTTGACAGTTGTATACATTAGTTCCTGTACCCACCTGGCAATAAATCCTTTTTTATTTCAGTGTCGTTAAATTTTATGAGAATTCTTTAATATAAATATTTCATAAGACCCATGATAATTTTTATTACCTTTTTAACGGCTAATCGTCCTTATCTAAACAATTTCCATGTTCGAATATTCCTTGTTTATCACAACAAAATACATCTGGGATCGACAACCATTGTAATGCCTCATCTTTATCTGCAATCGCGTACTATGTTACTCTATAACCTCCATTTTAATTACGTAAAATGACTCCTTTTCCTGAGTTTTTCTATCGCAATGTTTTCAGCATTTTCCACTCCCCTCCGTACTGCACTCTATCTTCTTCTCTAACACTTGTTACTGCTCTAGACATCTGAAATGTACCCTCGCCTATTCTTTAAAACTCTCATTTTTTTTTGACGTTTCCTCCCTAAATCTTTCATCGTAATATCCTAGCTCCGTCTAAAATTGATAACAATAATTTTCCATTGTTTTTTCAACATTTCCATTTCCTTTAGCACGTTTTCCCTCGAATCGATCATCTCCGGTCGTCACAAACAATCGTATTATAGATGGAAATCTCCCTAACGCCTTACAATACGTTTTCGTCACTTGCTTTGCAATTTTTCACTTAAACTTTTGCATCGTGTTTACGTGTATCCTTTTTTTCCGCACCTGATATGTTTTAATGCGTTCGAGAACTAGGGTTTCTGATCCCTGGAATGTACCGGTTAATGATAACATTTCTTGGGGTCATCGTTCTTTTGTCCCTGAACAGATTATTTCTTCCCATGGAGTTTATTCACCTCTCGGTTTGGTGGGAACGTCAAACTCATTAATCACATTACTAATTGCTAAGTCCAAAGGTCGTTCCTTTGTTCTAAAAATGGGTTCGGCCCTCTTCCCGTTGATAGGCTGAATTGGTTTTTAATCGCTTTTGCTGCAGTTCAATTGGCTGTCAATATATCTCGGTCTAAAGTATATTGGGGAGTCCCTGTCCCTGATTATTTGTTGATACCATCTGTGATTTTTTTATCAATACTCGTCTCACTTTGTCTAATTATAGATCCCTACCGTAAATATGAATTCACTTTACTCTAATCCGATAGATGTCGTAGACGTGTCCGTTTTATAAGTAATTGATATTTTCTTTTTAAATTAAAGTGGGAAGCTACGATATTTCCTAATTTTCACTGTTGATCAATGCAATTCATCACAGTTCCCTCCTCTGAACTCAATTTGCTGTGGCTAACGTTGTATTTTATTTTAATGTCCTCTTCTTTTTTTTTTTTTTTTTTTTTTTTTTTTTTTTTTTTTTTTTTTTTTTTTTTTTTTTTTTTTTTTTCGTTAGACACCGAAATTGTGTTCAAATTTAGACTAGCTATCTTCCCCTCCTCATTTGGTTATCCCCTATCTCTACTCCGTGTCATATTACTTCCTATCTCCCCCTCCTCATTTTGTTATCCCCTATCTTTTTTCCGTATCCTATTACTTCCTATCTCCCCCTCCTCATTCTGTTATCCCCTATCTCTTTTCCGTATCCTATTACTTCCTATCTCCCCCTCCTCATTCTGTTCGGATTGTTAACAATCTTGAATTTGAATCTCATTGTATTCTTTATTTTCTTTTCGCGTAGATTTTACTTTATGAAATTTTCTTTAATTTTGATAGATTCAAAATTAATTTCTTTTTGCTGGAACACGCCCCTCGACTCGCGTGTTTTGGTGGTCCCCAACCAAATTGGACTAAGACCTCCCTTACAATGATTTAAGTAAAGATTGTTTACAATCTCGCGGCCTTTCGAACAACTGAAAAGCGGGTGGTCTCTTGGTGTGCAATTAATTGTTTTTTTGTTTTGTAAGTATGAATATTTTTTGTGAAATGTGGGTTTTCGCACGACCTCACCCAATCCGACAATCAGTGGTATACATGTTTCATATAAATTTTCCAGCATTTTTTTTTTCTTTATTTATTTAAACTTTATTTTATAATTCTTAATTTCTAATTGTAATTTCTTAATTCATCCAAAGTTGTTCTAGCCTAAGTGTTGTCCACTCTAATATTTAAATTTTTATAAATGTTCTTTATTATCCTCAAATTGGTTCAGCGTTCCTTTTTTTCTTTTTTTTTTTTCGAAATCTAAAATATTTATACCTTAATTCAAATGTTACCTTTTTATCTCTATACTTAATGTCTACCCTATATCTATAGATAAACTTTCTTATTTCAATATTTCAAAAAAAAAAATCCCTAGGCATTGTTTATTTTTCAAAATGTCCCTTTTGTGTGCCATATAATATCTCTAATTCTCTCCTTTTGAGTGTCCTTACTTATCTAACATTTTTTTTTTTTTTTTTTTTTTTTTTTCTCACTAACACATAAAAAAAGTAAAATTTTTTTTTCAACTAGAAAATCAAAATTAACGAATTTATTTGCCTTACTCTATTTCAATAATTGAATATGATTGTCGCTTATTAAGAACTTGTCCACTCACCCTCAAAGACTTAACGACGATCCGCCCCTCGCAAGCAATCTGATAATCTAATATTTTAGTAATTTTCTTTCTTCCCCCTCCCCAATTATAATGTATCCTAACATATTTTTATTTGTATTTCTCAATCGTTTATTTATTTATTAACATTTACAAATATTTGTAAACTTCGCACTCTATCCGTTGATTTCCACTAATTGTAAACCTGATTTTTGTTTCTTATTACTTGTGTAATATCTAGCTAAATGTAAAGCGCTATAATCTCCTTTTATCTCCCGAGTTAGCTGCGACCATTAGCTCCTTCCCGGCTGTAGTTATTGTAGAATTTTCTTTTGGTGAACTGTTAACTTCGGTGCACTTGCTGCAACTAGCGTTTTCGCCCACACTTTCAATTGCGTGTATCCTCCTTTTTATGGCGTGGTAACGGTCACGGTATTTGTCCTTCTTGCTGGATTCCTCCCCACTCCTCTTCTTCATGTTCCGTTCTTCTGGTGTACATACCATTGTATCTAGTTTTCGTAGAAACTCAGCGGCGACAATCTCATCTCCTGATTGCCCCGAAAACCATAGCGATTGAATTTCCTTCGGATAATGTCTCATAATCTCGTCAACTATGCCCAACGGTGTGTCAGTAATCTTTAAAGCCTTCGCTAGCTCCCAATAGTTTGCGAAATGAGTGAGCATGGATATATTTTTCTTGGCATCATATACCCCTTCTGCAAGACGACGGCGAACTTCATTTTTCTTTATGTCTCCCCAATAGGTAGCTAAAAAATCTCGTTCGAAATCTAACATAGTCTCCCATCGTTTATTGTACAATTTTGCCCACGATTTAGCTTCCCCTTTCAAATTTTCCCGTACGACGACTAATGGATCCGTTCGTTTCACTTTTCTAGTGTATTCTTTTAAATCTTCCAGGAAACTAATGGGATTTTGATTTCCACCGGAGAATGATGGTCGTTCCTGCTGTGGTAACATTTCCACTACTTGGAGAACGCTTTTCGGCGCACTATCCTCTCCTATCACCGCCACTGTTGCTGGGCTTTCCAATTGTTTTTCGAGTTCTTGCATCTTACTGACGAGCGGTGCCAAAGCTGCCTGAATTATTGTAGTTATATCTCCTATGTTTATTGTTGAAGTCTCGGTTGTGACATTTTCCCCGATTGCTGTCACTAAAGCCTGGGCTCGCCTACTTGTTCCACGTTTCCCAACCATTTTCTTTATTTTCCGAGTGTCGCCCGGTTAATGTTTATATTTTATCTTATTAAGCGACAACCTTATAATCTCTATTTTAGTTTCCTAAATTACCTTATGTAAATTATGTTGCCTTCCTTATTCTATTTATTTACTTATTTTATTTTTTTTTTTCAATTTTCTCGTTTTTCTATATTTTTTTATTTTATTTTTTTATTTTTCCTTTTACTTCGTTAACTTTTCTTGTTCCTTTTCCTCGGGTTTTTCCTGTAACATACCATGTGTGAGTCTCTCTTCACACTCTCGCTTATTTTCGCCCTGTTCCTCCGATTTTGTGTCGGTCTCCCCCTCTGGCTGAACGACTTCTATCATATCCTCGACTCGTAACTTAGACCTCTTTGAACGTCTAAATATCTCCCGTAATTCATCTCCCGACGGTATTTCTTTAGCTTCTACTTCCGTCGCATCCACTTTCCTTTTTTCCGCCATTTTTTGTTTAAAATTTTTAATGAATTTAACTCAATACCAACTATTTATTATAAATATACCTATATATATTTATAATTTATTTTATTTTATTTTATTTTTATTTTTATTTATTTATTTATTTTTTTTTTTTTTGGAACCTGTCCCCCTATAAAACACAATATTTTCAATTATTTATATTTGTTTGCATGATGATTGTAACCCAAATTAGATCAACTCTACCATCACTCTTCATTTCAAATAAATGTAGGTAATTGCAAAAAAAACGGAATGAATATTGTTACTCCAATGTTAATGAATATCCCGTGATTTTCGTTCAACCAATAATTACTCATTGTTTAGAATGCCAACCACTCCTTCAAGTTCCGCAATACCTACGATATTTTCGCAAAATCTGTTTAGAGTTCGCAATACCTATCTTGATGTTATTTCGTCAAATCCCCTCCTTTTTTTGGTCCGAATGATCAAATGTTCCCTTAAATAGGTATATACCTTATAAAACATTCGTCTGTGATATTAAAGCTCTCAACTCGACACTATCCCCAATCAAATATTTTATGTTATTTTTATTTTATGTTCCTTATCTTTTATGTTATGACTTTTTATGTGATAATCCTCACATACAAACCCACAACATTAACTATAAACAAAGGGTCACTTTATGTAGGTAAGTTCCCCCGTTTTTATCTGTAAAGTCTGTTTATTTTTTCCGTAACCGAGTGTTGATATCATTTTCGAGTTTGTTTATTCTACAATCTCTTAAAGCGATGCGCGTTACCCCCGATGTCACCTACTTCAAAATTTTTCGATGTTTTGTTATCACTTTCGATGCTTAGGTTATCAATCTTTCGATGCTTACAAACACCGCGGTATCTCGTATCAGATTGTTTACATTACGGTCATTAACATTCTGGATTCAGGAATTTATGGCCTGCCTTGAATAAACTGTTTACGCTTGTATCTGACCTACATTCTTTGTTACGATATTTATAATCTCATAAGCAATCAACAAATTCATGGTCACTTGATTTAAACTTTATCGACACTTTTATAAATTATTTTAAAACATGTAGAGTTTATTCGTTAACACTTTTTTTTATATTTAAATGTATTGTTGATTTATTTATTTATATATTTTTTTCGTGTTTATTTAACGGCGCACTGTTCTGATTTTTATTTTATTTTTATTATCACTTCATTTAACATAACGTCCTACTTATTATTATTATTTTTTTTTTTTTGTTTTTTGCAATAGATTGACCAATAAAAGTTTTTTTTTTTTTTCTAAAACAACTTGTAAAACTCTGATCTCCTGTCACGGCTGTGCAGTTGTGATGTTTGTCTTTTCTCTCTCTCTTATATTTGTCTGTATTTTATTTACTCCTGGGCACTTGGCACCAGTCGTAATATTCTTCTTTTCTCTTGGCTCTGATCGATATTTAAATTCTTAAGGCTTTGCATATGTGTGGTAGGGATGGAAAATTCCTCCCCTACGTCACACAAGCCTTTATAAAATTGGACCCTTATTTCCTCTGATAACTACAGAAAGCTACTTAAAGCTCCCTTGTACTACATACCTTTAGCGATATATGTACTTAACTAATAAATACGTTATTTACGACTTTGAACGTAAATATTTTCGTATTTAGGTTGTAATTAAACTCCATCAAACGTTGTGTAATTTTTTGATTTATGATATAGGATTTTAATTACTTTAAATTTTGTGGTAACCCTCTTGATTCTAAACAGAGTGTTGGATTTCAAAACTGTATTGGTCTCTCTCTTGCAAATTTAACCTTAAGTATTTCTCTAAATGAACTAACTTCCCTTTGACGTTTATTATGATTCTCTACATCCTAATGAATTCATGAATAAGCAATACTAATCGAAACTACACATGACTAATTGAACAGATAATTAAATATAACTCAAATGGTTAAATGTTAGTAAATTTGATTATGATTGTATCTCGTATCTGCTGGGCGCCCCTCCGTTTAGATTCAGCTGCTATAAGGTACATATAAGGATGGATTTAGTAGGTTAATGTAATTAGTTAATTGCATATTTGACGAACTCAGAATAACCCTTTTTCTGGCAAAATTTGGCTCCAGCCTCCATCAAGTAAGCAGGGTGATCAGAAGTCAACCCAAAATTCGCACAGTCTTTTGGCACGGTTCAATTGATTGATACCTAAGTTATCGCGTCCCAATTGACCTTCCTTTCGCCATCATGCACTGCCTTCAGGTCTTCCTCCAAGCCCAGATACCTCCAAATTCCTACTCCTCCAAAGTTTACTATTTACTTAGGGCGAACCGGTTTCGTCCTATATGCAATCATATACTCACGGGTTTGTGTGGAGTTACGGGTCGTGAATCCTCCCTCCACGTTCAAGAAATGAGACGAGAGTGACCCGACAGGCCTAAAGCACTAATTGTAAGTGAGTTCGTTTCATTCAATGAACAGTACATAAAAAGATATATATGTAAACATACGTTTTGGGAAGGTTTATAACTCGCAATGCGAAACTACTTGCAACGCATCCCGAGCTCGGATCTCGCCCATCAATTCTGTGAAATTTTCAGATTGATACCGAATACATACGTAAGAATAGTGGGTGATATAAATATATACTAGTACAATAAGATCTTATCTGGCGATGTGTTCTGGAGATTCGCCATAACTCCAAGCTTTTGTTTGGTTTTGTTGACGGTTTTGTTTGAGAGATCCGCCATCTCTATGGTTTGATTAATGGTCCTTGTTACAGAAGCGAACACTGCCTTCTGTTGGTTGAACTGTATTTTTTTTTTTTTTTTTTCCTCCCCTCCAATGTTCAACTTTTGATAAATTCTTGCTATCCTGTGATTCTCAATTGAAGCATGTAAATCCTCATTACCCCTTATTAAGCTATCCCGTGATTTTTCGACTGTTTCATGTAAGTCTTCAATACACCCTATTGAACTATCCCGTGATTTATCAAATGTTTCATGTAAATCTTCAATACCCCTTTTTTACTATCCCGTGATTTATCAACTGTTTCATGTAAATCTTCAATACCCCTTTTTGAACTGCTATAATAAATCTGTTAATTTTCAATTGCTTAGGTCTGTAGATACCTCGTTACGTTCAAATTAAAAATAGTGTTTAAAAATTTTTTTTTTTTTTTTTTTTTTTGCTCCTAATAATTGCGCAATATAATAATTTTATCACGTTCCTAGAAGTTAATACCTAAGTACGATATCCACTAATCAAGGTCATTTTTTTTTTTTTCTTTTGTTCCTAATAATTGCGTAATATAATAATTTTATCCCGTTCCTAGAAGTTAATACCTAAGTACGATATCCATTAATCAAGGTCATTTTTTTTTTCTTTTTACTGTACTCGAACTAGTGCCCCAGTGACCGATTTATTTTGTAAACAATTTGAGCTTTGTAAACATTCTCTACGTCCTCGTGACCTAGATTCAAGCGTATGAGGTATGTTTACTTTAGACATTCCGGAGACGTGTGAGATGACTCTAAAATTTTCTTTGTTTGATAATGATGTACTTAGCGCAATTGTCTAGTCTGATACCCGATTTCGTATACATATTTATTCATTTATATATACTTTGTCTCAATAAATAATTTATAATATTGATCTGTATAATTTTCTGATTGAAATAATTTCTAATATCATAACTTATTTCAAATGCTCTGGATTTTCTGAAATTATATTAATACATACATAACATTAAATATAAAATATTGATTTGTAAATTTATCACACATAACTACTTTTAATAGTTATTGATGAATTCAGAGGTAGGAATCGATACCCTTTTCCTCTTTTTATATAAGTGTTTTTCTTTTTTTTTTTTTTTTGATTATAATTTTTCTTGGGAACAAAATTACATATATATATGTTTATATACTTACATATATAAATATAAAAAATATACTTATTATACTTATAATATTTTAATATAGTTACATATCACATATTAAGCGAGTAATATCTTGGTCAAATAATTAATCCAAATACCAATGTTTGCTCCATTCCGCTTTCTCCTTGGAATCTGTAAAATTTTATAACGGAAAAGACTTACCCCTACCAAGGTTTTTTTCCGACCGGGAAATACACGGTAACCTTGCTGCAATTTTCCTAAATTAATTTTTATTTTCCTAAATCTAATAAAATCTTTTTGACTTCAAATTTTTTTTTTTTTTTCATTTAATCTAATTAATTAAAATGATGTATGAACTCTATCGTTCTAAACTGTATTTTATCTCAAAACTCGTTGGTTAGATAACACTTTAAATGATAGTTACTTCACGATTAATTTAGAGATGGTAAATTGTTGTTAAATTAAATTTTTATCGCTCCGAACTCTTATGTATTAATAAAATATTATTTTGTTTTATTATTATTATTTAAGATAATTAATTTAAATATTTATTATTTGTTAGAACACTTTCACTTAGATCGAACACACGTATTTAATTATAACTCCTTCACGCTAAATTATCACATCACTTCAGTTATTTATTGCACTAATATTAAACGCGAAATTTCTAAGTTTAAAAACACGATATTAAGTGATTATAAAATCCGAATTTTCCACTAGAACAAATTGTATTTATCACGAGCACTTTTATTTTTCACAAGTAATTAACGCGTTGGCTTTATCTTTATTTCCACTGATTCTAACTGCAAAGTATTTTTTTCTGTAGATCACTGACTAGAATGTCAAATTTTTCTAAGTATCAAAATAATTATCACTTAGAATTTTTCTACTTTAAATCACCCACCGTTTCGTCACGTTCCGCGAACTTAAAACCTTTTCGACCACGACCGTAGACTGTCCTCAACTGGCATTTGTCTAGACTTTTATACCCCTCTCAGGTCCAAAAGATCGTATCTGAATCTCCTATAATAAACCAATCTAATTACTATCAACTCGTAATTTCTTGAAACCTCTCCATTATTGTCGAATGCGGTCTCTTTGTACGTTTTGCGTTTGATACATTAAATTCTGTCTCGTACTCCCATACTTACAAGATCCGGATTTAGTAAGATCCATGTTTAATGGCCCAACTTCCTTTGTCCTGTTGTTCATACAAAACTAGCTTGAATTTAATAATTTTAAAGTTCTATTTTCATATATTTCGTAACATGTCCGTGCGTACGGCATCTACCATATGTTCCAAATCTGTCCCCAAATTCGCCTATCAGAGATATCTTCATGTCGAAGTCTTTCTCGCAAATCGTTCATTTTTATTTTATTATTTTTCCTCGAGTTTTTCTGTATTCTATATGAACCTTTCCATTTAAAACCGAATTTTCTCTATTTACGTCGTATATTTGAATTTTCCATTTTTTCTCGAATTTTCTTTTATTCACGACACTCTTTCCATGAATTTCCTTATTTATTCTTACGCTATTGTTCATATCTCTATAGATTTTTATATTTCAAGCCGTATTTATTTTATTCACTGTTAATCTAAGATTTCCTTTGTTTTTCTCTGTCGTATCTCCTTTCCCCTCACTTCCCTGTACTTCCCTGATATAACCATATCGTTTTTTGATGTTTGCTGCCTCTTGGAAAATTTCATTTTCTATTTGTTATTAATAAATATATCATTTTTTAACATCTTTATAGGAGATACCCCCACTTCGGCCCTTAAATTTCTGTCATTTTTATTGCTTCATAGAGAACGCCTTCCAAATTTTGTCCCGTTCTTACGCAAAATCCCATAAACCATATGTCTTGACAGTTGTATACATTAGTTCCTGTACCCACCTGGCAATAAATCCTTTTTTATTTCAGTGTCGTTAAATTTTATGAGAATTCTTTAATATAAATATTTCATAAGACCCATGATAATTTTTATTACCTTTTTAACGGCTAATCGTCCTTATCTAAACAATTTCCATGTTCGAATATTCCTTGTTTATCACAACAAAATACATCTGGGATCGACAACCATTGTAATGCCTCATCTTTATCTGCAATCGCGTACTATGTTACTCTATAACCTCCATTTTAATTACGTAAAATGACTCCTTTTCCTGAGTTTTTCTATCGCAATGTTTTCAGCATTTTCCACTCCCCTCCGTACTGCACTCTATCTTCTTCTCTAACACTTGTTACTGCTCTAGACATCTGAAATGTACCCTCGCCTATTCTTTAAAACTCTCATTTTTTTTTGACGTTTCCTCCCTAAATCTTTCATCGTAATATCCTAGCTCCGTCTAAAATTGATAACAATAATTTTCCATTGTTTTTTCAACATTTCCATTTCCTTTAGCACGTTTTCCCTCGAATCGATCATCTCCGGTCGTCACAAACAATCGTATTATAGATGGAAATCTCCCTAACGCCTTACAATACGTTTTCGTCACTTGCTTTGCAATTTTTCACTTAAACTTTTGCATCGTGTTTACGTGTATCCTTTTTTTCCGCACCTGATATGTTTTAATGCGTTCGAGAACTAGGGTTTCTGATCCCTGGAATGTACCGGTTAATGATAACATTTCTTGGGGTCATCGTTCTTTTGTCCCTGAACAGATTATTTCTTCCCATGGAGTTTATTCACCTCTCGGTTTGGTGGGAACGTCAAACTCATTAATCACATTACTAATTGCTAAGTCCAAAGGTCGTTCCTTTGTTCTAAAAATGGGTTCGGCCCTCTTCCCGTTGATAGGCTGAATTGGTTTTTAATCGCTTTTGCTGCAGTTCAATTGGCTGTCAATATATCTCGGTCTAAAGTATATTGGGGAGTCCCTGTCCCTGATTATTTGTTGATACCATCTGTGATTTTTTTATCAATACTCGTCTCACTTTGTCTAATTATAGATCCCTACCGTAAATATGAATTCACTTTACTCTAATCCGATAGATGTCGTAGACGTGTCCGTTTTATAAGTAATTGATATTTTCTTTTTAAATTAAAGTGGGAAGCTACGATATTTCCTAATTTTCACTGTTGATCAATGCAATTCATCACAGTTTTTAATTAAAAATATACATCATCAGACAGCAAAACGACATCTTTTATTTCAAATATGTTCAGGAATCGCTGGTTAAAATCCTTAAGTGCTGTTACACCCTGTATACCTCTAATATATAATCAAATAGGACACAATTCTTAAGACTACCCCCGAATGAGATGCAGTTGCATTCGGTTAACTATATTTGAGGAGATGTCAATAACAGTTGGCAAAATTTTGTTCACAGCATCAAATATAAATACATACATAATATATTATCTACGAAGCAATATTATCATTGGTGAAGGTTATATAAAACAACGTAATAATTCTTAAGGCTGCATATTTTATTTTTATGGTGATTCTAGCAGAGAGGAAATACATGAGATACTTCTAAACATAGATATATAAATATCGTCTACCAAATAAAAATACAAGGGTTCATACTTAAAAAATGACAATAATATACAGTTTTCACAGTGAGAATACTTGAAAAGGAAGAAGCCACTTTCATTGTTGTTTAATACAACGCAAAAATGAATGCACTAATAATTTATTAGACAATTTAATTACCTTCTATATTATAGCCTTGAACACAAATTGGCAAATACAAATATTTAAGCCAACATTTATTTTATTTAACTCAATTTAATAAAAATGTTACATAATACCCCATTTTAATTTACTTCATACTTCAACATGTCGATCATTCAGTTGATGAGACAGAAATTCCCAAAAATCAAAATTTGTGCAGTTGCGCAGTTGTGCAGTTGCGCAGTTGCGCAGTTGTGCAGTTGCGCAGTTGTGCAGTTGCGCAGTTGTGCAGTTGCGCAGTTGTGCAGTTATATGTAAAAGTGTATCATTTATCTGGTATAGTACTCAGATTACTCTTAAACACCACCACATCAATTATAATGCAGAAAAACTTATAGTGAAATAAATTTTCTGGGTTACTAGTAGGAGATTTCAAAATTTCATACTAAAATGTCATGTACCGGACCGTTATGCTTCCTAGTGTTATTTTATAGCGTATTTAAATGTAAAACATATGACATTAATATTAGATTTATGATGAGCATTCGAATACTAATTTCCTCATTATCTTAAAACTTAGTATTTGGAGAAGTCTGACTAGTCAACTGGACGATCGACATACTAAATAAAAATCATGAATATTAAGGATTATAAAAAAATTCACAATAGATTTGTCAGATAATGGGGCTATAAATGAATTACCTGAGATTACTTTTTTTAATCTTATATACTTTTATCTTATTTCACTCTTCTAAGGTACATAATATTTAGATAATAGTAGATAAAACACAAATCCTCTGAAGGCTGTAGGAAACACCGGACTCGCTATTTTGACATACTGAAAATTTAAGTCAAAAGGTTTTTTCTTGTGTCTTTTAAGGATCTATCTAAAAGAATTCATAATCTGCTCTTTCTTAGATGACGCTAAATTAATTATTTTAGGAAAAAAATAAGCTTTAAAAAGTTAAGCTTTAAAGTATTAATATAAATTATTTGTTTGAACAAAACTTGTCCGTGTAAAAACTCTACTCTTTCAAGAAAGGTATACAAATATAATATTGGATTGAAACACCGACACAATATTGTATTTGTTAGCCTTTCTTGAAAGAATTGAGTTTGTTTATGAACAAAACTATTTATTCATATTGCGTACGTTTGGGTGCAAACAAATTATTCATATTAATATTTCAAATCATAACTTGCAAGAAGTGTTTGTTCCTAAAATATTTAAATTAGTGCTATCAATGAAAGAGCATATTATGAATTCTTTGTAACAAAAAGACCTGCCGGTGATGGGCGCTTTTATAGTTTCCACAGTTACAATACAGTATGGGGCACAAAAATGCGTAAAACGTATGTTCTTTATCACAATAATGTACTGCAGTTCTTCTTATATTGAATAATAGTGAACCAAACAATATACATATATATCTGCTTCCTCCATAGGAAAAAGTAATAATTTTCTTGCAACTCCCTCACTCATTTAAAAAAAAAAGAGTTGCCGTGGAAATTATAAAAGCAACCAATATAGCCAAGTTCTTAATATTTCATAGTCTCATCCGGAGTTGTCCGAAGTAATTAATGTTTACACTTTTACTTTTACATTTTTAAGGATTCTTATTTATACAACATCTTCCAAATAACTTATATTGATGTAGGTTCTTACATAATATTATATTATAATAAAGATCATTCGCTCTCATACAAAACTATTTCCAAAATCATAGCAACTCAAACTTCCCGCCACATAATTATTTTTTTTCTAAAACTCTTCAACAACTATTGCAAACTAAAAAAAATATACCCAGATTAACATAAAGCTGGTCAAAATATGGCAATAACTAATTAATAACGGTGTGTTTTTTAATCAATTTACATTGATAATTCAAAAATTATTGTTTTATAATATTTTCTTAAATTTGACACAGAGCGAATTATTGTTAAATTAAAATTGGATGCTCTTACATATATTACTGTGATGGCAAACAACACAGCTATTTTGACTCACGAAATCATCCCTATTGGCTCATCGCACGCCAATATCGATCTCACAATATTTTCATCATTTAGTTACCGACAGCTGACGGTGAAAAAAAAAGAAAAACCTTTCTGTTCCTGATTGCTGACAATCCGACAGCTCGAAAATCGCTACGCGTTCCGCTCCCACTGTTCCGATAAGAATATTTTGCTAGCATGTACATATTTTGAAGAGAAAAAAAGAGGTTTATTAAAGTAACACTTTTTTCTTTACGGGAGTATCAAAAATGAACGAGGTTTTCTCTTATTTTTTTTTTTATTTCGTTCAAAATTTATTTTACTATAAAGATTTAATAAAGACAAAAAATTTAGTTTTCCAATATTTCCAAAAATGACAAAGTTATGAGTGAACATTGACAAAATGTACTGTGCAATCGTGTCTCGTGATGTCAAACGCAGTAGAATAAATAATTCAAATGGCAATGCTGCAGTACCGCCGCACGTGCACCGTAATGTCACACACTATTCGGCTGGCCACAAATGTAAACATTTTGATGGCTTGTATCTTCGGTATTTAAAAAAATTCTGAAAGTTCTGGCATCAGTATGCTCTAATTAGTATATCGTAAATAATATGAAATTAATATGTACGAGATAACCTCATTCCGTAAGTCAAAACTTTAACTTTAGGGTGCACAAGTTACATCCGTGCTGTGCAAGCAGGTTCCCTATAGAGCATCGGAACATCACAGCAATGTCCTTCGTCCACCGGGATACGCAAGTATTCTATACTCAACGATTTAAGTATTTTGGCGACTACCGCCATGAATATATGCGGATGTTCAAACACAAGCACAGATTGTTGATATTTTGTATCCTCGTTGGCGGTCATCGTCAATCACATCATTAAGATTTTGAACGTAAGTTAGACTATTGTATCAATGCTAGGAACAAAACAGTCAACAAAGAACGACAGGGTATAAAAATGACAGCTACGGCATCTGTTTGGTTGTGAGTGAGGTTAAGGCATTCTAGTTTTGACATTTCAAGAATTCAACGCTGAATTGGTGGTGACACTCATCTCGTGATTTCAGTAGCAAAGTGTACGGACTGCGCACGACAAGTTGTTTGCAAGGTAAATATGAAAGATAAGTATCAGATACTTGGGTTCCATGTGGACGAATGGCTTAAAACGTTTATCTTTTGAATGCTAAAGAGCTTCAGACACTATCAAGCAGCTTGTCACAAGCACATAGTTTTTTGTCTCCAGTGGATGCTTGTGGCTTGTCACAAGCATTGCGCAATAATCTACGTGGCAGCAGGCTTGATGCAAATTAATATTTTTTGGGCGTAGACAAACAAGCATACACAAAAAAGTACCTATAGACAAAAACATTAGGTGAGTGGTAATTTTAGTATTACGTATCGTATAAAAAAATTATAAAAATTAGATAAAATTTTTATAAAATATGCATTAATTGTTTTTGTGTTTAATTTGTAGAAATCCATCTGATTTTTTTTTTAAAATTAATGTAAATATAATTAAATAATGTTATATTATAATATTAAGATATAACATTTATTATAACATAATAAATAATGCTTTTTCTTTATTAGATTCCATTTTGCACAAAATTCACTTTCAACTACCGAAAATCGTACAAAGGCATAGACGAAGGTATGTTTAAATGCCTCTCGCAAGAAATCACACGAAGGCATAGACAAAGGCCTGCCACAACGGCTTGATGCACGCGTCTCTATGCCGGGCATGTGACACGCTGCCCAACATCAGCATCACAAGCTTCCTCCTCTAGTTGAGCTGTGCCGGGCATGTGACACGCTGCCCAACATTAGCATCACAAGCTCCCTCCTCTAGTTGAGCTGTGCAGGGCATGTGACACGCTGGCCAACATTAGCATCACAAGCCCCCTCCTCTATGCGCACCTCAAGCCATTGTGGCAAGCCTTAATAGACAACAGTAATTGCCATCGAGCCACTTGATAGTCTCCAAAGCCCTTAAGGGACCTACATTTCTAGTCATACATAATATATTATATAATTCTTGAAACTTCTCACCATATGCACCATGCTAATTTATTATTTGTGGGTAAATTACAGCAAATTTGAAAGCCCTGCAGAGCTTTCCACATAATGTTATGGTTATGATAGGTAGTCAGAAAAAAACAACTTATGGTGTTTGTCATTTTTCAAAATCATGTCAGTTTATAAAGAAGAATGCATGTAAGTCGCCCGTATCATAGTATTCTGAATGGTGTTAGCTGTATGTGAACTCGTAAGGAAGTGGGTATGTGGGTGAGGAAGTGTTATCAAATAAAACAAAAATATAAGCAAATGTGTTGTATTTTTAATTACATTTCAACTTACAAGACTCCAAAGGAGAACTCCTGAAGAGCCAAAAATAATAGCTTGAATAAAAAAAGTATGAAAATGATGACTTACTAACAATATTAAATGCTCTGTTTATGAAGAGTGCGAAGAATTTGTATTCAATATGCGCAAATTTAACATTGAACATAAAGAATGTTGGAATAATGATTACTTTAAACGAAGCCAAGAATTATCAAATTACGTTATCGGAGGGTCTGGTTCTTTCTGCCGCCTCCAGTATTGAAAGAGCAAGGTCTGGCTCTGAGGTCCGGAGACCAGGAACAATCTTTAAACCTTACATCTCTCAAACGATTGATTACAAGTCTACAAAATAAAAAGGTGAAAGAACAGCAGGGCTATCAAAAAGAAAACAGAATTTGTGCAGAATATAAAATGGCCTTGTCCACATGTTTATTTGTACAGGACAGGTATAGTTAGTTGTCATAACTAGCTTTGTGAAATGTTCTTCTATACACGGATTGTGACAATTCAGCACAGCTTAATATCTAAAATGAATGTAGTAGACATGATAAAATTACACATTTGAAAACATAAAAACAATAATAATAATAATATAATTATCCATATATATCTTTTTATTATATTTCCATTTTATAAACAAACTAATTAAAATATGTGGTAATGAAAAGATTGATTTGATCGCTGATAATCAAGCGAGCAAAGGTTGACAACAAACATCCACACAAGCGTTAAAGAGTTATCTCTACAAGAATAAATATCCTTTAATTAAACAACACAATTAATTCCTTTCACAATAATATATTTCTAACACATTTATTATTTTGGCGCTTAATTATCGGGGCAAAGAAATCAATCCTATCATAAATTATAGTAAAAATAGTTATACCAAAAAAATACATTCATAATATTGTGGCAGTAGAAATTACAATAATAATTATGTAAGCTAATTTATTAAATTACTGAATTAAATATGGTCATTAGTCGTTTTTCAATGTTCAAATCGAGAGTGTTCTCATATTGAGTGTTCATATCGAAGACAAATCAGGAAAATCCCGGGCAGGATCGGTGTTGGGATATAGAATATACGTTAGCTTGTGGGAAAAGTTTCATAATTTACGACTTTATAATTTTTATAGATAATCTTTCTATAATATATACTTTCTTCCAACCTGGAGATATAATCGTTAATAATAATAGTAATTGCGAATCGTTTCACACCGATTTGGGATAAGTTTCAATATATCTTTTCTAGTCAAGGTGATAAAAACAGGGAATCAGAGGCTAGTTTACAATAAACATCCACTTACATTGTAAGAATAAATACAAATGGGTCTAATCAAGGTTCAAAGTACGTCAAAACATTTATAGGCCATCTCTTTAGCAGACGGCGTTAAATGTAGTTCAGCAATCAGCAGTAGAACAGGCGCGTAACCGATACGCTACCGAAATATTGGTCCGACGACATCTCAATCTTATTTCAACAAACTTTCGTAGGCGTTATTACTTCTAGTATCAAAGATCAATATTTAAAACTGAAATTAGATGAGAAATCTTTATGACACGGCGTGATGATCTCCACAAAGACTTATTATTAAGGTACATTTGAGATGTTGAATGATATAAATATTGCTGGTAATGAATCGTGAACACATCCAAACAGCTCAAGCAAGTCACACTTTGCAAGTTGCGGTTGCAGGTCGCTCTCGAATCCTATCAATCCATCCATTCGTCCGTTGTCGGGATGCTTTAACTGAAACAAACACGCAAACAAACATTATAATATGACATACTTATTTAAAATAGTATTCAACACAGGGCTTCAACGATAAAAGAAAAAACATTAAAGATATTCCTTATGGTTAGATTAACTCCACACAAGCCTAAGACCTAAGAGCGATTGTAGGTCTTGAGACTCATATCGTAGGAGATAAAAAAGACAAGTCGTTTACAGCTTTAGTATCGAAAGAATGAATCGTAAAAATGAACCATTCTCACGCTACAAATGTCAAACTCTAGAGCTTTGGCATTGCCACACTTAATTCAATTCTGAGTAGTTCAAAAACAGAGGGTGAAAGTTATTAGTTATTGTGTGTTTTGGTTATTAATTAATTGATTCAAGTTACTTTTTCTTGAGGGTGAAGAAGGAACGCCTCTTCTGGTCTTCTCGCTGTGGAGGAGGGAGGGTCTGCGCGCGACTGGAGGCTCCTCCGGCCGCCGCTGCCTGCCCCCCGAGGGCCTGCAGCCACGAGGTGACTCCCGCATCATCGTTGGCCTGCAGCAGGAACTCTCCGCCTGACGCCAACCTGAAAAGATGAAAGGTATATTAGAAACGTGCACAATAAGACAGAACTATCAATGAAGTGTTTTCAACAGTAGTAAGAGTAAGACTTAACTTCCAACATTACGCTTTCATCGCACATGTAAATTTATATATCATGTGTACGTCTCAATTGATGGCATACATCAAACCACCTAAGCAAAGATATTGAAATACAAAAGAGATATGCTATGATGTCCATGCGACCGTCGGCGGACTACTACCTAATCGGAGTAGTTTGCGTATGAAAAGAATTTGTTCATATTGTTGATTTTTTAAGGTGTGCATTAGTATTGGTTAACAATATATTGAGAATGGGTCGCTTCTTCGACTCGTTCTTGTGTTCAACCGCTCGGCTGTGGAACGATATGCCGGCCTTCCTTCCTCCTTCAACACAATGTTCATTCCATCCTCTCCTCAAAAAGACCCTCCACACAGCATCTCAGATGACATAGGCCCTGAGGGAAATTATTTTCCTCAGGGTCTCCTGTGTGGAGTTAGTGTAAAAAAAAAATAATAAGGAAAAAATTCGTTAATTTAGTTTCTTTAGTTAATTTGTTAATTATCCAATCATTTAGTTTATTCCTTAACTGATAAACAATATCGGCGACACCGATATAAAAACGGCGGATAGCACATCTCTTATATTTCAATATCTTTGCACCTACTTTTTATCTGATTGAATCTAAAAAGAGTCAGATATGATACATTTAAATTACTAACAAATTAATCAATTAACAATGCCAAAGATACAGCGATGCAGATCCATAAAAAATATCCAACATCGTTGAAAAATAGATGCTAAATTTGAGGTCAACCAGCGGACAAAAAGTGTCTTCAAGCGGAGACCTAGAACAGGACTCTAGAAACCCGGATAGACTAAAAAACTACTGTTTTGACGACGTTTTACAAGGGGGATTAAGACTTTAATGAAACCAATCACAGTGAACCCAAAGCGGCTAACAAATCAAAGATATATAAAGGTTGCTGTAAAAAGAGTGTATATATTTTCAATTTACAGATCGGCATCAGATAACATAATGCGTATTGGAAAGATTAAAAAAAAAATCACTTACTTGATTCTGAACACATATTTCTTCTTGGTGTAGTCTGAAGCGACCTCCACGATGGATCCGGTGAGATCTAGCGGGGGCTCCCCTCGGAAGGTTTGGTCGGGGGAGGACTTGTAGGACTTGGAGTCCTTGTAGAACCAGATCTTGTTCTCCTTGGCCACGGTGTACACCTTGTCCCACGATCTGCGCAATATGACACACGACAGTCAATAAATTAAATAATCAGACAATGGTAAAAAAGGGTACCTAATGTGTGCAGGCAAGCAGTAGCAGTTCATAGATGTTACATAATTCCCCGGGAAAGGAAGGAGCATGCAGAGCTTTACAGACTCTTGTGACCTGCCATCTCTGCTAAACTGGTCCCAGCAAGAGCTCATATGGACATCACTGAAATTCATCCTCTTCCTTCTCACATTGTTTGAAAATGAAAAAGACAGAAGACACTAGAACGACGATGTCGCGTACGATCTCTCGCTGTGACTAGTACAATAAGGATTTTCATTATTTGGAATGTTTCATAGAATTTGAATAATTCATCAAATTTCAAGGTCAATTTAAGTCAAATTTTCAAGTACTACTGTGAAACAACCGGCCCATGATGAAACAAAACTTAAATAGTCACAGAACTTGAATTTTAACTTTAAAATTAGATTAATTGTTCAAATTCAGTAAAACAACCCGTCCTAATATATTATAATAAAACTAATATAAAACTTTATTCGACCGTAACCTGTTTCAGCTCGTTAAAGCCATCTTCAGACTGGTACAAATATTTCTTAGTCTACGGTTTATGTACACAACATATTGGGGAGGGGGAGAGGGGTGGTCTACAAGGATTTTAATCAATTATAATAATTATATTTGTTGCTATAATAATTATTAGAATATATAAATTATAATAATTATTAGAATATATAAATAAAAGAATATATAAATAATAATTATTAGATTATAATAATTATATTTGTTACTATAATAATTATTAGAATTGATTAAAATCCTTGTAGACCACCCCTCTCCCCCTCCCCAATATGTTGTGTATATAAACCGTAGACTAAGAAATATTTGTACCAGTCTGAAGATGGCTTTAACGAGCTGAAACCGGTTACAGTCGAATAAAATTAAGTGGAATAAAGTTTTATATTCGTTTTATTATAATATATTATAATGGGATTCCACCATGAATTATCACTCTCAAAAATAGAAATATTAACCCGTCCTAAGCTTTTTAATTTTTTTGTAATTAATTAAATCAATCTTAATTAAAATCTAGACTTTCTTTCTAAAAATCTAAATTTCCTAAAAAGGTAAAACCACAGTGGTAAAGACAAGATTTATTAAATTTAAATTTCTCAAATGTAATATTAAAAACTGTTATAATATTATGTATATTCAGGCAAAAAAATAATGTTTTAATAAAAAAGTGGATTTTGCCATACAAAATTTTCAAATCTTTTAAATTCACAGAACCCTAAACATATATTATGTAACCATTTTTTTACATTGGCAATAAAAATCTAAAGATAGCAGAAAGTGTATAAGAGGTTTTTTTTATATTAACTCCACACAGGACACAGGAGGCCCGGAGGTATAAAATCTTTTAGAGTTAGGTATAACCACTGGAGCGCTTTTTGCCACAAGACCTGGGATTTCTTTGCTGCTGCATTGCAGCAAATTTTCCCTAGATGCATTAAATTTTTTTTGTAATATTTTTTAACACGCCCGTAGTTTAATTTTGACATTTTTTAGTAGGTGGAAAGATACTTCTTATATTCATATTCAACAGATGGCAGTGTACTCTAGTTATTCACTTGTTTTTTGTTTTACAAAATCGTATTTATGTAGATTTCTCTAGAAGGTTCAACTGTCAAAATGCCTCAGTGTAAAATGCGGCTTTTTATTGTGTTTTAGTGGATTTTTCTAACATATTTGTATATCGGTGTAATAATGATTGAATTAGTAATGCATTCAACGTGTTTCAAACTTAAGAATTCAGTGAATATTTGGAAAACAAAATTTTTGTGTTTATGTTTTCGTATTATTTTGCCGATCAGACTGTGTTTGACAATGCAGTATTTTCAATAAATAAACCAATAATCGAGTTAATTGGTATTGTGGATTTAATATAATTGATGTATCTGTTTGATGTGTTCCAGTTATTTCTGGTGAGTCCTTTATGAATTCCATTTTAGTCTATTAAAAGTATCGCCATTTCTCGACTAAATTTGTGTCAAAAGTTTATTCAAAGGGAACATTAAACACTTCACAATTTATCAAAATGAAGTTTTCTTATATACATGTGTAGATTTTGATAATCAGTTAGACCATTTAAAACAACCTTCATAGAAAATTTAATTTCCTATGCGAGATTATAAGTAGAAAATCCTGAGAATATTTGCGTTTCAAATATATACGATTTTATAATATTTTTTTTAAAAATCCTAGGAATATGTGATCATCAGTAAAAGATAGGTGAATTCATCGACTATATAGAACTTTGATCAGTTTGTATGTCTTCATATTAAAATTCGGAGATATGATTTTTTTAAGGTGGGTGGAAAATATTCAAAATGTCCACCAAAAGATCTCGAGCAATGGGAGAAAAAAGTTTCAATTTCGGCTGTAGCTCCAGTGGATAAAATCTATTAGAGTTAGGTATAAAAATATGACTGACCTGTTGGTGGCTCTCTTCACGTTTGATTCCCATTCGTGTTTCCTCACTAGCGTGCCCTCAATAACATCATCATCTGATCCCGGACTCTGTCCCTCTATAACACCACAACAAACACATTAATACACCGCACACAGAATTCAAATATTACATTACATTATACATGATAACATATTATGATGATTTGGTTTCAACTTGTTCACAAGTTCTGATACTGTTTCGTACATTAATTTTTACATACATTTTGCATAATTATTTATTTTATATAGCATAAATAAACACTTTTAACAATATTATTTAAAAAATTATCATCATCAAATGATAACAAGACAAAAATAATACAAACTGGTTGTTAAGGCTTGTATGAGTACATATAAAGAATGTAGAAAATACAGTGACATCATTATATGCCTTTTTTACAATAGCTGCAAACAGGAGGCCCTAAGAAAAAAACATACCGCAGGACCTATGTCATTTTTGGGGTTGCTGTGTGGAGGGTCTTTTTAAGGAAAGGAAGGAGAGGAAGTTTTGAGAAGAAAAAGGTATGAGGAATGGGTAGGAATCTTGGGGTCAACGTGCCCAGGAGTGAGAGACGTATGAATCCACCCCTCCCACTGTGGTACAAGGCGATGGGTCGAGAGAGTCCGGCTGATTATGTCTGCCTCAAGCAGTCTCTCACGATCCGGACCGCCACGCAGAAGGTGAGGAAACGCATTCGCCACCAGGACCTCCAAGAACCCGAGCACCCCTGCCAAATCACCAAACGTAGCTCTCCACTTGGGGTGACCTATGGCAGGGGTGTTGGTTATCCAATAAATTGTTCTCGGGGCAGCGGCACCCATCCCCGCTTGCCAAATTGATTTTTTTAAAGGATAGGATTTACTTGTTAAATGATTAATTCACCATATTTTACATTACATATTTATCACAAATGATTAGTAAAGCATGCATCAATATCAAAAGCAAGATGAAAGAACAATTTCTCATCTATTTAATGAAACCAAAATCACATAAATTAATATAAAGTTTGTCTATTTTAATTTATGCCATTTTTCTGTTTTTAGATGGATAAAAATATTATGGGATAGCTTGTGAGAATGATAGCAGGACATGCAACAACAACAAAAATTATTAACCTAATTATTAAAAATAAGAAGGCAATCTGAAAAAGAAAGGTTATCAGAGATCAAATTAAGAATAGTACAGTAATTTGATATTAGAGGGAGAAATAATAAAATATAATAATAAGATAATAATACTTGTAAAAATTAAAAGAATTAACTCTCTATCACTTTCTATCAGGTTTGGGGGGTAAAATTTTGCTTGCAGGTTATACAAAATTAGGTAAGAAAAATATTTGTACACTGGAAAAAGTTTTGATTGCTACAGTTAAATAATAATTAGTTAACTTTTGCGTAGCTTGAAATGGTTTGGTTTTTTTCAAAAAGCAAGTAGACAATTCAAAGTAGTTGATTCCGAACTGAATCATGATTTTTAAAATTTTAACTAACTGACCATCACATCTTTTCTTTGCAACGGTGGACAGAAAGGTTGGACCACCAAACAACTCTGTCTTGGCGCACGCTCCTTCATTCACATACATGTTTTGTTTCATATATCATTTGCCTTTCAATTCAACTCAATTTTAAAAACATTACAAAATTAATACATATATCTAATCGTTTTAGATAACATAAAGAAAATGTTAAGTGCCTTACAGATAAATGCGCTCCAACCTGACTGCTCAACTGACAAACAACCATTAAGAGCCTAGCAATCGTTCAAAGTCCAAAACACGCCCATCAGCAAGGAATAAATGTATATAAGCAGATTTATACTAACAGCAACAAAGTTTGCCGTTTAAATTCTGCTTCATTGATGTTAAACATATCAATATTCAAAGTGATTCTATTGAACAATAAGATAGATCTCCCCACTGAATGACCATTGGCAAGTTAGTTCTGCAAGCCGGGATATAAAACAGTCTACGCGCTGTCGGTGACAGAGATAACAATCGGGAACATAGAAACTAATGCTCTTCATGATAGTCGAGTTTTTGAACCATACACGAATCAATCTGAAGAAATGTGATACAATGTGCACATCCCTTTTGACCCATAGATTCACTTTTACCATTCACATCTGCGTAGCATATTCTCCTTGCACTCCTTTCTAATTTTAAAATAAATGGGAATAACAGGAAAAAATATTACTGCCACCAAGTTTTCATGAAAACGATTTCCAATGTAAAATATTTAATCAGGATAGGTTTATTATTAAGTTTTATAAGGTTACAGCCAACAAGGTAATAATCTAATTTCAATAAAAACTTTATGATTTTTTCTGACCTTTTTTGCAAGCTAAAATCGAAAAAAAAAACCATCATGAGCAGTGATAAAAATATGACTAGAAACCATAAATATCAAAGAAATTCATTTAATGATTTTATTGATGTTACATGGGTTGTAATGATATTTAAAATGAACTATTAGTTTTGTCCCACAAGTTCAGTATTAGTATAATTATTATTTCTTAATTTTATTAAGTCATTCGTTTAAATCAAATGGGAATCAAACCCTGATAAAAAAAAAATGTCAAAAGTGCAAAATCAATCAATCAAAAAAATTGCAGGTAAGTGTTGTAAGTATAGACTTGAAATAAGAGAGAAGAATGTTAAAGAGTTAAAGTGAAGAAAGGAGTGTGCTGTAAGTATGTTGAATGGTTTGTAGTCCGTGTGGTGCCACCAGAAGAGTGAAGTGGTAAGCCGCAACCCTTAATTAGTTTCCTCAGCCGCAGGTATTGACCACAAGCCAGTGGACCACTGGTTTGCTGTGTTTACCGGTTTACTTTAATGGATCCATGTGAAAATATCAAACTAATAACAAAATCAGTGTTCTCTATAGTTTCTTATAAATTTCAAAAATAAAACTGAATATTATGTAAGGTCATTTTGACAGTTGTATCTTTTCCAACACACAATAAAAAGTAAATACAAGGTGGCATAAGAGTTGTCACCCGATGTTATTTCGCTGTAATTTTTTTTATGAATGTAATATTTTGGTTCTGTTTTTGGTTTGTGTTTATTTGATGTCGTAATTTTTTTTCCATTAAGTCGAGAAAATGATATCGGCCAAGTTGCTGCCGCCAATTGATGACTATTCAGGCCCAATTTATGGCATTTTCCATCATTCTTTTCAGAACTTCTGACTATAGGTTCTCGCATCATTGACGGATATTCTCTTTGAGGGCTTCAAGAGTCTGAGGCTTGTTGACATCAACTCGTGACTTTAATAAACCCCATAAAAGAAGTCTGGAACGGTTAAATCGGGCAATCTTGCCAGCCAGTGCAAATCACCAAAACGAGAGATTAGACGACCCAGATTTTTTTTTTTACATGAATACAGCACAAGAGTCACCAACCGCTCCCATCTGGAGCCAGTGAGACTATGGCATCCCCAATTGGGGTATGTTGTGAGGCTGAAGGTAGTAGGGAGAGGAAGGAGATAGGGAAGAGGAAGGTGGGGAAGTACCTGGCTAATCAGATCTGGTCACCAAACATGGCTAAAGCCATTTCAAGTAACGTATAAATTCTGAATGATGGTCTTACACTAGGACCATACTGAGAGTATCTTCCACTCTGGAACATGCCGCAAATATACTATATATTATTTTAAATGAATTAATTGTGAAATACCACAAATTAATCAAATAAAATTTATGAATACGCACACCGGGTTCGAACCCACGACCTTGGGATTGTGATTCGAGAGTGTTACCTCGGGACCACGGAGGCCGTCAAATGCATTTTTTTCAAAATTTTTCCGCATTCTTGAGGAGTATAGTGATTCATGTCTTGTTGACGCGAATTTTGTATCTGTTTACTTCACAAATGTCATTTGCCACCATTTGCAAAAATTATGGCATCTTCCGTTAGGGTGATGACTTTTGTGCCACCTTGTATAACAATTTGACCGTTATGTTGAGAATCGGCGTTTATCGATGAAAAATGTTCAAAATTTAAAATAGCGCTGACCATCATTTGATGGAGTTTAAAACACCTCAACCTAAGATATTGAATTTGCGAGTAAAGAAGAACGAGATGAATCTAGAATTGTTTGTAAAGGTAAATATTGGATATTTTCACACAAATTCGACATGAAAAGAAGCCGAGCAACCACTGAAATGTTTGTTTGGCGGCTGGTCTACCTGACGTATCATCGTCGCTATGGCTACCCTCGGCAGTGGCGGCTTTCTTGCTCCTCCAGCGGAAGCTCCTGAACGGAGACTTACTCCGGGAGCGGCTCTTGATCTTGCTGCCCGAGGAGGTGGGGGTGGTGGACATGGCGGCTTCCCGGCGCGGGGGCGTGGTGCCTTCAGACAAGGCTGACGAGACAATAATACAATAAGACAACACACAACACAACAAACACTAAGCTACGTCACCACACACAAAGCAACATGAACAGAAGAGCCGAGATAATCTACGAAAATGGAAATAAATATTATGAATCCACTTTATCAATAAATATCACATTATCAATTATCATTATCAAAATTTATCACATTATCAATAAAATGAAAAAAAATAATAATTTAGGTTTTGTGATATAACTAATGCACTTAAATAAGTCTAAGCAAGAACGTCATTATTAACCCCTCCGAATTTTCGCGAATATGCACTTGAGATGTCTCAAACAAAATGACATTTTACGAAAACTTTGTGTTATTACCGCTTCACAATTAAAGCTCTATAAATGAAACATTTCTGTACGTAGCCGAATAGTAAAAACTGTTTTAGAAAGGTTACAAAATAAGCTTTCGAATTATTATATTACAAATAAATATTACGATTTGTAAATATTAAAATTTAGCATGCAAACATTAAAAATAGGTAAAAATGACTCATGTGATGTTTATGTGAAAAAGGTACTAAAATCACAGATTATGTAAACAACAATACTTATTCTATTGTATATATGTGTAATAAACACTTTTGCAACCTCACTTTTTTACCATTTCATATAAAAATATTTAATAAAAATTAAAAATGTCGATCGCGGACGAGCCGCCGGTAGTAAATTTGCGCAGGAAAATATTTTTGTCAACAACGCGACTGACAGCTGATTCCTGTTATGTATTTCTATAGACAACTTGATAGAGATGTACAGCTTGATCTACTATCGACCTTTTACTTTTTGGTTCAGGGATGTAACTAAAACAATAATGGAGTTAGAACAATTTCTATGGATACACACGCGAGGACGTATAAACACGCTTATTGTACTTGACTGCTATCCTATTTCTAATGCTTATATCTGCTTACGTTGCGAAAGGGTTAAACAATTAAGAAAACATTAACATTTAGTGCGGGCAAAACAGATTTCGAAGTACCCCATATAGGTAATAGATACTGACTGCCTCAATTATTACTGCCTCAATTATTTTCTCAGAAAATTGGTTTAACCGTTAATAAATAAATTTAGACACCTTCAAATTTTTTTATTTAGAATCAAATCATTATTTTTCTCAGGGCCTCCCGTGTGGATCTAATGTACAAAAAAAAAACATAATTCAGATTATCACAGCTCTTCTGGTAGTAAATAAAACATCATGCAGTAACGGCAATAAAATACCGTTGTATTGTTCTGATAACTGAAATTTTAAGTGCTCATTTTGCAATTTAATCTTAAAATGGAAATAGCATAGACGCTGTTATTCCTTTCTGAAACACATAACGGACAAGACACAAAACATGCTAAAATCAAATTATATAATCTAACAAAAAATTCAGTGAATAAATACCTCATTTACTGTCCAAAAACCACAAGAGACCTCCGACCCGAAAAAATTAATAAATTTTGGTCCCAACTACATCAAATTAATTTTTAATTTACCAAATTTTGACTAAATCCAAAACCACTCCACAACAATAATTTCTGACACATGAACCAATAACCAAACATAAATTCATTTTTATGACAAACAAAACATAAAGACCAAAACCATTATTTATTTATTTAAATGGGTAATTTTAAGAGTTGCATTCTTAAAAGTTTACTACATAAAAACTTTTGATTATTGCAAAACTATTTTAAAGAACTTACTGTAAAAATAATTATGTTAGGTGTGTAGGGACGGTTGTTTCGCAAGTTCTGTAAAGGTTCTATTATTTGGTTTTGATTGTATCATTCATTATTGGCCAGTTGTTTCACACAACTTAAATAATAACAAAACTTGAATACATGAACCTTTCACAGACCTTGAAAATTAACTTTGAAATTTGATGAATTTTTCAAATTCTGGCAAAAAATTGGCCCTTATTGTAAAAGTCTACACTTATTTCACTCTTATATTTTTCAAGAAAGAAAATAAAACTATAACAGAAATAAAACACAGTAAATACCGTTTTTTATATCACTGCTTTGATATCAGTTTCATCATGGCTTATTATTAACTGTTAATTTCTGTTAATAATAAGCTCTAATTAACAGAATCAAATCAAAACCTAATAAGCATAAATATGATAAAAACAAAGTTACCACGTTTTATTATAGAGTGAATATTTTACTATCAAATAAAAATTAATACTAATAATTTAAACGAAAATATGAAAGAGAATAAGACACACAAAAATAAAAAGATAACGGTCGCAACTGGGGCAAGAAGTCTTCTTCAATGATATATTACATTGATGGGAGCAATAAGTTATAAAAAGAGAGTTGTTCTAATAAAAACTGAATATTCATTTAGACTTTTACAAAAAGGTCAATAATTATTCCATATAAATAAAATCGGATATAATTATTCGAGACACTTTCTAGGTTATAAACCAGTTCTTAGAACACTTGTTTCCAATGAAAAAGGTAGTTGCTAATAAAATGAAAAAAAAAAAATAGTCAAAGATAATATTGTTAATTCTAAAATTTGAAACATGAGATTTACAAATATGATGTTCAAATTAGAGGTGGCAGTAGCCGAATTGGTAAGGCGTTTGTCCCGGTAAGACGAGCTATTCTGGGTTTGCCCCAGTTGCGACGGTTATCTTTTTATTTTCTGTGTCTTGTTCTCTTTCATATTTTCATTTAGATTATCAGTGTTATCTGCTTCTTCAATGATATATTACATTGATAGGAATAACCTTCAAAGGTTAAAAAGGGAGAGTTGTTCTAATAAAAATTTAATTATTTAAACAATCATTATTAACCCTTGACTTTTGTTCGGGAAGTTTTGATTACCAAATGGAAAAAGCACACTTAGTGTATGGGCGACATAACAGTTTCCATTCACCACAAAACTGAACATGACAGTTTGAATAATGCAACGGTAAAAAGGAGACAGTTTATATCGAAGTTGACATCTTGTCGGGTTGGTTGGTTATACTCACTGGATGCCCTGGACTGTCCCTGCGTCCTGGGTACGGGCTCGCTCAGCCTCTTGGGGCCGCTGGAGGACTGGGGCTGGCTAGCCGGGCGCGCTCCCTCAACCACAACTGCGCATGCACATTGTTAAACATTCAGCAGCGTGCAGGGGGGAACATCGTAAAGGCAAGTGTTCAAAAATCCACCATTCATTATTGACAATGTTAACGGTTCTTGTAATCAATCAGAAATTTACTTTAATTTTTTGCAGAACTCGCACAAGAATTCCAACTTTCCCAAGTCAGTGAAACTATGGTAACCTCATTTAAAATTAATTTTGTGAGGCTGAAGAGGGGTGGGAAGTGGGGGAGGATATTCAATCTAGTTACTAAACACAGCTAAAGCCGTTTTAAGCAATATTTGAGTGCTCTCGCCAAAACGCCACTGAAAACATCAATGTAGAACAAGGTGAAAATATACTACATATTCAATCTGGTTACTAAATACAGCTAAAGCCATTTTAAGCAATATTTGAGTGCTCTCGCCAAAACGACACTGAGGAGTATCTATCACTGTAGAACGAGGTGCAAATATACTACATTTGAATTCAAAGTGGATATATAACTTCCCCACAACGGGATTTGAACCAGTGACCACTGGGTTCAAGAGAAGGAGGTCTGCCACAGTCTGCCATTTCTACTCTGAGACAGCCAGAAAACAGGGCAGTCAAGAAATATTTATAAACTAGATTATGAGCTAAAAAGCAAAGTAGTTTTTTTTATGAAAATACTAGCTGGGGTACCGGGCTTTGCTCAGGTAGTTGATATGCGATTGAACTGACGTTTGAACCCACAATGGATCTTGCTTTATATACCCCTACCAATGGAGAGCCCCACCCATACAAAAAAGGCATCGGATGGTCCACAATGTTCCAGAACATTCCACAACATTCAAGAGTTTTCTGGAATGTTCCGGGATGTTCTGAAATGTTGTGAAATCCTCTTGAATACTCTCAAACGTTCTCGAGTGTTCTAGAAATTTCTAGAGGGCGAAACTTCCAGCCCTTATATTTACAAAACCACTCCCTTCAGGTAAAAACGGGAATCTTCTTCATGGATGGGGAATAGAGGGCCACCATATAATTTAATTGTACCAGGACCCGTTTCTGAGTTTTAGTGGCACGCAATTGTTTTCATTGTCAATGAATGGTTGATTTTGTCACTTGTCGAACACAGCTCTTGTCCAAAGAATAGCATGCATTACAAGAAAGGTTGTTTATTATAGATTGGTTTCATTTTCTTTCATAAATACCCCTATCAGTATAAGTAAGAATTCAACAATACTACTCACATGTTACACACATTTTTAAAAATTTTAAATAATTTAAAAGAGAGTTACATATTCAAAACGAATGCTGGAAATTTTTCTTTTTTTTTAAATGTGTTGAAATGTGCTGCGTCAAAATCGAAATGTATCGAAATTTTGATAGCGTCTTGAGATTGGTAAATTATAAGAAATCATTTTAATAAACTTTCTGTATATTCATTACAAGGCTTGATAAAAACTAGCCTTCTAAGGTAAAATATTTTATCAATCCATTTTGTAATTGAGTACTAATATAATTTTCAGAAAGGTACCTACTTAACTTTATCGACTGCAAAGTTACAGTCTGTCAAATAAGAGTAGAAAACATAGGAGGGCGCCACAGTAGTTCAAATGGCAATACTGAACATATAACTCATGGTGTTGATGTAAAGCTGTGTTACCTACATTTTTATAAAAAATTAAAAAGGCGTAAAAGTGAAAAAAAAATTTTTCATTACAATATAGCTCACCCACTGGTCTCAAAATTAGAATTGCATGTATAGGTATATTATTATTATATTGTTATTATTATTATATTTTATTACATGATGTATAGGTATATTGTTATTATACCTTCGCAATTTTGTGTTAACATAACGAAGAAAAACGATAATGTAATAAAATATAAAGCACAGTTTAGAAATTGCTCACATTTATTTAATACTAGCGTTGCCAGGGCTTTACATTGTGTCTCTAATTTTAGATCTGAATATATTTAACTCATTCAGATCTAAAAGTAGTGTAACTAAACTCACCGTTAGTGATTCATCCTTTCTATCTACTGTTAAATTCAAATTTATATTAAATTAAAAATTAAATGAAAGCAAATCGCTTTATGAAACACATTTTAATCAAATTTATGTCATGAATCAAAAATGTTTTTTAAAATGTGGTTTACTGTGTTCTATACATTCAGTGACATTGCACTTTAAAAGAATATTTGACAGTTAAATTGATGTTGCCAGCCTAGAAATTTTGTAGTTCAATTTTTTATATTTTCTACTCTTATTTGACAGACTCTAAATGTGATGATCTGCAAATGTGGTATTAGTGGTATTTAATTAAGTTTATATTGAAAGTGCTATCAATGGACAAAAGTGTACACAAAAAAAAAAAAACAAATTCATTCCAAATAAAATAATTAATAAAGACAAAAAAACCTATAAAGAAGAGATGCACATAAATTCGTCTTAAGATAATGTTATGTTATATTTCATGTTCTACCAAAGGTAAATAATAAATGTAGCAGTACTCTATTGGTTTTATGTAAAATGTACTGTGTAAAGTGTCAAACCCCAGCGACAAAATCGTGTTAGAACATTCACAAAAAGGAACAAAGCTTACCTTGGAACAACTGCAATGTGAACCAACCCCTTTTCTGTACATTGAATAATCCACACAACCAGAAAAAATAGCCATTGAATAGAAAGGTTTGGGTTAGTGAACACGGTGACTATTGACTAATTTATGTTTGACAAAAAACAACAAAATATATAGAAAAAAACAGAGTGCGCAATTCACACCCGTTACAAGTGAAACCTTTAGAAAACTAAAGTAGACAAAAGTTGGGAGGCTACAGAGCACCGCACAAAAGGAGACCAATAATTAGGCTGGGATTAGACTCGTAAATTTTTTCGCTCTTGTAAGCGATTTATTGCCAAATTACCAATGTAAACGACACCAAAAGTCACTTAACGTAATTTATAGCAAGTTACAGAACTTATTCTTTCGGAAGTTTTTTGACAGGTCTAATCGCGCCCGCGCAAATTTCTAGCCTTCTTACAGCTTATAAAATCAGTTTGATAAGATTAGAGTCTTGCCGCAAGAAATAGTTCCGAAATGCACCGTTGCCGCCGTTGCGAATGTCAAAAATTAAAAGACAATTGTTTTCGTAGGATTTTTTCCTACAAAACTAGTATTTATTTCCACTTATTTAAGTTTTCTGAAAAATAAGCATCCTTCTATTCAATTATCGGTCCAATCCCTTCCAATCTTAATGTTTCTGTTTTTAACATTTACGTGTTTGAAATTTTGAATTGGAAGTCGGTTGCTGTCAGTAGATGTCAGGTAGCTGTCATTCGGATGAAACGAAATTAATTGTCACCTTTGACTTAATGTAACATCATTGCCTTTGACGGCACAAAAGTGCGTGGAGAATTGTTTAATTAAAGCCAAAATCTATTTCAATACTTTATTTGGGCCTTTTCGTCTTTATTGACGAAATCGCGTAAATTTGACAGTAGCAGGTCGTTGTTGACAGGAAGCCATCTTACCGCAAATAAATTTACAGATGTAAACGGTCGCATGAGCATTTACACAGGTCGAACTACCGAACAACTTCCGTGATCATTAATTACCAAAAGTCGGATGCATATGTGAACGCGCCTGTAAGTGACATGTCAAAATCTTATGTAATCCGTAAATTTTAATTACAAGTCTAACCCCAGCCTTATACTATCTCATTCTCTTGCAGGCTAAATTCTACAGATGTATGTGTTTGTCTATTTTTAGTGTCGCAATTTTTCATTTCATCGAGTTTCAAATCACGATGGTCCTAAAGAAGGTTTCACTTCAAAAGAAGGAGGGAGTTGCAATCGATAAAAATACTTTAAATAGCAACACCAAGATGGTCCAAATGAAAAGGAGTGTAACTTTTAAAAAGCCCTCAGTTCAAAGGATCCGGATGCATATTTTTTACATTGTTTATTAAAGGTGTTCAGAAATTAGTGGTGTTTTATGCTAAGGTAATTTAATATTGTAACCTATTTTTTTAACAATTAGTTACATAAGAGTGTGTAAGCGAGATAACAGCATGGATTTTTTTTGTTGTATTTTTGAAATGTATTTAAAAGAAGCCATTTGTTAGAAAACTGTGTAGAACAGATGGGATTTTAATATAATGAGAAATGTACGGCAGAGGTGGATTATGTATTAATAAACATAACACTGGAAATAAAATAAATCTTTACAAAGTGACATAAATGAAAAATAGTATCATTTATTTCCAGTGTTAAATTATTTCAATACACCAATGCAATTTCAAAAGCTAGCACACAGAGATAATGCAAGTTTAACAGAATCATATTTACACAATAAATAACTGTAAGAAGATTTAGTAGTCACTGAAAAGGGAAATTATTAGGTAGAACATACAATATACAGACACAAATAACCAATAGTTAAAGATACAAGATATAACATAGTAACACAATGCAGAGAGATAGTATAAAGCAAAATTCATCAACAAGGGAAAGACAGGTTGTTTTTTACAATTTGGAACCAAGTTAAACCAAACCATCACCATATTTTATTATTTTACACTTATAGGGGGCAATACACCAATGGGACATAATATTATAAGTAAAATTATGATTTACAAAATAAAATACGGCATCTAATGGAAGTCTAAAATACTTTATATTGCAATATTTATTACTGGATATAATATGTAATGGGTGACTATGAATTTAAACTGTTTCATAATAAAAATGAATGCTAAATAAAACACAATTCTACAATTTTGAATTTAACCCTTTTATATGTAAAAAGATTTAATTATTATTATAAATCATACACATTCAAAGGGTTAAGTTTTACGATAAAACAATACTTCTGTCTATTTTTCAATATTCTCTAAACAAAGCATGATAGGAGCAACCTCTATTCTGATGGAAATCAAAATAAAAATTGTATTGAAGGATGATTCGATTGAAAATATAGTGTGCGTATAACATTGAGGAGTGTGATAAGAATAATGTGCGTCACATTTAGCGTGCCTTGCAAGACTCATCCTTTGGGGGCGATTTACATACATTGCAAACGCAATCACCACAAATACAACCGACGAACTGTAACAATACTGAATTGGAAGACAAATTTGAAAAGTTTTTTGTATTTGAACTCACGGAACAAAAAGATTCTTATTTATGAATTCTCCTCGGAACAATTTAAATGTAAAAAGGTTCTTGTTTTTAAACTCATGGAACAATTTATATTTGAAAAGATTCTTGTTAATGACATCATGGAACAATTTAAATTTGAAAAGATTCTCATTTTTGACATTGTGGAACAATTTAAATTTGATTTGATTCTTGTTTTTGAACTCACGGGTATATGTATTCTGATCAATATTGCCAAGTAATTAATATTGATTGCATTGATCGTTGTTGCGATTGCAAGGTGTGGTAGGGTAGGGCCCTTTACCTGGCTGAGAGTGCGGACGTTCCTGAGACTTCTCAGTGGTTTTAGTTGAACTCCTTCGTATAACTACTTTATTTGGATATGTTATTAATATTATCGGAGAGAGAGAGAGTATGTATTGTCATCCACAGATTAGCATTGAGAGGTAGATAGCAGCGTGAAACAGACAAAACAAAACAGACCCAGTGTAATTCATATTGCGTACTGACTAACTAGGTTATATATTTATGTTGTACATGTTATATGCCACAAGTATTCCCACCATTGCAAGCTGTAGTATTGATAGGCAAACTATGTCCTGCCAACAAAATCTTCCATATAACTCATCACAAAATAAAGATAAAATAGCATAAGGTAAGGCAATAAAACCAATGGCACAATTTTACTTGAGTTGAATTTAGGCACGATCCTCTGTTTCTAAAGTAAATACCGCACAAGCGTCCCACTAGCCAGTGGGACAATGGCATCCCCTATTGGGACGTCATGAGACTGAAGGGAGTGGGGAGGGAAAGGAGATGAGAAATAAGAAGTTTGGGAAGTACCTGGCTATTCAGATCTCGTCACTAAACATGGCTAAGGCCATTTCAAGCAACATTTCGATTCTGAATGGTGGTCTCTTATCAGGACACTGGAATACTGAGAATACCTACCACTCATGAAGAAATAATTTTTGCAAGATAAAAATTAATCTAATTCTGTGAAATCCAAGATTGTCTTGATTACTTAGTAAAAATTATTTTCAATTTTATTGTTGGGGCTTTCGCATCTCCAACTCCCTCGGATAATTGCCGTTTTAGAGCACTTACTTGTATAAAGATATTACTATCATTGAATTTTTTGTGATGAGTCACATATTATATCTCCGGTTGGCAAGACTATAAGCGTACATAGTAGATCATCACCAATTAACACAAAACAGTACAATATATTTATTGAGTATATTGCAAAAGTATTTGCAGCAGTAGGCACAAGGATGGGGTGGTGGGGTGGTGTGCTGCTCGGAGTGAACACCCCACCATAGTATGTGTGGTGGAATTCAAAAGCAAAGCTTGTTTTGTGTATGTTTCAGTGTACTATAAGTTTTCTATTCAATCTGATCAATCGTAAAACATAATCAATGTGATATCAATCCATCAATTTGTGGTAATTTATCACAAAGGAATGCAAATTGATCAAAATTTGATCAATTTGAAAATTTGACCAATCAAAAAGAATAATGCATTTCATCAAAATCAAAACATCTAAAAAGAGCCTGATAGTTTTTGAGAAGTTAAATCATGACTCAAGATATGATTTTGACCATTCTCACTCGGTGATTATAAAATATAATTTTAGTAAATTCCAAATTATCAAGATGGTCGATAGCAATATTGGTAGGAGGCTTAGCTAACAGTTGTACAGACTGAGTTTGAAACCCACATCGTATACAGACTTAATCACTTTTCAACATGAGTTTATAGTGAGTGAAAAGGTTTGTATTACATATCTCAGAATTTATATATTTTTTTAAATAATGTCTCAAGATACAAAATAGCTTTTGAAGCACCATATCTTAAAACACCGGGCGTAATACAAAATGTAGTAAGTTGTATATGTGTACGTTGTGCATGTGCATACCTTGTGCGTCGGATGCGTCTGTGGTGTCGGCCTTCTCGGCCTGTGCTTCCCCGCGCCTCCTCTCCTCCTCTTGCCGCTCCCTCTCGGCGGCCTCCGCTAACTCGGCCAGGCGAGACCTCTCTGCTTCTTCTGCAGCCTCCTGCCGCCGTTTCATCTCCTTCAGCTCAAACTACAGACACCACAATAAACATATTAGAATACAGATAATATTTTGGAGTACTCAATATGTAAAATATCAAAGCTATATATTAAAAGAGTCGAATCAACAACATTGAGTGATAGAAAATTTAATTTACCTATGTCTAAATGACATGAGTAACGAAAATTAAAAGTAGTCTATTAAAATTTTGATTAAGTAATTTTTTTAACTCTTCCATAAATTCACATAAAGATTTTCAGCGATTTTGAAGTGATACCAGATTTGTTATATTCTAATCCATCGAGTGTATTACTCTAGCTCCACACTACTCGCGAAGTTGAACGAGGTTAGCCGAATACGATAGTGCGGAGAGGCACTTCGTCTTACTTCGTCCAACCTTGGCTCGCCTCGGGCGACCTCCATTTTTTGTCGGTTTTTGCGCCCGAGTCAAAGGACTCGAAGTTGCACGAAGTGCCTACACGAAGTGCCTCTCTACACTACTCGATTAACTTCAGTTTGCTTCAATACGTCGTCGTGAATACACGTGCGCGCTAGTAATTATTTTTTATTCGTATTGTCACACGGCACGATTATGGGTGGAATAGAGTGGTCGCAGGAGCAAATTCTGTTGCTCCTGCGACCGGGGCATGTTAGAAATACCCGTAGACGAATTAAAGAAAAAGAAGGATTCGCTTTTTGCTACGTACAGGAGCTACCGTAGAAAAAAAGATGCGTCAATAAATAATAATAATAATGGTTTATTGTCTTCATTTCTTAGTAATAATAAGTAGAGATAATGATATCCTCACTGGGATCTCCCGTGCTGAGGATTTCATTTACATATTATAATTTAATTATATGAAATTAATATGAATTAGACATAACATATATCATGTAGTATTTTTTTTTTTAATAATTATAAAGTAAATAAGATAGTGTTTTTTTTTATAATTCAGTTCACTAGATTTGGTTTTAGTCTGTATTAGATATCAGTATATTTCCTATTTCTGATCTGCCTATATTTAGTATCCAGCTTTTTATTTGAAATTTAAATGTGGAATTTATGTTGAGGTTTTTGAGTGAGAGTGGTATTTTATTGTAGAGTTTAATGCCATAATATAAGAAGCTTTTTTGCCCAAATGTTGTGTTAGTAGTTACTTGTTGGATATGTTTTTGACCATGAGATCTAGTGTTTCTAATGTACGTGTTAGTTGTTATTTCTTGGGTTTTATACTTATGAATGTAAAAATATGTACATAGTTATAATACGCGAGCGTGCACATTGCAACGGCAGCTGCTACTTGAGCGTCCATGACGTGAGAGTCGTGACTGCACCACCGCGCGAATAAGTTTCTCGCGAAGTTGAACGAGTGTGTAGCGACGTACTTCGAACTTCGGCCAACTTTCCCGCATATTTCGTCGAGGAACTTCGCGAGTAGTGTGGAGCTAGGGTTAAGGTAGAGGGCCAAAATATAGATGCAGAACTCTTGAATGTAAATTGAACCAAAAATATCATCAACTTATAAAAGGACAGTTCATCAACGTATAAAACAACTTGTTGTTTATTCATTCTAAATACAAATATTCAAAGCACATTTTTAATATTTTTTTATGTTGGGAGTAAAAAAAAGAAAATTACAAGTCCAAAAATAGTACATTTTGTAACCAACCAGAAACCACAAAATAAAACCTAAAAGCATGCAAACATGTAACCTTACCTGAGAATCGCCAAGTGCCAACGTGTCCAGGGATACAGAACCAAAGGAAGAAGGAGTGTTGGAATTGGAATTGGAATTAGAATGGGGTTCATCACTACCAAACACCAAAGCACTGAAATACTTATTAGACTTTACCAGTGAAGAATCACAATCCGGACCGATATCCTCGCTGGAAGCAAAACGTTGAGACTCTGCTTCAAGTGTGGATTCTCTAGATTTCACCCATTTTTTAGTCGATTTCAAGTGAATATCAGTTTCGCTTTGCGTCACCTGAACACTGTCGGAAGTGATTGATGGAGATTTTTTAGGAAATGATTTACAAGGCATTTGATACCAGCATTTCTCCCAATGGATGAATTTCGAACAAGCAAGTTTATCGTCCAACGGAATATCATATTCCAGCTGGCAAACTTCCGGACAAACTACATACATACTATCTGTTAAAACTCTTTCTTGATTATTTGACAATAGGAGATTCGCAAATGATATATCGTTGCTCACGTTTTCCGAGCTGTGGAAGACCACATCATGATCCAAATCAGGGTTTCCATTCAAATCTGTTTTCATTTGATTATAGTATGTAGTATTTTCGGTACACATTTCTTTACTTTGATCAAATTGACTAGGAGAAACTTCGTTGAATTCTTGCACAGATTGAGCGACACTGCTTATTCGAGGAGATTCAATAATTTGATTATCGGTATCAGTTTGGAAGTCTTCAATATTGTCAGCCTCTCCGGAAGATAGTAAAGAATTCCAAAGGAATGATTTATTTCTCTTTTTATCTTTGATCGGGGAAGGTTCTTCGTCAAATTGTTCAGGAAAACCGGGATAAACGATTCTGGTACCGTGGGAAGTATATTGCTTTCGTTTGAAAGGTTGAGGAGAATAGAAGCGATCACTTGTTAGAATGATGTCCCTTACGACTTCACCGATAGGTCGTGCCTTGTATGAGAGACATCTTTTGAAAATGGCCGGTGATTTGGTTTTGGCGGGAATTTGAGGTGGGTCGAGGAGTTCTGCGTAGATGGGGAGGGTTTTGGTGATGTGCGTGTGATCTGGCAGAGGTTCCAGTGGAGTCAACAGCGGTGCGGTTTTATTCTGTTCTACTTGTTCAAGCTACGAATACATTCACAAGAATTATTAGACAGAAAGCATGCACAAACAAAGACCACAAAAGCATAAGAAGAATAGTTACCAAAGGAAAAATATGAGAGAAAGATTGAAGATTGTTACAAAAGGATTTCAAGAATACATATATAAGTGCAAAATGAAGTAGATACCTCTCGACAGGGTTATATTAGATAATTACAGACTGGAGTCAAACATTACAGGTTTAAAATAATTATCATATTGTATAAAATTAAATTGTAAGTATGCTTATCGAGCATAAAAAAAAATTAATAATAAATGTAAAATCACAATAAATGCAAAACGAATCCAGAAGAATTGACAGTGATAATATCAAAATATAGTTTTAAGAAGTATGTATTATTCTCAATAAACAATAATACAGCTAAACTTTATAAGAGTGATATCAAAGGGAAAAAGCAATCATGCGGCAAAATAACCAAGACTAAATTTCAAACTACCAAGGTTAAATCAACTACTACAAAGAAATTTAATAAACCAATAACACCACCAAAACTAAAACCAAAATTAATATACCCAACACCACAAAATAAATTTAACATCTCCAACACCACAAAGACTACAATTAAATTAACAAGACCAAAAGCACAGGAAATACAACCAAACTCACCGTGGTCAAGCGGTGCAGCGCTCCAAAACGTTCCTCCTGAGCGGCAGCCGACTTCTCAAAGGCCTCGTGCTTCTTGATGAGGTTCTCAACGTCGTCGATAGTGTGACCGAGTTCTGAGGACAAGAGGTAGGGCTCCTGCGCGATCAACCAGGCCTCCGCCACGGCCGCATCGCGGGCAAACTGGTACACCTCCAGGACTGGAAGAGACATGGTCATATGATTCATTTAATCCAAGCCAGGACCATACCGTTTAGCCCCGCTGTTTGACACTTTTTTGATTTAACAATTTAACATCTATCTCTACATATTAAAAATTAAAGTCCTCCGCCGTGTCCGTCTGTTTGTCTGTTTGCGATAAACTCAAAAACTACTTAAAGGATCTTCATGCGGTGTTCACCAATAGATAGAGTGTTTCATGAGGAAGGTTTAGGTATATAATTTGTCAAGGTTTTGTGTAAATTGGTTGAAATGTATAATATATAAAGGAGAATGTCTGTATGTGGTGGATGAGCGGGCTGCCAAGCGGGCGGTGTGTATTTGATTTGTGTGCAAATCTACAGTACTATGCCGAGGTTGATGAAATTTTGCACATGTGACCTTCAAAACAGGAGGAAGGTCACTATCTACATTTGATTTCGAAAACTTTGTATAAAGCCCGGGCATCGCCAAGGACTTCGGCAAGTATATATATATATATATATATATAAAAATGAGTGTACGCTTGCTTGCTTGTTTGTTTGTTGTTTATGTTTAGCTTTATAAATTAAGCTTAGGAAATGTTTGAAACTTTCAAAATACTTCTTTCCACCCTCGCGAAGGTTTCAGGATTATTACAACCAATTGTCACAATACATCTGAAAAGTTTTTTTAATCATCACAAAAACTCTCATGAAACTGTCAATTTGAAAATGACATTTTGAAAAATAATCAATTGTTTATTAAATTTTCGAATAAACTCTTTAAATTAAATAATTAATTACCTATGATAAGTGTAGTTAGTATATGAGGGGTAGATTATATTAGGGTATAGATTACGAAAATTTGTCTTTGCAAACTTTGAAACCTTAGAACGTGGTAAGACGAAGTTAGAACCCTATCCAACCAAAGAGACGAACAATAGTGCGCCTCAAATAACGATCAACCGTCAGATAAAAACAAAATGAGAGTGTAAGCAATGTTACAACCTTGTAAAATAAATGATTATTTAAAATACTTTATTTTAAAGCTTTGTTGTACGTATATATCTATGAAAATACAATACTAGAGGTTCTGAAAATTTTTAGGTATAGAAATGAGGAAAATGGCATTCAAATGTCATTTTTCAATCAAGGTCAAAAGTCAGTTAGAACCCTATCCGAATGAGTTGACGATTTTTAAAAACCTTCACAGTTCATCTACAATAGTAGTGTTGGATACTCACTAAGCTGCAGGTTCTCCCAGCGCTCTTCCCACCTCCTGAGCAGGGAATGGCGCTGGTTGTTGAGGGCGAGCAGACGCTCCTTGATGTCGGCCGACGCGTAATGCTGGCGAGCCATCAGGCCCTTGCCAAGTGAAACACACGCCGCCAGGTTGTCCTCGCGGGCGTCCACCTCGGCCTTCAGCGACTGATGGTTGTTCATCAGCAGCTCAACGCCGGATACGTCCCTGCAATTTCAATGGTTATCGATTAAAAAATTATTTAACCCTTCAGAAATCTGCCGTATTTGTCAGATGGTTAAAATATTTCCATTTTGCTTGAAATCCAAATAAATGAAATATTTCTGAACATATCCGAAAACTAAAAACTGTTTTTGAAAAGTGATAAAAAACGCTTTCAAATTTTATGAATTGAAATAAATTATTTTAAAAAAATTTTGCACACAAACATAAAAAAAACTCACCTTAGGTTTTTTCTACCTAAAATTACTGATAACGAAAAAAAATACAAACACAATTTAGCAGACAAATGTATTATAAACATCATCTTCACCTCATTTTTTTTTGTCACTCCATGTAAAAATAATTCATAAAAAATTTCCAAAGTTTCATGAATATTTCAAATTGCATATCGAAACTTTGGTTTCATAAAGGTGTTCATTTTAGATACATTTTTAGATTTTCACAGCCAAAAGTATTTTCGTCTGCCGGATCTGCCCTAATGATGGACACTGCAACGCTGTCCGAAGCACCCCAAAACAAATAACGAAAAGTGTACATTTTACTTTGTGGTTAGTTTTTCTAACACCATTTATATCATCGCCATGTTAGTATGGAAGATACAACGATTTTTATGAGACCCATATGAGTTGTTCGAAAAAGCGAACAAATCAGCCTGGGGAATTAAATTATTTTTATTAATACTTTTTACATGGAATGACAAAAAAGCGAGACGACAATAACTTTTATAATACAAATATGTTTTTATTTTTTTTCATTTTCAGTAATTTTAGTTAGAAAAAACGTAAGGTGAGCCATTTTAAGAACTTTTTAATGTTTGCTTGCAAAATTTTCATACTTTAAAAATTACATGTCTGTTTCGATTTATACAGCCTTACTAAAAAAAAAAACACAGCGCGACCGATTAACTGTGTTATTGCAAAAACATAAATAAACCTCGTATACACTAAAACACGTTTTATTACCAATAACGTTTCTTACGTGGTCACGCAGTTAAAACGCATTGAAGATGTGACAACGTTGTATATGGTTTTAATTTACTAGGAAACAATGTTGTTTTAATTTTTCTCCGCAAGGGGCATTATTGGCGCGCCTATGCATTAGTTCTTCAGCCCGCGACAGCCCGCGATGACAAAACAGCTCGGTGTGTTTTATGGCGGGATATCGAAAATTTTGTGATTTTACTTAATAATTTCTATTGTAGTGACGAATTTACTCTTCTGTTCACATAATTGATATATTTACCATGTTATTTGTGTGGTTTACATCAGTTTAATCAAGTTATTGTACAAACGCCATACTTTCAAAGCTGAACTGTCAAAATATTGTTTTTTATAGGTTGCTTAAAAGATAAAATTTTCATTTTAAGATCTTTATTTTAAGAGAATTTCTTAAAAGTGATAATTTTTTATAATATTAAAATCTAATACATGTGTTCGTAAACGTATCAAAAAAATTAACGTCTTTAGAGATGCAAGAAATCTGTTAAAAAATTTCGGTATTATTTCTAAGTTATTTTTTTGGCAATAAAAATAACTTTGAAATTTTTTATTGTATACACGATGAAAAAGTGAGGTGATAGATTCCTTCCAAATTTATTATATAAAAGGACTGTATTTTTTAAATTTTGATTTTACTTAAATTTCTCTACATTTTGGTCAAAAATGTTGTGGGAGGAAATTTTTTTCCATTTTTTTCTGAGTTTGAATCTTAAAATATGGCAGTTTTTGAAAGCTAAAGTGTATTTCAAATACACAAATCTAAAAGGTGATTTTATCTAGTTTTCATAAATGGTATTTGTTTTTACGACACCTTAAAAAATAAGAAATATATAGAACATTCAAAATACTATGGAAAAATTACAAATATCGTTCGGACATCAATGGTTAAAACAGAGATAAACTACCCTCTCAGGCCGTGGAAACCATGTGTATTTCTTTCAAAGAACAAATTTTTAATTAGTAATGTTTTCACATCCGCGGCCGTTTGTCAATTAAATAAAATTTTCACTGGGTTTTTTAGTAAGGCTGATAGAGTTTAAAAGCGTAATTTATCACCTTCCAAAACCAGTCTTTAATTTCCAGATATGTTCAGAAATATACCATTTATTTGGAATTTTTCATAAAGCGGAAATATTTTGACCCTCTGACAAAATATGGGGTTAACTAAGCTAGTTTTATAAATGGAACATACCTTGGCTTTTCGCTGGTGTTCATCTGTCTGAGTACATCATCCATCCAGAGCATGAGTGTGCGGACCATGTTGAAGAACTTGAAGAGATCTCCGGTGTCGGCGAGCTTGAGTCTCCTGGCATCGCAGTCTGATTGCAGGGCGGCCCAGGCGGCCAGCACTTCTCCTTCGCGGTTGGTGATCTCCTTGGCCTTGTCTCCGGCGTAAGAGGCCTGGAGCTTGGCTGATTCTTCTTGGATCTGTTGCACCTGGACAAATAATATGTCAAGTCAGTTTGATGTTGAAACCACATCAAGGGGAAAAAAAACTACTTAGAAAGTTAATTTAGTTAAGAGATGGGTGTTAGGGGAGAAATTGAAGATAGCTGTAACCATGTGATGAGGTTTTAAGAGTTCATAATGTAATCGCTTGAATAAAGGGAGCTTGGGCCAAGCTGTTTTGCAAAAATTCACGAGAGACAGTCATCAAACGGCCATTCCGGTAGATTTTATTTTTTGACAGTTGAAAGGTTTTCATGTTAAATGCCGATTCAAAATTGATTTCAGCTTTTCAAATTGTGTTCAGCAGAAGAGGACAACCATCATGTTGTTAACCCAATCGCTGCCATTTACGCGGATCGGCGTACGAACGATCCGTGCCACAACTGCCATGTACGCCGTATCACGTAAATCGCCAGTATGAATGTTTCGAGGATGATATTTCTAAGTTCTAATGGTAGATGGGGCTAAATATTATTTTGTAATATATTATGAACTGTTTCTTAGCGACATCTCTTGCAAAATATGATAATTTAAATTGTTTATATTACGAAAAGCAGCATCCAAAAAAGGTCAACAGATTTCTTGGCGCAGTCGTTTGATTCTCCCGCCATCGCAGCGTTGTGTGTGTGGATGTCACGTGGATCTTATTACGTTCTCCGTGGTGTGGTTCTAAAAGTTTTTATGATATTCGGAGGGAAAGTGGACTTGAGTTTTTATTCCCGAATTGAGAATTTAGTTTGTGTTTTTTTTTTTAAATTTAGTTTGATATTTCATTTCGTGTGTACTTTTATACAATCATTTTTGAAACTTCAATTTTACTATCCCAAATATGTCAAGACGCGATCTCAGTGAAGAAGAGATAAGAGAATTCGTCCTCGATGTTGACTCTGAAATTGAGGGAAGTGATGATGACTCGGATTTTATAACGCAACCTAGTGACAATGAAGATGAGCCTATGGAGACTGGAGTTACCCAAAGAACTTCGTCAGGAAATTGGACTGTGAATTCCGGAAATTTTAAACCAATCATCCATCAATTTAATGATTTTCCATCTGGAATAATCGCGACCCCATTATTATCAGAAAATTCCCCGGAAATAAATTTTTTTGAACACTTTCTAAATACAAATATAATGGCCGAAATTGTCAAGGAGACAAACAAATATTATCAAGCGACTATTAGAAATAAAGTTATTTCTGAACATTCACGGCTTCGCAGGTGGAAAGATACATCAGTTAATGAACTCTACATATTTATTGCAGTGACAATGCTAATGACCAGAAATAAGCACCACACGATAGAAGAGCACTGGTCGAAAGATCCCCTTCTGACAAGTAATATATTTGGCAAGACGATGGCAAGAAATCGTTACCAGATATTGCTGAGTATGCTGCATATGTCAGACCCTGATTCTCAAATTACTGGTGACAAATTAAATAAAATTAAGCTTCTGGTCAATCACACTCGAAAAATGTTCAAGGAAACAATGGTGCCATACGAAAATCTATGCATTGACGAGAGCATCATAGAATTCAAAGGACGTCTTAAGTTTAAACAATATATTCCATCCAAACGCCATCGGTTTGGAATAAAAATGTTTGTTTTGTGCGACTCGAAGACAGGTTATGTTTTAGATATAATTATTTATTGTGGAGATGGGACGGATGTCACTGACGAACAATGTCTCGGGGCTTCAGGAGCTGTTGTCACCACTATGTTAAATGGCTACCTTGGTAAAGGCCACAAATTATATGTAGATAATTGGTACACTAGTCCAATATTATTTAAATTTTTGCATGACCACCAAACTAACGCATGTGGAACGGTGCGAAAAAACTGTAAAAACATGCCAAAATTCAATAAATTGAAGAAAGGGGAAATTACTTCTCAGTATTCCGATTCACTGATGGCATTAAAATGGCATGACAAAAGAGAAATTCACATGTTAACGACGCTTCATGATGATAAAGTTTCTCCAACTGGGAAAATAAATTTTAGAACTGGAGAAGTAGTTTCGAAGCCAAATTGTATTCAAGATTACAATAAAAACATGGGCTTAGTAGATAAAGCGGATATGATGATAACTAGTGTAAATTCCCTTAGAAAATCAATTAAGTGGTATAAAAAAGTTTTCTTTCATTTAATCGATTTATATTTACTGAATTCGTACATTATGCACAAAACCGTTAGTTCCAAAAACATTACTTTTCCTGATTTCCAATTATATGTGATAAGAGAATTATTAGAAAAATATCATACTACATCGCACCCTGAAGTTGGTCCATGTACGTCACAAGATGTGCCATTACGGTTATCTGTCAAAATGCTAGTAAAACATATGCCTATACCTATACCCGCAAAGGAAAAAACCCAAAAACCTTATAAAAACTGTTATGTTTGCTCAAACACTAAACTTAGACCAAAAACAAGAAAAGCGACGAAGTACATGTGTGGCGAATGTAACGTACCGTTATGTGTTTGGCCATGCTCAACAATATTCCACGAAAAAAAAAGAATATTAATTTTTAATCTTTAAAACATTGTGTAAATAAAATGTAATACAATCTAGTGCAATATCAAATATAAAATGTGAAAAAGTTGGAGAATCGTTGCCGAACTCGATACAATCCATAATGACATGTGAGTGTTTATCTTATATCTCTTTGTTTATTTGTGTTAGTGAGTCAGCACTATGGCTGGTTCGCCGCACTCAATTATTCTGTTGGTGTTTATTATTTATGTCGAAAATACATTACGGGACGCACTGGAGGATTCAAATATCTTATCAAGTATGTACTAAAGATATCAGTAATGAGTGTCTAATATAAACAAAGGCCTCAATGGCAAAGGGAATGCCGTAAAGATTAATTTAATTGAGAACTTAAAAAAGGCTGAAATAGCTTGGCGTGTGATAGTTGACAGAGTATATTGTTTGGGCAGCTATTGGGTTAAGCTTGTTAGCTTATTACAATCTGATAGAAAGTGGAAACGCACCTATAATCGGGGTTAAAGAGGAACCTTTCAACTGTCAAATGTCAAAATAACAAAATGGCACTGAATGGCCATTTGATGACAATGTTACATTTAAATTTTTTGCAAAGTTCTCAAGTGTTGAGGCTATATAATTGATGAAGCACCAAGTGAAGTGAAGTACATACTAGATACATCAATCAAGTCTAAATTTTTCAATTTTAGTTCTCTGCTTTGGTTGTGTTGAGTTTCATGAAGATTAACATACCTGTGATTGCAGAGTCATCAAGTCTTGCAGGAAGTTCTGGTGTTTGCGTTGCAGTGCCGATACACTGGCAGCATCCCTGCCAAGCTCGTCAGAGACTCCTCGCTGGCGTTCAACAATACGGCTGAGGGTATCCTTGCAGTCATGGAAGAACTTGTGCAGCTCTCGGGAGGCCGCCAACATCTGTGTCCTGGTCTGGATAAGCTCCAGAAGGTCTTGCCATGCGTCATTGAGGTCGTCCTTCCATTGTGCGATGGTTGCATTGTCTGAGTGTCCCATTCCGATCATCTGGTCGGCAATCCTGTTGGCTGTGCCGACTCTTTCGGAGCCGATCGCTTCAGTATCGCGGGCGAACTCCTTGAACCTCTCCCACAAGAGTGTGACATGATCGTAGTCTTGTCCAAGTTCTTGGGATCCGGCAACCAGTTCCCTTTCGGCGATCCATTGTTCCAAATCATCCACTTCTCTGTTCAGTTGGAATAGTCTGAGAGCCTCATCCAGCTTGGCTCTCCTCTCTCCCGCCAGATCCTTGAGTCCGGCGTACAGCTTGTCCACTTGGGATTGCTTGACAGAGATCTGTTCACTCTGTGGGTGTTCTTCTGTTGTCAATTGGCGAACTGTCTCTCCGAGTTGTCTGATGGTTTCGGCATAATCCTCAACAGCTTGTTCCAAGATGTCGTGCTTCTTAATCAAGTTTTGGGCTGAAATTTCATCCTTTCCTCTGTCTTCCACCATCATGTAGAGTTCCTGTTCACTCATCCACGATTCAGCCTCGTTGGCATCGAAGAAGTATTGCTGTGCCTTTTCTGATTGCAACAGGCCACTGTTTCTATCGTTAATGGCATCTGAAAAATAAACAATTACAAATAATATAAAATACCTTCACAAGAATAATTATGGTACCTAGATACACAAATATAGAATTAAGAGTTCAAAATTACCTTTAAGCTCTTGCCAATTTTGTGTCAATTCCTGGATCAATTCTTGGAATTCAGGGGCAGATTCATGGCCTTCATCAATCAGTTTCTGACCATTGCCAACAACTGTGATAATTCTAGCCTCATGGTTGTCGATCTCGGTCTTCAGTGACTGGTTCTTCTTCTTCAGCATATGAACGTTGAAGAGAGAGTTACCATATTCCTTGCTGGTGGCCTGTGGCATCTTCTCACCTATCCACAACTTCTCGTCTTCCACATCTCTGCAGAACTGGAATGCTTCTTTCTTCTTCTCCAACTGCCTCTGTCTCTCCACGAGGGGAGCCTTGAGCTGTTCAAATCTTTCCTCGACAGCGACTTTCTTGACCTTGATGTCGTCCATCTTTTCTGGCACAGTCCTCTGTAGGTATTGGGCTTGAGTCTCCAGTTCTGTGACTTGACGAGCCTTAACGGCCATCTGAGTCTCGATCATTTGTTGCTTCTGCATCAATATATTGACAGAAGCGAGATCAGAGCCAGTATCGGTGTTTTCGATCTGCTTCTCGAGTTCGTTCATCCAGGAATCAATATCATCGCAGGTCTGGTGAAGAAGTACTTCTCTGTTGGCGTCGAAGAGTTTCTCACCCTTGTCCTTGGTGCTGACCTCCAGATTGACGAACTGGTCACTGAGATCAGACATCTTGGGGGAGATGACCTGGGCAAACTCTGGCTTCTGCTTAATCAATTCCTCGGCAGCGTTTTGAACAGCCACGAGCCGTTCCTTGTTGGCGCCAATTTCGGCCTCGAAAGCTTGATGGCGGGTCCACTTGGAATGGATAGTCTTAGCCGACCTGTATGTGTCATCTTGGGCGGTGAGGTTCTTTTCTTGCACCCATTCTCCCAACTCGTCGCAATCTTGTAGGAACTGGTGAAGCTGCAGTTGGTCCTGCAGTTTCTCCAGTTGAGCGAGGGCTTTCTCCCTGTTGATGTTTCTGCGAGAATCAATGTTCTCCGCCTTCTTTTGTACTTTATCAGCATCGAAGTGTCCTTCTTCAGTAAGACGGCTGGCAAACTGGACAACAGAGTTGATCTTGTCATCGTTGGCTTCCATGGTGGTGAGGAAAGCCTCGTGTTCCTTAATCATGTGATCGGCTTGGTCCAAAGTGGAAGGCTGCTCAGCCTTAGCGAGACGGTGCTCCTGTTGTGCGAGGAGGACCTCGGCCTGGCGAGCGTCTCTCTGCAGCAATTGCAGGTCCAGACTCTGGGACAGAAGCTGTTGACGGTTCTCCCACATCTGTTGGAGCTCTGCCCAGCCATCACGCAGAGCCTTCAAACGTTCCCTCAAGAACATGTACTGAGGATCGTTTTGCGTAGATGGGTCCTGAGAATTTAAGAAAAGAACATCATTTATTGACCATTTATTTTAGAAGCTCAATAAAATTGGAACAAAAGAAAGGTTTCCATTCTTGCTATAATAATTCTGACAAAAATCAACAAAACAATGAAAATATAACTCACGGCGGTGATCTTCTCTCCGTACTCCATCATCTTGCTATAATCATCTGTGTAATTATCGATCTCCTCCCTGATGGTCTGGTGCTGGGACAGAAGCCTCTCAGCATCAGCAAGAGAAGCCGGGATGTCCTCGGAAGCCACGTCTGTCTGTGTCTTGGTCAACCAGGACTGGAAGTGGTCCACGGAGCGGAGGAAACGGTGAAGGTCACCGGCCTCTTCCAACTTGGCGTCGCGCTCCTTGAGCTGGTGGGAAATTAAAACAGTACGTGTTAAGATTTTAGATCAGGGTTTCCCTACCAGTGGTCCGCGAGAGGCTAGAAGATGGTCCGCCGCACAGTGGGCTGAAAATCTATGTAGCTAGAGAATTGTCGTCTTGGGGGGTGAAACTCGGTCGGGTGGCTTTGTTTTAGATGCTTAACCGCTGGGAGGCCGGAGACGCGCCGGCGCGCGCGTCATATGCGCATGCGCGAGAAAATAATTCAAATATTTGAATAATACTTCCGACAAAAAACTTTTGGTCTACGATTTTGGCCCTTCTATGTACACAATTTGTATGAAGAACAGTGTCAGAATCGCTTGCGCCTTCATTACTCTCGGAGACGCTACAAGTTTCATTCACCTTGTCACCCTGGAATATTTTTAAAACGATTTCTTCTATGACAATCGGCTGTCAGAATTTGTCGCGAATTTAACGGTCGCAATTAATGGTTGTATCGCGAATAAAACGATCATAAAACCTATTAATTTACGTAATAAATGCAAGTAATGTGGTTTTCGTAGATAGTTTATTGTGATGTGAACGTGTTTCAGTTAATAAAATATACAATAGCTCAAAATTTATCAACAAAACATTCAATTCAAAATTCAAAGTGGTGGTTTTTTAGTGTTTTTTTGCGAAGTTCCGCGAATTTCCGCTAAATGTCATGGCCTTTGACCGGTTAAATGAGTTTTATAATTTTGCTATATAATGTTTTGAAGCAATGCTTACTCGTATATTACACAATAGCCAATATCAGGTATTATTAATCAGTTTCCAAATAAAGACACAAGGATAAAATAGTTACCATCTGTGTCAGCTGCTCCCAGATGAGCTGGATCTGCGCAATCCTCTCTCGGATGAGCTCCGCCTCCTCAGGATGCTCCTCCTCGATGGCGTCGGCCTCCCTCGTCAGGGAGCGGATCCTCGCCTCGATGGCAGCAAGGTCACGCTCCATTCCGGACACGCGACGCTGCAGGGTCATGACACCTGGGGAAAACATTATAATCAGTGAAAAGGGTTCATCATAATAAAAAATGTAAAGGTACCACTAGTATCAGGTGGATAATGGAGAAGGAAGATCTATACGAAATAGAATGAATTTTGGATCGAGACAGTAAATCTGGCAATCCGATATACAGAGATAACACAGCAATCTGCCTAGCTAGGAACTAATATCGACCCACAAGACATAATAGCACTTGCCATACAAATGTATCAAATGTAATGTTATAAATAAATAAATAAAAATAAAATAAATAACAACTGATGTTCTGGAGCATATTAGGGCTTTATGTCCCTGATAACTTCACCAGAGCAGTACAGCCTTTTATTTTTCTGAAAGACAGGGCCAACCTAGAGGTGATCATGCCTTTGGGAATGACTACACTCCTAAACCACCTTTCTTCTAAGGTAGACATTTTTCAGTTAAACTGCAGTGACTTCAAGATTGAAATAAATATATTTTTTTGGCACAATGCTGCATCTCAACTGATGTAATTAATGTAATGTTGTTAATTGTAAATTTTATGAAAAGTAATTGGATTCACTGAATTTTCACAATAAATAAATAAACAACTAAATAAATAACGCCTATTGGGCAGATAAGAAGTGATGATTCCATTTTGCGTGCCGATTTTGGGTGTCATTTCAATTACCAAACAGCACATTTTCTTCCGATCTGGCATTCCGAAGGTTATAATTATTCATAATTTTTTAAAGAAAGTTTCACATCCTGAAGTTAGCGATAGTCGTAGAATTTTTTAAATTTTTATAAGTGACACCAAGTATGGGGGGATCTAGTCCAGTCGAGTTATTTTTCAATGCATTTTTTTTTTCGAGGATAAAATTTATTTTCGTTCACAAAACTTTTGTTACCTGTAAAGGTACATTTGAACAATTTGGAAATGTATTTTCCATACGTATAGGAAGATTTTTAGGCAACATAAAAAGTAGATTTTTAGGCAACATAAAAAGTAGATTTTTTTGATCGGCTGGACTAAACTCCCCCTTACCAATCAGTACTTATTGAAAAGAAGGACCATTCCCAGAACTAGCCTTAACCTGTAATCGGCCGGACACGCTCATTTGCGCGCAGCTTTTGCGCATGCGCGAAAAAAATATTTCAAAATAAAAAAGTTTGTCTGCGATTTTGACCCTTCTATGTACAGAATTTGTATGAAAACAAGGTCCAGAATCGCTTGCGCCAATATCATTGATGATATAGCCACTAGTTTCATTCACCTGACAACACCAGATTATTTTTAAATGATTTTTATCTGTGGAATCGAAATGTCATTTTTGGCGCAAATTGAAGCTGTCAATATTGACGCGTGTTCCTCGACTAAAACATCATAAAACCTATTAATTTACGTAATTAACGCAAGTAATGTTGTTTTGGTGCATACTTTATTGTTCTAGGAACGTGTTTCAGTCAATGAAATATACGATAGCTCAAAATTAATCAACAAAACATTTAATTCAAAATTCAAAATCGTGTTTTGTTACGAAATTTCCGTATTTTTCCTGGAATTTGCCGGCCTTTGACAGGTTAAAGTAGCTGATTTATGGTGAAGATGATTTAGTAAGAAAGTCAATGCATGTAAAGCTTACCAGTAAGATCCATCTCCAGATTGTCGGTGGCCTGCAGAATTCGCTTCTTGTCTTCGATCCAGGACACGGTCTCTCGGCATTCAATGTGGAATGTCTGGACACCCTGGGCGGACTTCAGCTCCTCCCTCTTAGCTTCGGCCTGGTAAGAACATCAAACAGATTAAAACATAGTATTCCTACTGGAAATTCTATTCTATTCTCAAAGTTTCTTTTTTTTTCAAATTGCAGCAGGAAACTTTGGATTCAAAAAGGTGTACATTTTAATTATTTTGCGGATAACTTTTAGATTTAAATATAAATGTGGTGTTTTCTCTTTCTAACACCGTTTAAATCTATTTTTCACTACAATAGTAAGGGAGATACAACGATTTCTATGAGACATATATGAGTTGAACAAATAGACTTTAGGGGTTAAGAATACCACTACGGGCAAATTGAGGGTCCCTAAGACATTTCTTGGTCCTTAGCGAAATTTCATCCCTTCACAAAAAAGGTTTAGGGGTACTCTGTGTGCAATGTTGAGAACTCCTAATCATTGTCTATTAGATATGAACAACGAGGACTGATGAGTGAAATGAATCGATTCACTCCCACGATGCATTACAATAGAATGTCTGACCTTTTCCCTGAGCTGTCCCCACAGCTGGTTGAGGGCCTGCTGCTTGTTGGTGATGAGGGGGGAGTCGGGGTGCTCCACGTGCAGCAGTTGCCGGGCCAGCTGGTTCACCACGGCCACTCTGGACGCGTTTGCGTTCATCTCCTTGTCGAAGCCGTCGTACCTGGACAAAATAAAGCAATACATATATACATTGTTAGCAGCGTATTTGAATAATGCGGCCTCACATGTTTGGTTCGCTCATCCGCCGCCAAAGATACTGCGTCTCCGGCGGCCAATAGGGAAACTACTTCAGCTACTGCGATTGGTAAAGAAGGAATTGACTGGAATTATTGACACCTGCTGGTTGGCAAGACTGGCAAGCTACCAACAGCCAACGGCTGAGAATTTGAACTGCGCAACAGATCCTCAACTTTTTAATACAATCTATCGCATCTTGTGGTACATTTTAACACAATGTAGGTATGTATCTGAAATTTCATTGATCACCTATGAGACATCCGCGTATAAGTTTAAAAAGAAGATATTTACCTGTGCTTCATGATCTCGACATCCTCAATATCCCTGGCGGGCACCATGGTGGACAGCATCCTGTCCTTATCGGCAATCCACTGCTCTGCGTCATGCGCCTCCGAGAGAAGCTTGCAAAGAGACAGGGCATCGAGGAGACGCTGGCGACGGAGCCGTGCCAGCTCAGACAGCTCTCCGTGACGAGAGTCGATGGAGGCCAGGCGCTCGATGACTTCCGGAGACTGGGCGTCTTCGGGAGCCAGCTGCGAGGCTTGAGTCTTGAGCTGTTGGATGACAGTGGCGTAGTTCTTGAGCTCATCCGTCACGTCCTTGTGCTTTTTCAGGAGACTCTGTACCTGGGCCTCGTCACGCCCAACATCTTCCGATGATACCAATCTGGATGAGGAGAAATCATTATTATTATTTATTGAACAATAAATTTAAAAAAGAAAAGATAAGAAGCAATATTGTTAGTTTCATATTTATCAAATTATTGTTCAATAAGTCAGGTAAAATTAAGAGGACAGAAAACTGATTAGACAAAATTGATCAATTTAAAATTACGAGAACAGAAAACTCATTAGACAAATTGATCAATTTAGAATTACGAGGACAGAAAATTGATTAGACAAAATAGATCAATTTAGAATTACGAGGACAGAAAACTAATTAGACAAAATTACGAGGACAGAAAACTGATTAGACAAAAATTATCAATTTAGATTTACGAGGAAGAAAACTGATTAGACAAAATTGTTCAATTTAGAATTACGAATACAGAAAACCGATTAGATAAAATTGATCAATTTAGAATTACAAGGACAGAAAACAAAAAAAAGACAAAATTGATCAATTTTGAAGGTGGATGTTTGGATCTACATACCTCATCTCGAGCTGTGATAAAAAATTAAATGTTAATCATTGTTTCTGCCACTGAGTAAAATCCAACAATACGTAGTTATCAATAATAAACTGGTTAGTTCACTTACCTAAGGGTGTCGAGCATCCAGATATCAACATCATCCGCATCAGCAAACAGTTGATGGTAACGAACGGCAGAGTCCAGACGGTCTCGGCGAAGGGATACCACATCCAGGAGGTGGCTCCAGGCCGACAGGATCTCACGGAGACGATCCTGCAAAGAAAATAAATGTTTAGTTGAAAACAATCGATGACTTCCGTGGCAAAGCAAAGTATTGACTCCAGAGTCAAATATCGAAGAAGGCAGGAGAAGCAGATGAAGATCATCGAGGCATCTGAAAAGTCGGTGTCTGCGGTTCTTCATGCAGTGCAATACAGTGAGAAGTGGAGGAGTCCGGTTCATCAAGCTGATTGGAGAGTGGGTCACGATTACCAGCAATAAAGTAATGATTCACTGCATTAATATGCGTACCTGAATCCTATCAGAGCCAAAGTGACCGTCCTTGATGAGCTCATCCCCGACGCCAGCCACGGCCATAAGCTGCGGCTCGTGCGCCTTGACCTCCCCCTGCAGGGCGTTGTGCTTGCCCACCAGCAGGTAGACCGTGGTCAGGTCGTGGCCCACGTCCTCGGCGGAGGCAATCTGCTCCTTCTCCTTGATCCAATTCTCCTCGTCGGCTGTATCCCAGTAGAACTGCCAGAGCTTGCGACTGTCTTCAAGACGCTTTCTGTGAAGAGGAATAAATAAAATAAAAATGATATTTTACTAAAATGGGCAGGTGATTATCGCTACTATCATCATGATAAACACAACACTAAGGAGCTCCATTCTCGGCTTGTCTTTTGCCGTAGCAACAGTGATAAATTTATTACAATTTTATCTTTAATTATACAATAATTATTAGCAGAAGATAAAATAATAATTGTAACTTTTTGTAATCAACGATTATACTTATAATTTAAGACGAAAATATGTAAAGAAGTGCATACCTGCGTTCAATGGCCAGTCGCACCAGCTCTCCGTAGGCGTCTTCCAGTTGCTGAATCCTCTCAATGGTGATGGCAGGATCGCACGGCCTATAGCCCTCTTCTTGCTCCAAGAAACGCTGGGACTGGGTGACCACACTCTGCAACAAATGGACAAAACGAGTTAGCATGTTTCAAATGCCAATATATAAATTAACAGAAAAAGCGGGTTACTAATTACCTGGGAATGTATGAATTTTTACCTAACTTGTATCATGAATGGGGAATGTTGTTAATGCAATATGATGGTAAGGCTTGGTAGTTATGGTTAGCAGGGGATTGTACATAACTAGCCGTAGTATTCCTTTACACATCATCAGCCTTACTAAAAAAAAACCACAGCGCGACCGATTAACTGTGTTATTGCAATAACATAAATAAAGCTCGTATACACTAAAACACGTTTTATTACCAATAACGTTTCTTACGTGATCACGCTGTTAAAACGCATTGAAGATGTGACAACGTTGTAAATGGTTTTAATTTACTAGGAAACAATGTTGTTTTAATTTTTCTCCGCAAGGGGCATTATTGGCGCGCCTATGCATTAGTTCTTTGGCCCGCGACAGTCCGCTGTGACAAAACGGCTCGGTGTGTTTTATGGCGGGATATCGAAAATTTTGTGATTTTACTTAACCGCTGGGAGGCCGAAGACGCGCCGGCGCGCGCGTCATATGCGCATGCGCGAGAAAATAATTCAAATATTTGAATAATACTTCCGACAAAAAACTTTTGGTCGACGATTTTGGCCCTTCTATGTACACAATTTGTATGGAGAACAGTGTCAGAATCGCTTGCGCTGTCATTACTCTCGGAGACGCTACAAGTTTCATTCACCTAGTCACCCTGGAATATTTTTAAAACGATATCTTCTATGACAATCGGCTGTCAGAATTTGCCGCGAATTTAACGATCGCAATTAATGGGTGTATCGCGAATAAAACGATCATAAAACCTATTAATTTACGTAATAAATGCAAGTAATGTGGTTTTCGTAGATAGTTTATAGTGATGTGAACGTGTTTCAGTTAATAAAATATACAATAGCTCAAAATTTATCAACAAAACATTCAATTCAAAATTCAAAGTGGTGGTTTTTTAGTGTTTTTTTGCGAAGTTCCGCGAATTTCCGCTAAATGTCACGGCATGTGACTGGTTAACCTCTGGGAGGCCGCTTGTCACCCGGTGGCCGCGGCATCTGCGCATGCGCGAGAAAATAATTCAAATATTTGAATAATATTTCCCACAAAAAACTTTTGGTCTACGATTTTGACCCTTCTATGTACACAATTTGTATGAAGAACAGTGTCAGAATCGCTTGCGCTGTCATTACTCTCGGAGACGCTACAAGTTTCATTCACCTTGTCACCCTGGAATATTTTTAAAACGATTTTTTCTATGACAATCGGCTGTCAGAATTTGCCGCGAATTTAACGGTCGCAATTAATGCGTGTATCGCGAATAAAACGATCATAAAACCTATTAATTTACGTAATAAATGCAAGTAATGTGGTTTTCGTAGATAGTTTATTGTGATGTGAACGTGTTTCAGTTAATAAAATATACAATAGCTCAAAATTTATCAACAAAACATTCAATTCAAAATTCAAAGTGGTGGTTTTTTAGTGTTTTTTTGCAAAGTTCCGCGAATTTCCGCGAAATGGCCTGGCCTCTGACTCGTTAATAGAGATGCAAGAAATCTCTTTTAAATTTCGGTATTATTTCTAAGTTATTTTTTTGGCAATAAAAAAAACTTTGAAAAGTTTTATTATTTTTTTATTGTATACACGATGAAAAAGTGAGGTGATAGTTTCCTTCCAAATTTATTACATAAAAGGACTGTGTTTTTTAAATTTTGATTTTATTTAAATTTCTCTACATTTTGGTCAAAAATGTTGTGGGAGGAAATTTTTTTCCATTTTTTTCCGAGTTTGAATCTTAACCCGTCTAATCACAGGAGACCCAAGTTGTCCCAAAACATCATATGCCGTTATAATAACAGGAGACCCAGATTGTCCCAGAGCGACAGTGCATTATTAAAAGTTAGATATCTCTCTTCCTGTCATGCGAATATTTGTGATTTCTTTTATGTTAGAAACGGAATGAAATAATGCTTCTCATTGTCTTAGAATTATATGAGCTAGGTTTTTCAGATATTTTACAAACCCGATCAAAAGTGACGGTTTAATTTTTCGCCAATTTGTGACGTATCACACATTTAATTTAAAAATAAAATTGTATGAAAGTGATAAAAAGTGAGGTGACAGTTTTATTTCAAATTTTATTTAGAAAAGGAGTCTGTATTTTAAATTTTAAGTTTATTCTATTTTAATTACTTTAATTCGAATATTCGCAGGTATGCATTTTTTAGCCAATTTAGATTTCCAATATTAAAATTTTAATATTTAGAAACAAAAATGTTGATTTCTAATAAACACACCAGAAAGATTATTTTATCTAGATTTTAGAACAATTTTTGTTTTAGCAAAAGTGTTAAAAAAAACAATAAATAGGAACATTTAAAATGCATGGGAAGAACCAGGAATTTTGAGCGCAAACCTTGATAGGCAAAATTTGACAGAAAATTATTTTCTTATTATTCGAAGGGTTAAAATATGGCAGTTTTTGAAAGCTAAAGTGTATTTCAAATACTCAAATCTAAAAGGTAATTTTATCTAGTTTTCATAAATGGTATTTGTTTTTACGACACCTTAAAAAATAAGAAATATATAGAACATTCAAAATACTATGGAAAAATTACAAATATCGTTCGGACATCAATGGTTAAAACAGAGATAAAATACCCTCTCGGGCCGCGGAAACCATGTGTATTTCTTTCAAAGAACAATTTTTTAATTAGTAATGTTTTCACATCCGCGGCCGTTTGTCAATTGAATAAAATTTTCACTGGGTTTTTTAGTAAGGCTGTAAGTCTTTAGACTAGTACACCGATACCCACTTTTTTGTTTTTCTAAAGACAGTAATGTTCTTGTGGTAAGTAAATGCCTACAGGTTAATTATTTTAAAGAACACACACTTTAATGTATTTGTGGGCACTGATAATATTCAAAATCTGTGTAAAAATGATTCACACTAGTTTGGAACATCCGACCGGTAAACCACCACACAAGCAAGAACCTCTTTAAATTGATTTGCCTGTACATTTATAATGGTAACTACAAATCGACACATTTAATATTGCAGTTATGGAGTTATTGCTTTATTTTTTATAACTCGGAGACGGTTTATGAATAGTTCCCGTGAGCACATAGACCATAGGCCCATTAAGCTATCTCCCATTTTACCTTAATACTTGAACAATAAGTCCCGGTCCCTTCCATAAAGTTCACCAGAGTTGTCATTGGATATGTGGCTATGTTGGTTCTACAGTGTATCTCCCCAGGTATGTGAGCCTAGTTCCCACCAGGGAAGGACATTGGCACCATAGGCAAATTGGAGTCTCTTCATCCTCTTCACATTTCCTGTATTTATTGGTGTTTTCTACTCCTAATATCTGCATATGTTTTTGAGATTGCAGTGTCCTGTTGGTAGTCCTACCAGTTCCCCCAGTGAGTTTCTGTCCATATCAAGTAGTTTCCTGGTCTGTCTAGGGCCACTGCCCGGTTCTTAACCTGGGTTCGATCGAGCCCCAGGGGTTCGGTGAATCAGTCTCGCAGGTTCAGCGGACGTCAAGACACACCCCCGACTCATATGATTTGGTTTGATTTCCAATTAAGAAGAGTTCGGTGAATGCGCATATGAAACTAGTGGGGGTCAGTACCTCCAACAAGGTTAAGAAGAACCACTGGTCTAGGGTATGGTCCGTTTATGAGTACTTTGGATTGCCTCATTGGTGGAGTTACAATCGCACAAGAGTCCCAACAGCCCGGAGCCAGTGGAACTACAACCTACACAATTGGAGAATGTTGTGAGGCTGGAGGATGCAAGAGGTAGTGGTAGGAGAGACGCAACAAAAATAATATGTTTATGTCATGTAACTAAAGATTTCAAGGGATTGCACCCCTGAAATAAGAAGTGAAGGAGTTATCTTACCTTGACTCGTTCTCCGAGTACATTAATGTCAGCTTCCACCAGGGAATGCTTTTGAAGCAGGTCCTCCACACCCATCAGATGTTTGCCATAGTCGTCTGTCAACAGACGCATCTTGATCTCCTCCATGGAGTCCAGAATGTACAGCATTTCCTGCCAATTTCAATAACAGTTATAACAAACAGATTTTATTTCAAAATATGTAAACACAATAGAATTCTGATTTTGCTTTATTGCGGTCAGTACTTTTGGTGTCACAATGGTATACATTTTAAGTCTCCTGTAGTTTAACTTCTTGATTTGAATAAAAAGCTTGATTTTTTCTCTTTCTAACACTGTTTAGATTATATTTCTCACCACGACAGTAAGAATGATTTCTATGAAACCATATGAGCTGCTCCCAAAAGTAAACTGATTCTACAGATAATAGCCATTTGTTTGCAAAACTGAACAAATTAGCCTGAGAGGTTAATAGTTAATAAACATGTTTTGAGTATAAATAACAATGCAAAAATTTCACAATAAAAACTTGATTTTTTGTATGTATACACTATAATCCAATGCTTTGATCGGTTAATGGGGTGGTGATTAGTGAGAGAGCACAGTATTCTCATTCGATTGGGACTTCCTAATACAGCCCTTCTTTCTTCATCAAACCAGCACTAAGCACCCCTTACTCATCAATATCAGTTTTCATTCTTTCATGAAATTCATTTTAACCATGCATAAACCTGGTCCCATTTCCACTCAATTCAGTCTATTTTAGTCCTTTCTCCGCTAATTCTACCTTTGGTATGATTAGTCTAGAGTGGACCACAAGAATTCAGTTTAAAAAAGAAATGTTAAGTTTGTTTGGACGCACCTGGAAGTTTTGCTGCAACTGCAGGGAGAGTTCAAGGCGACCTCGCCTTGCCTTGAGCAGCTCTATCAGGTAGGCCCATAGGCGGATTACATTGTCCCTGCGTGCGCTAATACGTTCAACATCATGGTACCTGGAGCAACAAAGAAACATCACATTATATTCTATTATAACAAGATCAGATTTTAAAATGAAATGAAATAGAGCAAAAGAAACTAAAATGAAGTAATTGACCAGTTAGTGACAGAGTGGTCCAAAGCATTGGGTTCTCCCTCAGGTGTTCCTCAAACATTTCTCACTTTTAACCGGTCAAAGGCCATGACATTTAGCGGAAATTCGCGGAACTTCGCAAAAAAACACTAAAAAACCACCACTTTGAATTTTGAATTGAATGTTTTGTTGATAAATTTTGAGCTATTGTATATTTTATTAACTGAAACACGTTCACATCACAATAAACTATCTACGAAAACCACATTACTTGCATTTATTACGTAAATTAATAGGTTTTATGATCGTTTTATTCGCGATACACCCATTAATTGCGACCGTTAAATTCGCGGCAAATTCTGACAGCCGATTGTCATAGAAGAAATCGTTTTAAAAATATTCCAGGGTGACAAGGTGAATGAAACTTGTAGCGTCTCCGAGAGTAATGACAGCGCAAGCGATTCTGACACTGTTCTCCATACAAATTGTGTACATAGAAGGGCCAAAATCGTCGACCAAAAGTTTTTTGTCGGAAGTATTATTCAAATATTTGAATTATTTTCTCGCGCATGCGCATATGACGCGCGCGCCGGCGCGTCTCCGGCCTCCCAGCGGTTAATGACGGTGGGAGGGAAATTTAAAAAAAATTGTGATGTTATTCAAAACTTTTGACGGCCTCCATAGTCTACGGGTAAGGCTCTTGAATCGCATTCCGAAGGGAGCGGGATCGAATCCCGGCTTGTGCAAATAAATTTTATTTGATTAAATTGTGTTATTTCACTATTAATTAATTTAAAATCATGTGTAGTATATTTGCGGCATGTTCCAGAGTGAAAGTATCGCCCTGGTGTAAGACCACCATCCAGAATTGAAACGTTGCTTGAAATGGCTTTAGCCGTGTTTGGTGACCAGATCTGAATAGCCAAGTACTTCTACTTCCTCTTCCCCATCTCCTTCCCCTCCCCACTACCTTCAGCCTCACAACACATTGACAATTACCCGATTGGGACATAGTCTTATTGGTTCCATACGGGAGTAACCGGGACTCTTGTGAGGTATGCACATAAAAATTTAAAAAAAAAATTGTCTTTTGAAAATTTTTAATTTACTAATACTTTAACAAGAAATTGATCACGCTGGTGTATAGGGCCGTGAACAAAGATTTGCAGAGTTAAAGATTGCCAATAACACATCTTGTAACATAAGTTCTATAATGCACAATTTTAATAAATAAAAGTCAAAAAATGATTGCGAGAAGATACTCCAGAGGCTGGGACCACTATGACAGAAGACGGAAGCGAGAGAAGCTCCGACCCAAATAGGATGAGGGGAAGAAGATGATTTCACAATACTTAATTAATTGAACATACCTCTCAGCCTGCAATTCAGAGCAGACGGCCACCACGGCCTGAACCCTCTCCTCGTAGGCCAGGATGTCTGTTTCAATGGCCTCGTGCTTCTTGGCAGCAGCTTCCACCGCGGCTAAGTCGAAGCCAAAGTTGTCTTGGCTGACTAGACGCTGATTCTCTGAAAGCCAGGTCTCGCGCATGGAGGCCTTGCGGTTGAATCTGTAAAAGAAATAAATATTACAAACTTGTTTTAGATACATTTGAGAAGAACTTGACAGTGAATGTCTACAATCCATTAAATTTAACCCTTCAGAAATTAGGCATATTGTTCAGATGGCCAAAATATTTCCACTTTACAATAAAATGCAAATAAATAAAATATTTCTAAACATACATATATAGGTCAAAATATTTCCATTTTGCAATAAAATTCAAATAATGATTTAAAAGGCTAATTTTCAATCTAAATCCAGTTTCTGACAGATCCATATATCACACATCAGTTTACAAGCTAGAGAACTAGGAACCCTGTGATTTTTTTACATCAGATACATCAGGAAGCTCTGAGAAAAATAATTTCCCTCAGGGCCTAAGTCAACCTTGGGGATGCTGTGGTCTTTTTGATCGTGAGGGTCTTTTTAGGGAAAGGAAGGAGAGGAAGTTCTGGGAAGGAAAAGTATTTGAAGGGTTGGTAGGAATCTGGGGGTCAATATGTCTAGGAGTGAAGGACGTATGAATGCATCCCTCCAACTGCGCTGCAAGGCGATGGCTCGATAGAGACCGACTGGAGAGGTCTAGGTTAGGTCTCCCTCAACCAATCTCTCTTGATCCGGCCCGTCTTGCAGTAGGTGGGCAAACGCATTGGCCGCCAAGACCTAGACAAACCTCACCCCAATAGTCAGCAAACGTAGCGAACTACTTGGGATGACCTCTGGCAGGGATATTGGTTATCCAATAAATGGTACCCAAATCCGCCTCCCAAATTATACATGTGATAAGTAACACATGATTTTTTACCAGAGCTGGTTTGAAGGAACCTGTTCCGGACGAGGAACCGGTTTGCAATCTACATTTGACCAGGAATGGTTCTAAAATGTGTGAGTTTACCTGGCGGCTAGCTGCTCCAGTTTCTCCTGGCGGATGAGCTCCTCCCTGAGGGCCAGCTCCCTCTCGTGCTCGGCCTTCTCCAGCCTCTCCCAGGCGCGGTTGATATCGGAGATCATGGCGCCCTCCTTGGGAGTATACGGGCGCTGATTGTTGGCCCTCATCTTTGACTGCAGGGTGAACAGTAGCACTTCCAGGTTGCCCTTCTCCACGAACCTACAAAAATAACGTGTTGTAGTGACGGTAACAACTAACAAGTGTCATATATGCAAAAGTGCTACCTTACCAAGAAAAAAATAGTTACACTATCGAGGGTTTTATTACGTTTCTCCCGTAAATATCTCGTGATCCTTTTCCATAACATTTTGCACTTTTCAGGAAACAAGAACCCTTTTTAAATGAGTTGACAAAATTATGGTCTCCCTGGCCATATAGGAATTGAGGATAATGAGAAAGCCGATTCTCTCGCTAAACTTGGAACAATCTCTGGTTCTATTCCTTTAGATTTTAGAATTTTTGTCTCTGACATCTTCTCTGTTCTTAAATCCAATATGTCTCGTTCCTAGGGAGAAGATTGGACAGATACCAAAACCCGAACTGGATATTTCTAAATTCAAAATCATGTTCCAAGTAAGCCTTGGTTCCACGGCAAAAAAAATCCAAAAGATTTATTTCCTGCATTTCGAGATTGAGAATTGGTCACTGTTCTATTGCAGATCATTTGTTTAAAATCCGAGTCCTCGATAGCCCACTCTGCCAGTGCGTTGTGGAGAAGGAGACTCTTGACCATGTCTTCTACAATTGTAAAAATTATTTTTCCTTCAAAAGCATATATTGTTTGCTTATTAAAATCACCCACCATTCTCCCCTCACTATTCCATATTTGCTGTCTCTCAAAAATTCTCGATTTTTTTCAGTTCTATATAAGTTCATAGACTTGATTGACTTCAATATTTGATTTGTCCTGTCCCCATAGATTATCCTCAAAATTATAACTATCTTTCTAAACTTTATCAGCACAAAGCACTCTTTTTAGGGTGAATTTCATATTTCAAAAAAAAAATTATGGTTGTCAATTTTTGCTGTACTTTTGACTTCTAAAGTGGTGATAATAGTCTAGTGATGATTAATTGTATTGCTGCGATTATAACTTTTGCAAAACAGTCGAGTGACACCAAGAAAGAACGATTTCATGTATTCGGATTGCATTAGAGACAACTATACTTGTAATTGTTGATGCAAATTAACACACATATCCTAATTTTCTTGGAAGAAGACCTGTACGGAAATAGAGAGAGATGTTTTAAATAATTTAAGGCATTAACTAGAACTTAGATGAATTAACCATTAACATTCAGAACTCTTTATTCTGCAAACACTGTTCTGTGGACTTACTTGGGTGGCTTCTCGACAGTTCTGTAGTTTGCGAACTGTCCCAGCTGCTGCTGGACTCCGACCAGGGAATTGGCGAAGGTCCTGTCTCCGAGGGCCTCGATGGTGGACTCGATCCACTGCAGCAGGTCACTAGAACAAATACAATAAAATTAGAAAACAAACAAATTGATGTATACAAAGTAATAAATCCACTGCAGAAAGTCAGTGAATCAAAAACAATCAGGTTAAAAAACAAGCAGACAAAGTAAAGTAGCGGTTCCCTGACAAAACAGAATGAAGACGAAAAGTGAAGAAAAAGAAAAAAAAGACTAACCTAAACAACTAAAGTAAACTACCCTAACCAAAGCTATTCTTTGGTAATATTCTGCTTTGACACTGTTCTGTTTTATTAGGTTACCATACAAAGTAAATGTATACCAATTGCAAAAGTCGATCACTGAAGACCTTTCCACCTCATTTCATTAGGATGCTACGTGAAGGGTTTTATTAAGAAAAGCGAAGAGTTAAACAGGATCTTAAAAAAAAAAACAAATTTAAACAATAGAGCCAAAAGCATCAAAAACCAAAAAAATAGTCAGGGAAAGTAAATGCATACTATATATACATCACTGAAGAAGAAGACAACAATAACAATCTAAACAAAAATATGAAAGAGAACAAGACACAGAAAAATAAAAAGATAAAGGAACCTCGCGTCTTACCAAGACGAAAGCCTTATCCAATTAGGCTACTGTCACCTCTTATTTGAATGTCATATTTGTCATTCTCATATTTCAAATTTTAGAATTAACAATTTTTTGTTTGTTTTTTTATTATTGGTAACTACCCCTTTCATTGAAAACAATCGAAAAGAACTGGTTTGTAACCTAGATAGTGTTTCGGATAAATATATACGATTTTTTTAAATCTTATTTTAGTTTAATAAGAGATGGCAGTGGCCTAATTTGATAAGGTGTTCGTCCCAGTAAGAAGAGAGGTTCTGGGTTCGAGTCCCAGTTGCGACCTCTATCTTTTCATTTTTCTGGGTCTTGTTCTCTTCCATTTTTTCGTTTAGATTATTAGTGTTATCTTCTTTTTCGATGGCATACTATACAGTTCGAAGGGGTTAGTTTCCTGCAAGTGGGGCAGTGGGGCAGATAGTGACACTAGAAGTTAATATAAAAGCATTGATTCCATGCAATATCAGGAATTCATAAGAAATTGAAGATATCCAGTTAAAACTATATAGAAAACCTGATATGCCAAGTTAAGGTGCCTAAAAAACCATGTTAAAGATATTTTTTAACTCTACTTTGGCATTAGTTATTCTTTCTGGCAATAAGCTGTGAGAGCTTATGGTCCAAATTTTGTACATAGTATTTGATATCTCTTGACTGCAGATAATGAGGATTTAATCATAATTATAAATTATGGTTGATAACTTGGCTCAATTGGTACAATTTATGACTCCGCTCGATTTGTTATTCTTATGTTTTGCCAGGACCCGCCCACGAGATAAGCAGCACAAGACTTTTGACTTTTGATATACTGGCATACGGAGCTCCGGGCCAAAAAAGGCCCCTTTCTCTTTCATCATGAGTTTATATTAAATTATGGTTGTAGAAATTAAGAGTTGCACAAGATATAATGTGAAAAATACGAGGATTGTCCAAGAATTAAAAAAAAAAATAAAATCAAATATTTACAAAAAAATCGTATGACATTTTAGGTACATTTCCCCACTATTTTTCAACATAGTCCCCGTTACGATTGATGCACTAGGTTCTAGAATTCCTTATTGTAGAACTCCGCTGCCAAAAATGCTATCACCTCTAGTCGATCTCCAAAGATTTTCTGGCCAAATATTGCTTCAGATGAAGAAGGTACAAATCATGTCATTGATTACCTTTTTGATTCCGTGGTTAGGTGGTAAATCTATTTTTCAACCCAAAACAGCCTCGCCTTGGTTGAAAAAATGGTTCGAAGAGACCCGAGCACTTTCCACACGATTTTGCTCTTCAGCATTTTGGGAACCCAAGGAGCACGCAATTAGCATACGCCATTTTTCCCTCAATATCGTTTATGTGATTGACTTACTGACGCCTGGGATCAAAATTGCGAGATTACGAACATTAACAGGGCCGACTCCCTTTTAGTTGAGAAAGAGAAAAATTGAGCACAGCTCGTAGGCGACGGGATTCGACAGAGGTGCTTCCATCTCAAACGAACCCAAAGATCGCACTGAAGCAGTTACCAAGTTGTATCACTGATCGTTTTTTAGGGGAAAGTCTGAGCTACACGCTAGGGCCGCCATATTTTGAGAAATAATGTCCACATTGCCGTAAATGAGAAAAGGGTCATTAATTCTTGGACACAGCAATGAAATAAAGTCATGTTCGTTTGGGTCAGCATTAAATTTATGTGAAACAGAGAAATGTGTAATCTTTACCTTGTGAGTGATTCATATTCCTTGATCATGCGATCATTCTCCATGGCGATGCCGACCACCTTGCCGATACGCTTGCCCTGCACCGTCTCTTGCTTCATCTTGCTGAAGTAATGGTAGTACGTAACGACGTACGTAATGATGGACTTCTCATCAGGATGCTCAACAAAGATATCTGAAAAGGTAACACAAGAAATCAGTCAAAAACATCCCATAAGATTAAAATGGATTTAAAAGTACAGGGCTATCATTAAATCATTAAAACAACAAAAAATGAGAAATCGACGAGCAGTGGTTTGTTTTTGTCCCTTTTTACATTCGAGTGGGTGCATCTAATTGTTTAACCCTTCAGGCTAATTTGTTCGCTTTTGAGAAAAGCTTACATAGGTCTCATAGAAATTGTTGCACCTCCCTTACTGTCATGGTGAGAAATATGAAAGAGAAAACACCATGATTTATATTCAAACCTAGAAGTTTACCACCGAACAATTAAATTGGGCACCTCTATGAAACCGAAGTTGCCGACCGCAATTAAGGAAAAATATATTAAACTACGTTAATTTTTTAATAATAATTTTTTTATGAAACAACAAAAAAGTCAGGTGGTAAAATTGTCTAATAAAATAAGTGTGTTTGTTTTTTTGTTTTCATTATCAGTAAATTTAGTGAGAAAAAACGGAAGCTGAGCAATTTTCAAAACTTTTTTATGTTTGTATTCAAAATTTAATATTTCGAAAATGATGTGATAAATTGTAATAATAACATTTGAAAGCGTAGTTCATCAGCTTTCAAAATCAGTTTTTAGTTTTCGGATACATACAGAAATATTCCATTTATGTAGTTTTTTTGCACAGTGGAAATTTTCTGACCTTGAATCAAGGCAACTGGATCAAGTCATAAAGGGTTAAGGTGAAGGAAAATGAGAAGTAGCAAAAATATCATAACATACCTTCTGCATCCAGCAGTTTTGTGAGTCCCAGCTTATCCTCGGCCGTATTGAAGGCATTATTCAAGTTATAGATGGGGTTGGACTTGGACAGCTTGTCGAAATGGATGAGGTCAGCGCGGTGCTTGTGGATGATGGCGTTAAAGGCCAAACCGTCTCTCCAGGAGGTGGTGAAGTTGCGCACGTTCACGTTGTGGTAGCCGGCTGTCTTCATCTGGCACCAGAGCAGCAGGGCGTCCTTGGCGGACTTGGTTTCCTTGTTATCGGACTCTGCAATAGTGATATCTTGGATCTGGAAGAAATGGAAATATTGAAATGATGAATATTCTGTCACATATGTGATTCATCTGTGGCTATCCCCGTGTGAGAATGTCACATATATGATTCATGAAGTTTAATTTAAACACATATATTTGTGTCAAAACGTGCCGCATGACCAGGTTGCGGCTCGTGAATTTTCACTAAGCTAGAGTAGTAAGATTAAAAAATTCGACTTTCTATATTGTGCTGATGCTGAAATTATTATTTTTTTTAATTTTGAAGATTTTGTGCCCCACCTAACCTAAAGAATCCTAAAAATCTTCTAACCAAAAAATTAAATTTCAAAAAAAAAACATTTCGTCTACAATAAACATCTCACTAACTCACTGAAAAGTCACGAGTCGCCCCTGTGCCTTAGTATTTCCCATTTTTTTGGCACCATCAGCACAGGGGGCACCATTATTATTAACATTAGCATAGGGATATTATGTACCTAGCAAAACTTATAAATAATCTCTTCAGATTCATTAGTTTATAAGAATTTTAAATCTTATAAACTGGATACCTTAACATTAATAACTGGATACAAAAATATACAGCAATGAAAAGCGAATTTAAAACTTATTAAACCTTAATTATTATTCCTTTACAGGACTTCTGTAATGCCTACTATTATAGTGTAAATTCAAAACATTACAATAAAATTAGGATTACTAAATATTAAGATTACAACAAGCCTATTGTTTATATCAGTGAAGCCTCTACAAGGGGGTCGCAGGGGGTCCAAAGTAAAATATTAGTAAATCCGAATTTTAAATAGTTGTCGTCATACAGGCGTTTTTTCTTTGGTTTCGTTTCAGTTCTCGATCGTTGTGTTGATCTTTTAATAAATTTATCCATTTTTTATTATCACTACAAGTCACATAAATAAATTCAAATACGTGAGTTCAACACAAAACAAACGCGCGCATATGACACCGAATCGCCGATTGACAGGGTCACGTTATTCCCGCCGTCCGACGTCCATCATAGCCCGCGTCACCCTGTACCCTTCGACAACCCCGCAACGCTCATTGTGTCTCGCTTTTTAACTCAACCACATTCGTCGGCACGGCACGGCCTCGCTCGCCTCAATCTTGAGTCGGCACCGGCCCGGCCTGTACGTTGTACGAATGGGCGATAAGCTCTACCTACTATTCCTTGGAGACGTTTGGCGAATTAGTTTGACAGCAATTTCCCTGACATGTTAGAGTTGAGTATGCAGTTGTATGTAAAAATGTATCCTCTCTCTGGTACAATACTCAGATTACTTATAAATACCACCAAATCAATTATAATACAGAAAAACTTTTAGTGAATTAAACAAAATGTTGATGATTTCCGGGTCACTAGTAGAATATTTCAAAATATCATACTAATGTTTCGGACCGTTATGCCTCCCGATGTTATTTTATATCAAATTAACCTTTCATATCTATTTGTTTGGTTTTCGGAACAACTCGTGTGGGACTCACAGAAATCTTTGTCTCCCTTACTATTATGGTTAGAAATATGATCTAAACGGCGTTAGAAAGAGAAAATACCACTCTTTATATTCAAATCTAAAACTTGGGAATTTTTAGTAATTATTTTTACACAAGACAAAAAGTGAGTTAATAATAACATTTATAATACAATAAGGAACTCCAGTGAAAAATATTATGGCTTTAAAAAAATATGTTCATATAGACCAAGAAACGCTGATTCTGAATATATAAGTTTTATTTCATAATATTAAATGCAGAGTTTTTAATAAATTATTAAAAAGTGCATTTTTAAACCTCTTCGGAAAACACAGCGTTAAGTTGGCATTACTGAAATGGTTAACCGTGACGTCACAGTTAACCTGTCACCTGTGTATTGTATTGTATTGACATTTGAAATGACTTGAAGTGCACACGTACCTATGCAATTCAACATTTCGTGATTTTGGTTTATTTTCATACTGTTTATAGAGATTTAGATAAATAATAGTTATTGTGTTTATTGAAACATAATTTAGGCCCTCAACAATTTACGAAAAGGGCTATATTTGCGGACAATCTGCAATAAATGTTGTCTATTTGAGGTTAAAGTCGTGTCATATTTTGATGTTTGTTTTTATGTATTTTCAAATTGTTTTTAGTATAGGGCTTTTTATACAAGTTGTTACACACTCGTCATGATCAGTGTATTATAAATACCAGTGTTTCTGTATGTATTATACATAAAACAATGTACCTACAAAGTAACACCTGACACAAAACACGATGTCACATGTATTTGCAATGAAAGAGATGATTTATTGTTTTTATATTGCACTTTGATTAAATACAATAACAGTAGCGGTGAAATGTGGACATTTTACCAATGTTTTTCTATATTAAAAGCAGTTAATCTTGAATAAAAAACACACCTCACACCTAAAAGTCATTATCCGCCATGATTATTTTGGGTTCTTCACAGTGTTGCCAACAGTTAGAAGTGAAATTTCCCTAGAATTTCACATTTACGCAATTACCTACGTAGCCACCTGATTGTGTAACACTAATCCTGTTATATGTTAATTAATATGATAATTAATTGGAAAGATATCGGAACTTGGTAAATATACTAATAATACCGTGATTTTCCAAATAAAACACTTTTTGCTACGTGAAGTAATAATTTAAAAGTACGAATACACTCACCACTGAATTAGAAACTAAATTCCAAATTAAAAAAAAAACACTTTGCAAAATAAAAATCATAAGCAACCCGCCGCTCATTTGTACCAAGCGTGGTATTTTGAAGACCCCCCCCCCCCCCCCCCCCCCCGAACGTGTCACGTAGTATGGGTACGTTCCCTAATATCATTTTGAGTTGTCAGTGTTAAAAATAACATGGCATGTAAGTACATGAAAAATAATTAAGATTCATAGGAATTCCAAAAAATATATATACGTATATATATAAATAATACCAGTAATACTGTCATATGTAATAAAATTTTTGCCAGAGTTCGAAATTTCCCTAGATTTTGTCCTGATTTCCCTTATCCCTAAAAAAAAAAATATTTTTCTCTCCTAGATCTAGGGAAATTTCCCTCGACATAACATCACTGATTCAAAATGACAACTTAAAAAGTAAAAAAATTAGACCACCATATAGATACGGTGCGTTTCTGGGAGTCTTTAAAAATTAAAACTTTGACAATTATTTTAACTATTAAAACTAACTATAAAAATAAAAATAAAAATGCAGTTATTTAAGTTTGAAGGTCTTTATTCATTAAAAAAAATAAAAAAATTGGACTGCAGTTCTCTATTGCCTAATAAGATATGTGTGCATTTTTTTTTTGTTATCAGTATGTATTTTTAATTAGAAAAAACATAAGTTGAACCATTTTTAAAACTTTTTAATGTTTGCGTACAAAATTTTTATATTAAATTATATGTTTATTTCGAATTATAAAATTTGAAAGCGTATTTTGTCACCTTTTCAAAACAATTTTTAGTTTTCGGATATATTCAGAAGTGTGTAATTTTTTGAATTTTATTGCAAAACGGAAATATTTTGACCCTCTGATAAAATATGGTCGAGGCCTGAGGAGTTAATATGTAAAACACATACACGTGTAAATAATATTTGATGTATGGGTGAGCTTGAATGCTCACTCATACATCAAATATATTGCTTTCCTCATCATCTGAAAACTTTGTATTAGGAGATGTCTGACTAATCAACTGGACGACTGACTTACTTTACAAGATTTATTTCGTATTTCCGTATTAATCAGTTTACACAAAAATAATATATTCTAGGAACATTATATATATAGCTCAAATGTTGGCACGAGTATTTCACGAGTCACATTGTTCTAGTTAAAAATGATCAATGTTTTTATAAATAGTGGATCTCTGTTGAAGAAACAGATTGGTTGCGTCTAGCCGAACAGTAAAAGTCAAAAGCATCCAACATCTATTAGTCAGAGATTTAAATTAAAAATTATGAAAAAACATTATGGTTATTTTTTATGATAGTTAAAATAATATTTCAAAACACCGTAAGGTCACGTCAGAAATGAAATTGAGCTGAAAATAATTAATTTTTCGAAGAAAACTTCTTCGGAAAGGTTTTCACTTTGTGATGGCATTATTTATTTTAATGGAAAGACAAATAACTTTGTTTACATCACTTTTATTTGTACACAAGACTTTGACTTTTGACTGGTCAGTGGTTGAGTGGGCATAGCGCTTGGGTCCCACCCGAGCGTCGCGTGTTCGATTCCTCGGCTGGCTAAATCCTCCATCACAACACAAGCAACATTTTCGGCTTTCTGTGGTGGTAGTAGGAGATTTTCAAACATTGTTGGGTTATTCGTAACCCGGGAATGTTTGTCTTTCTTTAAAAAAAAAAAAAAAAAATTTAAACAATCTACATGTTTCATGAACGATGTTCACATCGTCAGGATCAAATGTATAAGTTTATTACTAAATAAGTAAATTATTACTAAATCTCACTATAATAAGTTTATACATTTGATCCTGATGATGTGAACATCGTTCACGAAACATGTAGATTGTGTACAAATAAAAATGATGTAAACAAAGTTATTTGTCTTTCCATTAAAATGAAAATAATTGTCTGGACCCAGTAATTCTAGACAGAAAATATTGTGAAAACGTAATGACCCTAGAGCTCACCGTTCGCGAGATTATAGAACAGATATTCTGTTTCAAAGTTAATATTATGGAGTTTTAAGTTTGATCAATTTGTTATTTTGAACTGATTAATATTTGGATAATTTATGAAGTGCTGTTTTTGTGAAATATCACCTCAAGGGCGCTTAACAACTTTATTTATCTAATCTACAACTTATAACTACTACTTATAACGACTTATAACTAGTGATCTAAATACATGGAATTAAACTAAATTATTACTAACTAATGAGACCCATTTCAAAAACATACTATAATCACTGGAGCGATTTTTGCCATATATTGGCGCCATTTTAAATGTTTCTGATTTCTTTTCGGATAAAAAAGGCAATTATCTCCTTGATTCGCCAAACCTTTTTAAAAAAATATTTGTAGCTCCCTCGTTTATTATTTTGAACTTAAAACGAAGCTATTGAAATGCTTTATCTATTATGACCATAGATGTCACAAATCCGAACTTCGTAGACTATTTTATAACAAAGTTCAAAATAATTTATTTAAATATTTTTTTCACATAGAATTGCAGCTGTTTACGGTTAAAATTAAGTCCTTTTTCCATAGATATGCACCGTTCATTATCAAGTATACCACAGACAATATATAGAAATCGAAAATATTCCATGTTGACGAAAATAAGTACCTCTCACGGCGGTTTCAAAGTAACAACCACGCGGGATTCGCGCGGCTACAAACTTAACGATTTTTTTATATATTTTTTTATAAATCTTACAAACATAAGATAAACGGTACAATACAGGTTAATTCATTGGCCATATAGCACTATAATAATTTTTTATGTCTCCATGTTAAAATTCGAAGGTATGATTTTTTTTTATGTTGGCGAAATGATTTTCTGAAAATCTCGAGCAAACGGAGAAAAAAGTTTTAAAATGCGCTGTCGGTCCAGTGATAACTCATGGCTAGTAAATTTTAGCCACCAACCCATTGATTCAGCAACAAAAGTTTGATTGATGAAATGGCATTGCGGGGTAATTTACTACAATTTGTGTAACTCTGAACACATTTTTATAGTTGCATACAAAAACCCCACCATTTTTTCCTCACCCATGTACGCCCAGCCCCGTATCTAGGGAGGGGTAAACCGGGGCGCTTGCCCCGAGCAACAGTTTTAGGGGGCGCCAAAATCGTAATTTATAAATATGTTTGATTGAAAAAAAACTTGTTTCACAAAGCACCTGGCATCCAGCGCACGTTATTCTATCGGTTATTCATTTGATTTTAAAACGCCCGGTTGATTTTTGAACACATCCTAAGTCAATTTTGAACGCTTATATAATGTACGTGATGTCTCTGCCAGGGGAATCCCCGTCGCATCTAGAACTAGGGGCTACACGAGCTGAGCCGAATAAACCCGAGCGTTCGAACGTCAAGCGAAGCGACGATCACTCACCTCACGAGCCACTCATCGAGAGGGGGCGCCAGGCGCCACCATCAAATTTCTGCCCCGGTTTGAAAGTCATAGATCCGGGCCTGTACGCCACAAATGCATAATAGGTGTTGAGGCACACATGGGAATCAAAGGTATGGTTTTAGATATATGTACATAATAACAAACATATTTTCTTAAAGTTAAGATTATGTGTTTTGAATAGGTAATTTGACAGATCTGTTACCTGGAACCTCAGGATGATGGTCCAGATGAGGCCGAGATTAAGGCGAGGGTTTCCGTCCACAATGTCGTGGGAGCCCATGTTCTCCAGGTGGACTCTTTGCTCCTTCAGGAACTGAAGGGCTTTGTCTACGTTCTCCAGGCAATGGATACGCATCTTTCCTTTCGTTGGGCGGGGCTGCAAATAAAACGAATTAATTATTCAATGTGAGTTTAAATAAAAATAATGATTCGTAGACAGATTGCATTGGAAGAAAATATTGAAGTAAGTTGATGGGCACAATGCTATTTTGAGAATAGTTAAAGGGTAAGGTGTAAGGGAAAATTTAGAGAAAGTTAGTGGGTAAATTGGGGGGATATTAGTGGAGCGGTAAGTTAGAAGTTAAGTTAGGTTGAAGGAGGTTGAGGGGGAAGTCAGAGGTTTAGTTAGAAGAAATCTTGAAGGCTATCGTGTTCTTTGTTGAATTTGGAGGGTACGTTGGAGGGAAAGTTAGAGGATAAGTTAATGGGAAAAAAGAGGGAAAGTTAATGGGTAAATAGGGGAGAATGTTAGCGGGTAATGTTTGAGAGGTAAGTTGGAGGTTAAGTTGGAGATTAAGTGGTAAGATAAGTTAAAGGAAGTTGAAGGGCAAGTATTTAAGAGGTTTAGTTGGAAGATATCTTGATGGCTATTGTATTCTTCGTTGAAGAATAAGTTGGAGGGTAAGTTATAGGGGAAAATGGAGTTCCAATTAGTGGTAAATTGGAATGAAAGTTAGTGGGTAATGTTTGAGATGTAAATTGGAGGCTAAATTGGAGATTAAGTGATAAGATAAGTTGAAGGAAGTTGAAGGGTAAGAAAGAGGTTTAGTTAGAAGACATCTTGATAACTATCGTGTTCTTCTGTTGAACTTGGAGGGTACATTGGGGGTAAGTTGGAAGGAAAGTTATAGACGAAAGTAGGGAGAAATTTAATGGGCAAATTAGAGGGAAAGTTAATGGGTAACATTGGGGGGGAAACAGGAGGGTTGAAGATTAATTTGGTAGAAGTTGGAGGTATAGTTGTAGGAAATCTTGATGGCTATCATGTGCTTTTGTTGAATTTAAAGTTGGAGTAAGTTCAAGAGTTACTAGGAGGGTTGGTAGGATGGCAAGTGGGAGGGTAAGTAGTAGAGAAAGTTTTAAAGCATTTGAGAAAGTTGGGGTAAGTTGTAAGTAAAGATAAACTAAGGGGAATGCCGTGAGGCTATTCAGATTCGGTAACTAAACATTGCTAAAGCCATTTCCAGCAACTTTTTGTTTCTGAATGGTGGACTTTGATAGTGGCTCAATACAGAGTACATTCCAACATGGGATATTATAGTATTTTTCTCAATGGACAATAGATTTGCAATAAATCCTATGGTTTAGAAATATTACTAATTGCGGTGTATTCTGTATGTAGTTTTAATATCCGTTAAAAGATGTCGTTATAATAGGTAGTTTTTAGGTGTCAGTTAAGTAGGTGACATACCAGGCGCTCTCCCGACAGCACCTCCAGCAGCTTAATCAGGTTCTTGCCATCGCGCATGTCCACGTATAGGTCGCCGATACGGCAGCCCACACGCACCAGGTGGGAGTTCACCCATTTCTGGAATGTCTTCTTCTGGACACCCTCTCGTTCGTCTGGAAATTAAAACAAAAAATAATTTTAAACGAGTCCAATTTTATTTTTCTGAAATGAGAAGAAGCGGCGAAAAAGTGGCGTGTCTTACAAAACCTCGAAATATCTCATTAAATAAATGCGTTCAAATATAAATATTTAGATAAAATAACAACTATTTTTAGTACACTAATGAAGAAACCATTGGTTTTAAAACATGTTGATAATTTGTAAATAGTGGTGAACACAAAGTTTGTTATTTTATTTAAATACTAGCTGACCCGGCGAACTTCGTACCCCCTCAGAATCAATAACTGTTGTGTTAATTTATTAGCTAAATTAAATTCAGTTTTTTTATTAGGTTAAAAATTACACAATGAAGCAATTATCGATCCGCAACTTCCGTGTTTTGTTCCACTTACTTAGGGGCCTTTCATAAATTACGTCACACGAATTTCAAGATTTTTTTACCCCCCCCCCCCTCCACACATCGTCACATTTATGGGACCCCTCCCACCTAGTGTGACATCTAAAAGTAATCAAAACAGTAGTTCAAATTTTTTTTATATGTGAAGTCACAGAGCTGATGACCACCCCATACCCCTAGTCACGCTTGCTACTCCCCTCCCCTTCCCTTAATATGTGACGTAATTTATGAATGGCCCCATAAATTGCGTTTCATTTTCTTTATGCGTGTGAGGTAAATTTATTATAATTATTGTATTTTTCCTTTGGAAGGGCGAAGACACACGTTAACCGTTCCTCATTTTCGACTGTTTACATTTAGTGTGTAAGAAAGAGAGGCAGCATTATATGTTAAAGAACAAAAGCGAAACAATCAGCGCATTGACATTTGACGTTTTTGAATTTTTGGAATTCACGCAAACTTCAACTGACACAACTTTGCCACAGCTCTTTCAAAAGATGAAAATTCGTTCCATACAAAATGTAAGAAGAAATTAATTTTCTTAATAACTTTCTTTTTCATGAATTTTTGCGATGTTTTAATAGTTATTCTGTTATCCGGGCCGGAGACCAATCCAACAAATCAAAGATCATCAAAATCGGTCCAGCCGTTCTCAAGTTATCAACAGTGTAACTAACCCGACTTTGTTTTATATATTAACTAGCTGACCCGACGAACTTCGAACCGCCTCAGAATCAATAGCTGTTGAATTAAATTCAGTTTTTTTATTAAGTTAAAAATTACGCAATGAAGCAATTATCAATGCGCAACTTGTCCGTGTTTTGTTTTTGTCATTATCAGAGATGGCGTTGTGTACGTATTTATATTTTTGTGATTTTCTTACTTTTACAATTACTTACGGGAATTCAGGAGGCGGATACGGGTTCCGCCGCCCCGGGAACCATTTATTGAATAACCAACACCTCTGCCATAGATCACCCCAAGTGGTTCGCTACATTTGGTGATTTAGCAGGGGGGCCCGGGTTCATGAGGTGACTTATGTCCGGGTCTTGGCAGTTGATGCGCCTGCCCACCTGCTGCGTGGCGGGCCGGATCGAGAGAGACTGATTGAGGGAGGCCTTTTGACCTTTCCAGCCGGACTCTCTCGACCCATTGCCTTGCACCAAAGTTGGAGGGATGGATTCATACGTCCGTCACTCCCGGACACACTGACCCCCAGATTCCTACCCACCCCTCATACCTTTTTCCTTCCCAGAACTTTCTATCCTCCCCATTCCTTAAAAAGATCCTCCACACAGCATCCCCTAAGATGACATAGGTCCTGAGAGAAATTATTTTCCTCAGGGCCTCCTGTGTGGAGCTTATGTAAAAAAATGCGTTTCATTTCAAAGATTTGTTATAATTATTGTATTTTTCCTTTGGAGGTGTGCAGACATACGTTCACCATTTGTCCCATTTTCGACTATTGACATTGAGTGTGTAAGAAAGAAGGGCAGCATTATATGATTAAAAACAAATGCACAACAATCAACGCATTGACATTTGACGTTTTTGAATGTTTGGAATTCATGCACAGTTCACTATTATACCCCTCACAATATTGCTGCAGTTCTTTCAAAATAGGAGAATTCGTTCCATACAAAATGTATGGGGAAAATAATTTTCTTTATAACTATTTATTTCGTTAACTTTTGTGATGTTTTAATAGTTATTATCCTATCCGGGGCGGAGACAAATCCAACAAATCAAAGATCATCAAAATCAGCCCCGTCGTTCTCGAGTTATAAATAGTGTAACTAACCCGACTTTGTTTTATATATTAATAAAAAGATAAGAAAGATAATAACGCCATACAATGACTTTGCTATTATTGAAGAAATAAAAATATTTGTTGAATTTGAAGCGATTTTTTTGTTGAACTAGCCACCTCTTCTATTTAATAATAATAACATTCATTTGTTTTATTCATTTATCGTTTATTCTATTGACGAAAGGTCATTGCTCAGTTATACATTCCGGATCTCTCCTGGAATTTAGCCGGTTTTTAGCAGTGCCTCTAATATAAATAATACACAAAACAAATAATAAAATTAAAATAAATACAATCAAATTAAATAACATAATAAATAAAAAATAATTAAATCAATCAATTATTTGATGAAACATAATCAGGCCCTTTCACATTGCTAACTTAATTTAGGGTTTTTTGTGGTTTATGCCACTTTTGCGCTGACCGTCTCTACTCTCTAATCACCTGAAGACTCTCTTTATAAGGCACAAAGGTAATCCCATCTCCCCTTTCCAAATGTCAGCCTCCAGGCAATCAAAAATGTGACAAATCAGGCCCCAAATTATGTAATACATAACACAACATATTTAATGTGAAAGAACACACATCAGAGCGAACATAAAAAAACGTTTAAAAAAATGTTTTAAAAAAATGTTTTAAAAAATAATTACAAAATAATAATTATTTATTTATTACAATTAAAATATCTTAAAAATCGGGGCTAATAATATAAAGTATGGAGTGTTGAGGAGCAACATGACATAATTCTTGTCAGTCTTCCCAAATATCAAATTGACAAACTTCAATCCGTGTTTAATGCAGCGGCAAGGCTCATAACTGGGGTTTCTAAATATTCGCATATTTCAGAACACCTTCGTAACCTTCACTGGCTCAAGTGCCCCGAGAGAATCCAGTACAAATTGTGCTGGATGGTTTTTAAATCAATCTACGAAATGGCCCCACCTTACATCTACGAATTATGCGTCCCGGAAAATACCGGTCCGAGACAATTAACCCTTAGATCAGCAACTTCATCTGCTAAAGGCAGACTAATAGAACCTAAACGAAAGCCAAATACTATGTTTGGAGATCGTGCTTTCGGACTAGCTGGGCCTAAGGCTTGGAATAGACTCCCTCCGGAATTAAGATGCATAACAAGCCCAACAGAATTTAGGTCCAAACTAAAAACCTTCCTTTTTGGGCTGTCATACCCGTAATTTAAATATACCTATTTGAGAGTATCATACTTGTATTGTCTATGATATGTCTTAATCACACTTTTCTTACTGAATTAAAATTACTCGATTCCTTACACATCAATCTGTCTCTTGACGAATCACATTTAGAAAGATCAAATCCTTATTGGTACTACTGCACCTCCCACCTTTTTATATGTTGCTTTTACTTTCCAAAATACACTCGTCAAAGAATACATTACATATTAATATTAAAATATTTTTCAGGATTAAATAACATGTGTTCACAATAATGTCCTCTGCGTGCGAACTCTATCTAAATTTCTTCAAATGGACAATATACAGTGTTAATTTCAAGCGACCTCCCAGGTAAGTATGGTCCTGTTTTCATTAAATTTTAGGCAGCATCGCGTTCATTGGTCAAAATATTGTACACATATTTTCGTATCGGTGATCAATGAACCGATGTATGCATTTTTAGCCATAAGTTGTTTATAATTGTTTGCCTAGCTTGTAGTTTTTTAGATTTTAGAAATGTATTTTAAGTTTGTACAGTGCCCTTGAGGTGATTTTTCACAAAAACGGCGCTATATAAATCATCCAAATATTATTATTATTATTTTGTCGATTTTCGTAAAAACTTCTTTCAAGAACGATAAGATTTTTTCTGTATGGAAAAACCGTAAGGTTATTATTTTCTGAAGAGATAATAATATTTTTTTCAGCCAGAGTTTTTATACTAGCAAAAAGGTTAAAAACATTAAAAAAATTTAAATCAAAATAACCAAAATTATTTCTTAAAATTTAATTTAATAATGTTATTATCAAGTTCTGTAAGTATTTTAGTTTTTATTTTTATGACAACTGTTTCGGCTTACAGGGCCATTTTAAAACTGTGGTTAAACCACTTTGAGACGACTTATTTATAGGATTCTAAATGTCAATTTTTGAAGGTGTCTAAATTGACTTATTTACACACTTAAAATAATGACATTTAAAATCGCATTAAAACATCACACTAAAAGTGGTTTAACCACAGTTTGAAAATGGCTTTGTAAGCAATGACGTTATATAAATTTTAAGTCTTTGCTTGTAAGCCGAAACAGCTGTTACAAAAATAAAAACTAACATATTTGAAGAATAACATTATTAAATTCATAATAACATTATTAACATTAATAAATTTAATTTTTAAAAATTAAATGCAATTCTACGAATTAAACACAAAAACAATTAACAAAATTATTGGTCAGGAAAATCGCTGAAAACGAAGAAAACTGTAACGAAACGCCACTGTAAGGGTCCAGTAGTTGTTTTCGCGTTCAACAAAAAAACACAAGAATAATGTACGTATATTATGTATAAACGACATGCCTACATAATTTATGGAAAATGTGAAAATCCAACACGATTATGGAGGCACTTTACACGCGTGCAGCCAGGCGGCTCGGAACCTACCAGTACCTACCCGCTTCATTTTTCGTAAGAATAATAATTCTAGCAACACGCATTCCTCCCACTCCTAGTGATACCTTCCAAATACCTGCCGTGTACTATCACCTGTGGATTTACCGACACTTCAATCATCAATCATACGGACGTATATGTGATTCTTTCTAATTTGGGAGACGGGTATGCGTACCGCCGCTCCGGGGACCGTTTATTGGAATACCAACACCTCTGACATAGGTCGCTACGATTCGCTACGTTTGGGGACTTAGCAGGGGTGCCCGGATCTTGGCGGTGGATGCGTCTGCTCACTAACTGCCGGATGCCGTAGCATGCCGGATCTGGAGAGACTGGTTGAGGATTTAACCTCTCCGGCAGGACTCTCTCGGAACATCGCCTTGAACCGCGGTTGGAGGGATAGATTCGTCCGTCACTGCTGGACACACTGACCCCCAGATTCCTATCCGCCCTGATACCTATTCCCTTCCCAGAACTTTCTCTCCTTGCTTTCTTCCACACAACACCCCCAAAGATGACATAGGTCCTGAGGAGAATTATTTTCCTCAAGGACTCCTGTGTGGAGCTAATGTAAAAAAAAAGTGTGTAGTTCACACGCAGTAGAGGTGAAACCTTCAAAAAACTAGAGTAGACAAGAGTGGGAAGGCTACGAAGCACCGCACAAAGAGGAGATCGATTATTTACGAAGCACCGCACAAAGACGAGACCGATTTTTCTATGTCATTCCCTCGCAGGTTACAACCTATAGGTGTATATTTATGTTTGTCTCTTTTTAGTGTCGCTTTTTCGTTTCACTTCAAAAACATACATGACATGATTACATAGAGGTAAATAACGATGATTGATTACATATAAAAAGAGGTAAATCGCGAGGATTTGTCACCTCATTTGCTAGAATTCATCATCGAAATAACGTAAATTGAAGTCAATTAACATAATAAATGAAGTACCTACCTAAGTATCACATTACATATATGCAAATAAAGTGCCAACAGTAATTAGAACGAATCGGAAGGCCCTGCTGAGTGAATGGAAATCGAAAAATCGAGAACAAACGGCAGAGCGTTTTCTCCTTTAAGTTTTCCATCGTTACCTTCATCAACTAACGCGGAGAAAGTCCAGCAAAAGCCACGGCCAATCGACATTAAAATACCCCAAACACAGTCTAAAGAAAGAATAAATTGAAAAAGGAGCATAACAAATATTTCTGTAGGTTATAGTACTCTCCTAGGGACAGGCGGGAAATTCGACATTGGGTGTGAAAAAATGGCGACGTGATACGTGATGTGAAAAACTAAAAATATTTTTGACGATCGCATTAATATTCCAAAAGTGAGCGAAATAAATAATACAGCAAAGTCAAAAAATAAAATGAAATTTTTGAATAGCTGTGGATAGTTGTGGATGAAAACAATAGGCCACTTGCATCTAGGGCTGTCACCTTTCAAAAACAGTAGACCCGGAGATTTTAGAAATATAGTTTTTTTTTATTAAAATAAAACTTTTTTTGGTACGAATTATTTCTAATTATTTTTTTGAGTACCAAAATTCACCGTCTGCAGAGAATGCACACAACTTGGTCAAAGTATCTGATGACTATTGGATACATTTTCTGGGATCCTTTATTTGAGGCGTCGATAGCAATCGAAAAGTGAATTCCATTTCCAGATTGAGAACTTTTTAGGTCTTGTATTTAAGACTCTATTGAGTTCGGTGCTTGGACATTCAAAACAATGGCTTCAGCTTTGGTTCTTCCACAGTGAACTTTATGTGATAGTGGTGAATCTGAATAAAGAGAGGCATTCAATTTAATTCCGCAATCGGTGCTCAAATAACTGTGGTGGTGTCTAATTGCATGATAAATCGACACAATTTCGATTATCGCTATGCTTAGCTCTTCGAAATAATTTTTCTTTGGCAGAAATGCGGTCGTGAACGCCCGGTCTGACCCGGAGATATCGATGTTAAACCCGTGGCCCGGACATGCACCATGCAAACCCGGAGAGGTGGCAGCCCTACTTGCATCACATTTTAAAAAAAAATCCGGTTTAGGCAAATATTCTAAGACATTCTGTTTTTTTTTTCAATCGTATTTTTGAAACCCTGGTAATTTTTGGAAATTTCAATCCGTAAAATCAGACCATTTTTTATAAACCAGAAAGACGGGACATAATTTTATAGGTGCGAAAAAACGATAATTACATAGCCGAAAATCATTTAAAAAAGAACGTTTTTTACAAAAGAAAGGGCCCATGAGAATAACGAGGCACAACAAAAATATTACATCTCATGAATATTTTTTTCCTTGATCCATCTTATTGATCATAAATCATTATAATATTCAACGTCTATATTACTTAATCCAATGTAATATACTTGTACTTGTAAATTATAATAATTATAGGAATATTATAAAAATTGATTTTGTTGAAATCAGCACCACTACCATTATACCTCGTACAGACATCGTAAAATGTACGGGGTTGTCTTCATAACATCTATCAAAAAGTCAAACCAAATGATAAGTTCGCAGAGACCAAACAATAAATCTAGTGAACGTTAAATTTCAAATTCAAAAATTCGTATGAAATCAAAGTGTTGCCATTTAAAAAAAATTAATCAGTGTGGAATTTTACAAAATTAATAGGTACATTTTCGGAGACGGGGTATTTTCATGTAGTGACGTCACGATCACAAATAATGGATTTAATTATTTTAAAAAAAAAACTATACATTTCTAAAAAAATTTACCATCATTTTCGTAACCTTAGTAAAAAAAATCGAACCACACGATTTTTTCCAAGACGTTATAAAATCCATGCAAGTGGCCTATTATCGTAACAGGAATATTGTGTGACTCCAAAATGCCTATAAAACTTAAGGAAATATATACCAGACTATTGTAAGACCCGCGATAATGTATGGCTCCGAATGCTGGACTATGTACAACCCTACACTAGGCAACTCGAAACAGCAGAAATGCGAATGCTTCGATGGTCGGCAGGAGTATCACAGATATAAACGGTAAGCTGGAGGAACGACAGTTGAGATGGTATGGGCACATAAGACGGAGACCATCAGACGACACGGTGAAGCAGGCAATGTCTATAGTCATGCAGAGGAAGACCGAAGAACTCCTGGATGACTCAATGCTCCAAAATACTTCAGAGAAACGGCCTGGAAGAAGGCGATACCCGGAACAGAAGAATTTACAACCTGAGAACGAGAAAAGCCGACCCCAAAAGCCTACCTAGGCAATGAGTTGGGACAGCGCAAGGAAGAAGAAGAAGTTGTGGATGAAAACAACGAAGTACCTAATTAAAGTTGTGTTTTCAAGCGCAAAATTCACGTACAGATGCACGAGCCGATCCGTGTGTGAATCTACACAACCGATCAGCACGCCGAACCCCTTTCGCAATCGGTTGTCCTGCTGAATGGTTGTGTTTAAAAATGTTTTTCCCTAGATTTCAGATCAAAATTTCGCTAGACTTCACAATAAAAACTTTTTATGAGGTATTCAAGTACTAAATTCTCCCTGAATATTTATTAAATCCTAGGAGGGGTTAATGTAAAATGGAGGAAAGAGCGCATTTTATCGAAAAAAGACAGTAAATTTTAGGGCGCCAACATATAATTTAAAAAAAGAGAAAGGTTTTATCAAAGCTACAAGATTGAAAAAAACGTTAACGAATCAATTTTATCAAAAATTACAGTTGCCGGCTGTACCTGCCCATATTTAAAATCAAAGAAGGATGGTTCCATACCAACTCAGAATCAACATCTCTTTGAAAAGTCATTAAAAGCTATGAAAAAATGACAAATGGCCCACCCTAACCTAACGTAACCTATTTAACCAAAAAAATATTATATATTCGTTATTTGTTTTGGGGTGTTACGCCGTGTTGCGCTACCTCCTTCTTTAGCCAACGTTTCGGGCAGCGTTAACACGGCATAACACCCCAAACACAAATAACGAAAATACTTTTGGCCGTGAAAATCTAATAATTTATTTTTTATATTTTTTTTCATCACTTTTAATGACTTTTCAAAGAAGGTGTCGAGTTGAGTTCATTCTGCGTTGTTCGGGCACCAAGAAGGATATAGTTCATAGTCTTATAGGACATGCTGAGTTTAATAACGAGTCCCTTAATCTCGAAGAAAACTGTCAACAGTCATTATGGACGGGTCAAGGGGCAGCCAAAAGGTCAGGGAAAACAAATTTCACATTTTCTTGGCGTTATTTTCTTGACATTTCCTTTATAAAAGCGCGCCGAGGTGAGCAAACACGAAGGGTCTCAGAAAATGGAGTTTTCAGAAAGACTTTTCAGTAATCCAGTTTCAAAATGACGAATTTCGTGTTTTTTAAGAGCAACAAATAAAAACGAATTCTAATAAAAATAAAACAATCTGATGAAGTAGACATATTTTTAGCTAAGGATATAATATACGCGTTATGAACTCTCGTCACATATTCGACTTGGTAATACCAACAATACAAGATGGGAAAGAGTTGAGTTAGTTAGGAACTTGTAATAAAAAAATGTTAAAAGAGCACTTATTTTAAGAACGCTCTTATAGTGGTAAATAAATTAAGTATGCCTGCTTTGATGGTGAAAGAAGGATGGCAAAAAACACTCACTCGGAATAGCCAAAACATTTGATTCCATTCAGTTAATTAAAGGCCCGGTAGTAAGCGCTCAGAAATAAGAAGAAGGTGAGATATGTGTATACGAATGTTAGAGAGAGCACGCTAACATTAAAAACGATAATATTTTAGCGAAAATTGTGAAAATGTTTAATAAAACACGACTCATTCAAAATAGAGCAAAAATCACTTAGGAAATGTCTTAAACGCTGTGATTTTTTTCTTATATATAACTTGTAAAATAGATAAAATAAAATAAAATCAATACTAAAATTTCTTGGAATGGTTAAAAAGCATACATGTTTATTAAAAAAAAACATTTTTTTTCTTTTGGAATGTTCTTTTTATTTCTTTTCTCTACATTTTTTTATTTCTTTTGTTAAATACATAATTTAACCTTATAAGTAACTTCTTGTAACTACCATCAAAACCTTAATATTATTTATCAAGTGTTATATTTGTGACTGGCAATATTACAGTCAACACACCAATTACATGTAAAAAATCTGCTTATTTTGACTGTTCTAAAACGGGTAAATTGCCTAGTTGGACAGCCAAAGATCAGTCATTATAAAGATGTAATATGTTTTGTTTTCAAAATAAATAAATAAAATAACAGAAAAAAGGTGTTTATAATAATTTTTGGAGCATACTTTGTATCTTTTACACCTTCATATAATTTTCGGCGTGGAAAATGTATAGATATTATCTTCTAAAATATCATTTATTTTTTAACTTAAAAACTTAAAGTTTTTTTTTTTTTACAGTGAATACCGCACAAGAATCTCAACTGCTCCCGTCTGGAGCCAGTGAGACTATGGCATCCCCAATTGGGGTATGTTGTGAGGCTTAAGGTAGTGGGGAGGGGAAGGAGGTGGGGAAGAGGAAGGTTGGGAAGTACCTGGCTATTCAGATCTGGTCACTAAACACGGCTAAAGCCATTTTCAAGCAACGTTTCAATTCTGAATGGTGGTCTTACACCAGGGAGATACTGATAGTATCTTCCACTCTGGAACATGCCGCAAATATACTATATATTATAAAGTGTTCAACATATAATTATAAAACGGTAGAAATTCAGAATGCCGTGGCATTACAGTATTCTAGTATTCTACACAGAAACATTATATTAAGAACTAAGTTACTTTTACAGCATTTTATTATTTATTTTCACAAATCTCGAAAAATATTATCCGTATTGATGTTTGATAATACTTCTTAGTTTCAGGATTGGGAATTTGGCACAATTCGTCAGATGACAATATTTATAGATACCGCCATTTAACAAGAAATTATTAACAAAATAGGTACCAACGTAATTATATAGTAAGTTTTTACGTACTAGGTAATTAGGGTGATATATATTTTTACACGAATTTTTACCAAATCTAATTATTTCGAACGTATATTGTAAGTTTTCAATTTCGAAAACTTTCCCTTTCTGGCATTGCTTGTCTCTTACAGGTTAGGGACGAGGGATAATTTTGGTTAATGAATGTGCATCCCACCGCTAGGTTTTACAGATGGTCTGACCGATACAAAGACATGTGAGATCTTGAGAGTTTAAGCTTGCCTTCCGGGGTGGCCCGCGCAGCTTCAGGTCTCCAGAGAGAGAAAAGATAGTGGTAATCTTTTTGTTATAAGGTTTAAAGAGCGGTTAGGAAACGAGTTGTTTCCTTTACATTATTTATTTTAAAATACCCATAAAGCTACTGTTAGAGTTTACGATTTTTGAACTGTGACATACTTGTAAATTGATTGTATCCACTCCAATAAAGACTAATTGTGTTAACCGTATAAAAGTGTGGATTTTATTCAAGTAGGTACCACCGCTTCAATTGACATTTAAAAAAAAACACGCCGAGTCATTTTAGTTACACTAAGTTAAATCTTGAATCTTTCTAGATCTACGAGCAGAGATTATAAAAGTTCGAGTTCATGCAATAATACAGAAGGTCGCCATGGCACCAAGAAAATTAGCACAATATATTAAGCACATTATGCGGTAGAGATTTCAGTCACAAAGAATGGTTTGCTTTCACTTGGTTGGGAATTCGGGTGGAACCAGCCTTGTTTGGGGTAATTGGGAAGCCAGCTATACATGAATTATATTGCAGAATTAATGGTGGTTCGTGTCGGTGTTATTCTGAAGGATGCTTAATGATTTACCATATTTTATAAGCAGTGGAAAAATAACTTTAATCATACCGGAAAAAAGCTGGTGCTAGTAGGTACTTATGCAATGGTTAAATTGTATTGATTTTAGAATTAGAAATTGTATTATTATTGGAGAATTTCAATTATAAAACATTCCCGCCAATTGAAAATAAATAAATATACTTTTTGTTGTTGAATTAATTCATTCTGAATTTGAAATATGAGACCGATAAAAGTGACTTAAAAATCAGAAATCACAATGGCCGAGTTGGTTAGGGCGTTTGTCCCGGTAAGATGGATCCCGGGTGAGAGTCCCAGTTGCCACCGTTTCCGTTTTATTTTTCTGTTTTTTTGTTATTTTTCATATTTTCGTTTAGATTTATTAGTATTATCTTCTTCTACGATGATATATCACATTGAAGCGTATACCTAACCTTAAAAGTTATATAAAAATTGTCAAAAGTCCAATAAAAATTTAAAGTTTTTTTAGTTTACTTCATTTCATAACGCCAGAGCTCACCATTTTAGAAAGCATCGCGGGCATGCGCACATTAAATCCCCAAAGTTTCGTCGCAATCGAATGAATGGTTAGGAACGCATAAGGGACAAATAAAGAAACATTCATTTTTATATATTAAGACAGGGGAATTATTTATTATTCCTTGTTGACTAGGAAACCAGCAACCGCAAAGTTCTTTAGGGTTTGCAAATATGTAACACCAATTTATTTCTCAACAGCGCGAGTAATAATGTGTTTTGTAAGGAAGATTCCTTTCTCCCCTGTAGACAGGTACGTTAAAGTAAAGCAAGTATAATTAACGAGTGACCCCATCACTTAAGGTCTAATTAAGAGCCCCAAACTTTGTACAACTCCAAAGAACAACTTAAGACCATTGTTTGCCGGCGTGCAAATACGTTCTTCCCTAGTGTCCAGCCTCTCTTTTGTCCCTTTCTAACGAAATATTGTATTTGCGGTGGGAAGCGGGGAGGCGAGAAGGGAAGATTTCTATGTAGTGGTATTTGGCCACAGCGCTAGCTAGCAAAATATGGTATTATAGAGTTTTGAAGAAAAGGGCGCGTAATTTTATACTTGATTATTCGCGCGAAGCCGAGGAAATTTCCCTTTTGATGAGTTAATTTGTATTAGTATGATACGCTACTACGGGAGTCTCTCGACATATTTTTTATGGTGCCTGTTGGTGGTTCAGCGCAAATAAATGCGTGAAAAAACATAAACATCATTTTATCGGAGAATACGGGGAATGATCTTTTTGTTTAGTGCCTTGAAATTAACAGAGAATTGTATTGTTATAGGAGATCTGGGAATCGTATGCACGAAATTATTAAGATTTTATACCTAATTAATATTTAATGTAATTGAGATGTTAACAACTTTCAAGCAGGGAAATCTCCCTGGTTCTGGGGAAAAAATATTAAGAATTTTTTTTTTTTTTTTTATTCTTCATTTTAAGCACCCGCTAAACTGCCAAAGCAGTTTGTCAGCAGGTCAATTTAACAATATTAATATAACAAATAAAACCCAAATCAGAATTTTTAATGCATGATGTAATTTTTTTAACCTAATCGAACCTGATATTTAGTCACACGTTCACATTAAAAAGTTATACTGACATTATATTTTTTATTATTATTTATAACAGTTAAATAAATACATCTTTCACTTGATAACTACATAGATAATTCAACTCTATTAACATAAATTTACACAGTGCAAGTACATGAATAACATCTAATTTAAAATATCTAAGCATCTTTATAAACAACTAACTCGGTAGGTATATACCTAATTTTAAAGTCTTAATTCATAAAAATGCAATAAGCTATTTTAAAAATATTGTACATAAATATTCAATACATATTCGTAATAAAATATTCAGACCTAGGTATATTATTTAATAATTTATTGTAGTACCTACCACCTACTAACAAAACATATGGGTTTGCCAGTGGCGGTCCGTAATTTTTCATTGAGCTAGAAGTGCTATGATTGAAAAAATACGATATTGTTGGTGTTGTTGAAACTGAAAATGCTACAATTGCTTTTATTGACAAATTTCTCTAAAAAGTAGGTACTGATACATAAAGCCGTAAAAAATCGTATTATCGTATCGCAATTTTAAATGGTGACGTAGACGAGGGAGGGTACCCTTTGGTGACGGTAGTTGCAGATGGCTCTTGGGCAAAGAGATCACCTTCTTCTTCAACCTCTATCTCAAAAGAATCGCTGGAATCATCTGATGAACAGTTGAATTCAATGTCGGTTTCAATGTCTGACATATTATGCGAAGATATTTCAGGCACAATCATATCGGTACTGAAAGAAAAAATTAGGCATCACTCCATGAAAACATAAGATCGCATTATGCCGTCAGGCAATGGGTATAATGACTATACTTACAAATTCAACCAAATTGTACAAATGTCTAAAAATTATTGGCCAAAATGGAGTCAAAGAATTACACCAATAATCAGGATCAATAAGATAATATTAGGCTTAGGGCACGTCTTTTTTTTAGCACCCCCCTCCCCCTAATTTATATTTTACTAATTATCGTAGAAAATATTTAAGAAATAAAAGCTGAACCGTAAAAATGTAACTTAAACTAAACAGTATCTTGATTTTATTAAATACATTCCGTGGTTCAATTGTTCCTGTGAAAATGAAATTATTTTCTTACTGTTTGCCCAAAATCCCACCATTTACATCGATGTCAGCATCGAATAAATCGTTCTTGGGAGACGTACCCTGGGAAACTTCCACATCATTTACGCAGGAACTGAAAGAAAAAAAATTACATGTATCTACTAAAAAAAAACCCAATCCACGTTTTCGAATAGTAAATTTTAGATTTACCGATTTTATATTATATTAATAGTACCTAAACCGTAACTGAACGTACTATTATGTTTCCATTTAGAAACTTTAAATCCAGAATTATAACAAATTTAACGGTCAGCGAGAAACGAGTAATTGCAACGAGGAATTTATCAAAATATCAAAGAAACCATTTACTACCTAGATCTAGATGTTAAATCACAACGAAAAAAAACAACACGTATAAAAACAAGGTTATTTTTTTTACTGTAACACTCTTTTCAAATGTCTTTAGCTTAAAAAAAAGGTTTGACCGAGGATTAAATCTTCCTTCCCAGGGATCGGAGTCAACAACGCTACCAACTGAGTAAAGTCCCGAGTGGATAAGACAGACATGTAATGACAACGAATTTCAGAGAAATATGTAAACGTCTGCGAATGTGTACGTGATTGACACCAAAAATTGAAAGAATGCATTGTCATCGACAACATGTCTATCTGCTGATTTTCAGCTGGATCGGATGTCGGAAAGTGGGTTAATTTCCACTTCCAAGACTCCACTTCACTAATACATTCATTTCATCGAGAAAACAAAATTGAAATACTTAGATGCATTTAAAAAATATATATTTATATAATAAAAACGCTAGAAAAGTTGAGTGTCATTTTTCCTGCCCATTGGCAGCGTCAGCATGTCAGATTCTAAAGTCAACTACGTATAACATCACATTTTAAATCGGTGTCTTGGAAGTTACTATGTATATTCGGTGGCGTATTCATTTTTTTTAATTATGTCTAGATTAATTTTATGAAATTTCTAGAATTTGTTGGCAGACTTGTAATAATAATATTTACGTAGGTACTCGTGTAGATATTATGTATCCAAAGCAAATAGTTAGGGCACGCCGTTTGTTCCCCTCCGCCAAATATACCTATATTTAATAAATATCATGGAAAATATTTGACAGGCTCGAAATCCGAAGGTCGCGAGATCGAATCCCGGCATGGCAAATAAATTTTATTTGATTAATTTGTGTTATTTCACAATTAATTCAATAAAAATAATGTATAGTATATTTGCGACACGTTCCAGAGTGGAAGATACTTCAGTATCGCCCTGGTGTAAGACCACCATTTAGAATTGAAACGTCGCTTTAAATGGCTTTAGCCGTGTTTGGTGACCAGATCTGAATAGCCAGGTACTTCCCCACCTTCCTCTCCCCCATCTCCTTCCCCTCCCCCTACTTTCAGCCTCACAACATACCCCAATTGGGAATGCCATAGTCTCACTGGCTCCAGACGGGAGCAGTTGGGACTCTTGTGCGGTATTCATATACTTACATAAAAAAGACGGCTGCCATACAGCTATAAAAGATGTGGCTTGACCTATGTCAGCATATCGCTCGCCATATATTTCCATTGGGAATGTACGGCGAGCGATATGCCGAAATACGCCAAGCCACATATTTTGTAGCTGCGTTTGGTACAGGTCTGAAAAAATAAAAGTTGAACCCCAAAAATGTAACTCCAACTAAACACAGGCATCTTGACGTCATTGAATACTTTCTCGAATGCTTTCTCGTTCTTATGAAAATGATTTTTTTTTTGCTTACTGTTTGCTCGAAATCCAATCATTTACATCGATGTCAGCATCGATTAAATCTTTCTTGCGAGACGTACCCTGGGAAACTTCAACATCATTTACGGAGGAACTGAAAGCAAAAATAACATTATATTCCTACTGTAAAAAAATTGTCTAGTATAATTTAAAAAAATAATAATATAGTTAATTTTATATCACCTGTTCCGTGTTCTTTCTGACTTTTTAACATTGCATTTTCTCTTTTTCCGGTGCCTGCTAGGTGGCTTACCGTTTGTCCACTTTTGACCTAAAACACAATTAACATTTTAAATAATCAATAAGGTAAGTATCCCAAACGATTGAAAAATTCATAATATCATTAATCATCATTATTTCACAAATTGTTATTACTTACCCATATTAAACAAAATAAATTATTTGGGGATACTTCGTTTAAAACTGGCGATTATCGTAAAAACTCAACAAAACCGTCTTGATATTTTAGCGCGGAATCAGTGATAATAGTTCTACACCGCTAAACAAACAAACAACTCCAAGCAGATACTTACTAGTTTACTAGTCTAGTCACACACACACACTCCCAGATACACTGATTGTTGATGTATGACGAATGAGAAGATATCTTTGAATGTATATGTTCATTTGCCGGGCGACACGAGTCCCTTCCCGGCCCGCGCCTCACCCGCCACCCTATCGGGATCGCAAATGTGTAAACGAGACAACGGAAAAAAGCTTGCTATTTTTATGTCGAATTCGCGTCTAACTAAATCCGGGTTTTAATGCAAATAAAACATTTTTGAATGTAAAATCAAATTTTGTTGTATTCTTCATCATATGCCTCACTTAGGATATGAAGGGATTTTTTAAAAAAAGCATCCATTTAGACGCAAAATATTTCCAAAGTTGCCTCCTAAATTCATGGATAAATGGTCTTCTTTTGGGGCTTGTATTTTATAATTAAAAGCAAAAATCGAAAATCGGATCCATATCCTAATTTCATATATGCCGAACCTATCAATTAAAAAAAAAAAAAAAACAATTCATTTCATATTTTAGCCGTAAATCCAAATTTAAATTTTGTATGAAACAGGCCGCGCATGCGTTCCTCTTAAGTTTGTGAGGTAAACGCCCATGCCTGGGTTTCCCCTTTATTGGGTGCGAAATACATACCTACAAAAGATAGTGCGGTGCACACACACACTTATGGTTTTAGCTACAATATATGTTTTACAGATTAGTTCACTCCTTTACTAACTTTAAGGCGGGCAGTAATTTAATAAAATAATCAGTATTATCTACAGAATATGCAGATAAAAATAATAATTAATGAGTTAATAAAAAAGTATTAAGAAAAATAGCCACAGTTTATGATGTTTTTCGTTAATTTGCATAAACAGTGGAAAATGTATTTACCGACTAAAAACCAATTTAATTTAATGTACCTAATATAATATCATTCATATTGGCAATTAAAACGGAAACAAATTAAAATAAAACGTCACCATTTTCGATGAATTTATTGTAGTGACAGTTAAAATAATATCCAAGTTACATTAAAAATAATATCCAAATGGAAGTGGCATCATTTTGAGGTTATGTTAGGTTAGTGTAGTTAGCTTGGTATGTAAGTTAGCCTAAAATGTACTTTTTTATGCGAGTACCTCACAAGAGTCCAAGCTGCTCCCATGGTTCGCTACGTTTGGTGATTTAGCAGGGGTGCCCGGGTTCATCGGGTGAGGTTTGTCTAGGTCTTGGAGGCGGATGACCAGGATTTCCACCCACCCCTTAAGCCCTTTTCCTTCCGAAAACTCTCCTTTCCTTCCTTTCCTTAAAAAAACCCTCCACATAGCATCCTTAAGGATGACATAGGCCCTGAGGGAAATTGTTTTCCTCAGGGCCTCCTGTGTGGAGCTCAAGTAAAAAAAAAAATCTGGAGCCAGTGAGACTATGGTATGCAAAATTGGGGTATGTTGTGAGGCTGAAGGTAGTGGGGAGGGGAAGATGAGGAAGTACCTGGCTATTCAGATCTGGTCACTCTCTCTCTGGTTTCAATCGTGGGATTGGTTTGCAGCAATTTCATCTATACGTTTCTTCCACTCTTCCCTGTCTTGTGCGGCTCTTTTGAAGTCTGCACTAAACACGGCTAAAACCATTTCAAGCAACGTTTCAATTCTGAATGGTGGTATTACACCAGGGCAATACTGAGAGTATCTTTCACTCTGGAACGTGCCGCAAATATAGTACCTATATGTATATTATTTTTAAATGAATTAATTGTGAAATAACACAAATTAATCAAATAAAAATTGTATGCTCACGCCGGGATTCTATCCCGCGACCTTTGGATTGCGAGCCAAGAGCCTTACCCCTGGACCGCGCCGGCCGTACCTGGAGAAATTTTAATCTTTTCGCAAGAATAATCACTTATATTGACAAAGAAGCGCTCGAAACATTAATCACCATTTTACAAATAAATTTACTTTTTCATGTACGTTTTAAGATTTTCACGGCCAAAAGTAACACGGCATAACACCCCAAAAACAAATAACGAAAATTACTTTTACATGTTTGAATTTTGTATTTAAAAACGTATGAGAACAAGCAAAGACAAATTTTAAATTATGGAATTAAAATTATAATAATACGCGATTGTTTTACCGATTTCGTTATGTTTGAATGATGTTTACAAACAACCCTCATCTAAAATAAACAAGCGAAAAATAATAAACAATGTCATCAAAATATTATTAACTATGTCCTTGTTATACTATGACACCAGCAATGGATTGTATTAGCATGAATAAATTTACCTACCCACATTATCAAAAATCTAATCTCAAATTTACGCAAAATAGCGTGCAATTGCTTCAACGCATTTAGTCATAGTTATTTTCGGCAGTACTTTTTAAACACATCAAAACAATTACATAAACGACACAATTTAATTCAGGCAAAACTAGGTCTTATTACCTCTCAGCTCAAGGACCACTTTGTCGTAATACATATCCAGCCCGGCACACTCCGTCTTGACGCCCATCCTTATTAAATCGTATCCTTCGGAAGCCGACATTTTCAGTATTGAATCACAGATGGAACCACAAAATTAAAACTTTAAAATCACAAATCTACAATATTCGGCATCTTAACGACGGTCCATTGCATCACAGATTAAAACTTTCACAACTTATTAAATACTTTTCACTAGAAATATTAAAATAATTAAATTCAATTCATATAAAATCAACTAATTAATTACTTATACCAATCGAATTGGCACTTGAACACAATGGATTAATTTAAAAAATACACTTAATCGTAATAAAATCAAATGTTTAAATGTACACAAATCACTTTATTAAATTTAAAAAAAACTCCTGACACGCCCTCGACGATGCGATTATTTCTAATACTTTTATAAGACTAACAGCAATGGTTTGTCATTTATTTGAGCTTGTCACCAGGAGTGTTGAAAAGGATACGCAAAACCGCAGGAATGCAAAAAATAACCATGGTTAGTTATAAATCAATCAATTTTACATGTGAATATTAATTTACTGCTAATTTTAAATCACAATTTACACATTATAATACCGAAATTAAAAAAAACACAACATTCTTAAAAAATTCACATTAATTTTTATAACACTATTACACTAAGATCACAGCTAATTTATCATCAAGTATGGAAGCGATTATCAAATTCTGAGAATTATTGATTGAATTTGTTAGGTTTAGGTGTGTACGTTTTTATTTTTCAAAATCAAAGTTGTGCGCGCCGGTTAGACAGAGAGCGAACGAGATGTCAAAGCCGATGTCTCCACGGAGAATGATACTAATCATTACGTCCGACGACAGTTGAAGCGATAGTGTTAAAAACCGGCGAACGGGGGAAAAGTAGTGCAGATACTCAAGTAAAACGAGCCACGAATTAAAAAATGACAGAATATTCACCAGTTTCAATTTACACCAAAAATTAATGAATCTCCTTTTCAACAAAGGGCCCAACACTTCAAATGAAAGGGGGACAGAACACTTTCTAGGTTTCTGGTTTTGGCCAGTGGTGAAAATATTACTTTTTGATGAAGGGCGTTACTTTTAAGAGTTTTACTAATAAATTTAGACTACAGGAAGTACAAAGTGGATGCGGTAGAGATAGTGGTCGCAAATTATTGTTGATAACGAACAGAATGGTGAAAACCCGATCAAAATATATTTATATTACAATATTAATAACGACAAAGATTGGAACATAATTTAAAAAATATATTTTGCTTAAATAGCTTTTTATAAGGATAATATTACTGATTTTCTGATTGCATAAATAAAATATTATAAATAAAAGGACAATTAAGAAATTTTTTGTTAATATTTTCGAGAACCGAACCTCACAGATTAACGCGCGGACATGAGTAGCATTATCGCAAGTTTAAAAATAAAATTAAAAGATTAAATCGCGTTATCAAGTCAGTGGTATTCAAGCGCGAGCAAACAAATAATAAAATAACTCAATTTAACAATAAATAAAACAAATACGATTGGTACCTACTGTCACTAAATTAGTAATGGTGCTAATAAGCATGATTGCATGATTGTGCGAGAAAGCAAAAAAAAAAAAAAATATTTACGCAGGAAAGTTGAGCAACTTAAAAAACTTTAACCCCTCAGACCTCGAGCCTACTTTGTCGGAAGGTCAAAATATTTCCACTTTGCAATAAAATCCAAATAAATAGAATATTTCTGAACGCATCCAAAAACTAAAAGCTGTTTTTGAAAAATTATTATAAGCAATAATTGTCAGCCTGAAACACTCATTTACATTGAAAAATCTTCCGAGAAAAGATACTTGCCGCCAACGGGACTTGAACCCGTGTCCTTCTGATTGCCGGTCGGATGCTCTGACCACTGAGCTATGGCGGCTTATCAAATACCCGCCAAATAATTCAATATATACTAGTGTTTCATTCAACAATTACTGCTTATTATATTTTTTCCACCTGAAAACAACCAACTTTATTTTTGCGAGAGAGACATTGTTAGTGTTAAATCCCTCGCTAGGTGGCGTCGAGACAAATTATGTCTGCATTTATTGGGGAAATACATTATTAAATAATTCAAAATAAATATAATAATTTTTGATATACAATATAAATTTTGATTGCGATCATAAAAAAGTTTTAAAAATGGCTCACCTTACGTTTTATCTGCCTAAAATTACTTATTAGTTATTAGTAATGAAAAAAAAACACACACACATTTTTTATTAGACAAAAGTATTAGAAACGTTAACGTCAACTCCCCTTTTAGTCGTTTCATGTAAAAATAATAAATAAAAATTCCCAAAGTTTGTTTATCTTTTTTCAAATTGCGGCCGGAAACTTTGGTTAAACAAAGGTGTACATTTTATTATTTTATGTTTAGCTTTAAGACTTAAATTTAAAGCGTGGTGTTTTCTCTTCCTAAAACCTTTTAGATCATGTTTCTAACCATGATGATGAGATCTATACGAGTTGTTCGAAAAAGCAAACAAATTAGCCTGAGGGGTTAAAATTCGGAAACCATTTAAATATCTCTAATACTGTATCATCTAATACCCGCCAAAATGAAGTCGGAAATTACAATTTCAATGGGGTATTTCCACAAACGAGGAATTCTGTTGAAAATGTACGGAATATTTAAAGATTATTTTTCTGATTTTAATAATCCTACTAAAAATGTTTGATTTTTATGTTTTCATTCAATATTATTGATTTTAAAAACGATCTAAAACTGATCAAATCAAAACGGCCGATGGTTGGGAAATGGGTTTGTGACGTCACAAGTGTCGCTAAGCTGAACTAGCATAAATAAACACTGTCAGTGAGCGTCTAAAGGTGCGATTCCGTGCCACGCGGCAGTCGGCAGACGGCGACAGCAGACGGCGACTGCAGTGCCGCCGACGGCAGACGGCACTACTTAACTCTATGCACTTGTATTGGACCGTTTCCGACACACCACTACAAGTGCCGCGCGGCACTTGCCGTCGATGACTGACGCGTGACGGCAGACGGCACTCGGGTGCAAACATAGTACTGCCGTACTGCCGTCGACTTCAGACACAATGGACGTGTTGACAGACGGAGAAAGCGAGAGTCTTATTAACTTGGTGTCTAAAAATCCGTGCTTATTTGATTGCAAGAATGTTCATTATAAAGATCAAAGGATAAGAGAAAACGTTTGGAAAGAAATCGCTCAAGATCTCAATTTTATTTAAACGACAATAACTTCTGAAAATGTCTTCACTCTCATTTAGATGTCTTTTTATCAAAGTTTCATAAGCGCCTTCTTCCAATCTATTTAAGTACATTGGCAGTATAGGCTTTCTACTTGAATAATAATACAATAATAAATCATCGTCGTCTTCTTCTTCTTCTTGCAATAACACTTGCAGCATTTTATTATTCATAATTTTAAATGGAAGACACAACCGTCGGCAGTACGCAGCGGACGCAACTGCAGTGCCGTCAATGCCGTCGACTTTGGAACCTGCGCGAACCTGCCGCCTGCCGTCAGCGGCACTGCAGTCGCCGTCTGCTGTTGCCGTCTGCCGACTGCTGCGTGGCGCGGAATCGCACCTTAAGCGTCCTCACTCATGACGTCACACGATAGCCACGCCCCAAAATATCGTTTTTGCGGTAATTCCAAAATGGGAAACTTTAACTCGCTGTAGAAAATTTATTCGTCAACATAAAAATAAAATAAAAATGCTGTAATCATCGTAATTTTTTGCTTAATTTTTTTAAGCAATAAAAAAACACGTGGAAATACCCCATTGTTCAAGGTGGGTCCCGCGCGAAGGCTGGATGAAGAGGAACGTTGGAAAACTCTTGTTTATTCAGGTCTGATTATTAAAGCAAGCTAAAGCCATTTAGACAAACGTTTCGATTGTGAAAGGAAGTCTACTAAGTCTACTCTAGACTGTTTTTTAAGTGCGCGGCAGTGCTAAATTATTGCGACAGTTTTGCGGTGCGATATTTAAATGGATTTTGCACGAACTCCTTATAACCGCAAAATGTCATTATTTATGCTTCGTTCTATATAAAATTAGCCAATTTTTAACCCCTCAGGTCTCAGACCTATTTTGTTGGAAGGTGAATATATTTCCGCTTTGTAATAAAATCCAAATAAATGGAGTATTTTAGAAAGTGACCGAAAATCAAAACTGTTTTATTGTTATGAAGATTATTTTTTAGAACTCCATTTTAATTTACAGATTCACAAGATTAAATAGAGAATAGTAGGTAATAGTGAATATGTAAAACAAAAAATAAATAAAAATAAAAAACTATTTCGAAAGGTGATAAAATACACCTTCAAATTTTATAATTCGAAATATTTTTTTTAATGTAAACATAAAAAGTTTTAAAAATGGCTTTCGTTACGTTATTTCTAATTAAAATTAACAAAAAAAATTAAAACAAAAACATATTTTATTGGGCAAATGTATTATAAACGTTATAATCAACACATCTTTTTGTTTGTAATGAATGTTGAATTATTTTGTGGTTAATTCTTAGATTTGAATATAAAGCTTATGTTTTTTCTATCTAACACCGTTTAGATTAGACCATTATAGTAAGGTAGACATAACGATTTCTTTGAGACCCATGTGAGTTGTTCCGAAAAACAAACTAACAAGCCTGAGGGGTTAAATTTATTTATTTATTTATTGTTTCTTTACACTGCAGGTAAATATGTTTACAATACAATGTGTCACCTCACTAGGACAAGCCTGTGTTGATAATAAATATATTTCTTTAAATGGATCGAAATTGTTGCGAACGTCTGGATAAGGAACAATTACAAAGTCAAATGCTCTAGCAAAACACCGAAATCCGATAAGATTCGCACGAAATTATTATCAGTTTTATCTTACATCGCCTGCAATCATTGTAGATACAACTTCTTGCGTCATGGTAGCAAATATACGTATTATAATAAAGTACTACGACCGCTGTTACTGCACACGATACACGCAATCAAAAATCATGTCCACATTCGTTCATGAAGAAGGTGAACGTCAGGAGAGGACAGATACAAAGATACTCAGAAAAAGGCAGAGTTATATGGTGAACAGTCATCGGTGTCTCCAGTGGCAATTATCAAATTCGAATATTTATTTATAAAAACGTCATAATTATAAGTAGACAGTGGTACACTGGAGGGTATCAGTATTATTCATAATAATGTATGTGCACACAAAAATAACATCGCTGAAGTGATGCAGTTGTTATTAGAAGAACCTATAATGAGATAATGTTGAAAACGTTGAAAAGAACTATGTACTCGTGTAATAGTAATAGTTAACTAGGTTTATATAAGACCTGACATAAAACAAAGTATGATGTATGTTTGTTAAAAGATAGTATTTAGGTATAGAATACAATTATTTAATCTGTGTTTGTGTTACAAAAAAAAAGTATAGAATGTAATAAATAATAATAGAGAATATTTTATAAAAACACGAAAAAAATATTGACTTGATAAACCCGTAAGATCGAGCAAAATTGTGAAGGTAAAATTCATGGAGATTGCCAAAAGCCATTCAACCAAAATCTAACCCTAAACATCGATTAGTAAATTGAAATACGTAAATAAGTAAATAAATAAACACGGCAATGCGTGACTTTATGAATGAAACGACAACATGAACTTGGGTAATATCTACCTAACGTAACCTAACCTAACCCCTCACTCCACCCCTAACTATCCAATACCTACAGATTTTGTTTTTAGTTGGAAAAAACATTAAAAATGTTACCGGAGACCAATATACGTTTTAACTCCAAATAATGTCAGGAATCAGTGGTTAAAAAGTATGCCCCTTAACACCCTGTATAGAGGGCAACAATTTATTATAAGTAATAATTATTAGCCTGAAACACTCATCTACATTGAAAAAATATTCCGAGAAAAGGTACATGCCGCCGACGGGACTCGAACCCGCGTCCTTCTGATATCCGGTCAACTGCTCTTAACCACTGAGCTACCCTGAGTAGAGTTGGGAGATTCGATTAGAGAAAGCGAAAGACTTAGAAATTATAACATTTGTCACACGTCAATGCATTTGCCTGATTATTTAAAAAAAATGCTTTCGACCATCAATTTTTTTTACTACAGAGAGCACCAACTGCTACCAACCGTCTGGAGCCATTGAGACAATGGCATTCCCAGGTAGCGAGGAGGGGAAGGCGATGGAGAAGAGAAAGGTTGGGAAGTACCTGGTTATTTATATCTAGTACAAATCACGACTACAGCCATTTCAAGCAACTTTTCAAAACTGCCAAACTTCCGTCTCTATCCAACGGGAATCGTTTCTAACCCTTCGTCGATGGCTTCTACAGACCTTGAATATTGAGCAATGATCAATGTTCCTCATTAACGAAAGTCTCCGACCTCCTAACACCCATTAGACCTTCAACTTCTTACAAGACCGATACCAATGGGTAGTTCCACGCCGCTTTAGCAGTTTACACACTTCATATGTTCGAAGTTTCTTAGTTCAGCCCCCTGTCTCCTGGAAAGAATCGGATATCACTCTTTTTTAGCCCGGTGACATCTTATGGCCTATGTCATCTTTGGGGGTGCTGTGTAGAAAATGAAAGCAAAGAAGTTCCGGAAAGGAAAAAGGAATGAGGGGTGGATAGGAATCTGGGGGTCAGTGTGAGGCGAGGCGATGTTCTGCTGGAGGGATCAAAAGGTCCCCCTAAACCAGCCTCTCCCGATCTGGTACTGGCCGGTTGGTGGGCAGACGCGTCCACCGCCAAGGCCCAGACAAATCTCAACCAATGAACCCGGGCATCCCTGTTAAGTCACCAAACGATTTTTTTTTCAATTTGGAAGGCAATTATGGGTACCGCCGCCTCGGGAACCATTTATTTTTATTGGATAACCAATACCTCTGCCATAAGTCACCCCAAGTGGTTCGCTACGTTTGGTGACTTAGCAGGGGTGCCCGGGGTGGGGTTTGTTTGTATCTTCTGCATCTGCCAGGCCGGATCGGGAGAGAATGGTTGAGGGAGTCTCTTTGACTTCTCCAGCCGCACTCTCTCGGAACATCGCCTTGCACCGCAGTGGAAGGGACTGATTCATACATCCGTCGTTCCTGGACACACTGACCCCCAGATTCCTACACACCCCTCGTACCCTTTTCCTTCACAGAACTTCAAATCCTACCTTTTCTAGAAAACCCTCCACACAGCATTCCCAAAGATGAAGTAGGCCCTGAGGGGAATTATTTTCCTCAGGGACTCATGTGTGAAGCTAAATTTAAAAAAAAAAATACGAGTGTGCTTTAGACCACACAACTGAAATAAAACTTCTTTAACTCCATCTATATGATAGGAAGAGATAACAAAATGTGCGCGCGCACTGCTCTCTCTTGCTCCTACAGTTTGATGCAGACAATAGGCCTGCACTGTGTAGATATATGACACGTAATTGGCTATGAGAGAAAGAGAGCTAAAAAATGTATGCTCGCACCTCTCTCTCTTGCCCCTACAGTAATAAATACGAAACGTAACTCTCTTTCTTTCTTCACTCACCTATATCTCCCTCTCAACTACCGTTCGGCTCGCTTTTCATAACGTTCTCGTCACGCATTCGCCAGCTTACTCCCCAGTAAAGAAGTTTTACTTCAAAAATCAAATTACCCAACGGACTAAAAGAAAGTGATATCCGAATCTTCCCAGGAGACAGGGGCTGAATTAAGGAACTTGGAACTTACAAAGAGGACAGTTAGGGAAATAGGGAGGGGTGAGGGGTTTGCCGGTTAAGGCTGAGTGACCACTTGGGGTGACCTGTGGCAGAGGTGTTGGTTGTTTAAAGAAATGCCTCTATCATGTGGTATAAAATGGTAAGCTTACCGGCCAAAGCCTTGATGCGGGACCTTTCGAAGAGTCTTGACGAGGAGTTACCGCCATCGTACTCGTATTCATCAGGCATCAACTCCTGTCCGGGCGCTTGGGACGGGTCCCAGCGCACCATGGAGATGTCCGTCGTCATGCCGTGACCGCGGCACGCTCACTGCAACAATACAACACAACACTCTATTAGTCAAACACACTCATTAATGCAGACATTTGATGGAGTCGCCGCTACCAATCTTGGACACGTGCTTAAAATAAGAATATACGTCAGCACCCACGAACACGTGTCTTGAAGAATGGGTACAACTGGAGATATTTCAGGGAGGCCTAGAGCTGGACGCCAGAAGGTTTATGAAAGAGAAAAGAGCGAACAGAATATTTTGCACAGATGCATTGAACAAAAGGACTAGACAAGACAATAGCCACATTTAGGACAAAGAGTTAACCTAGTGTTGAACAGAGGCCATGGGATTATCTTAATTAACCCTTCAAATATCGGGCGTATTTTGTCAATAGTTAAAAATATTTCCGCTTTGCAATAAAATCCAAATAAATGGAATATTTCTGAACGCATCTGAAAATTAAAAACTGTTTTTGAAAGATGATGAATTAAGCTTTCAAATTTTATAATTTGAAGTAAGTAAACACATATTTTTTAAATATAAAATTTTTAAATGCAAACTTAAAGTTTTGAAAACAGCTCACCTTACGTTTTTTCTAACTAAAATTATTGATAACAAAAAAAAAGATATAAATACACACATATTTTATTAGGCAAATGTATCATAAACGTTATCGTCAACTCAGTGTTTTGTCATTTCATTTAAAAATAATTAATAATAAAAAATTCCCAAAGTTGCATTTTTTTTTTCAAATTGTGGTCGGTAACTTTGGATTCATAAAGGTAGGTACATTTGAATTATTTTGCGGTTAATTTTTAGATTTGAATATAGAGCGTGACGTTTTCTCGTTCTGACACCGTTAAGATCATATTTCTAGCCATGGTAGTAAGGGAGACATAGCGATTTCTATGAGACTTATTTGAGTTGTTCCAAAAACAACAAAAAAATAGCCTGAGGGTTTAACAACAAAAATCCATATAAAATTATAGATCCTAGTATATATAATTTTGCAGCAGTAAAACCATAAGTAGTAGAAGAACACAACACGAAATAAAATTTGATAAGTGCAATATGGTTCGATTACCCAAAAGACAAACAACCTAAAAATACTAGGCGATGAACATTTAAAAATGTAACAAAATATAGATAAAGATATAACTGAGGAAATACTACTAATAAACACGAGAGATTTTTTTTAGATAAAATGTGTTGCGCACGTAAACATAATGTCCGTAATCGCATCAAGGGTTAGATTAACATAGTTAGTTTATCTAGTCATAATAAACATTTTTTTGATTCGTGGATTTCTTGTCCAGAGTTATAAATAAGAAAAATGTCTCAAATATATTTCCCATTTACGACAAACTGCGAACAGTTATATATTCAGTTACAAAAGTGCAGTTCCCAGATGTATGCGTTTCAACTGCATCCGAAGAAGTAAATAGACCGAAAAGCATTGCAGATAAGGTCTGCAACAACTTCGCATGCAATCGATACTCGGTGTTGGCAACAGTCCGCCGGCTAAATTGCTTGCTGCTTGCTGGTTGCTGGTTGCCTGCGCGATGTAATCCAATGTTTGTTTTCACTGGCATCACAAAATGGGTTCACGTTACTAAATCAAATAAGCTCTCTCCGTTCCACAACATGACTAATGCACGCCTTTATAAATAGAGGCAAAGATTTTAAACTTTGTAGGGAATCGTTGCGATTGTAATGCGTGCTTTCATCCAGCTACAAAATATCCTCCAAAAATATCCTACGGACAAGACATCCCCCAACAATGAATCTACTAAAATTTAACCCAACCTAACATAAACGAACTTAACTTAACTTAACTAAACCAAACCTAACCCAACCTAACAAAAAAAATGGGACAAAAATAATACAGACATCCTGTAGAGACAATAATTATAGAAAAATGAAACAATACAACTTTGTATAAACCACTTATATAATGTGCAAATCCGACCGGTTTCGGAACAAACGTTCCTTCGTCAGGGAAAGCTTATACTGATTTGACAGTTTAGAACAATGTTTTATTATGGTAGGGGGTGGAGCCGTTGTTAGTTAATAATGTAGATTGGGTGGGTAGGTATTAGTGTAGAGTGGGTGGGTAGGGGAACAAATCCATGATTGGGCTATATGACAACATTTTTTGTTTGTTGATAATAGATTCAATCTACATTATTAACTAACAACGGCTCCACCCCTACCATAATAAAACATTGTTCTAAACTGTCAAATTAGTATAAGCTTTCCCTGACGAAGGAACGTTTGTTCCGAAACCGGTCGGATTTGCACATTATATAAGTGGTTTATACAAAGTTGTATTGTTTCATTTTTCTATAATGGATAACCACAAAGTAATAGCTACATTCAAAAATACAATAATTATAGTTCAAAAATAGTAAACTGGGACAAAAATAATACAGATAACAATATATACCCAACAAAATATCTACTCAAATATAACCTAACATAACATAATCTAACTAAACCAACCTAACAAAAAAATGGGACATAAATTATAGTCCAAAAATAAGAAAATGGGTTAAAAATAAAATAGATAACAATAATTTATTGTCTTTACAGCATGTCTGTCTATTTTTTTGTTGGGTTGGTTTTTAGTAGATATTTTGTTGGAGGATGTTTTGTCCGTAGGATATTTTGTCGGAGATATTTTGTCGCGGTAGGAAAAGTCGCGGAACACGATCCAATTCAATGACTCGTTTGCCTACTGCGAGAAATTTCCCGAGGCAAGAGAGCCCCATGGGAACTCAAAACTGACCTTTGATACAAAAGCCAAAATATCGAGTACCGAAGAGACAACGCTAGGTAACGTAGGCAAGCGTGTTTGCAACACTCTCGTGCATTAGCCCGAAATCAAAGTTTAGACATGACCACCGTTCACAAACAACATGCGAAAAACACTAACCGCAGAAAAAGAGAAAACAACTTTCATAAAAGAAACATGGATGTCGTAAATAACGCAAACTGTCAAACAAACGCATGTGAGCACACTTCGTAAGAAACCATGCGTTCTACATCAAAACATAGGTACCTACAAAGAGGCTATGCTATCATATTTTTTTAATCACTATTAATTTTATTTGTATTATAGATTTTTGCATGTAAGTGTATCTCTGGTGTCACTTCCCAATGCATCGTCACAATTAACTTCTATACATACACTGTTTTACCATTACTAATATTTTAAATATGAATTTGTGACATATAATTAATGTTTACGGCATACTTATGCCGTTTGTATTAAATAAATAAATAAATAAAACCTAGCTGTAAATTATTTGAAAAGTGAAACTTTTTGCACGAGTTTTGCGGGTTTTCATATGAAGACAGAAGTCTTTTACCTTTCGTAAAGCATCATCGGAGATATCGTTATAGAGCCACGAGGAAAAACTACGATAGTATTACGCATTTCCTGCCAGATATAATCAAAATTCTCTGTCAGTATTCTGCACACTGACCGACATATTAACAGTGTATACAAATCGAATCGCATTAGGAAGAATCATTGACGCGCGCCTCCAGCAGCCGTAAGCCAGCCATGGTCAGTCTGGTGAGAAAACGGTCGAAAGCGAAAATAGCCGTAGTGGTCCAGTACGGATATAGAAGCGGCCGAGCGGGAAACTCCGGCATTCCTACTCACTACTCACGCACTGAAATAATTATACATATTCTAAAACTAATTAGAAACGAACGATGCGTAATTTCATGGCGATGGATCATCGATTAATTGGTCCGTCCTGCTAACAGTTTGTGGATTAATTGGTCCGTCCTGCTAACAGTTTGTGGATTAATTGGTCCGTCCTGCTAACAGATTGTGGATATAGGCGAACCATTAATAGCTTTGATGTAAACTCAAAAAACGTAGATTTTATCGGTAGAAACACACAATCTTCGATGAAATGTCTTGTCCATTGTAAGTACCATTATAATAATGTCAAAATTTGCAAGGAAAGAAAACATCGAAAAACAAAACAACAATTTAGTTTAATCTTCCTAAACTCGCGCATTGGTCTCTCAGACCGACAAATCGATAATTCGTTGTTTTCTCAAAAAATAAGAACAATGGGACTTTGAGGTTTTCATTTGTTGTTACTGTTGTTAGGCATTGTTTAATGCGGCGCGCACATTTGTGCTGAGTGGACGACGTGGACGTGTTACACTTATTTACTATTATCGAACTTTTAGGTAAGTAACCATTGATTAATTTTTATTTTAATAATATTTTATTAATCTTGATAGGGGGCATACATTACGTGAGCAGTTATTCTTCCAATCTTGACCCCCCCCCCCCCCTTGGTGAGATAAATTTGGGCTATTTCATATATTTTTTTCAAGTAACGTGAGATTTTGCTGGACCCCCCCTCCCCCTTTTATGCTCACGTAATTAATATATGCCCCCATACTTTCATTTATTAGATTTCACAATTTTTTTTTAAGTAAAACTTCTTTTTGAAGTAAAACGGTAGTTGAGGGGGAGTACGCTTCGTATATTACTGTAGGGGCAAGAGAGAGAGGTGCGAGCACATAATTTCTTCCTCTCTTTCTCTCATAGCCAATTACGTTACACAGTGCAGGCCTATTGTCTGTATCACACTGTAGGAGCACGAGAGAACAGTGCGCGTGCACATTTTCTTTCTCTCTTCCTCTCATATAGATGGAGCAGAAGTTTTACTTCAGTTGTAAAATGTCAAAAGTCAGAATAATAGAAGAGTATGTATGAGACGATGTATGAATGTGAGTGAGGCAAAGAGTGTGTGCCAAGACCGAGTTGTTTGGCAGTCCGTCCTCTCTGCCTACCCCTGCGGGGAAACGGCGTGATGGTACAATTAAAGCACACTCGTTTTTTTTTTAACTAACACTTACAAAAGTTTATGTTTGTTATTAAAGTTAAAGTACAAAAAATTATGTTATCTTTTGAGATCCCTGAGACGTATGTGTGGTAAAACCATGTATGATCGTGTTAGAAATGTGGATATCCGCAAAGAATGTAAGGCTGATGTAAGTATAATGAGCAAAATTAAGAAAGGGACCCTCAGATGGTTTGGGCACGTAGAGCGAATGAACGAAGAAAGTAGTGTTAAAAGAATATATGATGCAAATGTGAATGGTAGAAGAAGTCGGGGACGCCCGAGGAAGACATGGCACGATCAAGTAAATCAGATACTTGAGACGGGCCATGTCAAAAGTCAGAATAATAGAAGAGTATGTATGAGACGATGTATGAATGTGAGTGAGGCAAAGAGTGTGTGCCAAGACCGAGTTGTTTGGCGGTCCGTCCTCTCTGCCTACCCCTGCGGGGAAACGGCGTGATGGTTAGTTAGTTAGTTAGTTTTATCTTTAAGAGGCTGAGTTAAATGTATGTTTCTACCAAATAAAGTAAAAGTTTTAATATATATATTTTTAAATTCAATTGTACCCCCTTCTATATAATGCTTTAAAAAAGTATATAATTAAAATAATACAGACGAGATGAAATCTGTGTGCGCGAGTATACGAAGTGTTAATGGCGAATGTTTGAACGCATCCAAAACCACGATGGCGTCAAAACAGATAGAACTTTGAAACTTTCTTCTATTGTAGGTTGCCCTAATCCTTCCCAAATAAGAATTGAACTACGTTAGCTAGATGCAGTAGCAAAGGGATTAGGTGGATCGTTTATCTAACTCGGTCAAAATGGAATAATACTCAGAAAAAAAAATGTTTGTATGGGTTTGATCTTTTATCTACCACCGACAATATAACTCAACAGACTGGTGCATTTAATGGTTGATAGAACGGTTGATAGGAATTTTGGTATAAATATTGGTTTGTGATTGTGGGAATAAGAGGGAACTAATCAATATTGATTCGGTGTAAGTAAATAAAGATAAAAGTGTCAACAATATCATATATCTTGTAGGTTACTGGATCAGAGAAAATATAATACAGACTAGATGAAAAAAAGCAGAGTGCGCAATTCACACGCGGTAGAAGTCAGAAAACTAAATTAGACAAGAGTGAGGAGGCTTTGTCTCTTTTTAGTGTCGCTATTTTTCGCTTCCTAATGTTTCGGATCACAACGGTGCTAAAGAAGTTTTTCAATTCAATATTATCAGAGATTTACCAATATCAGCTTAAAACGAGAATAATTTTACTTAGCTTGCGGAAAGGAATATTCGTCAAATTCGCGTAATGGCTTTACCACGTTTTAACACAACCAAGCTTTTAATATTCTTTGTTAGAGTTGTAGAAACTGCTTCAATATTTAAGCAGGGGAAGATTTTATGTTTCCATTCCAAGTAGAATCACAGAAGAGCCAAGCTCGATGTAATAAATGTAAAATTATTTGATCAGAGAAAATCTGGAGAATAAATTGCTCACGTGCTAAAGACGTCACAATTTTAGTCAGACGGGTTCAGTGAAATAAAGAAGGAACCAAAAAATTCGACAACAATCGACACATACTCACTTTCCAAACTTCTTTAATTCGGTGTTTTGTTCTCGCAATTCATAATCCAACAAATCAGTTGCTTTTGGTCGGCTTGAGAGTATACATGTTCAAGTTGCTCTTTGGTGAGAACCCCGACCAATCTAATCTGACTGAAAACATTATTGAGTATACTGAAATACAGACAAAATAGGAAAAAAATATCTCTCGGGGGGTGGCTGATAAGAGAGTCAGAGTCGTGACTGTCACGCGATTAAAGGTCGCAGATGTCGTAAGAGCAACAGAGATGATTTTATTATTTTAAACAACATTACTACACCCGACTGTGGCAGCTGTGTGAAATTCTTATAATTTTTCAGCACGTTGACGACTACCGTCTTGTTACTTGTTATGTAGACATAAGAGAAATGTGTGCACTTCCAATTACAAGCACTTGAATTACAAGAACATGTTTATACTGCTTAGCACCTTGAGATGTGTAAAAACATTATTGACTTGTAATAAATACCACATTGTGCAAATTCGCAGCATCAAATGCGTAAAATCAGCTAAAGTTAGATAATATATTTAAAAAAAAAACAGAGTGCAATTCACACGCGGTAGAAGTGAAACCTTCAGAAAGCTAAATTAGACAAGTGTGGGGAGGCTACGAAGCACCGCACAAAGGGGAGACCGATTATACTATCTCATTATCTCGCAGGTTAAATCCTATTAAGGTTAAACGTCACGTACGTTATAATCTACGCATTCACAGATGGCGCCAATTAAATTATTTTAGGTTTTTAATACTTTTCCCCGTTATGCTTTAAAATATTGAGGTGAATTAATTGTTTGCGCACGTACATATTTAATATGAATATAAATAAATAGTTTTGACCATAAACAAACCCAAATCTTTCAAGAAAGGCTGAAAAATTCAATTTTGCATCGGTGACTCAATTCAATAGTGTATTTTTCAGCCTTTCTTGAAAGACTTGGGTTTGTTTATAGTCAAAACTATTTATTTATATTCATATTAAATATGTACGTGCGCAAACAATTAATTCACCTCAATATTTTAAAGCATAACGGGGAAAAGTATTAAAAACCTAAAATAATTTAATTGGCGCCATCTGTTAATGCGTAGATTATAACGTACGTGACGTTTAACCTTAATGAATGTCTTTGTCTCTTTTTAGTGTCGCTGTTCAGGATCTGTACTTCCGCTCTCCTGACAGAGCAATCCGGCGTGGTAACACCAGATTCCAAAGGGAAGTGTGGCTGGAGTAACTCTTCAATAACAACTCCAGCTCTTGAATAATTGGTCTTTATTCACACAATAAAGACCCGTAGGGTAGCTCATGTAGGGTGAGCTCAATGATGCTATCTCTCTCCGCGGTTTTATAACCCACATGAAGTGAAAACCTGGCAGCAGACGTTTTGCCAAAAACGACCCGCCCAAGACGGATGGTAACAAGAGAAGAAGGAATTAAAATCCGTGGCAATACGAACTCGCCCTGGCAATTGCCAACACAAAAAAATGTTGCCACAACCATTAGGGTGACAATCACAAATATTAATATTTCAGTACCTGAAATCTTAACATATTCCCGCCCAAAAACGAGTATTAAGGAATAGTCGTTTTTTTTTAATACAATAATATAAGAAGAGATTGCAACATTGGTACTCAGAATTTACCCAACGAGTTCACATACAAAAATAAACAATATTCAATATATGGATATCAAAATAATAACAAAAAACTTATAACTAAGTATATAACCCTATGTCAGACTTGACATTAAAAAATAAAGTTTAATAACGTAGAACCTTCTGGTGCGCTGCACCCACTTATGAGAAAATAGTTTAACACTTGGCACTGATGAGCCTGACGGCACTTTGATTTACACATCACATCACTTTTAGCGTTGTAATTGGTTCTTAATCCAGGTTGGAGGAAGGATCCTCCATGGGAAGTAGACAGAGCTGTGTCACGGCTCTTTTGGTGACACCTCTGGCCGTCCTCAAGGAGACGACGCGGACGCGTCCGTCTTGGCCAGGGTGGATCTCCGTCACTCGCGCCATCCTCCAGTACTGCGGAGGTAGTTGGTTGTCTTTGATGATGACCATGTCACCAGGCTGTAAACTGCGTTGACGTCCTTCTTGCCATTTGACTCGGTTCTGCAATTCTGCTAGGTATTCCCGGCTCCATCTGTGCCAAAAAGATTGAACAACGGTAGACATCTTTTGGTAAATATTAAGCCTGTTTGTAGGCACATGGTGGATATCAAGCTCAGGCAATGCTAACAGGTTGTCGCCAATAAGGAAGTGTGACGGAGTGAGTGCGTTTAAGTCATTTGGATCTGATGTTAATGGAGTCAGAGGACGGGAATTTAAACAAGCCTCAATCTGTATTAGTATGGTATTCATGCCTTCGTATGTCAAAACAGTTGACCGCATTGCTTTTTTTAAATGTAACTTGGTCATTTTAACTGCACTTTCCCAAAGTCCCCCGTGATGCGGTGAGCGGGGAGGCAAGAAACTCCAGCTAATATTCTGCTGGGCCAAAAAATTATGGATTTCTTTATCAGATGCCTTCAAAAAATCAAATAGTTCAGTAAGTTCCCTATAACTACCTGTAAAGTTAGTTCCATTATCAGTAAAGAGTCGTGAGGGTTTACCCCTCCTAGCTATAAATCTTTTCAATCCATTCATAAATGCCATTGAAGTTAAATTAGTCACTAATTCTAGGTGAATTGCCTTCGTTGAAAACCAAATAAATAAACATATGTAAGATTTTACACTCTTAGCATTTCTGGCTAAACCAGACTTAATTAAAATTGGACCTGCAAAATCTATGCCGGTTACATAAAATGGTCTTTGGATTCGGAATCGGTCAGCAGGAAGGTCACCCATGAGCTGGCGACACTCGCGCGGACGGACTCGGAAACATACAATACATTTATGCAGTGCTCGCTTCACTGCGTTTTTACCATATATTGGCCAAAAACGTAAACGCAGTAATGCGAGCAGAGCATTACATCCTAAATGTAAATTCTCATAATGCAGATGGGTTATTATTAAGTCAGTCAACTTATGATTTTGTGGTAACAAAATTGGATGTTTTTGAGAGAGCGAGGTAATATCGGATTGTGATAGTCGACCTCCAACACTCAACAACCCATCCTGCATAAAAGAATTTAGTGCCTTTACCTTGCTCCGCCTAGATACAAATCTTCCATTACTCACAGACGCTGGTAACGATAAATTTTTTAGTGGGGCTACACGAGATTTAGCGCATATTAACTGTGATTGGTGAATGCCGTGTTCATCGGTAGATCTTAAATGCAGACAAGCGCCATATGCTCCTTGAGATGCATCGCAAAAACCGTGTAAGCTAAAAGATTTTTTATTAAAGCAGAAAATTTTCCTCGGTACCCGAATATGATTTGCTTTACTGAGACTCAGCGTGTAAGTCTGCCAGGCCAATAAAAGGTCATTGGGTAGCTTGTCATCCCAGGATGTTTTTAGCTTCCACAATCTTTGCATAATTATCTTACCGACAATGATTACTGGGCCTACCAGTCCTAAAGGGTCAAACACTTTTGACATTAATGATAAAACTTGACGTTTTGTTACTTCTAACTTTGCGTCTATGCTTTCTACCTGATAGGTAAACTCATCAAGTTTGGTGTCCCATATTAATCCGAGAATCTTAGCTTCATTGGATTCATTTGGCAATAATTCTAAATTATCTTTAGAATCATTAATCGAGGGCGCATTAGACCTCCATTTTCTAATCTCCATGCCTGCTGTAGCAAGCGCATTAATGATTTGTGATTTAAGCAAGTGACAAGTATCAATGGAGTCACTACCAGAAAGAAAATCATCTACATAAAAATTTTCCTTAAGGGATTTACTAGCTAATGGATGAGTAAATGAAACGTCATTACCTAGCTGATGCAGACAACGTATTGCTAAATAAGGCGAAGGAGCCAAACCATATGTCACCGTGTTTAGCGTATAGTGTTTCGAACAATCCTCCGCATCCTTTCTCCATAATATACGTTGGTAATTTCTGTGTTCCGGGTTGATATTAATTTGGCGGTACATCTTTGCAATATCTGCGGTGACTGCATATTGATGTTTTCTGAAAAATACCAAGTGACAAAATATATCATTTTGAATGGTGGGCCCAATCATTAGAGCGCGATTCAAAGAAATCCCTCGAGCGGGTTTAGCCGACCCGTCAAAAACAACACGAATTTTAGTAGTTGTGCTTGATTCTTTAAATACAGCGTGATGTGGTAAATAATAAGTAGTTTCATCGCGTTTTGGAGGTTCACATTCAGTCATGTGACCTAATGCAAGATACTCATCAATAAATTCCGAGTATTGTTCCTTTAAACTAGGTTGTCTTAAGAATTTTCTTTCCATTGACACTAATCTACCTTTAGCAATACTAAATGAATCTCCTAATTGAGATAGGTTAGATTTAAATGGTAAGTTGACTACAAATCTACCATTTGCATCGCGTTTATGCGTGCCTTTGAAAATCTTTTCACATTCACTATCTTCCAGAGAGTGATGCTTACTATTTTCATATTCTTCAACCTTCCAAAACCTTTCTATTTGATTCTGCAAAGAATTTAATGAAATATGACAAACTTTAACTGGCCTCGAATTATGACGCCTCTGTACAGCTCCTGATATTATCCAGCCTAGCTCCGTTCGATGCAATGAAGGTTTATCCTTTCCTAACTGTATCTGATCCGTACGAACCACCTGCCAGAATATCTCTGCTCCGATCAGCATATCAATAGAAGCTGGCTGGTAAAACTGCGGATCAGCTAACTGGATACCGTCTGGAATGTTCAACATTTTTGGATTAATCAAGGTCTGCGGAAGATTGCAAGAAATCTCATCTAATACCAAACAAGATATTTCATCCCGGTATTGAGAACATAATGATTTAAATTTAATGTCAACTGTTTCCTTTACATGAATTAAATTATTATGCAAACCTGAAACAGGTATATTCAACTTTGTACAATGCAAATTTAATCTTTTACAAGTATCCTTTGTAATAAAATTAGACATTGAACCCGAATCCAAAAGTGCGCGTATTTTGTGTGTTCCACCATACGCGTCTTCTATTTTTACTATTACGGTAGATAGTAAAATTTCCCGCCCGTTCATGTCACTATGACATGTTAAATTTACTGGTGCCTCCGACTGACCCTTGCCAGCTGAAGTACCCGCTTGTACATTATCAGTATTGATATGTAACAGAGTGTGATGTTTTCGATCACAAACACTGCATTTTTCCTTCCACCTGCACACCTTTGAAGGGTGCCCCGGTTTTAGGCAATTATAACATAAATTGTTCTCTGATACGAGCTTTCTTCGTGCCGCTGGTTCTTTGTTAACAAATATTTTGCACGAATAAATGAAATGACTGTCATTACACAGCATACAATTAACGTTGCCCGACGCTAACATAACCTTGTTTGTAGAATTCCTTTCCTTAAAATTAAAAAACCTTGGTTTTGTTGCAACTGGTTCCGATTTCTGTTGCATTCCACCAATGTCACCTTGGATAGTTTCCAGGATCTGAGACCTTTGTGAAATAAAATTGCTAAACTGCACGAATGTAGGATAAATTTTGTCGCACTCTATTGATTCCCAAAGGCTACGTGTGTGATTATCTAACTTTGAGGTTAGAATATGTATGATTAATGTATCCCAATGTTCTGTTGGTAGCTTTAAGTTGTGTAAAGCTCTCAAATGAATGTTTGCTTGATCAATTAAATTCCGTAATTCATGATGATTCTGTCGTTTTAACGGTGTAAAATTAAATAAGAAATTCAAATGTCTATTCGCTATAAGTCGGACATTTTCGTATCTCGAAATAAGCATTGTCCAAGCTGCACTATAATTATCCCCGGTTATTTCTAGAGAACTAATCAAATCAAGTGCCTCTCCGGACACATAACTAATAAGGTAATGAAATTTCTGAACATTATTTAATTTACTGTTATCATGAATTAAGGCAATGAACGAATTTTTAAAAGTCAACCATTTATGGTTGTCACCTGAAAACACTGGAATAGAGATTGGTGGTAAATTTACTGAGATATTTGGGACATTTTCAATCTTCTTAAATTTTGATAACATTTCCTGTCCTAATGCAATTATATTAAAATATGTACCTTCAAAATTATCCCTCGCGTCATTATCTTCTGATTTGTTCAATAAATCAATCTCCAGCTGAATTTTGGAGAATTCTATCAGAGAAGGCTTGATGGCGTCTAACCTCGATGACAATACGCCAGGTGTAATATCATTTTCGTTGCTTAAATAGGTTTCGAATCTCGTTAATGAACCTTTCAAAACCCCGCGCCGTTTAATCAACCTGTCGAGTTCCATTTTTTAACGAAATAACACTAACTTGATTTAAAAACTGAAAACACAATACGGCAGTTTGACGCGGTTTGACGTAAACAAAAATGATTAATACTATAGATCATACAGAACCCAATCACAATACTATGGCATACAAAGACGAAACTTGCAAACGCGTGGCTAGAAATGTAGGTAGGCAAAGCAAAGTTATTCGGCAGACTGAATACAACAATAAAAATTATTATCACCAATAAATTTATGCTATATTGAAAGCATCTGATTATGAACACCCGAATGTAATTCGATATAATCAATACGAAATAATGTGGCATCTACACAGATTTTTAGCTTTTTAAATGGAATTTGAAAGGACAATGAAAGGAAGGCTACAACCTGATTTTCTGTGCATGCGAGCGTCGTGATGAGGCTCGCTTGATCAATCCAATGATGGTGATGAGGACGCCGACTGGACCACTCCCGATGATGATGAGGCCTGACTGGGCCACTCCAAATAATGATCTTCCGTCTCAAATGGATCAATCCAAATAATGATCACCCAGCTTGAATGAATCAATCCAAATAATGATCATCCGGCTCGAAGGACCATTGTTCAGGATCTGTACTTCCGCTCTCCTGACAGAGCAATCCGGCGTGGTAACACCAGATTCCAACGGGAAGTGTGGCTGGAGTAACTCTTCAATAATAACTCCAGTTCTTGAATAATTGGTCTTTATTCACACAATAAAGACCCGTAGGGTAGCTCATGTAGGGTGAGCTCAATGATGCTATCTCTCTCCGCCGGTTTTATAACCCACATGAAGTGAAAACCTGGCAGCAGACGTTTTGCCAAAAACGACCCGCCCAAGACGGATGGTAACAAGAGAAGAAGGAATTAAAATCCGTGGCAATACGAACTCGCCCTGGCAATTGCCAACACAAAAAAATGTTGCCACAACCATTAGGGTGACAATCACAAATATTAATATTTCAGTACCTGAAATCTTAACAGTCGCTATTTTTCGCTTCCTAATGTTTCGAATCACAACGGTGCTAAAGAAGTTTTCAATTCAATATTATCATTTATAATATGTACACGATCTTAAATTAAAGATTGCTTTCAAACCTGTGCTTATTAAGCAATGCAAAATCGTGTGATATTGTTTAAAAATTAGATCGCTCATAAATGCTTTAATAATTAAATATTGCTAGTAGAACCACATATTCGCCTTTGAAATAATCGATAATTTAATGACATTTTTTTAAGCTCAGAAAAATATAAAGTATCAGGCCTATAAAAACAGCTTTAAACTTCAAAATCTCCTGCTTACGAACCGTTTTTCGGTTATGCTTTATTGGTTCAACGACAACTCAACAAAATGACATTTCAACAACCCTTTGAAAAGACATTAAAAGTTATGATTTTTTTTGTCTGTATCCTAACAACGTAACCTATTTAACCAATAGTCTGGAGCATTCGGGAACATCCCAGATCATTGTGGAACATTTCAGAACACTCTCGAATGTAGTGGAATGTTCTGGAACATTGTGGACCATTCGAAGCCTTTTTGTGTGAGTGGGGCTACTTATTATAGATATGGGTAGGTATATAAAGCATGATCCGTCATGGGTTCGAACGTCAGTTCAATCTCATATCAACTCCCTGAGCGAAGCCGGGTACCCCAGCTACTATCATTATAAAGATGCATGGCACGACAGTGAACCCCCACTCAGCATCCTCGTAGCACGACATAGGCCTGAGGGAAATCACTTCCTTCAGTGCCACTGTGCAGATATAATACAAAAAATTACCCAGAACAAACTTAACACATTATGTAAGTGTTTGGAGGCATGATATTTTCCCATCGAAATTTTATTGTCTAAATAAAATGTTGTTTTACCAATTTAATGTTTCGAGTGCTAATGCATCTCCGATTTAATAGTACGAGGGTCAGTCGAAAAGTAATGCCTCCTATTTGTTTCCTACTAAAGTTAGGTTAGGTTGGTTAGAAAATTTTGAATTTGGTGCTATTCCTCAAACCTTCTTCTACATCTGTTGCAGTAGTAACTGTTTGCGTCAACAGGTGGCAGCACTGCAGTCGCTTGAAAAATGGCCGACATCGATGTTCGTATAAGACAGCGTTCTATGATTGATTCTTTACTGTAAAAGGTGAAACGCACATTCGCATTCATGAAATACTGAAAAATGTGTACCATGATGCTGTGGATGTCAGCACTTCTAGACGATGGGTTCGTCGCTGTAACGAAGCTGAAGGACAAACACCGCTGGCTGATGAAAAGCAGAGCGGCAGGCTATAGCGGTTGATTACAGTGACTGCATGCAACATTGAGCGAGTTGATGACATCATTCGTGGTGATCCCAGATAACTACAGATGTCGCATTCTATTAGTAAGGGCAGTGTGATGACGATTATTCAACAAAAGTTTGTGCAAGGTGGGTACCAAGAAAGTTAGCCGGCCAGAATAAAGAAACAAACAATAGCCTCATAACACTTTTAGCGCTTAGTTTCTGGAAAAAATTGTGACCGGAGGCGAAATATGGGATTTTTTTTAAAACCTGAATCAAAGAGGCGGTCAATGAAATGGCATCACACAAACTCACCAAGGACAAAAATATTCAAAACTGTGGGATCGGCGGGGAAATTTATGGCGATGGTATTCAGGATGTGACCGTGCTTTTTACAACACTGTGATACCTTCCATTGTTAAAAGATGGACCAAAGCTACGGAAATGGACGGAAATTATTATTTTTTTTTTTTTTACATGAGCTCCACACAGGAGGCCCTGAGGAAAATAATTTCCCTCAAGGCCTATGTCATCTTTGAGGATGCTATATGGAGGGTTTTTTTTAAGGAAAGGAAGGAGAGGAAGTAAAAGGAAGAGAAGGAAAAGGGTTTAAGGGGTGGGTAGGAATCTGGGGTTCAGTATGTCCTGGTCATCCGCCTCCAAGACCTAGACAAACCTCACCCCATGAACCCGGGCACCCTTGCTAAATCACCAAACGTAGCGAACCACTTGGGGTGACCTATGGCAGAGGTGTTGGTTATCCAATAGAGGTTCCCGGGGCGGCGGTACCCATTCCCGCCTCCCAAATTGTATTGAAAAGTAACAAATTAATCGTCAATAGAGTTTCCAATCCAGGTAATTACATTTTTTTATTTTTTTGACAATTAAAGGAGAAAAAAAAATAGGAGGCATTACTTTTTGACTGACCCTAGTATACAACATACAACACACATAATTTGGGTAAATTAATAAAAATATTATTATTATTCAATGACACAACGATTTGCTTAGGTGTGAAGCGCGATTACTTCAGGCCCATCTGTGGCAAGCAGATTGAAATTCCAATAAGCCGCTTAAGAATGTTCAATGCCAAACAGCAGCTATATTTTGAATAGTACTGAGCTATAACGGGACTCGTTGCCTTTTATTGAAACACTGGCGAAAAAATCATATTTATATTTTTATAACATCGACTTTAATATGCAAAATGGATAAGGTCCAACGTTTCGAGTCATTTTACAGCTTCATTAAAATTTTCGTTTAAAATAGATATTTATTAAGGTAAGCGAAAAATAATGTTTTTTAAACACATCTAAATATTTGAATTTCTGAGAATTACTGAATTTCTGAGAAGAACTTTTTTTATTTTTTTTTTTTTTATTATAGCGACTATATACAAAAATTTTACATACAAAATGCAATGTGAAATTAAGTACAAAATATTGTATTTCTTAGTCCTCCTCACTAGGGGGTCCTGTGCCGAGGCGGACTAAAGTTATTTAAATATGGTTCATTTGTCTTCTATGTCGTTTTTAGCGTCTTCGCTAGGGTTTTCTCATTGACCTCTTTAAGCCATATTTTTATTCTTGATTTGTATTCAATTGGATTTTTTATTAGTTTTATGTCTTGGGGGAGGATGTTATGGAGTTTTGTTGCAAAGTATGTATAGTTTCTTTGTCCAAATGTGGTTTTATAACTTGGAATATTTTTTATATCATTTTTATTCGATCTAGTGTTATGCATACACGGTCTAGTTGAGGATTCATTATTTTTGAAGAGCTTCAATAATATATTTTTGGAATATATTTGTTGTACATTAGGGAACTAAGGGAAAACAAGAAGGCGCTGCAAAAAAGCGAAATACCCTTGCACGATGATGTCGTTTCTCACCCGGCATGCCGCTTAAAGTCTCGAAAACCCTTCTGGACGGAAGGCGAAAGACTCCTTCGAACACCTCTCACCCCAGAAGATAGGTGGAAGCTTGAGTGGCAATCAGCCAACTTCAAAAACGCCCATCTCGTGCAAGACCCCACTGAGAGACAGCCTGGGTTCTCATTGCCTCGCAAACTCTGGACTGCCATCAATAGGATAAGGTGCTCCCATAGCCGTTGTGCTCACATGATGCATAGATGGGGCCTTAAAGAGTCGGCGACGTGTGAATGCGGTGCGGTGCAGACCACCGAACATGTGGACAACGAATGCCCGCTCCATTCATTCCCCGGCGGGATTGATGAGGTCCACAGGGCAACGCCTGAGGCCCTAGACTGGCTCGCAGACCTAGATGTCCCCTCTGACCCCCCACCATACGAAAGAAGAATTTGAATTTCGATTTTGTTTTCGTGAATGAATGCAAATTTTGAAAGTGGAAATTAACCTTCTTCCCGATATCCGATCGAGCTGAAACTTAGCAGAGAGACTAGTTTTTTTTACATAAGAGGCCCCGAAAAAAAAAACCCTCAGGGCCTATGTCATCTTTGGGGATGCTGGATGAAGGTTCTTTTTAGGAAAAGGAAGGAGAGGAAGTTCTGGGAAGGAAAAGGTATGAGAGGTGGATAGGAATCTGGGGTCAATGTGTCCAGGAGTGACGGACGTACGAATACATTTATCCCACTGCGGTGCAAGGCGATGAGTCGAGAGAATCCGGCTGAAGAGATCTCGGTTAGATCTCCCTCAACGAGGCGCGTTGTACCCACTCAAAAAGAAGGAGATGGAGAGATATGTAAATAAGAATATTAGAGAGAGCGCGCTAATATTAAAAACGATACTATTTAAGCGAAAATTATGAGAATGATTAATAAAAACACAACTCGTTTAAAATAGAGCAAAAATCTGGATTGTCTAAAATATCATTTAAAGAAACACTGTGAATTTTTTCATAGATATAATTTGTAAAATAACTGAAAAAACGCGCTCATAATAATTTTTGGAGCATACTTTCTGCGATTTTTTCTTTCGAGGAAATTTCATATAAATGCCGTTTTGGTATGGGGAATGTATAGATATTATCTTCAAGAATAACATACATTTTTAAGAACTTTAAAACTTAACAGTATTTAAGAAAAAGTATATAATGCATCGGTAGAAATGTTTCTTTTTTATTCATAAATACATATCTCTCTTTCGAACCATGTTCTTCTTTTTTTTGATCGCTTACTACGGAGCCTTAAAAAAATGGGTGTGAAAATAATATTTTGTCGACATGTCAGGAAATATAAATAATATCAAATACATAGCTGTTTAAAATCAATATAAAGTATAGGCATTTCACTCAGAAAGGTAAACGCAGCCCGTTTAGCAGATGCAGTCCGTAAAGGCTCGGCTCGTGCAATGTTTACGCTATTGGATTAACGAGGTGCGGCCGCGTTGCACTGATAATGGTATCGCGCTAAGATAAACAGCCCGTAAACGTTCGCCCTATGATGGCTTGCAGGTGAATTGGGACGGCGAGTGCACTCATAAAACACGATTTTACCTGCGGCAGGAATCGTTACTTTTTAACGACGTTTTGTCGAAGTAACATATCTGCGAAAGAATGTTCTAGCGATACGGCTTTCTGTTGTGTTGTGATTTTATAGGTTAACGCATAATATATTTTCAGGTAAAATGTTGTTACCATTCATTGTTAATCCGTCAGGCCGTCGACCGTATTTTGTCAGAGGGTCAATATATTTCCGCTTTGCAATAAAATCAAAATAAATGGAATATTTCTGAACATATCAACAAACTAAAAACTGCACACATCTACCGGATCTGCCCTGATGATGGACACTGCAACGATGTCCGAAACGTTGGCTAAAGAAGGAGGTAGCGCAACACGGCATAACACCCCAAAAACAAATAACGAAAAAAAACTAAAAACTGTTTTTGTAAGGTGATAAAATGCGCCTTCAAATTTTATAAATCGAAATAAACATACAATTGTTGAAGTTGAAATTTTGCATGCAAACATAAAAAAGGTATAAAAACGGCTCACCTTTCTTTTTTTCTAACTTACATTACTGAAAACGAAAAAATAAAATCACGTTCATATTTTATTAGACTAATGTATTATAAACGTTATCGTCACTTTACTTTTTTGTCGTCACATGTAAAAATAATTAATAAAAAAATCCCAAAAAAATTTTTTTTTTCATATTGCGATCCGAATCTTTGGTTTCATAAAGGTGTACATTTAACTTATTTTGACAACGAAGTTGCACTCCCATGAGATATCAAAACTCATTAAGGTTAACTTTTAGATTTGAATATAAAGCGAGGTGTTTTCTCATTCTAACACCATTTATATCAAATCCCTCACTATGTAATGTAGTGAGGGAGACAAACCCCTTTCTATGAGTTGTTCCGAAAAGCGAGCAAATTAGCCTGAGGTGTTCAGAAAAAACCTTTATTGATAAACTTTTAATCTTGAAAGGTGGTTTTGAAATGACTTTGAAATTTAGGAGTGGCCACGTAGTTATTGTGGTAATCGCGATAAGGTTCAAATTACTTCGACGCATCGACCTCCCATCCACCTTTTGCCACAAAGTACAAGAATTAAAACTGGAAAAAATGTAAATCTGAATGACCAAGGGGTCAGAATTCAAAATGTTGGGCTTTCGAAGAGTACTGTATTAAAATCTCGCAAAAAAACAATCGCCAAATGAAGAAAATTAATTGAAGTCACCAAACACATCGGTACGTTAGCCACATAACAGGATGCATTAGGGCAGCGATTTCAGCCTGCGGTAAATGAAAACATGTCTCTCATTACACATTATACGCATACACAAGATAGAGGGTGCGGTGCGGGGTACAACAAATTTGCAGAAAGAGTCAAGAGATACGCAGGCTCGAAAAGACTGATAACCACTGTATTAGGGGATTACACCAGAAGAGGATTTGATTTCGTGCTGTTACAGCTATCAGGATTTGTATTGATAATTGTACAAAACAAAGACCAACCATACGAAGCCATGCCCTGTCACAAAACGAGAAAAGATATTACATATCCGTAAGTGTAAACATGCGGTTAAGCAAATCATAAAACCGCCAATATAGGGCAAGGAATTATCCCTCACTATTGTTGGGCTTCCCACTGTTCCCCGATTATATTTGATTACAGCAACCGGATATACAAGACGCGAAGATTAACCTCAGCCTAGGATATATTTTAAATAAAACATAGAAGAGGAAAAAACATGACAAGTGACACTAAGATCATCCTATCCTGAAAGCCATATTAAGACAGAAGATGTTATTTGGTTAGAGAAAGCAACTAAGTGCCAGGTTGTTTCACAGAAGCAACAGCAAGCGGCTTTTCGCGTCGTTTGCGGTTGCTTCGTTGATTTCCCATTTTTCATGGTTCGATTAGTGATATATTCATATGTCCGTGGGTTTTTTCTTCTGAATCGGGCGAAAACGCGGACTCCTTCAGAAGTTTGCGCTTCAACGGCCACCTTTTTTGATTTATGCAAAAAAAACATCACCAAATGCATGTTTTATTAATTTTATTTTGTGAAGTTCAAGCACACTTGTTAAAGTTAAAATGTTTTCCAATCATAATCTAAAGAACTCAATTTGCGAAAATATACAATGTAAAACCGCACCCGAAAAGAAGAGATTCGTTAAGTACGAGATTTTTACGGTGACCGAACAACTCAGAATGAAATCAACTCATAAACAACTAAACGTCAACTACCATAAACGTCATTAAAAGTTATGAAAAAAAAAGTTTTAATAGATTACGTTGGGTTAGGGTTATGGGCTATTTTTAAATGATTTTTTCTTACTGACTTTTCAAAGAGGTGTTGAGTTGACTTGATTCTGAGTTGGCATGGAACCGATTTTTATACTTCAAAGCATTTTTTTTACTTTATTTCTTCCAGGCATAAAAAAGCTCGAAGAAAAAACACATTTTGAATAACTTCGTGTTGCATCGCCTTAACGGTAAGTTTTGGGAAGTTAGTTGGCTTGGCTGCAAGGCGACCCGATTTCCATCACCAGTCACGACTTCCGAGGAAGACAAATGGATGACTTGTTGTCTGGCTTTGTACTCGAGTCACTCGCCTGAATTTACTGCCAACAGTGCCAACTGGGCCGGCACTCGCCAGTGTTCTCAGTGTTTACCGCTCGGGGTTTGGACTTGGATAATACCGAGTTACGAGTTCATGAACCTTTTATGGTCCTCTATAATTAAGGATACGAAGTTTATATATTCAATAATACTATTATTAAACTATAAAAAACAGTTTATTATAAACAAGTTCTGCTATGTGATAGCTGTTTCCCCCTCTGAAGGCATTATCAAACTGTGGTTGTACCACTTACAGACAATTTAGGAGGCGGGAATGGGTACCGCCGCCCCGGGAACCTTTATTGGATAACCAACACCCCTGCCATAGGTCACCCCAAGTAGTTCGCTACGTTTGGTGATTTAGCAGGGGTGTCCGGGTTCATGGGGTGAGGTTTGTCTAGGTCTTGAAGGCGGATGACCAGGATACACTGAACCCCTGATTCCTACCCACCCTTTAAGCCCTATTCCTTCCCAGAACTCTTCTCTCCTTCCTTTCCATAAAAAAAACCTCCACACAGCATCCCCAAAGATGACATAGGCTGTGAGGGAAATTATTTTCCTCAGGGCCTCCTGTGTGGAGCTCGTGTAAAAAAAGACGATGTATTTATATCATTTCTAGATAGGTACTTATGATGGAAAAAAATTATTGCTTTTATTTTACCTACGTCCTCATTAATTTCTGAGTAAAATGACTAAAATATGAATGGATATTACGTTTTTTAAAGTTTCCCCAATAACTGCATTGTTTAAATTTGACTAAAGGTCGTTAGTCTGGTCGTCGAGTTATTCCAAAATAATTACTTATAGACATATTTTATAGCATAATTAAGTTATGAAATTGGCTTAAACATGTCTAAGAGTGGCGAAGGAATTATATTTTTTTGTTCATTCATCAAAATAGCTTTCAGATTACGGCTTTGGGAATTAAAAATGCTCTTTTCAATTTATTCGAAATAACTACGTAATTTGAATCCGTAACATTCGGAAACATAGCGAGTTCAATTGAAAGATGATTTTAAAACTCAAAACGAAACCTCTATTTACCAAAATATAACAAATACTTGCCTAGACCGAAGCCTTGATCAAATATTTGGCATGGAAAAATATATCCATTTTATTCAGCGCGAGCTTTCCGTCGGTTTCCGCTCATTTTACGGACCTATAGATAGTTTTATTACTGCGGAACTGAGAAAGCAAGACGCAGTGGGCGCTCGGTTTATATCCAAACATCTACAATAGCGGAAATTCCGTTTTCGTAGCAATGAACTGAAAATAATTTCAGTGGTACCTTTCTGACAGCTGTCAACGAAAAGACAAACGTGTTATTTGCGGGTAGAATTGATAGTAAGACGGGATTAATAGATCTTCTTTCATTTGTTAGAATATTAGCCCAGGTTTTTCTTTTCTTTTCTAAACCTTCAGACCGCGAAAAATCGAACTATGAACTGAAAAAAAGTTTGCCGATCGTTTGCAGTAAATTAAGGGTACAGTGGAAGAAGGGGTATCGTTCGATATTTAAAAAAATATTATTTAGAATAGGATTTGCTACGTAGTATTGGTATATCATTTCCATTTTTACTTTACTTAACAAGTTTAAAAAACACGTGAAGTGAATTGCCTTAAAGCTCCTTACTTCGAAATGCTTCTTGTTATAAAGTTGAAAATATGGAACAAAAAAAAATAATAATTCCCTTTAGGGCCTCTTTGGGGATGCTGTGCAGAGTCTTTTTAGGAAAGGAAGGAGAGGAAATTTTGGGAAGGAAAAAGGTATGGGGGTGGATAGGAATCCGGGGTTCAGTGTGTCCAGGAGTGACGGACGTACGCATCGTATCCATCTCTCCCACCGTGGCGGTAGGCGATGATCCGTGAGAGGTCGAAAGGTGCTCAACCGCTGCTGGATAGGTCAAAAGGTCTACCTCAACCAGTCTTTCCTATTTGGCCTGCCATGTAGTTGGTGGGCATACGTTTACGCCGTCAAGATCCGGACAAACCTCACTCCAAGAACCCGGACACCCCTGCTAAGTCACAAAACGGAAGAAACCATTTTGGTTGGTTGTCCAATAAATGGTTCCCGGGGTGGCGGTACATGATGCAAAATGATTGCATTTGCAAATAAATTCTGGAAAGAAATATCTACGCAGATTTTCCACAAAAGATTACGAAAACAGAGCTCACCGTTCGAGTGTTTACGGTGCTTCATTCAAACAGATTTCTGCTACATACTTATGTAAGATTATCACTTATACTCGTACAATTGTTTCTCCGAATATTTACCCCCTTAATTACAAAAGCAAATATTAAAATATGTAAATATTACAAGACGCATAGGTACGGTAGGAATACCACCACGGGGTGGTTTATAATTTATAATTAAACCGACCTAAAGTATATCAGAATCTTAACGACGTAAGTAAAGAAGCCGTGTATACAAATTGCGACTCGCGACCCGTGTATTGGACGGAACTAATGTCGAATTTACCATATCAAAGAAAAGAAGAATAAGATAAATAATGTGGGAATCTTAACGACGTAAGTGAAGAAAGCGTGTAAACAAATATTTGCGTATTGGACGAACGTACGGTCGAATTCACCCTAGCAGGCCTGGAGATCCGACCTTTCCGCCGTGTTAATTTTAAATTATTCTGAAGAACGTGTTACTATTCTGAAGAATGTGTCTCCACGTCTCACCCTCAAAGTTATTAATTCATCGTCTAGAAAAATAATATCTGGTGCTTACCTCTTGAAAAACAAGTCATAAAGTTTTAAAATCGTTGTACGTAAAATAAATTAATGGTAAGATATTGTTTTTATTAATCTTAAATACAATTACAAAAGTTATTATAATTACGAATTCGCCGGAAATTATTAAAATGCGCGTTTTGAGCAAACAAAAATTATTGGGGTTGGGTACCGCCTTAAACCGGTTTAAGGACAGCTTCACTACACCAACGCTAAACCGGCGCGTAAGAATCTAATAAGTAAGAAAAGTAAAAAAATAGTGGCGGTCCCCTTTCTTCCCCCGTGCCCAGAAATGTTATTTGTTCCAGTACGAACTCATGATTCACCATTCGCTTCGTCCCGGCACGCGAGTTTAGACCGTGCTTAGGGCCATCACGCCTAAAATAAAATAATACATGCCATCCTCAACATTCGTGTTTGAAGAATTTCTCGTTTACGCGTCTGAGACTCGCGAATATTACTACCCAGAACACGGAGAGCTCTGTAACAGGGTGGTAAGAGATTTAGTACTGGAACCGAAGTCTCAAGTTCAAAACCAATTAGGGGAATTTTTAATATCAACACCAATAATAGAAAAAAGTTTCTTGGAATAGATTATCTATGTTTAAAAAGCTAGGTAGCTCCTCTCCCTTCCTACATTTATTTCTACTTTTGGATATTGCCACCAAAAGCGGATATGCTATGTTTATAATATTCCCTACCGGTACCACGACATAATAAAAGATTTCATTGAAGAAGATAATGATAACCTTCAGAAAACTAGAGTAGACAAGAGTTGGGGAGACTACGCAGTACCGCACAGAGAGAAAATCGATTATACTATCTCATTCTCACGCAGGCTAAATCCCACAGATGTATGTGTTTGTCTCTTTTTTAGTGTCGCTATTTTTCGTTTTATAGTTTCAAATCACAAAAGTGCTAAAGAAATTTTCACTTCAAAAATATCAGAGTGTGCAATTCACACGCGGTAGAAGTGAAACCTACAGAAAACTAAAGTAGAGAAGAGTGGGGAGACTACGCAGTACCGCACAAAGAGAAAATCGATTATACTATCTCATTCTCACGCAGGCTAAATCCTACAGATGTATGTGTTTGTCTCTCTTTTAGTGTCGCTATTTTTCGTTTCATTGAGTTTCAAATCACAACGGTGCTAAAGAAGTTTTCACTTCAAAAATATCAGAGTGTGCAATTCACACGGGGTAGAAGTGAAACCTTCAGAAAACTAAAATAGAGAAGAGGGGAGGCCACGAAGCACCGAACAGAGAAGAGACTTCTAGAGATTCCTAAAATCCTAAAGATGTACGAGTGTGTGTTTATCTCTTGATAGTGTCGCTATTTTTCGATTCATCGAGTTTCAAATCACAACGGTGCTAAAGAAGTTTTCACTTCAGAAGATTCAGAGATTTCCTGTGCAGTATCATTGGCCAAAAGAGACGCTGCGCGCCGGGCTGAATGCGGCTAAATGTCTAGTAATCCATAGGATATTAAATAATGAGAAAGTTAGTAGCGAATAAATACGCAGAAATCATGCCATCGTCTCTTTAAAAGAAAAACTTTGCAACTGTAAAACTTTTTGGTACAATCAAAACACGCGTAGGTACCTTCCGCGGCGAACAATACGTATATAACGCGAGAAACGTTCCCACACGTCGCGAATTCTAAATTCTTTGTAAGTTCTGAAATAAGGTAAACTAGGTAAGCTTATGATTGATTAATCAGTCGTTACGATTAATATCATTAAATAAATTGGGTGTCTCAAAGAATCGAAACGTCTCTTTATTTACACATATCGATAACGGAAAATTTAAATTCCGGAAAGGACAAAATGTTAATTATATTCAAGATTTTTTCAAAATATCATATCTTCTGTTTTTGTAGACTTATATTTATTAATTTTTATTATAAAGTTAAAATTGAATAGATCTTTCAGAATACGTAACATTTTTGTAAGTTTTTTTAATCCTTCAGAAATTTGGCGTACTTTTCAAATGGTCAAAATATTTCCGTTTTACAATAAAATGCAAATAAATGTAACATTTCTGAACATATCCGAAAACTAAAAACCGCTTTTGAAAGGTGATAAAATATAATTTCAAATTTTGCAAACATAAAAGAGTTTTAAAAATGGCTCACCTTACGTTTTTTCTAACTAAAATTACTGTTGACAAACGTATTAAAAACGTAATTATCGTCCCACTTTTTTGTAGTTTCATTTAAACCTAATTAATAAAAAATTCGCAAAGTTTCATAAAATTATTTCAAATTGTGTCATAAAGATCTACATTTTATTTATTTTGTGGTTATCTTTTATATTTGAATACAAAGCGTGGTCTTATCTACTTCTAACACCGTTTAAATCATATTTCGCACTGTGATAGTAAGGGATATACAACGATTTCTATGAAACATATACGAGTATGATATGAGTTCTTCCGAAAACCGAACAAATAGACTTTAAGGGTTAACACGAGTATGCAATACTATAATAACCACACTTTTCGCCATGTGGTCATAAATATTGGGTCATTTTTGGCATCATTCCAATTTTGACTACTCTATCTAAAAACCTTTGACTTGTGAATGTTCCATCGTGAATTATGATTGACTGAGGTAGGAAGTCCTGTTTTGATTCGAGACTCGACCACTTTGCATTTCGTCTGTCTGTAAATTAGTGTGTGTGTGTGTGTGTGTTCCGTGTCCGATCAATTCTGTAAAGATTGTGGCCGTGTTTGATAGTACCTTTTTATTCTACCAGAGCCCGTGAGTGTTGCGACAAGTCGGAATAATAAACATAACGCGAAGTTTACTGTTCACAGAACTACTAGTTAAATCGAAGAAGAAGGAACGTTTGTTCCGAAACCGGTCGGATTTACGCATTATATAAGTGGTTTATACAAAGTTGTATTGTTTCATTTTTCTACTAGTTAAATCCTTTACTATAGCTGTCGAGTGGTAGCCGTGTTTGATAGTACCTTTCTATACCACCAGAGCGCATGAGCGTTGCGACAAGTCGGAATAATAAACAAGGCGAGTCTACTTTCACACAGCTACTAGCTTAGGGAACGTACCCATACAACGTGACCTGTTCGCGTATTTCCAAAACCTATACCGGTTCACACACGGTAATATACACATCAGAAAGATTATTTTATCTAGAGTTTAGAACAATGTTTGTTTTTGCAAAGTGATAAAAAATTATCAATATAGAGGTGCATTTACAATATATGGGAATAATATTAAAATTTAAATATTTAGAAATAAAATTATTAATTTCTAATATACACATCAGAAAGATTATATTATCTAGATTTTAGAACAATTTTTGTTTTTGCAATGTGATAAATAACCAATATAGAGGTATATTTAAAATGTAAATTGTCGCTACCGCGACTGAATCGGTATAGGTTTTGGAAATAGGCGACCTGTTCAGGGGGGGGGGCTTCAAAATACCACGCTTGGTACAAATGAGCGGCGGGGGGCTTAGGTTTTTGGTCACCGTGGGGGGGGGGGGGGGTTAAAAATTGCAAAAAGTTGGTCACGAAGTATGGGTACGTTCCCTTAATCCTTTACTAGAGTTCTTGGGACAATCTGATATTTATTGATATTATGCGAATTACAAAGTTACGGTTAGTAGACCTAACTAGGAGTTGGCTATAATTAATCTGGTGGCCACTATATTTTGTGGGAATAACTGGCCTCGGCCCTCTGGTGATCTTGATGGGAAACCAATCCTGCCGACATCTTGTGGACTTTATGGAAAGCTTTTATACCTGCCATCTATTGACAAGACAGGAAGCTTTAAGATAAATTACAGTACCTTTTTATTCCACCAGAGCGCATGAGCGTTGCAACAAGGCGGAATAATAAACATAACGCGATCTACTATTCATAGAACTAGTGGTTTAATCCTTTACCATACTCGGGCAATATTTCCACGAAGGATAATACCCTCGTGGAATGTTAAACGCTTGTTTTATAGCGGTGGATAGCGGGACTCGGTGTAGGCTGTACCCAGTACCCAATGGCCAGTTGATTTGAGAATGGAGGTGGATAGTGGATATATGTACTTTAATGTTCACACGTCACGCAAACAACAATGGAAATATGTAGACGAAAGGGCGGCATGCCTCAAAGAAGGAAATAACGGTATGTTAGAATAAATACATGCAATCGAAACAAAAAGGCGTAAAATCTTGAGTAGTTAGGAGAAAATATTAACTGTTAGTGGAAGGAATGATTAATAAGATACGGGACGATCAAGTGAATCTAATGCAGTTGGATCTTGCCAATTGTGCACCAGAAGTGTAGACGTACAAGAAGATGTAATAATGTAATGCAGGAGATACATCAAGATCAAGGCAGACTTGTTTGTATGGCGTTTCATTGTTTCGCCTACTCTTGAAACGCAATGAAATTTTAGTTAAAAGTATTTTTAATCCGCAACGAGTTTTCTATCGTGAGCTTTAAAAAATACATTTTACACGATAAATACAACAACAAACTTATAACGTATCTGGTTTGGTGGGATCTTTTTCGATTTTTGAAGGGAAACTTCTATAGCACAGCCGTGATTTTTGGAAACGGAAATGACGATTACTGTACCTGCGTCGCATCAACTGCGTTCATCGGCCGCTTTGATAATGATGATACTTTTAAACGCTCCTATTGGTTGAGATATGAAACGGAAATTACGCGAGGTCTGGTGTAGCTTTGGTTATGACCTCACTTTTTAAGTATTGGTTAAGATTGTTTTGGTAAAGTTTCGCTTCTACCGCGTGTAAACTGCACTCGAATATTTTTATACCTACAAAAATAAAGACAACTTAAAAAGCTATTAAAAAAAATATCCTAATTTCATGATTTGAAATTGTTATCAGCAGGCAATCAAAAATCAAGCATCAATTGATTTTTTTTTAATTTGAAATGTTAAAATTTTTAACAGATTTACCTGGCACGACAATTCATACATATTTTTTTTAAAGATAGACAAACCTTCCCGAGTTATGAATAACCTGACAATATCTAAAAATCTCCTACTACCACCACACTAAGTTGAAAATGTTGCTTGTGTCGTGATGGAAGATTTGTTTATATTATTACATTTATTTGATCTCTCTAAATTGTCAAAAAAAAAATTATATCACACGGAAAATTGACAATAATTGTTTTTGGGATGCAATGAGATACATAAATCACTTTTCACGGGTCTGCGCTAGTAAATTATATTATTATAGGTACTTCATATTTGATTGTTAATGTTAGGAATAGGGTAAGCTTGCAAATTTTCCTCAAATAACTTACAGAATTCACAACCTCCTAAAATAAACCTCAATTAATTGAGTGCACGCGCTCTCAACAGAGTAACAAGTACATTTATGTTTACAAAGGAAAATTCATTTTAATGCGTTGTGTAACGACACATTCTAAAACACGATGAAATACTAATAATAATATGAAACGTGATTCGATACCGCAACAAGTCGAAACATAATGTCAAACAATTCTAACTCTTCGAAGAAAAAAATATAATGAAAATAACTAATTCGCCATATTTTATCATTTACTAGCAAACCCGGCCACACGTGGCTGTGGCTAACAAAACACAACGCCACGCCATTACCCAACCTTTATAACCAACGCCATCTGTTCAAATCAAATCCACACCGCCCGCTTGCCAGCTCGCTCCCTTTATTTATATATTTCAACCAGTTTACACAAATCCTTGACAAATCTAAAAACCTTCCTCGTGAATCACTCCATCCATTGGTGAAAACCTCATGAAAATCCGTTGCGTAGTTTAAAAGATCTAAGCGCACAGACGACGGGAACGACTTAATTTTACACAACGTAAAGATTTATGAATTGTTATTTTTCAGATTAAGTAAGTTAAAATATTTACAACGAAAAACTAAAATATATTTACATTACTTTATTTACGCAAACATTCAAGCCGCTTTAGGCACAACCGTGATTTTGTCAGTTAGAGGATGCTGATAATTATATCATAATATAATATGAATCTTAAGTTTTAAGATTTTCACGGCCGGTAGCGCAACACGGCATAACACCCCAAAAACAAATAACGAAAATATGAATCTTATTTTTTTTACTATTTTTTAGAAAAGAATGTGTCCTTAGGGAACGTACCCATACTACGTGACCCAACTTTTTGCAATTTTTAACCCCCCCCCGGTGACCAAAAACCTAAGCAACCCGGCGCTCATTTGTATGGAGCGTGACATTTTGAAGACTCCCCCCCCCCCTAAACGTGTCACGTAGTATGGGTACGTTCCCTTACTGGTGTACCCCGTTCTAAGGTGACATCTTTACTCTTTACCAAGTATAAAATGAAGTCGCTTACGGTGTATGTGCGCTTAAATCTTTTAAACTACGCAACGGATTTTCATGCGATTTTCACCAATAGATAGAGTGATTCGTGAGGAAGGTTTTTTAGGTACATAAATTGTTAAGGTTTTGTGTCATTTGGTTGAAATACATAATATATCTGGCCAAGCGGCAGTGGGCAGCGGGTAGCGGGCGCGAGCAGTGGGACCATGGAACTATGATTCTATCCATACTCTTAGAGTGGGACTGACAAACTGGCGGTGAGGATTTGATTTAACAGATGGCGTTGGTTATAAAGCTTTCGTTAGCCACAGCAACGTGTGGCCGGGTCTGCTAGTTGAATTATAAGTAAAAACTTATGTTAAAATATTACGAGAGGTAAATTATAAAGTAATATCTTATTAGGTTGGAAGATTGTATCTATATTCCATACCTTAATGCTTCTTTTGAAGTTGGTGTTTTTTTTAATGTTTTATTGCAAGAGGATGAAGATATATTAAATAGTTTTGTAGGTAAATGTATTGTATATTTATTTTTCCTAAAGCCGTTTTATTTGTAGGTTGGTCGAATGTATGTTGTAATGTGGATCTTGTGAATCGGCCCGAGTTACTTACGTTTACATCTACCCGGAAAAGGGCACGGTTACCGAAACCGGTTGGCTAGTTTGTATTAAACTGATGCGACGTCATACACTTACAGCGTTCATTAATTTAATAATTTCCCATCGCAAGATCTTTCTTTCATCATAAAAAATTTATTACCGTCATATAGAATGTAGACGTTATTAACGCATTTATAACAGCATTTAAGCCAAATGAAATACAAAACTAACAATGAATAGGTATGCAAGTAGCAATGCTTGATTAAAATCAAGGTAAAATGAGAGATTCAAATGCCGATACTATAAATGTAGATGAATTACAAAAAATAACAATAGACAAAGTAAAGTTATACCTACAGCCAATAGCACAACATAGACCGAACGTTTTAAGGTCAATGTCCTTTTAGCCGCCAAGTCTAGTAGTCATAGTAGATACCCAACTTTGACCGGGCGTCGAACCAGCAAGCTAGCAAAACTACTGTCACTCCCCTCCCACTAATGGGTTCTGTCTGGCAGCCCCCGGGCACACACCTGTTGTGGTCTCCCTCTATCACAGGGAAAGGAGGAAAATAAAACGATATGTTTGATAATATGTAATACGTACACATAATAACATATAAGGTGGACCTGTCTACGTAGGAACTAGCTACAATATTACATATTCCCGCAATTAAGTGCCGTAAGTAAAAAAATCAGGTGTTTCGAGTTTTAAGCACGTTTGATAGTATACATTTCGCGCCATAAGTACTTTAGTGTATTAAGGCCCGGTAGTAAGGGAGGCGTCTACTAATATCTACAGGAATTCCAAAAACTGAAAAAATCGAACTAATATCTATGAGAACCAAAGTGTTGACGAATATCTACAGCTCAAACTGTTGACGAATATCTATGAGAACCAAAGTGTTGACGAATATCTACAGCACTGGCAGAGGTTGGATTTGCAATTATGTATAGCATATTGGAATAACGTATGCAGTTTAAAAAACTTAATTTATGTAAGTATGTATGTAAAAATCCCTAATATCGGACTATTGGACACATTTAGCTGATTAGTCCAACCTACGCTCTGTAGATATTAGTCAACACTGGGACCGTCATAGATATTCATCCAACCTTAGCTCTGTAGATATTAGTCAACACTCTGAAGTTCGTAGATATTAGTTCAACATATGAGCTGTAGATATTCGTTCGACATACAGGCTGTAGATATTAGTATCTGGAGTCGTAGTAAGCGCTCAAAACGAAGAAGGGGAGATATGTAAGTAAGAATATTAGAGGGAGCGCGCTAATATTAAAAGCGACAATAATTAAGCGAAAATTGTGAAAACTTTTAATAAAACACGACTCGTTTAAAATGGAGATAAAATCTCTTGGGGGTTGTCTAAAACTGTATTTAAAAAAGCACTGTGAATTTTTCATACATACAACTAACAAAATAACTGAAACAAACGTATTTATAATATTTAATTAATTGAATTTACAATTTGAGGTTTTACTCATAACTTCATTTAATTAAATATTACAATTTGAGGTTTTACTCATAAAGTTAAAATAAAAATAAAAGTATTTATAATAATTTTCGGAGTATATTTTGCGATTTTTTTTCTATCGAGGGAATTTCATATAATTTGCGTTTCGGCGTGGAACGCGTCTAGGCATTATCTGCAAAAATAACTCATATTTTTTTTAAAGCTTAAAAATTTCAAATGTTTAAGGGATATATGTATGTAACAACTCGGTAGAAATTCGGGAAGCGGCGGCTTAACTACGAGTATATTACTATGATACATAAGGGGTCGTCTATTAATCACGTAAGGCTCGAAAGGGGGGGGGGGTTCGGAAAAAATCACGAAATATCACCGGGGGGGGGGGGTGTAACGAGATATCACGTGTATTTATTTTTCGTGATAATATTCTGAAAATTTCAAAAACTTTGTACTTCACGTGAATTTGGGGGGGGGGGGGGGGTAGTCTGAAACCTCACCACATATCACCACCGGGGGGGGGGAGGGGGTTAAAAAGTTGCTAAAAAACATCACGTGATTAATGGACGACCCCTAAGGTAATGAATGCATCAGAGGGATGAATATTTTGTGTTTGTAATATTTCGTGTTTTTAATTTGGTATATTAAATTCATGAAGTTCTTACACTTATCGATATTTAAAAAATATTTTTCAACACTAATGTATTAAGTCAACAACAACAAAAAAATACTGCAAAAACCATTTAATTAATATTTTTCAAGTGTAATTATCAAATCCCCGTGATATACAAAAAAAAAACTAAAACAATTAAGCCGCCGCTACCCGAATTTCTACCGATTTCTTACATATCTCCCTTAAACGCGTTAAGTTTTAAAGCTCTTACAATTTTCGCATCGATTTTGTCGCTAATGCTAGCGCGCTCCTCTAACATTCGTAATTTCATATCTCTCCATCTTTTTGAGGCCGGTGGCGGCGCCTTAAGTGAAAAAAAAAGAAATTCGTAATTTCAAACGCTGATATCTCTAAACTTAACCCCGACGCAAAAAGAAGGGTATTATGAGTTTGACCGTTTGTGTCTGTGTGTCTATCTGTGGCCTCGTAGCTCCTAAACAAATGGACCGATTATGAATTCATATGTAAAATTTTAACTATTTCCACCCACCCATGATTTGTATGTTCCTACTGTCCTAAAATGAGTTCTAACTCATCGGGATTGCTCTAGCAAAAAATAAAAACAATAAATAAAAAAAATTAAAAAATTATGCGTTTTTTTGTTTGAAAGCTGAAGTGATCGAGATGTTACTTAGCTACAATTCATGAAAATCTGTTCAGGCGTTTCAAGGTCATCAGCTCTTTTTTGAATCGGGGGTTACTTAACCCCTCAGAAAATCGCCAATATGCACTTTTAATGTCTTTAACGAAATGACATTTTACGAAAACTTTGTATTATTACCGCTTCACAATTAAAGCTCTATAAATGAAACATTTCTGAACGTAGCCGAATAGTAAAAACTGTTTTAGACAGGTTACAAAATAAGCTTTCGAATTATTATATTACAAATAAATATTAACATTTGTAAATATAAAAATTTAGAATGCGAACATTAAAAAAATGTGAAAATGACTCACGTGATGTTTTTATGTGAAAACGGTACTAAAATCACAGATTATGTAAATAACAATACTTATTCTATTGTATAAATGTGTAATAAACACTTTTGTCACCTCACTTTTTTATCATTTCATATAAAAATATTTAATAGAAATTAACAATGTCGGGCGCCCGTGGGAAATGTGGCGGGATAAATTATGTTCAGACTGCGCGTCTGACAGAATGTTCTTTTTGTGTATTTCTATGGACAACTTGAATAGAGATGTGCAGCATGATTCACTATCGACCTTTCACTTTTTATTTTACGGATGTAACTAAAACAATAACGGAGTTATAACGGTTTCTATGGAGACACACGCGCTGACGTGTAAACACGCTTATTGTACTTGACTGCTATCGTATTTTTAACGCATATATCTGCTTACGTTGCGGAGGAACTTTCTTATTGGTTTAATAAACTAAAGTACCTACTCATGGTGCGTTTTCAAAGAACACCTAGTAAAAATGCCACATCTCAAACTGGCATGCGTACTGAGATAAACAAACTGAAGTCTTTTTAGACGAACTATTTTATAATGTCCTTTTAATTATGCTAAACTGCCACAGTGCCTAGGCATTTAGCTATAAAAAATCAAAAGAAAGCATTATTATTATATTATACATACATATTTCGATTCGAATACCATAACCTCAGTTTGATATATTTTAACTTATTGTGTAATCTTGGGTCAATAAGAGAAAAGTCGGAAATTTTATGAAATGTATGTCACGTCTTTGTGATAAAATAACTATGAAATAATAAATGATAACTCATGCACAAACATTAAAAAAAACTGACAAGTGAAAGTATGTACTTTTCAATTTACAGAAAAAATAATTTAAAATATTAAATGTCATGATTGCACCAACCGTATTTCGACCTAATAGCTACAAATTTTTATTACAAAATATACCTACTACCGGTACGGTTCTTTCAACACTGATGAAAGCTCTCACACGTGCGACGTGCTTGAGATAGAGGGAGAATATAATAGTTTACCGAAACCCCTATCCAGCATTTTAAAGGGCTTCTAAAAGACGTTCAAAATCATGGGCTAAAATTGTACGATCTTAATTTGAAGGATGCTATAAATACTAAAAATATAAAAGTGTGCAATTTACACGCGGTAGAAGTGAAACCTTCAGAAAACTAAAGTAGACAAGAGCGGAGAGGGTACGAAGCAGTGCACAAAGAGGAGACCGATTATACTATCTCGTTCTCTCGCAGGTTAAATCCTATAGATGTTTGTCTCTTTTTGTGTAGCTGTTTATCGTTTCATCGAGTTTTAAATCACAACGGTGCTAAAGAAGTTTTCACTTCAAAAATAAGCTCAGGTTCCTAATTCTACAATGCATTTTACGACACTTGGGAGGGGTGTAAAAATAAATCGATTACTTGGTTGAATTCCGGAATTGGCGATATTAAACTATTTTCATAATGGATAATGTGTTTGGTCTGGTCTAATAAGTAAACCATAATTGCGGGAAAACGATTTACCCCACAAGAATATAGCTGGGGTTCAACTACATATATTAGGTCAATAAGGTGCACATTAGGCATTTATATGGAATTTCCCCGGTTGCAGTCAGTCTGGACGAGTATCGTCTTGAATACGTAATGAAGTCTGCACTTTTAAGAGTAGGTAAGAACACGAGTATTTGTGGCGACAGAGTAAACAGAACGAAAGATGGGCGTGGTTGTTGACGGAATATATTTCTGGGCGTTGTACGAAACTACAAAACGTTGAGCAAAAGGAAAATAAACTAAACCCAAAATTAAATCACAATGAATAACAATGGTAGACAGATAGATTAAAAACGAAAACTGGTAGTTAAATATTTACAGATAAAAATGACGAGAATATGAACAGATTTGCAGAAAAAAACTGCTAAGAATTAAAACAAATAAAAAATATGTAATTTTGTTTAACCCCTCAAGCATCGGTCATATTTTCTATATGTTGACACCACATACCAGCGCACCTTTCCCCATACCACAAAATTCAGCAAAACGTTTTGTCACTGCGAACACGTCAGCAAAAACAGGACGATTGTGTGTAAATGCAACGTTTATTATATAACATTTAGGGACATAACTTTTTACACCGCTTGCTGGCATTTTTTTTAAGATGGATTAAATACCTTCAGGTGTGTACTAAAGATGTTAAGTTTATTTTTTCATTTCCTAACATCTCGTGAATTAAAAACAAATTACGAGGATTTCTGGAATACTTAAGGTTAAAGTTTCAGTAAATGTGCTGATGTACTTTTGTAGCTGAACTATTGACATATCATTTTTTTTTAAATCTTGTGCATTTTTGCGTTTCTACGGCCCAGTAATTTTTACGTAATTTACTTACTGTAAAATTTGAGTGCTTCATAAATTTTATTTTTGTCACAGGATCGGTTTCAAAGGATTTGTTCTTAAGACAAAAGGAGTTATTTCACGTAATGATGAACTCGTGTCAAAAGATGGAAAAAGATTTTAATATTTGAAAAAAATATATACATAAACCTCACCAATTGCCTTAAAGAGAGGTTGGATAAATTCCGTAAAAAGATCGCGGGTTTCAAATTTCGCATTAATACAAGATGGACTATTGCTCGTCGAGATGATGCTAGATTTGTGATGGAAAATAAAAAAAAATACTTGAGACTCCGATTGGTTTGCGATTGTATGCGATTTATCCTGAAAACGGCACGTGGTGATCGTAAACACAATTTGAATGTAGTTTAGACCAATCCAAACGCTTGAAAACCGAAGATCTTCGGAAAAGTATCCCTCTTTCTCATTTGGTGTTTGAGAAAGAGGTGTACTTTTCGGTCAATCGGTAGCATCAAAATTATTAGAAGACATTATTCTAGGCGCTCATCTATTAACTGACAATCGCTCTTCTTAATAACAGGTGTTCATTGGAACGCGAGAGGATGCGGATCATTCTAGTATTTTTGAATCTTCAATTGTACCTACCTTTGCGATTAGTTCGGGGGAAGTCTGACTATATAAACGTAGTGTGGCAGAATCCTTGCCCATCGTCCATCAGATATTGCCGCCCGATTAAGATTATCAGAAGAGGCTCAAGAAGCTTGGAACAAAGATTTTTTAAAAATATCGCGAGAACTATTCTAGAAAATGTTCTCGTGAGTAATTTTATGAAGGTGTTTTTTTTAAATTTAATGTTAGTTGCATCTGATCCTGTCATAACTAGTTTCAGGCAATCCCCAAAGAAACAATTAAATCGTTTTCGTAAGGAAGTTTTCGATTTAATAATTCCTCCGGATATTCATTCTTCAAATATCTTTAGCACCGACGATAATGATGATTGTTCATCGTTTGCTTCAGAATGTTAAAAAGCAAAATTAAACATTACTCAGCTTTTATTTTCACATGGATATGGACATAAATAATATCAATTTTAAGAATTAAATTTTTTTTTTTTTCGTTGATAAAAATATAATAAAATCCAGAAATCGTTAAAAAAATCCAGTAAAACTTACTAAAACCGATTTTTTTTAACCATACCGAAAAATAATATCACTTTTTTTCCCCCGTTAATCCTCCCTGTGAATTGTTTCCAACTTTTGGGGTATTAGGAACCAGTACTCAATTAGAGAATCTGTAAACCTTAAGGCTTCAAACCATCCCTGTCGCTGGGCAATTCGTCACATGCATTAAAATGATTAAAGTGTGCCCAATAGCTGGAGGTAATTACGTATAATGGCTTAAGCCTAGCCCGTGGCCCGTGGCCCGTGACACCTGGCCATTACCGGTGAAGAATCGGCGTTGCCTAAAGCGGTGAAATCCATCTCGCTACTCGCTACCACAATATGTTGGCTGCAAAAAAAAGCTGTACATGAGGCTAGGAGTTATGGCCGTTGGCAATTATTATTATTATGAACACAGCTTTCGTAATAGACAACTTGCAAAAAAACTGTCGATTGCAAAAGTCGATTTCGTAGATTGATAGTTGCATGTAGACTAAATGCAAAAATCAGTATATGACCTCTCGTTATTAAAAAAAGAAAGCGTCCGCGTTATAATTCTGTTTATGGAGGTGCTTTTGGATACACATTTTTTAAAGTAAAACTTCTTTACGTACGTTTGATTTGGGGAGTAAGCTGGCGAATGCATGACGAGAGCGTTACGAAAAGCGAGGCAAACGGTAGTTGAGAGGGAGTACGCTTCGTATATTATTACTGTAGGGGCAAGAGCAGTGCGCGCGCACATTTTCTTTCTCTTTTCCTATCATAGATGGAGCGGAAGCTTTACTTCAGTTGTGTGGTCTAAAGCACACTCTTTTTTTTCCGTCTTGTGTGTACATGAATAAATCGGAAGTTTCCGACGCGTGAGCAGGCCACATGTAGCTGTCCGTGTGAGAAGATCGGATTTTAGAAATTTACCCCTGCTATCCCCTACCGCTACTGTATCTCTTCAGTTTCGCCCTGGTGTAAGGACCACCAATCAGAATTGAAACATTGCTTGAAATGACTTTAGCCGTGTTTGGTGGCCAGATCTGAATAGCCAGGTACTTTCCCCTACCTTCCGCTTCCGCATTTCCTTCCCGTCCCCACTACCTTCAGCCTCACAACATACCCCAATTGACGATGCCATAGGCTCATTGGCTTCAGACGGGAGCTGCTGGGACTCTTGTGAGGTATTCGCGTAAAAAAATCTCCTTTGCAATCCCTCTTCTGCCCGTCCCTCGATCCCGACCCCATCGTCACCCTTCCCCTGCGTATCCTTTCCCGTGAGTCTACGTTCCCGCCCCGGTCCCCTCCCGCATTTCCCTTCCCCATTACCCGCCTTCCCCCTCCGCTCATCCCTCCCCTCACCATTCCTTCCTAAAATATATGAGAGACAACAACTCAAGGGCCACCCACCATAAATTTCATAATGCCAGGGCTCAACATCGACATAGGTACTAGGTGCCTATATTGTATTCTTTGACAGTGTATTTTACCAAAACCCCTTGGATCACGGTAATTTGACACGGTTGTTTGACTGTTTTCAGCGTGAAATTTGTTATTGTGGAAATTGGCATGTGCAGAAACTAATCCCAGTATTTGTTTTTCCGTCCTAAACAATACTGTCAACACGTATCGGATTGGATTCGATCCAAAAACAAACATAACAAATTTGTGTGCACATATAACTCATAAATTTGAACTTAAAAGATTGTGTTTCACATTTGAGAATTACACTGTGGAAATCCGTTAATGTTTTAGATTACATTAATTTATTTCGTAGTATTTTTAATTGAATACATTATTGCGGCCACTTTAAAACGATCAGTACAAACAGTTATCGGTTTGATCGTAATCATGCAATTTCCAACAAGTCGAATTGAATATCTTACGTCACGTACGAAATAAAATATATGATTCTCGTTACTCTGTAAGATAAGTCTTCAAGCAGGTGTCATAAACCTAGAAACAATACTCAAATAACAACTGTTTATAAAACACGCAAGACGACTACTAGCATGAACAAAAGGAAGCTATAGTCAGGGTTAACAATACTAAGTGTTCTTGAGAATGCAAATTAAAATTTGAGAACTAAAATAATGACATGGTTTTTTTCTAGTGATCACATTTTTATTCGCTTCCTTCGTCCTCTGAAGGTATTACCAAACAGTAGTTTAAAAACAGTGACCGGCCAAATCAGAATGAAACCAACACAGAACCACCTCAGAAAGGTCATTAAGAGTGACGATAAAAAAAAATTAAAAGTGGTTAAATAGTTTAAGTTAGGTTAGCGTTACCGGCTATTTTAAAATTATTTTTTCATAGCTTTTATTGATCTTTCTGAAGTGGTTCTGAGATGGTTTCATTCTGAGTTGGCATGGAACCCTTAAAACAATATGTCATATAGTCGACTTATTTATAAAATGATTTCATTATTTCTAAATTATTTTAAAATTATATTATAAAATGTAAAAAACCGATTGCGATAAAATTTGGTAATTTGGATTAACTTATCGCAATCAAAACCATAAGCAAACAGTTACGCACCTTGGGAAGAGTTGATATTTTTTTAAGACAGTCAATAATCCATGTAAGAACTATCCAGGCGACTTGAATCCAGGATTAATGGATGAATACATACCTGAAACAAGTAAAATAAATTATTGGTTTATTATTATATAACTGGGAATTCTTGGGAAATCTGGAAAAGGACTTGGTCTTCTTCTTTAAAATACCTCCGGCTTTCAGCTTTGAACATAAGTCTTACACAAATACATATATTTCCAGATGTGCCTATTCTGGAAAAAAAGCAGTTACTAAAAAAATATAGTCTCCCGGAAAAGACGAAGCATTCACATAGACGCAGACAGTTTATAGAGCATGAAAACAAATAAAAAATAAGGCATTTTGGTAACATGGTTCGGCCTTGCAAAACATTTTGTCATCAATCTTCTTAATATATAAAGATGAATGTTTCTTTGTTTGTCCCTTATGCGACCAGTCATCCGATTGCGATGAAACTTTGGTGATTTGATGTGCGCATGCCCACAATGGTTTTTATACATAAATAGTGTATTCTTCTCTCCCCACTACCTTCAGCCTCACAACATACCCCAATTGGGGATGCCATAGTCTCACTGGCTCCATACGGGAGCAGTTGGTACTCTTGTGCGGTATTCATGTAAAACAAAAACAAAAAAGTGAGCTCTGGCGTTATGAAATTATTTCCGACATTATTCATCCGATTGCGACGAAACTTTGGTGAGTTGTTGTGCGCACGCACGTGAAGGTTTTAATATATGCTGGTAAGCTCTGGCGTTTGAAATGTGCATTAAAAAATTGTAATAGGTGGCACGCGAGCTGTTTGAAAATCGAATGTACCGGGACTCAATGAATATATGGAACGTGGGAAGGGGATTCGCGGGAAGGGGTCACGGGAGGGGAAGAGGAAGCAGAAGGGGAGCAGGACGAATGGGAAAGGACACGCAGAGATAAACAATTTCTTTATTAATTGGCATTGTAACGCATGCCAGAAACTCGATAGTATTAATTAAAGCAACGGGTTTTTATGCGATATCGATTCATGTTTTCTGATCACGATTAATACAAAATCATTACGTGAGAAGTCTAGACGTCTGTAGGATGTTGGTTATCATTATCATTAATATATCTCCACACCGGAGACTGCGATACGAAAAAAAATCGTTCTTGAATTTTTTGAAACAGTGAAAATTTTACGACCACGTTCGTAAATGCATCGTTTATTTTTTATTTACTCGTGAAATAGTCAGTTGCGGGTTAAGTAGTAGTTGGGAGTTCATACTCCACTATCAAAATGTTGGTCTGCGCTTTGGCATCGCGATGGCCTTGTAACTTGTAACGGATGACACAATGGCGCTCGCCGTAATAACGACGGCTTTATTAGCGGCCGTTCGTTAAACGGATTGGAGCAGCAACGCTAACGTTCTAACTTCGTGCAACGGTCGTTATGAAGCAGAGAAGGAATCGCCGATCGCCGAATAAGCAACCATCCGCCTTATAAAATAGCGACACTAAAAAGAGACAAACGCATACATCTATAGGATTTAGCCTGCGAGAGAATGAGATAGAATAATCGGTCTCCTCTTTGTGCGATGCTTTGTAGCCTTCCCACTCTTGTCTACTTAAAGCTATGGACACACATTGCTACTAATGAGCAAATGATACCTAGTAGCATGTTTTTAAAATGAATTGAATATAGCCATAGAATATGAACATTCTAAATTTTGATCCCCAATAACTAACGTCCAAAAATATGCCGTAACCAATATTTCAAAAACATATTGCAGGAAAGCGAAAGTTTGTTTACGTAAGATATTTTCCGGTAAGTTTTCGGAAACCCAATGAACGACAGCACTGGTGCCAGGTTCACTGGTTGCCATAAAACGAAGACATGACGTCAATATAACAGAACAACAGTGCATGTATATGCACTCGGACAGACAATCAATGATTTCATCAACCCGGTATAAGTATCGACATCAATATCTCCAATAATCAAAATAAATAACATTGTACCAGCATTAATAGCAAATCTTTTGTCGCCATCAATTGCGTATTAAAAGCAGTATAGTGAAAAATAATTGAGTGTTATCTAAAAAAGATATTCAAAATACGAGAAGGCATTATAGCAATATTTTGTGAATTTTCGGAGAATTTATGGTATAAGTGTATTATTATTCTATTTGGATCAGTGTACCGGAATAATAATATGTTCCAGAAATGTCTCCGGCAGGCCGAAAAAAGTCCACATGGTCCAAAAATATTTGGATCGTTTCCAATATTCCCATCGCGATTTAATTCGGCAAATAGGCTTGAAACCGTAATGGCCATCTTTGTTTTCTTATCACTTCAATTTGTGAAGAAAAGTGACAATAAAATTAAGGAATCTCGGAAAGAAAATACATAACTTTTTAAAATTATTGCAAGACATGAACCCGCAGGGATTTAAAGGTACACAAAACTTTGTAATATTTAACTGCAAGTGAATGCATTACGACTTTTTTTCTTGTTGAGAAAGAAAAGAAAGAAACATTGAAAAAGGATCAACCAATATGTTTTTACATGGTTGCGTTGGCCTAAAAATTTGGGCAAATTTCAAGATGTCAGAATTGGACGCGTGTTTTCAAGTTAGATACACAGATTGTTTTTTTTCCAGAAGGGGTCGTCCATTAATCACGTGATTTTTTTAGAAACTTTTAACCCCCCCCCCCCCCACCTCCCCTGGTGATATGTGGTGAGGCTTTAGACTAACCCCCCCCCCCCATACCCAAAATCACGTGTATTTTTTGGTACAAAGTATATTGAAATTTTCAACAAGTAATAAATACAGGTATAATCTGATAAAATTTTGGAAAATTAAGCATCGCGCATCGTGATAAAAATTTCCAGAGATACATTAGTTGCAGGTTGTTTTCGATTGGCATTTCGTTTAGAAATCGTGCTTTGAACGAAAAATAAATACACGTGATATCTCATAATATCCCCCCCCCCTTTTTTAATATCGTGATTTTTTCCGACCCCCCCCCCCCCCCCCTTTCGAGCCTCACGTAATTAATGGACGACCCCGAAGATCATTCCAGTCC